>OY728156.1:1521874621-1523124621 GCA_963277665.1 Viscum album | reverse complement strand
TAAAGAAGGGTCAATATATCCCTTTGCAAAGGGAGGTACAATCTGAAGGGGAAACACATTTGGGGTTGAGGCTAGGTCACATGAAATTATAGAGAGGGAAATCTTTCCATGTTTTGAAAAATATGGTATGCATTTCCTAAGAGGAACCATTTGGAAACCATATTCATCCACTGAAATCTTGAATGAAAAAAATTCATTACCTTCTACAACACTAGTTTTATGAACCTCCATACTACTGTTGGAGGTACAGGGATAGACACTGCCCTTGAAGTGAACTATCTAAGAATCTTGGATATCAGGTTAAAGATATAAAGGAATATGAGAAATAATTTTTCTATCCTCATTTAGAAATAAAATTTATACCTTTAAATTTTTAGCTTTTATATGATTTTCATCTTTCAATTTTTTCTTACATTTTCACGCTTTTGATGCAACCATATGCTCATTTATTAACTTCTAGCTAGCCAACTCTTGAGTAGATACTTCATCGATGTAATGGTAATCTAATTGTTCCTCATAAGGTCCACCACTATTTGGAAAACCATTATCCCTATTAAGAACATTCCTTTCAGAAAAAAAAGAGATGAAAAAATATCAATAACAACCTCCTACAATGATCACTAGATGAACCTTTATCCTTCATTGTTAGAGTTCCAATCTACTTAAACAGAGAGTAATTAAAACATCCACTTTGAGGGATCCCAACTAGGTATCCTTTAAAAAAAAGGCCTTACATCCCCATGGTTTGAACTCTACTAGGCCATTAATCATTTCCCCTAGTTTTAGCAGTACCAAAAGATTCATTTATAGACCCTCTAGAAGGGTCATTATTAATCCATATGTCATCACCAGAACCATCACCATTATCACCACAATATTGGCAGAAGGGTTTTTATTACACTTCTTCCTATATATAGAGTCTTTATCTCCATTTTTATTGTAGGAGGAACAAATAGTTGTCCGTCAAAAAGATTTAATTGAGTGATTATTGATTTTCCATTTAGAGCATAATGTTGGTAGATTATCACATACCTTATGAAAATACATCTCATCAGATTGTGTTGAAAGGATTAACTTTTCAATAAGAATCATTTTAAGGTCCACCTCGATAAGCACAGAAGAAAAATAGACATAATTGGATCTCTTGATCTATTTTCCATATTAATAGGAACCCCAATATAAGAGGTGAAATGAAAAAAAATGTATGAATGAAAAAGGATCCAGTTGAGCCCAAAAATCATGGCCCATACATGTGAAAAGAAGTTTTTTTATCTCAAACACATTAAATTTGAAACTCCATTAAATATGTTGAGAGATTTGGGCTTCAATGAGAGCATACCAAATATACATGCCCACCGCTTAAGTTCTTAATTCGGTAAAAGGATATGAAGGTATCCCCTCCATAATGAAATGAATTTCCAATTGGAAAAAACCCATATTGATGATAGCCTTCGAATTAGATAGAGATTTTTCAAGACCTGATCTTCCTTCGACAAGAAAATATTTGAAATATTGGATTGATGAAAGGAGTCAATTCAATCTGAAATCACTTCTTTTCTTGCTATAAAATGCATGATATTACCCATTTTAATGAACCTATCTGATACAGAACTCTGTATCCAAGAAGAAAACCTGTTATTTATGTTTTTTACTTCTATGGTAGCTTTAATAGGAGGTGTCTCAACCCGTTCTTCCCGATTTGTAGAATTTCCAACAAAATTTCAACCACCCACAAGTAGTCTTTCCATCTCAACAACGTCTTCCTTATGAAAATCCATGCTCTAAAACAAATGACCTTGACTGCCATGGAATCACAAGAGGAAGGAGATCCCAAGTGAAAACCATCATCATTTTCCATTAATTCAAATTATAAATAAATATATTTATAAATATTTATATATAAATATAAATATATTTATATATTTAAAAATAATTAATATAATTATATAATTATATATATGTATATAAATATAAATAATTATATATATATATATAAATATGTATATAAATATGTATAATTATAAATAGATGTTGGGGTCTAAAATTGTGGTAAAGGCACCCCATGTATATTCCTTGTAAATGAGACATCAATGGCATTTGACTTGGACACCCTTAGGAGTTCCTTTTTACCCTATGTCACAAAATGTTAATTACGCCATATATTATGTATCAGTTGGAAAATTAAATGATTCAATGGGGATGGATGAGTAATAGGGTAATTAATTGAAGAATTAATTATCAAGATATCAAGTGGAAAAATGTAGAATTTATTGAATATTGAGAATATTTAACAATTATTTGACATGTTTGGAAGATAAATTAGAAACTGGTATTAATTAATGGATGGATTAATTATTACATGTTAAGTGGTAAATGTTTAATCAATTGATGAATTGATTAAAGAGATATGATTTAATAAATAAATTGTTGAGTTAATTAATTAGCATGCATTAATTTAAGATTGAGAACTAATTATTCTTAAGGTTTTTTTCCTTATTTATAGGCTTGATTGATTATTATGAATGTTGTCCTAGGATATATATGAGGTGTGTTTGTTTTCCATGCCATGTTTAGCTTAGGTTGGAGTTGTCGATAATTTTTTTTGACATGTAATAGTTTAGATTACATGAGGTGCTTGATAATATATGATGCATGTGACTATTCTTTGATTTTTTTCAGCCATGTAATTATATGAATTTCATGTAGATACATTAATGCTGATAATGTTCTTTGATTATCGTTGAGACATGTAGTAGTTTTAAGTGAATATAGAGCCTTTAATGCCAATATGGTTCTTTGATTAACGTTGAGCCATGTAATAGTTGAGATTTCATGTAGAGATTTTAATGAATGTTGTATGCCATGTTGATTTCCAATGGACTGTGAGAGCCTTGGACCAGGAAAACTGTGGGGGTTTCCATGTTTATTTACCTAGGACCGTGAGCACCTAGTGTAGATGTTTAACCCAAGTGGGATTGACCTTGAGAGTTCCCCAGGTGGTTATTTATATTTAATTAATGTATTGTTTCAACCAAGGAGGATCGACCATGAGAGCTCCCCAGTTATTCATTTATGATTAATTGTTGGACTGTGACGCATCTTCTAAGCCAATGCACAAGCTTGGATTCGGTCCTTAATTTTATTGTTTAGATGCTCTTCTGAGACATCTGTGTTCTTACTCACATGGGGAACATCGGGCTTAGGCTGGATCCTAAAACTAGTATAATTCAATGTAGTTGAATTTTTAATTAAGATGAAATGAATGTGTGATTATTGTTGTGTATTCATGTGAAATTTAGGGTGTGATCACACTATCTGAGGGCTGAAGTAGGTACCTAGGTATTTAGATACATTGTACTGCTTACCTTATTTATGAATTCTTTCACAGTGTTTAAAATATATATTGAATATCTAGATTTGAGGTAGGCACCGGTGGTTCTGGACTATTGAGATTTATATCTCACACCCTACCCATGACTCCATTACACTGGGGTACCTGAGTAGATTCTATTTGGTTTAAAGATTGTGCAATTTTCATACACTTTGGAGTTAGGAGTAGAGGACCGAGCGGGATCTATGGATGCTCATGGAGTTTCCTTAGGAATTTTTAGATCTTTTCTTTATTTGTATTGTATTTCAAAGCATGTTGTTCTATTTAATACTTTTGTAATATGTATCTCTACATGTCATGCATTAATCTATTGTATAACTGGGATTTTCCATTTTTTTATTCAAGTGTTATACAATTATGATTTTGCTGCTTTATCGGTTATTTGCACTGCTATCTCTATTTAATGATATTGTACACTGTTTTTACTTCAGTAAGAGGGTATATTATCCCCACTGACTATCCTTAAACCCTCATTACTAGTCGACAACCTCTGGAATATGGGGAGACGCATTTGAGATCATCTGTAAACTGGTCTGACCATCGGTTCAGGTGTGAGCTGGGTCAGGACGTTATATTAATAATCTTTTTATAAAAAGATTTTATCAGCGCTAAGAATAATACTGATAAATATCCACCTTTATCATTGTTAAAACAAGTTATGATAATGGATACACCATTATTAGTTTTTTTAACACTAATAAAAGTTACATTTATTAGTGATTTTAGATACTGCTGATTAAGTTAGCTCTTTTATCAGTGATGTCTATTTAGAACTGATAAAAAATGGACCGCATATGGCACAATCTATGGAAGTGGTCACAACTTTGGAGGTACATACCCAATCTAGAGGAGGTTGTAGACTGTGAGGATGTTGAACTGGAGACTGATGCATCTTATTAGGAGCATCCAATACGGATCATAGATCGAAGAGAGAAGGTATTGCAAGGAATTATGGAACCACTAGTCTGAATTCAGTGACAACATGAAAGACTCCAGGAGGAGACATGGGATCACGTGTCTGATGTTTGAGCATAGTGTCATGAGTTGTTTAAACAATACATATATAGATACTTATTGTGGATGAGAAGTTTATAGAGGGGGATAATTTTAATATCCGACATTTTTAAAGATAATAAATACCCTCATTGATAATAATTTATGATTATTTTTTTGTGAAAATGTAATTTTTCAATTAAAATCATTCAATAGATGATTTAAAGTGATTTTGTAAGAGAAAAAGCCCAGTTAACACCTTTGAATATTCTATAAAATATTTTTGAAGTTGGGCACTAAGATAACATGAGATTCTGAGACATACAAAGCGTCGATGTAGATGGAATAAAAATATTAAATTAATTATATTATGTGTTTGATATTTTTACTAAAAATAACTGAATATATTCTTAATGGTGTATTGTATGAGAAACTTGAGACCACCGTTAGGTCCAAGATGATGGGTTTACCTTATATGTAGTATAACATTTCTGTATGTTGGGCATTTGGTAATATTTCACATAAGGATAACTTATTTAGTATTTTTATTTATATATTTCTGAAAATAATTGAATATATCCTAAACAGTGCATCATATGAGAAATCTAAGACCACCATTAGGCTCGTGGTGAAGGGTTTACCCTGGGAATGATATAATCTTGGTGCTCTTTGGGTGTTTGGTTATATTTCACATAAGTTTCATAATAATTATATTATTTTTTTGTTGAAAAAAATTTAAATTACATGTGTAATGAAATCCACTTGAATGATGAGCACTGTTTCACTATGTTTGTATATTTTTTGGTGATCAAAGTAATAATAGTGAAATTATTACTTGTGATAAATAAATACTATTCTGTATTTAATAAACAAAATTATCAAATAATTTATTTTTAAAGGAAGTTGTATTGAAATTGTTAAAGGTGATAAGGATGAGAAACATATAATAATAATAATAGTAATAATAATAATAATAATTGTTATTATTATTAATGAATTTAGAATATAATGATTTCATGTGATAAAATTAAATATATATATATATATGTGGGTTAAATATATATGTATATATATGTATATATATATGTGTGGATGTATATATATGTTGGGGTTAAACCATTAAACCCTAAAACATCCAACACCCTCTATCATATATGTAGAGACCTGATTTTTTCTTTTTAAGACTTTAAAATATTTCTATATATATTTCTGAATTTATGTGTTGAGTCAACGTTTGATTTTGAGGCCCGATGGGGTCATAATTAATTTTTTAAAATATTAAAAAAAAATTTAAATTTTTACTTGGTTAATTAAATAAAATGGGATAAGTCTTAATCTTTTGATCGGATTAGAAATCTGAGACCATGGTTGGGTCTATAATACAGTGTTTACATTATCCATATTCTAAAATGATTTGACACATAATGTTATGACACCTTGCCCATTGGTGGTGCATTTAATTGGGTTAATTAATTAAATTCATTTTTACCTAAATGACATGTTTATAAATATATAGCTTGAGATAATTCTCTAGGGTTGCTTTTTAATTCTTCCATCACTGATGAAACTCTCTTCCTCCTCCATCTAACAACTTGAGATTGAATGAAGAAAAATCCCCGGATCAAGGAGAATCAAAGTATGATGAAGACATCAGATTCTTCCAATCATTATGCGTGTGATTTCTTCACCAATGATTAATAAAAAAAATATAGGACTTGTATTTTGGTGTTTTATGCATTTGAATTAAATTTTTCAATAGACCAATAGTTGTTCATTGATTTTCACCCCTCTTTTAAAACTTTGCAAGAGCCTAAGTATTGCAATATTACTTTATCAAAAGTTTTCTAATATGAACCCCCCATTCTTGGTTGATTAGCCAATAATTATTTTCCTTAATAAATTTACATTTGTTCTAGTTCCTTTTATCCCTCATTTATTCATGTTCTTCACCAGTCAAATCCCCGAGGTCCCCATTTGACAATTGCCAGGTAGTCCCAGCTAGATCGGGTACCCAGATTCATGGAGGATCAATGAAATGAGAATATTTTTGTGATAGAGGATTAGATATAGAATCCTCATAACTGAAGGATTCTTGATATATTGTTTTTAAATAAAGAAATTGATTGTGGGGTGAATTTCAACATGTGGAACGAAAGACCAAACCCCTATGAAAAAAATGGAAAATTTTGGGTGAACAATGGCTGATGAGAATGATATTTGGAAATATATAATGTTTTTTTATTAATTCTTAGAAATATCAGCAGTGGTTAGAGAAGATTACAAGAAACAGATCTGATCTGGGATTTCTAGAAAAAAATCTTAACTACACACCATGTAGTATGAAGAACACATGTCGTGTATCATCCCTCAGTGGATGTTCTAGGATTTTAAATAATTTAAGGATGACACGGTGGGTAAAATTTACTCATATTATATGTGTCCTATTTAGGTTGGACATACCATGTGGATGACCACATAGACACAATGTATGGGTACACAAACACATGGTATGATATAAAGACAATACCCTAGAGACACGACATCAGTCCCATGTTTACCGGACACATCATGTAGTCCAACTACATGGTGTGTACTATCATAAGTATAGGGAACTGTGTACTATCTAGGGACATAGGCATGCGGTGGAGCAAGACCACACGCCGTGTGGTTCCCCTCACATGTTGTGTTCCCCTTGATCTATTCTATGAAAACATCAAACAACCATATCTCCTTCATTTGAACTCAGATTTTGGTCCAAGAGTTGCATATACAATGTTCTTTTCTTAGATCATGATGATTCCATCAGATGTAACTTTCTAGATATAATATAAAATGTTCCAGGTCTGGAACGTACTGAGGTTACACCTGATGATGGAAATAATCCTAGATTTACTAGGGGTTCTTTCTGAGTGTTACCCTCCAGTAGGTCCAAGTAGTGGAATTCCCTGATGATCTTTCTAAGTTAACCTCTGGTAGGGATGGGCAGTGTAGTTTCTCAACATTCTGGGCTTACCCTCCGGTAGGACTAGCCAGTGGAGTTCCCCAACGATCTTCCAAAGTTACCCTCCAACAAGGTTGGGCAGTGGAGTTACTCGATGTTCCAGGATTACCATCTAGTAGGGCCAGACAGTGGAGTTCCCCAATTACCTTTTTCCAAGATTACCCACTTGTAGGGCTGGGAAGTTGATTTCCTTAATAAATTTTTTCGGGATTATGCTCCAAAAAGGATGGGTAGTGGAATTCTCTGATGACCTTTCCCGAGAGTCACTAGTGCAGAAAACGTTTTTTACGTCACCATTTTTTACGTCGGTTATATAAAACCGACGTCATAATATGTAAAATGAGGTTTTTTACGTCAGTTATTTAATAACCGACGTAAAAACCTGTGTTCAGTACACCTTTAACGTCGGTTATTTTTATAACCGACGTTATTAATCGCGCGACTTCGTTTTTTACGTTGGTTATACATTAACCGCCGTAAAAAACAGAAGCGGGGGGTGTTTGTTACGTCGGTTATTCAATAACCGACGTAACAAATCGACATATGTACGAGTTATTACGTCGGTTATTCAATAACCGACATAAAAAACGCGGTTTTTGAAGGCCTTTTTACGTCGGTTATAAAATAACCAACGTAAAAAAAGAATCCGTAGATGTTTTTGACGTCGGTTATGGAATAACCGACGTAAAAAAAGAATCGGAGGAAGGTTTTTATGTCGGTTATTGAATAACCGACATTATAAATGTTTTTAAAAAAATTATAACGTCGGTTATTGAATAACCGACGTGATAACTCATTTAAAAATATACCCAGACCCGTGGATTGTCATTCGCGAGTTTACCTTCGACAGTCGCGACTCGTCTCTCTCGCGCGTAAACCCGAATCGGCTCGTCCATTTCGTTGGTTTAGATTTGTTTTGCGATCATCGTTTCTCATATTTAATCTCCTCGGATCAATCATCTAAACTCGCAGCACTCAGGTAATCCTCCCATTCGTTCGTTTTTTTTCGCGGATAGTATATATATATGTGTTGTGATTTTTTTGTTGAAACTAGCTAAGATTCTTCGATTGCGAACCCTTTTAACTCGTTTTGGCACCATAATCTTATTTATCATCCCTAGATCTATTAGTTCGACTTGCAATATTGACTAATTTTATGATTTCACTAATTTTTCATCGCTTTCTATAAATCCCCGAGAGGGTTGGTGCGTGTCCATTTGGATGGGTTGCCCTTTTACAGTTGTTACTACTTTATTCACACACAACCATGGCATAGGTGCATGGATTTGGGATCACATCACCATTTTCACCCCCTGCAAACAAAGTTTCACGAGGAGGACTCGCCAGAATTCCCCTCGGCATGTTAAAAATTTTAGATACCCTCTTTTCAGCAAGTAAAAAATTAACTAGTTTTTTCTTCACTACTTATCCTAAACAAATAAAACCACCATTCTTTCTAGAACCTCTACTAGATCCATTGCATCCATCAACATACATATTTGGATCTGAAAGCATCCCTTAAGCCTTATGTTCGATGCTAACATCCTTTACTGATCTATAGAAAATATGATGGTCTGCTAAGCTCTCCATTTAAAAGTCAAACCCCACCAATTATTCATCCTCATCATGAGAAAATGGCACAACATCTGAATTTCTGATTCAATCTCTTGGGTCACTGAACAAACATTAACTCCTTCAAATCCACACCTGGAATAGACAACCTAATGTCGAGTTCCTTCTCTATCTATTGAAACTCAGTTCTTCCTCCACACCTAAAAAGATTCTTTGAATGACCCAAATTCTTGTTATGGTAAATTTTCAGTGATTCCAGGGGGGTGGGAGGGCTATAAAGAGGGTTGGGGGTGTCCAGGGGGGTGTCCAAGGGGGTAGGGTGTGGGGGGTGGTGTCCAGGAGGGGTGGGGGGCTGTCCAGAGGGGTCGGGGGTGTCCAGGGGGGTTTACAAGGGGGTGGGTGGGTGTGGGGGGTTGTCCAAGGGTGTGGGTGGGTGTTGAGGGGGTGTCCAGGGGGGTGTCCAAGGGGTAGGGGGTGGGGGGTGGTGTTTAGGAGGGGTGGGGGGGCTGTCCAGAGGGTTGGGGGGTGTCCAGGGCGGTGTCCAAGCAGGTCGGGGGTGGGGGGTTGTGTCCAGGAGGGGTGGGGGTGCTTTCTAGAGCGGTCGGGGGCTGTCCAGAGGGGTCGGAGGTTGTCTAGGGTGGTGTCCAAGGGGATGGGTGGGTGTGGGGGGCTGTCCAAGGGGGTGGCGGCCTGTCCAGAGGGGTCGGTGGGGTGTCCAGGGGGTGTCCAAGGGGTTGGATGGGTGTGGGGGGCTGTCCAAGTGGGTGGCGGCCTCTCCAGAGGGTATTTGGGGTTGTCCGGGTGGGTGGGGGGGCCGTCCAGAGGGTTGGGGGATGTCCAGGGGGGTGTCCAAGGGGGTAGGGGGTGGGGGGTGGTGTCCAGGAGGGGCAGGGGGCTGTCCAGAGGGGTCGGGGGGTGTCCATGGGGGGTTTACAAGGGGGTGGGTGGGTGTGGGGGGCTGTCCAAGGGTGTGGGTGGGTGTTGGGGGGTGTCCAGGGGGGTGTCCAAGGGGGTAGGGGGTGGGGGTGGTGTTTAGGAGGGATGGGGGGGTTGTCTAGAGGGTTGGGGGGTGTCCAGGGGGGTGTCCAAGTAGGTCGGGGGTGGGGGGTTGTGTCCAGGAGGGGTGGGGGTGCTTTCTAGAGGGGTCGGGGGCTGTCTAGAGGGGTCGGGGGGGGTGTCCAGGGCGGTGTCCAAGGGGATGGGTGGGTGTGGGGGGTTGTCCAAGGGGGTGGCGGCCTGTCCAGAGGGGTCGGTGGGGTGTCCAGGGGGTGTCCAAGGGGGTGGATGGGTGTGGGGGGCTGTCCAAGTGGGTGGCGGCCTCTCCAGAGGGTATTTGGGGTTGTCCGGGTGGGTGGGGGGGCTGCCCAGAGGGTTGGGGGATGTCCAGGGGGGTGTCCAAGAAGGTAGGGGGTGGGAGGTGGTGTCCAGGAGGGGTGGGGGGCTGTCTAGAGGGGTCGGGGGTGTCCAGGGGGGTTTACAAGGGGGTGGCTGGGTGTGGGGGGTTGTCCAAGGGTGTGGGTGGGTGTTGGGGGGTGTCCAGGGGGGTGTCCAAGGGGGTAGGGGGTGGGGGTGGTGTTTAGGAGGGGTGGGGGGGGGGGCTGTCCAGAGGGTTGGGGGGTGTCCAGGGGGGTGTCCAAGCAGGTCGGGGGTGGGGGGTTGTGTCCAGGAGGGGTGGGGGTGCTTTCTAGAGGGGTCGGGGGCTGTCTAGAGGGGTTGGGGGGTGTCCAGGGTGGTGTCCAAGGGGATGGGTGGGTGTGGGGGGCTGTCCAAGGGGGTGGCGGCCTGTCCAGAGGGGTCGGTGGGGTGTCCAGGGGGGAGTCCAAGGGGGTGGATGGGTGTGGGGGGCTGTCCAAGTGGGTGGAGGCCTCTCCAGAGGGTATTTGGGGTTGTCCGGGTGGGTGGGGGGCTGCCCAGAGGGTTGGGGGATGTCCAGGGGGTGTCCAAGGGGGTAGGGGGTGGGGGGTGGTGTCCAAGAGGGGTGGGGGGATGTCCAGAGGGGTCGGGGGGTGTCCAGGGGGGTTTACAAGGGGGTGGGTGGGTGTGGGGGGCTGTCCAAGGGTGTGGGTGGGTGTTGGGGGGTGTCCAGGGGGGTGTCCAAGGGGGTAGGGGGTGGGGGGTGGTGTTTAGGAGGGGTGGGGGGCTGTCCAGAGGGTTGGGGGGTGTCCAGGGGGGTTTCCAAGCAGGTCGAGGGTGGGGGGTTGTGTCCAGGAGGGGTGGGGGTGCTTTCTAGAGGGGTCGGGGGCTGTCCAGAGGGGTCGGGGGGTGTCCAGGGTGGTGTCCAAGGGGATGGGTGGGTGTGGGGGGTTGTCCAAGGGGGTGGCGGCCTGTCCAGAGGGGTCGGTGGGGGTGTCCAGGGGGGTGTCCAAGGGGGTGGATGGGTGTGGGGGGTTGTCCAAGTGGGTGGCGGCCTCTCTAGAGGGTATTTGGGGTTGTCCGGGTGGGTGGGGGGGCTGTCCAGAGGGTTGGGGGATGTCCAGGGGGTGTCCAAGGGGGTAGGGGGTGGGGGGTGGTGTCCAGGAGGGGCGGGGGGCTGTCCAGAGGGGTCGGGGGGTGTCCAGGGGGGTGTTATATCTTACTATATTTTGTTTAAAAAATAATATTCAAGCATATTTTTTTAAATACACATTGATTTGTTTTATATTTCAAAATTGTTTACATTCAAATTATAATTTTTTTTCATATAAACATATATTTGTCTTATCTAAAAAATATATATATTTTTGCTATTTGTTATAGGTAATAATGAGTCGAAGTTGGATTACGGCACATCGAATGAGCAATGAATATGAGGAAGGTGTTGATGCCTTTTTAGAATTTGCTAAACGAAATGTTCCAAGTAGTGACATTTTTTCTGTCCATGCCTGAAATGTCTGAATATGAAGAAGTTGAAAAGTAGAGAGATAAAAGATCATCTGATTTGTCATGGTTTCAATCCGAGTTACAACCCTTGGATTTGGCATGGCGAAACTGGACAGAATGTCACTGATGATAATGAATCGCAAGATGGTAACTCTGATGGAATTGAAGAAATGATTCACAATATTGTAGCAGAACAAATTGAGATAGAACCGACAGTTGCACGTCTATATGGTGATGCCGAAAAACCATTATATCCTGGTTGTACAGATTTTACGGTTTTGTCGGCGGTGTTAAGATTGATTAACCTGAAGGCGAAACATGGATGGAGTGACAGATTTTACGGTTTTGTCGGTCGGTGGTGAGCCAGCGGCCGGCCGGTGACACCAGGCAGTGGGCAAGTCTACTGCCTGGGTCCTCCGGCTGGCCGGTGAGCTCACACCGGCTGACCGGTGGACTCAGTGAGTCGACTTTTCATCTTTCTTGGGCCAACTCCTTGGAAACCTTTTGCCTATCAACAAAAACACTTGAAAACAAGTTAGAACATAATAAGAGTGATTGTGATCATTAAAATCCAAGAGAGAGGGGTACAACAGACTGTGTTTACCATCTTTATCATTGTTTAACATGCTTTCCATATTACCAATGTTTACTATTATGTAATTTAGTACACTTTTCTATTTTCTGATTAAGTAGTATTACAATATTTGAATTTGTATATTTTTGAAGTAATGTTTGTTTTTTTGATTTGAAGGAAAATGACAGATCAATCAGTTGATCAGCCACATGATTCTGGAGATGAGCATATTGGTCATACATCTGGGGAGGAACATTCACATGCTCCTATTACGAAAAAGAGTTCAAAGGTTGGTATGCGTGGGTGCACACGTTTACCAAAATTATCACTTGCCCGTACGAAGGAGGAGAGGATAGTCGTGGAGTCTGATGATGATGATCTTCCTAGAGGTCCAAATGCTAAATATTTTAAGGGTTTTGTAGAAACTCAGGCTAAGAGCAAAGTAAGCATTCTCTATGATGATTGGAGAAGTGTGGATAAGGCGATAATTTCTCAGCTGTGGGAGACCATTTTGGTAAGATCTTTTTCTATTGTTTGACTGTTCTTTAAATGTTTCTAGTATATATAATATTTTTAACCTCTTTTTTATCAGATGACATTTCATATTCCTGACACTGGAGGAGTCAGGAAGAAATGCTTATCGTTGGCTGCTAGGAGATGGAGGGATTTCAAATCAACCATCTCATCTGATTTCATTTATGGTCATAGGAGTGGTGAGAATCCATGTCGTATATATCCTTTTATAGATGAAGACACATGGAGACAATTTTTTGAAAGTAGAAGAAAAGAATCATTTTTGGTAAGGGCAATGTAAACTTTTATAAGCTTTCTTATATAAATGATCTTATTATTGTTTTGTTAATGATTACTTATTCTTAATTTACAGCAAACAAGGAAAGATCATCAAGAGATCCAATCTAAAAATGTATACCCTCATAGTTTATCTCGATGAGGGTATGCATTATTGGAAGAATAAATGATGGCAGAAAAATTTCAACAACTAAGAGCTGAGTCTTCAAGCTCTAGAGAGGTGGCCCCTCCATCCCCTCAATCTAGACATGAGAAATGGAAAAGAGCTCGGAAGGGAAAAAGAGGAAAATATCTTTCTGAAGAATCGAGACTCGTAGTTGAGAGGATTGTAAGATATCTATTTTATTTATTTAAGTTTACTATTTTCGTCATATATTTCCAATCATTATAGAAATGTTCAATTAATTATTACAGGACACTCTTGAGGAGCAGAGTTCACAAGGGACATTTACACCATCTGGGAGGGAAGATATTTTATCTGTGGCATTGGGAAAGCCCGAACATCCTGGCCGTGTAAGAGGATATCCGGCAGGTGTATCGGTAAGAAAAGTGTTGCCATGTTCCTCAACTTCTAACGTTGAGGGAGTTTATAAAAAAAATAGAATCCTTGGAGGCTGAAGTCCATAATATTAATGCGACAATGGAGGACAAGATTAGAGCATCGGTGCAGTTTATGTTTGCAGACTTGCAAAGACAATTTCAGGGTGCAGCTCCCACTCCACCTCTCCCAGTAGCTCCCACTCCCCCACCTCAGCCTGCGGACCCCATTTTTGATCCTCCTCCTCCGCCGCAGCTACCTACTTATTGTGAGTTGTATGTTGATGATCCTCAACATCATATAGTTGCATATGGGATGGTATATTGTATAGGAGATACAGTTCATCATCAACAGTTAGAGGTAGAGAATCAGAGGGTCACTATACAGGATATTATAGATAGATCAGCTCGGATACCATTACCTACAGATGAGGTGACGACAGTTGGACATAGTATCGGCCATTTTTTACTTTGTCCATCCAGACTTCTTCGACTCATTACCATAGAGGTATGGATGTTATATCTTTTATTTTATATTTTTATTAATGTTTTATCATTTGAAAACTAATATATTTTTCAATTTATTTTTACAGGAATACTTCAAAGGTAAAGAAATACTGTATAGACAAAAACAAAGACAGATAGCTATGACATCAGATGCAGATACTAGCAGTCTTGACAAATTGTCAAGATATTCAAATTTGTTGGCGGATCATTATGACTTTACAATGGAAGCTCATGTCTGTGGACTTGAACTAAGTGTGGGGATTATGAAAACTGATATCATGGAGTTTGTCACTGGAGATAAGTTGGGCATCAACGTGGTGCAAATTTTTATCATGTAAGTCTTAACACCTTTTCCTTGCGTTATATTTATTAAAAATGTATACTTATGTCTGCTTTGTATAAGGTATCTGTATAAAATTTGTGAGAGGAATGAGCTGATAGATGTATATGGATTCGTGGACCCACAATTGATTTCCCCTGAAGCATGTGCATTGGATGAGGAACAAAGAATGATTTATATTGCTGATAGATTTGAAAAGAATGTAATCACACAGTGTTGGATGATGCCTTTTTGTGAGAGGTATGAAACACATCCCTCACAAAGAGTTAATTATCTTTTAACATAAAAAACCACTAACGTTAAATTTCCTTTTATCAGGGATCATTAGATGTTAGGGGTTTTTTGCCCTAGGGAGAAAGCACTTTATTGGATATGCTCTCTCCATGATGATGTGCGAGAAAGTTTTAAGAATATATTGGAAACGTATGTTTCAATTTCACAATAGTTTTATATATTATAATGAATTTTAAATTTACCCCATTCGTATTATTTTCTAACAGGGCATGGGTCCACTTTCGAAAAAGTGCAAAGAAAAGGAATTTCAAGATCAAATATGTACATGCAAAGGTAAATATCCATTTATAATTTGTACATTTTTATTTATTACATAAAAATAATATATTGAATTTACACTCATTCAAACAGAAATGTCATGAGCAACAAGGCATCATCGAATGAGGATATTACATGTTAAGATTTATGTATGAAATAATAATAACTGGGACAGTTCTGAGTTTTGACCTGGTAAGATTTCCTCTTTCTCATAATATTTCAATTTGATTTATTCATTATACACGTTGACTACTATCCTTTTCCTTTGTAGCTTTTTGATGACCCTCAACCCTTTACTGCTGAAGATATCAAACACTTACAAGTGGAGTGGTCAAATTATTTTACAGGTTTGATTGACTTTTAGTTTTTTGTAATGTAAAATGTGATTTTGAATATTGTCAATGTAATTGTGTATTTCGTAGTCGTTTAGGTTGGATTTAGTTTTTTTTGAAGTTGACAGTGTAAGTTTTGAATGTTATATAAGTGAATGTTTAATTTTTCTCTACTTCTTGTTTTGGTCTACTGTTGATGGTTTTTCTGGTCTGGATTTTGGTATGGGGGGAGAGGTTCCAAGGGGGTGGGTGGGTGTTTGGGGGGTGTCCAAGGGATATGGGAGGGGTGTCCAAGGTGTGTTTGGGGCTGTCCTAGGGGTCGGGGGGTGTAAATGAGGGTGGGGGGTGTCCAAGGGGTGGGGGGTGTCCAAGGGATATGGGAGGGGTGTCCAAGGTGTGTTTGGGGCTGTCCAAGGGGTCGGTTGGGTGTAAATGAGGGTGGGGGGGGGGGTGTCCAAGTGGTGGGGGGTGTCCAAGGGATATAGGAGGGGTGTCCAAGGGGTGTTTGGGGCTGTCCAAGGGGATGGGGGGGTTTCCAAGGGGTCGGGGGGGGGGGGGGGGGTTTCCAAGGGGTCGGGGGGTGTCCAGGGGGTGGGGGGGCTGTCCAAGGGGTGGGGGGTGTCCAAGGGGTGGGGGGGGGGGGGTGTCCAAGGGATATGGGAGGGGTGTATAAGGGGTGTTTGGGGCTGTCCTAGTGTTCGGGGGGTGTAAATGAGGGTGGGGGGGCTGTCGAAGGGGTGGGGGGGTGTCCAAGGGGTGGGGGGGGTGTCCAAGGGATATGGGAGTGGTGTCCAAGGTGTCTGGGAGTTCTGTCCAAGGGGCCGGTTGGGTGTAAATGAGGGTGGGGGGGCTGTCCAAGGGGTGTCCAAGGGGTGTTTGGGGCTGTCCAAGGGCTCAGGGGGGGTGTCCAGGGGTCGGGGGGGGGGGGGGGGGTGTCCAAGGGGTCTGGGAGGGCTGTCAAGGTGTGGGGGGGGTGTCCAATGGGTGTTTGAGGCTGTACTAGGGGTCTTGGGGGGTGTAAATGAGGGTGGGGGCTGTCCAAGGGGTGGGGGGGTGTCCAAGGGGTGGGGGGTGTCCAAGGGATATGGGAGGGGTGTCCAATGGGTGTTTGAGGCTGTACTAGGGGTCGTGGGGGTGTAAATGAGGGTGGGGGGGGGGGGGCTGTCCAAGGGGTGGGGGGTGTCCAAGGGTTGTGGTGGGGCTCCAATGTGGTGGGGGAGGGCTGGCCAGGTTGTTAGGTGGGTATAGATGAGGGTGGGGTTCAGTTGGGACTTGGGGGAGGGCTGGCATGGTTATTTTTGTTGTTTGGTTTCTGGTTGCTTTTTGGTGACAGCCGTGCAATTATTTTAAAAAAAAATATATCGCTTTCACGTCGGTTATTTTATAACCGACGTGGTAAATAAATCGGTAGGGGTTTATCACGTCGGTTTTTTCTAGAACCGACATGCTAAACTGTTCTCGGGCCTTTTATCACGTTGGTTCTTAATATAACCGACGTGCTAAAAGGCCTGGGAATCGATTTACCACGTCGGTTATTGGATAACCGACGTGCTAAAACATTTCCCAGGCCTTTTTATCACGTAGGTTATTTAAGAAACCGATGTGATAATAGGCCCGAGTAAGGGTTAATCACGTCGGTTATGTCATAAACGACATGATACACGATATCCCATGTGTTTTATCACGTCGGTTTCGAAATAACCGACATTATAAACCCCCCCCCCCCCCCCCGCGCATATTTATCACGTCGGTTATTATATAACCGACGTGCTAAACCCCCCCACCCGCGGTTTATCATGGCGGTTATATAATAACCGCCGTTATAAATCCCCATCCCCCATCATTTTTCACGTCGGTTATTAATGAACCGACGTGATAAACACCGTGATGTTAGGGATGTTACGTCGGGTTTTAAATAACCGACGTAAAAAACGTTATTTATAACGTCGTCCGTATTAACGTCGCCTAAAAACCGACGTAAATAATGAAAAATAACCGACGTAAAAAATGTTTTCTGCACTAGTGAGTTACCCTCTAGCAGGGCTGGGCAGTGGAGTTCCTCAGTTAATAAAAGATTAGGAATATCCTATCATACTATGGTATGAGATACTTACCAAGATTTGTGCCCTCTAAACTATCTAGAGCAATGATGAGACATGGTTTGATGTAGCTTTTGATTCATGAGGAATAAGGATGCTTTACCTACTAAGACACATTCTTGTAACATGGTCTAAAAACATATATGAGAGATAGTGCTTCCCAAATAGAATAGAATCATGGGGTTCTGATTGAATCCCTTATAATTTTGTGTTTAGAGAAGATGTTCAAGATGATGGGCATCATTGATGGATACTTTTGGAACTATTGGCTACTCTTCTTCTCGGTCTTAGTTGTAAGATGGAGATCCCAATACTCTCTCATTTGGGATTCTTTGAAAGGGAACATATATATATATATATATATATTATTTATTCTGGATTCACACCTTGGATTTGGATACTCTCCTTCTATGAGAGGCGAAGACGTGTGGGGTATTCCATGCGCTTTGCATGTTTAGATTCTAATGGTTGGATGAGTCTACTCTCAAGATATTGGTGGTGAATGATATATGGGTAGTTCATCTACTTCCCATGATTAACCTATTTGGGATTGGATGAGCTTACTTACACTCTCTTGTTAGGTTGATCTACACTCATTCACTGTACCTTATTCTATCTACTACTATCCTCTTCAGTTGTATCTCTTACTGCTCCCCCTTCACCCTTTTGGTATGTTCTTCTGGGTATTTATATACTCACCCCTACATGGGCTTCTCCAAAATGTTCCATATGTTTTCCATATAACGAACGGGTAAACTGTGAGTTCATTGGAGCTTATAGGTATTGGGTTCATAGACCATGTACAGTGGCCATAGCTTGGGATACATGAGTTGGGATCTCTCGGATCTTTACGCTTTTCAAAATTTTCAGGTTGGTATATAGTTTTGGTTGGGCGTGTATTTTTTCCCATTACTTTTCAATGTACCCTACCATAATTTTGTATTGTATAGAGGTTTATGCATGCTTGATTTACTTTATAACTGTGTTTCACCTTTTCTTTATCTCCCTCTAAAACTTTTTCATTGATTTGGCTTTGTGTGTGTGTATATTAATTTAGGAAAAGGACTCCCTGAGTTTTCTATGCCTCTGGTGCTTATCTCCATCCCCTGGACTATGGAGGGAGGCTTGGGGTAGTTGCAGATAGAGCCTTGGCTTGGGTTGGGTCGTGACATCATATAACACGGTTATATATTTGATATGTTAAATTAATCGATTGAGTAAAAATAACTAGAATGAGTTTCTTCAATAACAAAATCTACTGGAAATGAAAATATAAAGAACCAAAAATAAAATAAAATAGGATATAATGTGATTTGAATCAGCATGATCCTATGTGCATGATAGAACACCACCCTGGACATCCTTTATTATTAAGAAATAATGTAAGAAAAGAAATATACAAACTTGAATAAAAAAAGACCAGACGAACTATATGAGGAGATCGAACTTGTTGAACTAGGTTGAAGTGGTGAATCCATTCATGTAGAGTCAACACCATCCACTCCTGGGTGGACTCATTCACACACCTAAGAAAAATAAAAAGCTATCCATGAAAAAGATATAAATCTCTATTGATCAAAGAATCTAAACAAAAACCCTGTTATAACGAAAGACGAGTCTATATTTGAAACCTTCTTGATGTGGAGTCCTTATGAACCCAAGACTGAGTCGATATTCCACATAATCTCCACTGGAGAGGTAGTGCATTTATGGGAGTTAGTATGTGTCAGCAAAGGGGAGCACAGATGGTTAAAACCCATTAATCCTGATTCTTCTTCTCTGAAAGCTATAGAAGTCACAATAGAGGATCATGCCATGATAGATCTCGATAAACCAATCAAGAAACACTGAAACAAGAGAGTGGAGCCCCAGATCAATGAGTAGATAGAGAATTTATGGCATTCTAGGGAGTGTCAGGTGGTACAGGAAGAAACCTAAGATCATATCCATGTGGAAGGTACATATTAGGTCGGCAGTTCTCATAACTGAAGGTGAGAGAGTGCACGAGATATGTTGTTCCATGGGATTTCCATGGAGGAGTCACCCTGAATCAAATCTATGAAAAAGGAACACATCCAAAGTAAATAGGGGTTGTTAGTTTTCCTTCGATCAATAATACAAATAATCAACCGCTATCCAGGTATGGATATCATATATTTGGGTATAAAATTAATCAGATTAAAGGAATTAAGGGATCACATTTGAACAATTCCATACAAATGTAAACATCCCCATGTAAAAATAAACACCCTTTAGCCAATATGAATAAATTATATGTAAAATGATATTAAAGGAATTTAAATGACACAATATTGGGGAGTAAAAAAAATCTCCACCTTGAAATTAAATAGAATTTAAGGATGATGTTCTTGAAACCTAATTTATAAAATTGAGTCTAAGTTCATTAATTTAATGAATTGTATAAATTTAGACAATGGAACAACCTTTGTCAAACTATCAGCTAGATTTTCTGTTGTGGGTATGTTATTGACACTCACTATCTCAGATTCTATACCATCCCTAAAAAAATGAAGTCTATTGTAAATGTTCTTAGATCTATCGTGGAATACATTATTAATAGATAGAGCCAATGTATATTGGCCCTGACAATATACTACTATTCTATCAGTAGATAAATATAACTCGGAAATAATACCTTTCAACCATACAACCTATTTTATGGATTTTTTCAAGGTAATATACTCTACCTCAGTTGTTGAGAGTGCAAAAACATACTACATATTAAACTTCTATGAGACCAGTCCTCCATATGAAATAAAAAAAATTAAAGATAGACTTTTGAGTGTTAATATTTTCAGCATAATCAGAATAAACAAAGACAATAATTTCATCATTAACACTACTATTTAAACCATATTTAATGAACAATTTATTAGACAGAGAGACATACTTGAGGATCCATTTAAATGAATTCTAGTGAGGCTTACCTAGTTTTCCCATAAAGCTGCTTAAGGTAGACACCAAAAAATATATATTTGGTCTAGAATAGATCCTATCATACATTAGACTTCCTACTACATTCACATATGGAATCTTATTCATGAAGATATCCACAATATCATTTATAGAGGATTGATCTGAAGACAATTTAAAATGGTGTCCCAGTAGAATACTAATAGGTTTAATATGTTCAAAAAAATATCTATTTAACGACTTCTTAACATAAGAAGACTAGGATAAGTATAAGGTTCTAGATTTCCTATCTCTAACTCTGTCCATACCCAAGATTTTATAGGCTTGTCCTAATCCTTTCATATCAAAGACATAGTTTAATTGATTCTTGACATAATTTATAATCCTTATGTTTTTATAGATTAAAATAGTGTCATAAACATATAATAACAAGTAAATAGTCTCAAGTTTAACAATTTCATAACATACACATGCATCAAATTTTCATTGGGAAAAATATTTTTCAATCATATACTAATCAAACCTTTTAGACCACTGTCTTGATAATTTATTAATCCCATAAAAAGAATTATTAAGAAGAATAAATTGATTAGGTTTTGAAATCGTTAAAAAACCTTCATGTGGGGTTATATAAAATATTTCTTCAAGGGTACCATGTAAAAAAGTAGTTCATACATCTAATTTTTTGACATGAAAATCAAACCAGGTAGAAAAATCAAGAAGAATTATATAGATGAATGCTTAACAACTAGGGAGAATATATCAATATAATCAATGCCCTGACATTGAAAAAATTATTCAGCAATAAGTTGGGCATTAAGTTTTATTTTTATTTCTCCAACATTTTTTTCTATCTTTTTATACATCCATTTAGAACCTATAATATTCTAGTTACTAGGTCCAGAAACAACAACCCAAGTGTTGTTCTTAATAAGTGAATTCATATCTTCTTTGATTATAGCTAAACATTTAGTGTATTGTCTGGACTTAATTAATTCCTTATAAGTTTTAGGTTCATCATTAATAAAATCAAGAGATAAATTAAATTAATATGTAAAATTATCAGCCTAATTGAAACCGATGGAGGCCTAATAACTCTTCTTTATCTATCCTAAGTGAGTTGATAATTCCTCGGATCATTTGGTTCCTTGGTTTTAGGTTTAGAATCCCATTCAGGATCGAATTCAACTTGATTCTGGAAAATGGGGGAATATGATCAATCCTAGGTTTGGAATGGTTATTGAATTCTAAATCAACATAAACACCTATGGGTGTTAGAACTCTAAAGGGTTATGTAGTGTCATCAGAAGACTGTAAAAGTTCAATTCCTTTATCATTTGGAAGATCGGACTCATAAAACATGACATCTAGGCTAATTATAATCCTTTTATATCCTATCTTATGTACCCAAAAAAGATACCCCAAAACACCCTCTAGATAACCCATAAATATACAATTCACATCCCAAAAGAGATAGGTTATCAATGCATGTATGAGCATAAGATATGGATCCAAATATCACAAAGTGTGAAAGGATCCAGGGTGAAAATTTATGGAGTTATTTATACATCTTAAAAAAATACCAGAATATGGGAAATGGTTGATAACATAGACTGCTGTTGAGGAAACCTTGACCCAGAAGGACCTGGGGAGTTTTGATTAGGACAACATGCACCTAACCCTCTCAAGGATAGTCATATTCATCCTCTCTCAAAATCCTTTTTTCTATGGAGTTTACACAATATTTCAATATCTTTTTCTCCCCTCAGAGTCATATAATTAAATGAATTCTATGGATAGATAATCTAAACCATTTTTAGTTCTTAAGGCTTTTAGTTTCTTATTAGACTCACTTTCTACCCCAACATTCAATTTCATAAAAGTGTTAAAGGTATCAGACTTATGTTTATGTATATAAATCTAAACATTCTCAGAGTATTAATCAATGAATTTCATGAAGTACAAGCCTCTACTGAGGGAGGTGACCCTAGAAGGACCCTATAGATCAGAATGAACACATTCAAGGGGTTATTTAGCTTTATACATAGATCTACTAAATCCAGCTCTTCTAGATTTTTCAAATACACAATCTTCATAGTATGGGAGACTTCTTGGAGTGATGTTACTCAAAAGACCTTTTTTTTAATTCATTAAGTCCCTTGGAACTAATTTTTCCTAACATTATATTCTAAAGGGTGGTGGAATCAAGTTCTAAACCACAGGATTTGTTCAACTAACTTCTATAAACTTTTCCATCTTACACATAAAGGCCATTATGAAGGTTTCTTTTTATAATTTTGAGGGATCCTCAAAAAATTATAAGGCTTCTATAATCTTACTTACAACTATATACCTTATGGTAAAATATTCTTTGGGATATTGGGTTTATTTTTAATTTGGGTACCCACCTAACTTACTCAAGAGTCATAACAATATTATCATGAAGGTCTAATGAAATAATTCCCATTAACATAATGTGAAAGCTCATTTTATTCCATAGAAATACCTCACCATATTCAATTTCCATCAAATAAGTAAATAATTCCTTCCTAGGACACATGTGGAATGAACATCCTAAATCTAGGATCCATTCATCAGATATGGAAATTCAAGAGACACTTAACACATAAACAACGTGAAAGTCCTTCTCAACTAATAAGGAATGTTCATTACTATTTTCTCTATAGTCACCATTCTTATTAGGAAAATTCCTCTTAATTTTTCTAGGTTATTTTCATTGATAACAGTTGATTACATTGTTCTTAGACTTATATATTTTATTCTAAGAGTGACCCATTTCCTTCCTCCTACCCCTTGACTCACTTATTCCCCTAGACTCACTTTTTCCATAATACTTAAACTCTTAACCTTAGTCCTAACACTGAAATTCCTTTGAAGGTATTTGGAGAGTAAATAAGATGTGAATTCTTCAAGAGTAAGTGTATCAATTCCATACAACATAAATTCTTAGAATTAAAGGAATCATCTAATAAAAATAATAGTGTAATGGCGTGGTCTTTATCATTTAATTTAATGTCTATGTTGGCTAGATCAAATAATATTTTATTAAATTAATCAATGTGTATCCTCACTGTAGTTCCAAGGTGCATTTTGAAAGTATAAAATCTCATTTTTTTATATAATCTACCAACAAGATACTTATTCATACAAAGGTATTTAAGCATAGACCATATACCAACGGTAGAATATTCATATGCATCCTTTTTAAGGAATTTATCTCTTAAAGATAAAAGGATTTAGATATGATATTTTCTAAGAGTTTCATTAGGGAAATCTATGTAAGGGATAACAATCTTACCAACTAGGGTAGTGGTGGTGATTTCATTTCTATAACTAGAAAGTGAATCACTTAAATAGTGATAATCCAGTACGACTATCTTTTTAATTTTACATAGATTGAAATTGTTTTCACCATCAAATTTATTATTATAAAATTTAGTAGAACCCATTATAAACGTTTCATTATTCTCTGATACCACTAATTAGGGTTAAAACATTAATCCCTAAAACATACAAGATCCACTATTGAGTGTAACCATCTTATATATTTTTTATGATCAATTAATATATTGGAGACAAAGAACCAGAACTAGTTTCATTAATAACATAGTCTACTGGAAATGAAAATAGAAGGAAAATAAAAGGAAAAAGGACAAGATATAACGTTCTATAGATCAATGTGATCCTACATGCACAATGAAAACACCACCCAGACCAACCTTTATTATTAATAAAGAAACAAAGAAAATAATGATACAGACTTGAAGAAAAAAAAAATAAGGCTAGATAAACTATCCAAGGAGGCCGACCTTATTGAACTAGGTGGTTGTGGTGAAGCCTGTCACGTAGAGTCAACGTCATCCACTCCTAGACCTCGCACCCACACCAAAGAAGGATAAATATCTATACATGATAGAAAAGGGAAAATTTATACAAATCCAATAATCAAAACCAAAACCTGGTTATGATGAAATATGATTCAAGATTTGCAACCCCCTTGATGTGAAATCCTTCAAAACCCATGAATGACTTGATCTTCCACTAAATATCCACTAGAGAAGTAAATCAGTTACAAGACACAGTACAAGATCATCATAAAGGATAACAGGTTACCGAAACCCCTTAATCCTCATCCTCATTCTCTGAGAAGTTTTTGAAGTCAAAATAGAACCTCACATCGAAATAGATCACAATGAACCAATCAAACACCAAAAAAAGAGAGAAGATCCCCAAATCAATGCACATATAGAGAATTGGTGTCATGATAGAAAGCTTCAGGTGGTACAAGAAGAAAACTTGGATCAAAACCATGTGGATGGCCCAGATCAGGTTGGTGGTTCAGATAACTAAAGGTTAGACAACGCATGGGATAAGAGGAACCATTGGATTGGCACCGTGGTCTCACCACCAATCAAAGCCGAGTGAAAGAAACACACCTGAAGAAAAAATGGGCCATTAGATATCCTTCTATTAATGATCTTGATAATTAACCACTATCCAGGTAAGTAAAACATATATTTGGGTATACAAATAATCTGATTAAAGAAAATAAGGGATCCCATGTGAAAAGTGCAATGAAAATGTAAACATGCCCAAGAAAGAATAAATACCCTTTAACCAATATGAATAAATCATATATAAAAACAATATTAAAGGAATTTAAATTCAATAATATAGGCGAATAAAACAAAATTATATATAATGTATATATATACATATGTGTTAAATAAATAAATAAATAACTATATATATGTGGGTGTGTAAATGTATATACGAGTGTTTTTGTGTGTCTATATATATAATGTGTATATATAAGGGTTATAAATATATATGGAATTATTTTAATATATGTATTAAAGGATTAAAAAACATATAAATGGGTATGAGGGGGGCCATTGAGCGATAGATAGGAATGGAGGAGATTTTTTTGTAACTCATGGAATAGATAAATTTAAAAAATAATGATTTAACTAATGAATGAAATTGAATTTAAAAATATAATAAAAGGGGTATTTGAAAGGAGGAATTACTAACCACATGATTAATTCTCCTCCATCTCCCACACATGTCTCAACTTCTACCTCCCTTTATCATATTTCATTTCATTTTTATTTTCTTTCATTTTATTTTAATATTCTTAAAACTTCTATCTTTGATAAATTCTCCATTATTGATCAGAATGACACATCTTCAGTACCAATGGGTTCATATAGATAAGAAAAATCTAAATATTTTTTTTTGAAGGAATCTTGGTATTTTAAATTTTAAATTTAAAAAATTTTAAATGGATAATTTAAAAAAAATATCAAAATCTAAATTACAAAAATTATTAAACAATAATTTCCCAATTTTAACAAAGATAATTTTTGAAAATTATCAAAACATAATATCAAAATTTTATGTAATGCCCCGACCCTAGTTACCCAAAGTCGATGTATTATTACATAACATTGGAATGATTACAAGGAATCAAGTCCCAAAGGACCGATCAGTTTAGCAGTCTTGGAAAATAGACTACATACATGAAGCTAAACATTACATCATGAAAAGAAATAAAACACTAATTTATTCCATTAGAAACATCCAAGAATCCTAGATTAAGCCTGAAAGTCACTCATAATTAACTTCTTCACATCTTGAGAAAAATAAAACATATAAAGGGGTGAGCTTAGATGCTCAGTAAGGATAATAATATAGTGGAAATTTTCATAAATAATCATAAACTTTTACGGAAATTTATAAGACTAAAACAAAAGAGGTTTAAACATGAAATTCAGCATAATATGAAAAATATAAAATCAAAATAATTCCATTTACTTACTCACATGGATATTCTACTAGTCTAATAATCACATGTAATATCAATAGCAACTTTCATAATGATGGAATGCATAATGCCAGACTATCATAACCACATAGTCAGGGCCTTGTACCAAGACTACAAATAAGATTTTTTCAAGGCCATGTGATAATACACTAGTTTGTCTCATGAGACCTACTGATAAATCTAGGAGCTATAACGGGTTCCACCCGTCACTTACTAAGTCCAATTCTTTCCTTATATCAAAATGTTTAAACATAACATAAACATTCGTATTAAAACTAGCATATGAAATGTAAATACTTTATCCATATACCCTGAATGGTATAAAAATAAAACATCCACAGTAAAACATATCACAAAACCATCAATACAATATGGAGGTTTTATATCATAATAAATCAACTTCAAATAAACTTAAAATCCTTCAAAGGATGTTGACATAGATGAAGTAAAAACCTTTTTTTAGAGAAATATCCCTTTCTATTTTGAAATTATTTAAAATTCATATAATTATAAAAGAAAGCATTTATTTTTTTTGAATTTAATTATAAGCTTGTAAGGGAATATTTTATGATGTTATAACTGTGTAGAATAACTGTACCCATCGTATACGTTAAAAAAAGACATTCTTACCTTAATTTTTTCAAAAAGGTCATAAAGTACCTTGTTTGGAAAATGAAGGAAAGTTTCATTTCAAAATAGATAAGGTCAAATAAGGGTATAAATGACTTTAAACCATAGTATAGTAAATAGTAAAAATGTGTTGAAATAAATTTTAAAGAAAACACGGATGGTGATGACAAAGAGGTCCGAGTAGATACTTACGTAAAAACAACCTCAGATAACAAAGAGATTGTGAAAATAACACTTACCTTGTACTTTTCCTTGGATGAGGGTAGGTTAACCTCCTATATAATGGTGAAATAATTTTTTCTAAATTATAAAAGAATCATATACCTTAATATGATATCATATATGATCTTTTAACATTGCTTTGTTAATAATATTTTAGTATTATCGTCGTTTTGGGTGTTAACTGATTCATTTTCCTTTATATGATTTGTTATGTAAGTAATGTTTGTTATGGATAGGATGTATCTTATACATAATAAAAATGATACCATGTCTTTGAAAATTATTTTTAATCATCTACTTAAAATTATTCTTTAATTGATACGATGGGGAATGAATCTCATCGCGTTCGTGGAGACGGTAATCCGTACGTATGCATGAGTTAAAATATCATTCTTTTGATATTAAAATAATATATAATTGGATGGTATCTCATAAAAAAATATTAATTATCATGTTATATTTGTTATTTAAATCAATTAAACATCATTATTATACCCATCCAAATAATAATGTACTGAATAACAATTACACCACGACGTGGAGACAGTAAGCCGTACATGTGCACGTATGGTGAAATTTCATTCAAATGATGGATAAGATAATGAAATTGGTTGTACCATATTTATAATAACATCAAAACATATATAATATACTCAAGATATTATTTTAGAATGGAAACAACAAATAAAGAGGAAGTGGAAGTAGAAAAGAACTTAAAAGAGGGTGGTGAAATTATTACCTCTTCTTGGAGTTCTTCCTTTTGATTTGATGAAAAGGTCTCCTTAGGATGGATTTATGAATAACATAAGGCCTCTAGAATGAAGTGAGGGATGTTGGGAAGATATTTGGGAAGGTTTTGTATGAGCCAAAGGCTTGAGAAGTGTGAGAAATGGGTAGGAAGTGATGGATTTTTATAAGGGAGAGAAGGGTCTCTTTAGGAATGATTGAAACAATTAATTTATTATAACCTCATATTCTGTTTCAAAAGGTAAAATACTCATTAATAACAGATTTAATATAAATCAATGTCTAAATAAAATAATCCAATAAGAATTGGACTGGTTTTGGATACTATTTTAATATTTATAATCTTATTTATTTAAATCATTTATTAATGAGGTAAATATTTCATCATTATTGTGTCATAAATAATTTAATTTATTTGATGTCCAAAAATTATAAAAAAATACCATGATGTAGGAAATCTTCTTAACTTTCGAAATAATATTTATAGTAAAAATGATAACTTATATAACCCCATATAAAAATTTATGTACTAAGAGATATTTGTTTATGTTATTTTTGGATTTCCAATAAATTAATTAATATAAAATGTCATTATTACTCTCATGCAGCTCCATGGGGTTCCAAATTCAATCCAAGGATGACCATGATCAGATATGTATCATAAAATAAGATTAGGACACATGTTAGCGTAATTTAACATTATTATAATACTATATTTTACCCTTATTTATTATTTTTACCATATAATCATGGTAAATAAAATATTTACTGAACTAAATATTTAAAATTTCTGAAAATAAAAGTTACCTATTTAAACAATTTGGACCTTATGATTTCAAATGTGGAATCTATTATTCTAAATTCAAAACACATAAATGGAGAAATTAATTTGAAATTAACTCCCGCTGTCAAAACAAAAAGTGTGTTTTTAAGAAATAATAACTATCAAAAGATTGACACTTGTTTATGTCTAGTTTAAATGTAAAATTACATCCAATGAACAAAATTGGATTAAATTGTAAAAATATAATCTAATTATATTTTTAACCTACTAAATAGTATAATTTAGCACTATAAATTATTTTGATTAAAATGTTGTTTTTAATTAAAATTTATTATTTTTTCACGACTCATCAAAAACTGAAAGTATTCAGAAAAATACCAAAAAGTAACACTAATATAATTTTGATATTACAAATTCAAAAAAATTTATATTTTACCAAATTGAAAACATAAAAGTTTCATTTATTAATTTAAAATTAATTCTTGTTGTCAAAACCAAAAAGCAGGTTAAAAAAGTAAAAACTATCAAAAGATTGACATGTGTTTATGTCAAATTTAAATGTGAAATTACTTATAATGACCCAAATTGTATTAAATGATAAAAATATAATCTAATTATACTTCCAAACCATTCCAATATATAATTTAACACTATAAATTATTTTGATTAAAAAGGTTATTTTCAGTTAAAATTAAGTTTTTTTCACTACTCACCCAAATATGAAAGTTATTAGATAAACACCAAATATTTATCAAAACTAATTTTTTATGTCCCGATTCTTAAGAAGAGGTTTATTTTTTCAAATTGAATATATAAAAGTGTCAAATATTGGATTTAAAAAGGGTTCACCATTAAAATGTTGTAAAATTTCTTTTTCTGAAAATACTTCTTTTATCTGGAAAAAATGAATTTGATATTATATTATATCTAAGAAACACATAATATGGATTCTAAAATTTTATAGTGTATATAAAATTCAAAATTCAGTTAACATTATTCATAACCGCTTTTTGAACGGCTATTTTGTTAAGTTGTGGTGCGCTCCATCTCGATGTTGCGTGTTGCACAAGTTATTGAGTTACTTTGAAGAGATAATATACTATGAAATATTGGGTTGTTAAATTCTCCCCACCTTAAATAAATTGTGTCCTTGCAATATGAAATTGTTCATAGAAAATTAATGGTTAAAAATAGAAAATACCTTTACGGAAGACCCACATCAGAAATTGGGTTAATAAAACTTAGTCTTAATAAGAGGGAATGTAAAATGAGAAGCAACCACAAAATTATGATCTCTATTAGGAGAATATTGGTGGAAATTAGAGACACATAATTAGAGAAAAAATGTAAATATTTATAGGGAGTGATTGAGGTAATCAATCGCAGAAAAATGTAAAATTGAGGGTCTCAACGCCGTCAATCTACGATGATTTAAAATATCATTAGTTCAACAAAACATAATGTATTTGGATAATACATTTTTGGTTTTAAGATCCCTTAACTAAAGTGTGAGAATTAATTTCTTCATAGAATAAGAGAAAAACATATATAATTGACAAGTAAAGTTCTATCCTTTAACTAATTTCTACCCCAAACTCAACATTCACTTTAAAAGATAATAGGACATAAAAATACTCTAATTATCCTAATCATATAGGGTTACAAAAAATGAATTTATAATTCATTTGTGAAATTATTTTAAAAAGTGACATTATACAGACTAGGACATCACGTAGGCCAGTGGTATGTGATGCACCCTTTTCTCACTTCCGTTGCGGGTTCAAGTCTCATGGCCTTGGTAGACGCAATGGGATATCGCCCGACCTCTGGGTTGTCCTTTTTATAACAATCCAAAAATAATCTTAAAAAAATTCTTTATAATTAAGAATTGTCTCCAATTTCAAAATTAATCCATTCTAACCTTTATACATATCCAAAATACTTATGTCCAAACTCAGATTCCAAAATTTATAAGTAAGGAAAACACAATGAAGATCCTTTTTACCACGTAATAACATGTGTATACTTTCATCATGTATTTTTTCAAAACATGGTAACATCCTTATTTATTACATTCATGCTCCCTTATTACTTATAGAATGCTAGATATATTCTTTATATGTGAAAATTTTGAATACTCCAGCAATGATGGAATAAACATACCATTAATCAGTTCCAAGGAAGTCAATAATATCCAATATAATTTATCCCAATCAACCATCTTCTATTCCAAAACCACTACCTCAGTATTAAAACCATATTAAGGATTACCTTTCCTCCAACCATGTATTTTTAAAAACGGTTAACTTGTTTTGAGTCACTTTTCATAGAAGCATATAATCTCAAATCCTAAATGAAATAGTACTGCAGTACAATCCTTATTTATTTTCCATAATTCATATGACTAGTATATCATTGATACAACAATGAAATGACATAATTCTTTAGTAACAACCTAAGAAAACTAGTCATTCCTCTTCATATTTGGTATTATTATAACATGATTATTATACAATAGCATAATTTGTGGTACACTACGGGAAAATGGGGTTTTTGCGATGGGTTATTTGCGACGGGGATAAACCCGTCGCAAATAGTCATGTTAGAAACTTATTTGCGACAGGGGAATTTTGCCGTCGCAAATAAGTAGTTATTTGTGACGGGGAAAGCTCGTCCGTCGCAAAAGGTTTGGCGCGCAATGCGCGCCAAACCGTGGGAATGTTATTTGCGACGGGGGGTTACCACCCGTCGCAAATAACCGGCGGCGGTAAAAAGTATTTCTGGCGGGAATATACCCTCGTCACAAATAGTATGTCTGCAGGTTATTATTTGTGACGGGACCCGTCGCAAATAACTATATAACCGTTGACCGTGATAAATGCGGGCTAAAGTATTTGCAACGGGTACCATCCCAAATAATACTATTTGCGACGGGATACCCGTCGTAAATAGACCCGTCGCAAATAAGCTAACCTATAAATACCCCCACCCGTTTTTTTCATTCATTCTCAAACTCTATCTTCTACTTCTCTCAAAACTCTATTTTTAGAGTTCACAGTTTCTTAAGTTTAATTTTTATTTTCGGAGTTGATATTGAAGTCTTCAACAACTATCAGAGATCAACCTCAGATCAATTTTAAAGGTATTTATGTTCATTTTAATTTAATATTTATTTTAAATTTATTAGTTTTAGTTATTCTTAATTAGTTGTAATTTAATTATGTTTAGATTCTTTTGTTATTTAATAAATTTAAATTATTAGTATTAATTGTTCATAGTTAATGGTAATTAAGATTAATTAATAATAATTAGAAATAACTAATAATAAATAGGAATAATTAATAATAATTAGTCATAATTAGGAATAATTATTAATAATTAGTCATAATTAAGAATAAATACTAATAATTAGTAATAAATACTAATAATTAGGAATAAATAGTAATAATTAGTAATAATTAGTAATAATTTAGAATAATTTAGAATAATTAGGAAATAATTATGAATAATTACGAAAAATAAGAAAAAATACAAATAATTACTAATAATTACTAATAATTATTAATAAACCTCCTCCATGCACGCATTAACCTTTACAACTAAGCCATTTCATTTTTTATACATTTAATGATCTATCTATATGTATATATAGTTATATTTATTCATATATTAATATAGATTTATATTAATATAAATATATTTGGTTATATGAATAAATAAATATATATATATTTATTCATATATTAATATATATATTTATTCGTATATTAATATATATTTATATCTATTTATATGTATATATATATATGTAGTTATAAATTTTTATTCGTATATTTATTTGTATAATAATATATATTTATAAACATAGTTTTAAATAAATTTATAAAATATGTTTTTTATGTGTATTTATAAATAAATAAATAAATAAATAAATAAATACATATATACAATATACACACTCACACAGATATATATATGTATAGTTATGAATGAATACATAGAAATGAGGGGGTGAAAATCCATCGAGAATGTTAAAACGGCTATAACTTCTAATCTGTAAGTCCGTTTCAACTCCACAACTAGTCAAATCTAAGAACATGAAATGATCTTCGATATGATATGTGGTACATGCCAAACGGACATCCGGATCGGAAGTTATAGCCATTTGAATGTTAAAATGACCATAACTTCTAATCCATGAGTCCGTTTCAGATTTACAATCATTCAAATTGAAGTACATGAATCAATCTTCGATATTATATATGGTAAAATTTTATCGGACATCGGGATCAGAAGTTATAGTTTTTTGAATGGTAAAAAACTGGGGTACCCCGACTAAAAACTCAGTTTTAGAGGCCTTCTGGGCCTCTTTTGGCATTGAAAATCCCTTGACTAAGGTCCCCCTAATCATAGCGACGTAGAGATCGTCGCAGGCTTTGATTTGATATGCTATAGAGCTCAAACGGAGTCCCGGATCAAAAGTTATAGACGTTTGAAGTTTGGATTTCATTTTCAACTTATTTTTTATCTTTCATAAATTTTTTTATTTTTTTTTATTTAAAGAGTTATTAAATGACTATTAATTGATAAAAATTACATAATTACTAATTAAAAATATTTTTTAATTTATTTTATATTCCTCTTTCATTAAATATCTTATAAATTAATATTATATTTCCATAGATCCTTTCAAAAACACATTTATAAAATAAATATTATATTTATATCAATATAAATAGATTAATATATTTAAATATTAATAAATAATTTTTAATTTTTTTTAGTTTTTTTATTATTATTTGCGACGGGCCCGTGGAAAATAGGCTCTTCGAAGAAACTATTTGCGACGAGAAAAGGGCCCGTCACAAATACTTTGTTGCGACGGGCCCGTCGCAGAATTGTTTTAAAAAAATGAGAAATCTATTTGAGACGGGCCCTTTTCTCGTCACAAAAAAAGTTATTTGCGACGGGCCCGTCGCAAAAAAAAATAGTTGCGATGTCATTTTCCGCAACGGGTCATTTGAGACGGGGCCCTGTCGCAAAAGGCCATTTGCTACGGGATCACGTCGCAAATACCTGTATTTATAGTAGTGGTATACTCAGATTACTAGGACATTGATTCATGTAGTGTCCCAACTCCTTGCAGATGAAGCATTGTATATTTGAAACCTTTTTCTTAGCCTTGCAATCACGTACTTGGTGACCTTTTTCTTAACACTTATAACAAACTCTCATTCCCTTCAAGCATTTACCAAGGTGATTCTTTCCACAGTTATCACATATGGGAAAATCCTTCTTTCCCTTCTTACCTTTATCCATCTTTCTCTCTTCCATCCTTTGCTTCTCTTGCTTCCCTTCAAAGCCATAGGACTCAGAGAATTATTTACTAATATTATAAACACATGATACTATTTTCTCATATGATGAGAATACATGGAAGACTATTTCTCTTTTAAATGTTGGCTTAATTCCACTAAAGATATGATCCTTCTTACACTTTAGATCAAACATATTGCTGGAGTTCTCATTCCTTCTACTAGGTGTCATTTATAAACAATGGCATACATTAGGTCAGTTTATGAATCTCAATTCATAATTCCAAACCTATAAAATACCTAACATAAATTGAAAAGTTTATAGATATAATCCATAATCATAAAAATGTTTTCTTTGAAGAAGTATTTACTCATAAATCCTTAATAATGGCTTGTAATGAAAAAATGAATTATCCTAAGCATATCCCCCAGGAGTTTCATAACCAAGAGTGCAGTAAGGCCCGTTGTTGTCCACCAGTTCCCATTCGAGTCTATATCAAAGCGATTTTTTCGGGTTTTACCCCTAGGTACATCTGTTCTAGAGCCGCCTCTACCTACTTGTATCCAGATAGGGATTTATTTCATGGAAAATACATGAAATCTTTACATTACCAAAACTCAAGTTCTTATATACTAATCCTAAAAGTCTATCTTAGGGTAATGTGCTCTAATCAGAATTTATCTAAATCTAGTTTCCAAGGTTTGTACTAAACTTCCTTTGATACCAACTATAACGCCCCGACCCCAATTACCCAAATTCGGTGCATTATTACGTAACATTGGCCTGATTACAAGGAATTAAGTCCCAGAGAACTGATCAGTTTAGCAGTCTTGGAAAATAGATTAGATACATGAAGCTCAACTTTACAACTTGAAAAGAAATACAACACTAATTTATTCCATTAGAAACATCCAAGACTCCTATATTAAGCCTATAAGTCACTCATAATTAACTTCTTCACATCCTGGAAAAAATAAAACATAGAAAGGGGTGAGCGTAGATTCTTAGTAAGGATAATAATATAGAGGAACCTTTCATAAATAAGCATAAACATTTAAGGAAAATTATAATACAAAAACAAAATCCTTTTAAACATGAACTTCAACATAATATGGAAAAGATAAAATCAAATAATTCCATTTACTTACTCACTTGGATATTCTACTAGTCAAATAATCACATGCAATATTAGTAGCCACTTTTATAATGATGGAATGCATAATGCTGGATTTTAATAACCACAAAGTCAAGGCCTTGTGCCCAGACTACAAATATGATTTTGTCAAGGCCTTGTTCCAAGACACTAGTTTGTCTCATTAGACCTACCGATGCATCGAGGAGCTATAGCAGGCTCCGACCGTCACTTACTGAGTCCAATGCATTCATCATATGAAAAGGTTTAAACATAACATAAACATTTGTATTAAAAATAACATACAAAATGTCAATACATTATCCATATACCATGAATGGTATAAAAATAACACATCCAAAGTCAAACATATCACAAAATCTTCAATACAATATGGAAGCTTTGTATTATAATAAATCAACTTCAAATAAACTTAAAATCCATCAATGGATGTTCACATAGATGAAATCAAATCCTTTTTTAGAAAAATATATCTTGCTATTTTAAAATCATTTAAAATTCATATAATTATAAATGAAAACATTTATTTGTGGAAATATACTTATAAGCTTGTAAGGGAAGCTTTGATGATGTTATAATGATGGATAATAACCATACCCTCCGTATAAGTTAAAAAAATACATTCTTAAATTAAATTTGTCGAAAAGGTCATAAAGTACCTTATTTGGAAAATGATGGAATGATTCCTTTGAAAACATATAAGGCCAAATAATCATATAAATGACTTTAAACTATAATTTAGTAAATATTAAAAAAAATTGATATAAAATTTAAAGAAAACACGGATGTGGATGATAAATAGGTCCCAGTAGATACTTACGTAAAAACAACCACAGATAATAAAGGGATTGTGAAAATAACCTTTACCATGTACTTTTCCTTTGTAGAGGATAGTTTAACCTCCTGTACAATGGTGAAATAATTGTTATTAAATTATACAAGAATCATATACATTAATACGATATTATATATGATCTTTTAACATTTCTTTGTTAACAATATTTTTGTATTATCGTCATTTCGGGTCGTAACTGATTTGTTTTCCTTCATATGATTTGTTATCTGTGTAATGTATGTTATGGATAGGATGTATCTTATTCATATTCAGAATGATATTGAGTCTTTAAACATTATTTTTAATCATCTAATTAAAATTAATCTAGAATGGATACGATGGGGAATGAATCTCATCGCGTTCGTGGAGATGATAATCCGTACGTACGCACGAGCGACAATATTATCATTTTGATATAAAAATAATATATAATTGGATGGTATATCATATATACAGAATCATTATCTTGTTATATTTTTTATTTACATAAATTAAACATCATTATTATAACCATCAAAATAATGATGTATTGAATAACAATTAAACCACGACGTGGAGACGGTAAGCCGTACGTACGCACGTATGGTGACATGTCATTTAAAGGATGGACAGAATAATGAATTTGGTAGTACCATATTTATAAAAACATCACAGTATATAGGATATACTAGAGTTATTATTTTTGAATAGAAACAACAAAGAAAGAGGAAGTGTAATAAGAAAAGAACTTAAAAGATGGTGGTGAGATTATTACCTCCTCTTCGGGTTATTCCTTTTGATTTGATCAAAATGGCTCCTTAGGTGGGATTTCTGACTAAAGTAAGGCCTCTAGAATGAAGTGAGGGATGCTGGTAGGATATTTGGGGATGGTTTGTATGAGACAGAGGCTTTAGAACTGTGATAAATGGGTAGAAACTAAGGGATTTTTATAAGGGAGATGAGGGGATATTTAGGAATGTTTGAAACAATTATTTTATTATAACCTCATCTTCAGTTTCAAATGGTAAAATATTCATTCGTTAAAAATTTATGATGAATCATGGTCGAAATAAAGTAATCCAATAAGAATTGGACAGGTTTTGGATATTGTTTTAATATTTATAATCTTATTTATTTAAATCATTTATTAATGAGGTAAATATTGCATCATTATTATGTCATAAATAATTTAATTTATCTGATGTCCAAAAATAATACAAAAAATACCATGATGTATGAAATATTTTTATATTTCCAAAGAATATTTATAGTTGAAAAGTTAACTTATGTAACTCTGTAACGACCCAAAGTTTTATTAATGGAAATCTGTGTTTATCTAATTAAATGTCTCTTTATGTAAAATGTTTATATAAAATGTCAACTTCTTTGGTTTTATGTTAATAATTGTGACCGTTGCTTTTATAGTCATTGAACAGTGATCACATTATTAGTATAAATATAGGGCTTTAAAAAATCCAATTTACTCGGACAAAATAAGCGATGGCCTCATCTCGTAGAATTGCTCCATATGAAGCCCATTTGTCATGGCTCAGAAAAGAAGTGGCGTCCTTGGGCTTTACTCTTGACCAAGCATAAGCTGAGCATCATCATGTCAAGCTCGAACGGGACCGTCTCGAGAAAAGTGGACGTTTATAGAAATTACCACACGATCGATGTTATCTGAGCCCCCCAAGAGTCTGTCACCATCGCACACCTTACCCTTAGATCTTATGCGGCTATTTTAAAGAGTTATGTAACAAATTTCAAGTACTATGTTCATATACATTATATTTTTATATAATAATGATTATACTTTCTTGTCATTATTGATACATTGTAAATAGTTTTTAAAGTAGAAATAGGGTTTTTAGTTATTATTTAATTAGGAAAAATATTTTATTAAATTAAGGGATTTTTGAATTAAATAATATTTTAATAAAAAATTATTATTATTATTAAATTAATTTTATTATATATATAAATTATCATATAATTTTATGAATGCAATTATAATTTTTATTAAGGTTTGAAAGCCATTTTTGTCAAAACCCGTGAATTTTCGATAAATGTCAATTTTTATTTTAAAAGTGAAAATTAAAATATTTAGAAAATTATTTAGATAAAATAAATTATATTTCTGGAATCAGGACTTCAAAATTATCCAATGGTGAATTTTTCATAATTTTCTGAGACAGTCAAATTTTTGGGTAAAAAATTAAATACCGTTTAAATATATAATGTGTTTTATGACATCATAATGACCCAATAGTGATGTAATAAAATACTATAAGCTTTATGTTCGGCCAATATATATTTTACCATTAAAATAATGTGATTTTGGTTTTGTTTGACTTATTTTACAAAGCATTAATGGACCCCTCAAGACTTATTAAACATCTTGTCTTTTTAAATTATTTTCTATTGGAGTGTGACTCCCCTCCACATAAGCAACCCCATTATTTTAAGAAGTTTGGACTTTGGCCTTATAAAATATTTTTTTTCCTCTTCTATTTATGAAAAACCATGGGCAAAAACCATGATCTGATTTGTGGTTTGGATTAGTTTAATGTTAGGGGTCCCATACCAAAATAATAAATAATTCACTCACCTTTCTTATATAAACCCACCCAAGCTCCCACTTCCTCCACAATCAGAGCCTTTTGAGTTCATCCAACCTCTATGAAAATATCTCTAGAATCCTCCCAAGGTTCCCCAAGCTCCCAAGAAGCCTCTCTCAAGCCTATCTTAAGCCTTTGGAAGAACACTTCCAAGTAAGGGTTTTTATTCCTTTCAGTTTTTTTGTCAAGTTTTCTTAATATTGTTATGCCCTTCAAATTTCAATTATAAATGTTGAGGTATGGTTTCTAACCTCCCCCATACTGCCCTCTTGTTTTTTTAATGATGGGATACCCCTTTCTCTCTCATTAAATGCCTCCCATGTACACCTGTTACTATGCCGAAATTCCGAAAGGAACTTCTCTCTCTTCATTTACATTCAAGCGATACTTTTGTATCATGAATATAAATTCTATTAAAATTGTTTCGACATGTATCTATATGACCCCCTTACTTTCCATTCCATGTAAATATGATGATACATTCTTTTCTCTTTGATAAACCATATTTATGAATTCTTATGTTATGCCGTTACGCTGCCGAAATTGCACCGATTTTCTAAGCCAATGTCATTGTGTAGTGAATACCATGCCCATTTCTCCATCAAGGGTATTCACATTTATGCACATTTACTTATTTATTATAAAGTTTCATGTATTAATTCTACATTCCTTTATCGTGGAATAAATTATTATGTTTTATGAATCCATGTTTTATGATCCATGTGGCACACTTATGCATGAAATGAAATGTTTAAGAATGGTGCGCCCTTATAGCGCTCCAATGCATTTGGTAAAGTATAGTATCATGATACGTTATGTTTAATGAGTTTTGAATCATTCTAATTCAATTGAAATGAGGGTTTACTCATTCTTCATGTGCAATCAGAATTTAATCGTGATCCATGTGCAATGAGCCTTGGCTCATGCTAATTCCATGTTAAGTGTTGTTGCCACATTTCCATGTTATGATTATCATGCTTTATCACGCCTTCATGTTCATGTTTCTATTGTGTTCTATTGATATGAATATTGTCTAAAATTTATTGTACTCCTCATGTATTCCATGTTAATTCCCTTACTGGGCTTTATAGCTCACCAATTTCCTTATTCATGTCCTCAGGTTATCCCATGCAATGCTAAGTATGAAGGAATGTAATTGTCATGTAAAGGAAGTTATCAATAAAGATGTTTTATTTCATGTTTTAAGTTGTTATATAATGATTCTAAGCCCCAAAGACACTATACCTCTCAATTTTCCATGTTTTATCAAGTGAACAGTTTATGCAATAAATCATGTTTAAGTTTTTAATAAAAGTAGGGTTGTCATAGTTGGTATCAGAGGATAGGTTTAGTTATTTTTGGGATTAGGATTAGAAAACCATAGTAAAGCCTTATATACAAGACTAAGTACAATAAAAACACCCCTAAGTTTTAGTGAGTATTGAGTAAGTGGGTTATCAAACAAATACATCCCTGTCTGGATATGAGTAGGTAGAGGCAGCTCTGGCACAGATGTATCCTAGGGGTAAAACCCAAAAACACCGCTTTGAGCTAGACTCGAATGGGAACTGGTGCACAACAACGGGCCTTGCTGCACTCTTGGTTACGACACTCCTGGGGGATATGCTTTGGTAAATTCACAAGCTTAGTATGAACCCTTATTAAGGGAATTAAAAAAACCCTAAGAATATATGTTCAAAAGTAGATCACGGAAAGCCTATATTGAAGCCTATAGATTCATAAGTTAAGGAAATAAAATTTAATTTTTAAGTCAACAACTTTTGTCTTTGGATTACCCTTAATGTGTTACACCCTAATTTTTCTTTTATTCCAGCCAATGGCTGGTAATAGGTGGACTCGGGCTAACAACCTATGTGAAGATCAGTGTGATGACTGTACTAATGAGATGCCCAATCCAATGGGAGCGGGAATCACAAACTCTGTCACGCTTATCTCTCAGATAACTGAAGATTTGAATAGAAACACGGGTCAAGAGGGACGTTCAACCCCCCTAAGAAATAACAAGTCGCTATCAGGAGCATCATGAGACAAAGGCCTCCTACTTTTAGTGGATCATCCCATCCCACGATCCCTGAACAATGGATCAACTCCATTGAAAATATATTCTCGATCCTTCAATGCTCTGAACAAGAGAAGGTTCTCCTAGATGCTTATCATATGGAGTGTCAAGATGATCAATGGTGGACGTTGATCAAAAATATGAAGCATGAAGAGGAGATCGAGGCGTTGGAATGAAAGGATTTCTGGAAGATGTTTTCGATAAATATTTTCTGCGCACCCTCCGGCCTAAGATGGAAAGGGGATTCCTTTCCCTCAAGAATAAAGAAGAATAATATATTGGAGTGTACGAGGAAAACATCACAAGGCTTGCACGATACGCTTCCGGCTTTGTCGTTACCCCCGAATGAAAAGTTGAACGCTTATTTGGTGGGATGAAGCCTAGCCTACGGAAAGCATTAGTGATCCATTACTTCGACAACTATGAGGAAATTTTACGATGTTCCCTCAAGGTCGAAATGGAGATCGGGGAATCACATGGGTATCATAGGGACAAGAAGCATAATGTGGACTTCAATGACGGCGGTCCGATGGATAAATCCAATGGTGTTAAGAAGATCCAACACCCCACATTCCAAAATTGTGGAAAGAAGCACCCTGGAAATTGCCTCAAGGTGATGAGGAAATGATTTAGGTGTGGAAGAGAAGGGCACCTAGATGTTAACCGTCGGCAAGAAAGACCTGTGGCTGCGACAGAGGAGAGGAACACTCTGTTCAAACCTCAACGTATTGTTCATTGATACAATTTCAAAGAACTGGGGCATTTTTCAAATCAGTGCCCTAATCCAAGGGTTTTCGGAGGCAACCAACAACATCCAAGGTAGCAAAGAAGGGATTTTCCATCACTTCTTCCGAAGTGAACCCCGACAACGAAGTGGTGACAGGTACGCTAGTTATTCATTCAAGAATAGTGAACATACTTTTTGATTCAAGTTCAACGCATTTTTTATATATCAAAATATTAGTAGAACAATCCTAGAACCACCACAAATCATGGAAGTGAAGATGTCGGTGAGTACAGAAAATGGGGAAATCATTGCATCCCATGAATATAAGTCCTCCCCTGTTATAATTTGTGGATTTAATTTCCTGGCGAACCTCGTCATACTCCCTCTGGTGAAATTTGATGCAATTCTTGTCATGGATTGGATTTCCTTATATAAAGCCAACATAAATTATCGGGAGAGGGAAATCAAACTCCATATGGAGAATCAACCCCTGATTCATTACAATTGTAAGGAGGAAGATGAATCTCCTTTAGATCCATCATCTCAAGCATGGATATTACTAACCTATGCACATGCATATCTGGCTCAGATGATTGAGTCCAAGGAAGAAACCATCCTTGAAGAAATGCCTACTATGAGGGAATTCGCTAAAGTGTTTCCCAAGGAACTGCCTGGTCTTCCTCCTAGAAGAGTTTTTGAATTCTCAATTGAAATAATACCAGGGGCGCTGCCAATATCCAAGACTCCAAATAGAATGGTTTTCATGGAGCTTAAAGAGCTGAAGAAACAACTAGAGGAGAATCTGGATAAAGGGTTTATACACCCAAGTGCTTCACCATGGGATGCACCAGCCCTCTTCATCAAGAATAAGGATGGGTCAATGCGACTTTGCATCGATTATCGTGAACATAACAAAATCACGATAAAGAACAAGTATCCCCTGACACGGATCGATGACTTGTTCGATCAGCTGTGTGGAGCACAATACTTCTCCGAGGTAGATTTTTGGTTGGGATATTATCAAGTAAGGGTGAAGAAGGAAGATGTCCCCAAGACTGCTTTTCGAACAAGATACGAGCACTATGAATTTATAGTAACGCCTTTCAGACTCACTAATTCTCTAACAATATTTATGGACTTGATGAATAGATTTTTTAGAGATTACCTTGAAAATTTTGAGGTAGTGTTTATAGATGAAATTCTAATATACTCCAAAACAAAGGAGGATCATGAGGAGAATTTAAGAACTGTACTAGAGACTTTGCGCAAGGAGAAGCTCTATGCAAAGTAAAGAAAGTGTGAGTTATGGTTGATGGAGGTCTCATTATTGGGCCATATCAGAAAAATCAATGGGATATCTGTGGATCCATCCCAAATATATGCAATTGAGTGATGGATGAGGCCGACATCGGTATCGGATATCCGTAGATTCTTGGGGTTAGCTGGATATTATCGATGATTTGTGAGAAATTTCTCATGATTGTCCAACCCTCTTACCAAGCTAACTAGAAAGGGAGTAAAGTTTTCATGGAATGGTGAATGCGAAGAAAGATTCAAGGAGTTGGAAATGAGGCTTATCACTTTGCTCATGCTCACTTTACCCACATGTGGGGAACCTTTTGTTGTATTCAGTGATTCTTCGAAGAAGGGTTTAGACTGTGTGATGATGCAGAATGATAAAGTGATATCCTATGCCTCAAGGCAGTTGAAAATCCATGAGAGAAACTATCCAACCCATGATCTGGAGTAGGCAATAATGATCTTTTCCTTGAAAATCTGGTGGCATAATCTCTATGGGGAGAAATGTGAGATATATACTGACCACAATAGTTTTAAATATATATTCACACAGAAAGAGCTTAATATGCGCCATAGAAGATGGATATAACTCATCAAGTATTATGACTGTTAAATACATTACCACCCTGGGAAAGCGAACAAGGTGGCTGATGCCCTAAGTAGAAAGGACCTAGCGATTCTATCAATGATTAGAATTGAGCTGGATCCAATCTTCTTAGACTTGATGAAGATGGACATGAGAATCATAAAGAAGGGAACATCATCAATCCTTTCACAAATGATTGCTCAAATGTATCTTTTGGAAAGGTTAGAGGATTCTCAAAAGGATGATGTGGTAATTTAGGAAAAAGTAGAAGCTATCGAAAAGGGAAACCCTCGAAGTTTAATGTTAATGAAGAAGTAATTGTGCGATTTGGGAAAAAACTATGTGTTCCATCAAGTTCAGAGCTGAAGATGGAACTTTTGGATGATGCACATAGTTAAAATTTCTCTATTCACCCAGGGAGCACAAAGATGTATCGAGATCTCCGAGAAAACTTTGGGTGGGATAATATGAAGAAGGAGATCGCCAAATATACATCAAAGTTCCTGGTGTGCCAGCAAGTGAAGGTAGAGAGGTAGAAGTATAAGGGGATGATGCAACCATTTCCCATACCAAAATGGAAATGGGAGATAATCACCATAGACTTTATCACTGTACTCCCAAAGACATCCAAAGGAAACAATGCAATCTGGGTTGTGGTGGATCGTCTTATAAAGACTGCACACTTCATTGCTATTCAGGAGGATTTATCATTGGATCAACTGGCATAGATATATATCAGTGAAGTGGTAAGGCTGCATGGAGTACTACTATCTATTGTGTCTGACTGCGATCCAAGATTCTCTTCCATGTTTTGGAAGAGTCTTCAACATGCTCTGGATACAGAACTGAACTTCAATACAACCTATCAACCTCAAAATGATTTCCAATCTGAGCGGACAATCCAAACACGTGAGAACATGTTGAGAACTTACTCAATGAACTTTAAAAGAAGATCAGATCAACATCTTCGTTTGGTTGAGTTCTCTTATAATAATAGTTTCCACTTGAGCATCCAAATGGCACCATATGAAGCCCTTTATATGAAAAGGTGTAGAACACCGGCGTGTTGGGAAGAGGTCAGTGAATATAAGAAGCTTGGACTGAAAATGGTCAAGGAAATAGTGGAGAAGGTGAAAACCATTCAGCAGCATATCAATGTAGCCCAGAGTCGAAAAAAGAGTTATGCAGATAATCGTCGATGAGACCTTGAGTTTAAAGTTGGAGACATGATTTTTCTATGCATATCTCAAAGGAAGAAGGTTATGAGGTTTGGAACGAAAGGGGAAGTTATGTCCAAGGTACATCAGCCCCTTCGAGATTCTTGATCATGATGGGGCTGTGGCCTATCGATTATCACCTCCACCTACCATGGACAAACTACATGATGTCTTTCATGTATCCCTATTAAGGAAGTACATACTGGACCCTTAACATGTACACTCTTCTGAGGTGGTACAGTTGGAGGATTATCTTTCTTATGAGGAGAAACCAGTGAAGATCTTAAATCGTAGAGAAAAAGTTCGGTGAAATAAGACAATGCCCCTTGTCAAGGTGTTGTGGAAAAACCACATGTTTGAATAAGCAAATTGGGAATCAGAGTAAATGATGAAGCTGAGTTACCCATATTTGTTTTAGTGCGGGAAAAAGAAATTTCGAGGGCGAAATTTCTTAAGGGGGGAATATTGTAACAACCCAAACTTTCATTAATGGAAATCCATTTTGATCTAATTAAATGTCTCTTTATGTAAATTTTTTATATAAAATGTCAAATTTTTTGGTTTTATGTTAAGAATTGTTACCATTGCTTTTATAGCTATTGAACAGTGATCTCATGATTAGTATAAATATAGGGCTTTAACAAATCCAATTTACTCAGAAAAAAGAAGTGATGACCTCATCCAATAGAATTATTCCATACGAAGCCCATTTGTCAGAGATCGGGAAAAGGGGGTGGCGTCCTTGGGCTTCGCTCTTGACCAAGCCTAAGTTGAGCTTCATCATGTCAAGCTTGAATGGGACAGTCTATGGAAAAAGTGGAAGTTGATAGAAATTACCACACAAGCGATGTTATCTGATCCCCCCAAGAGTCAATCACCATCGCACACCTTACCTTTAGGTCTTATTCGGTTGTTTTAAGGGGTTATTTAACAAATATCTAGTACTATGTTCATATACATTATTTTTGTATATAATAATGAATATACTTTCTTGTCATTATTGATACATTGTAAATAGTTTTTAAAGTAAAAATAGTGTTTTTAGTTATTATTTAATTAAGAAATCTATTTTATTAAAATAAGAGATTTTTGAATTAAATAATATTTTAATAAAATATTATTATTATTATTAAATTAATTTCATTATATATATAAATGATCATATTATTGTATGAATGTAATTATAATTTTTATTAAGATTTGAAAGCCATTTCTGTCAAAACCCGTGAATTTTCGATAAATTTCGGTTTTTATTTTAAAAGTGGAAATTAACATATTTAAAAAAAATAGTTAAAATAAATGATATTTCTGGAATTAGGACGTTGAAATTATCCATTTCTGAATTTTTCATAATTTTTTGAGACAGTCAAATTTTTGGGTAAAAATTAAATACCGTTTAAATATATAATGTGTTTTATGACATCATAATGACCCAATATTGATGTAACAACATACTATAAGCTTTATGTTCGGCCAATATATGTTTTACCATTAAAATTATGTGATTTTGGGATTGTTGACTTATTTTACAAAGCATTAATGGACCCCTCAATACTTATTAAACATCATGTCTTTTTAAATTATTTTCCATGGGAGTGTGACCCACCTCCACATAATTAACTCCATTATTTTAAGAAGTTAAGACTTTGAACTTCTACAATATTTATTTCCTCTTCCCTTTTCTAAAAACTATAGGCAAAAACCATGAGCTGATTTGTGGGTTGGATTAGTTTAATGTAAGGTATCCCAAACCTAAATAATAAGGAATTCACTCACCTTTCCTATATAAACCCACCCAAGCTCCCACTTCCTCCTCACTCAAAGCCTTTGGAGTTCGTCCAACCTCTGACCTACTCTCTCTAGAATCCTCCCAAGGTTCCCCAAGCTCCCAAGAAGCCTCTCTCAAGCCTCTCTCAAGCCTTTGGAATCACACTTCCATGTAAGGGTTTTTCTTCCTTTCACTTTTTTTGTCCAATTTTGTTAATATTGTTATGCCCTTTTAATTTCAATTATAGATGTTGGAGTATGCTTTAGAACCTCCCCCATACTTCCCTATTATTTTTTTAATTATTGGAGACCCCTTTCTCTCTCATTAAATTCCTCCCATGTGCACCCGTTACTATGCTGAAATTCCAAAAGGAACTTCTCACTCTTCATTTACATTCAAGGAATACTTTTTTATCATGAATATAAATTCCATTACAATTGGTTGGAAATGTATCTATATGACCCCATTACTGTCCATTACATGTAAATATTATGAGACACCCCTTTATCTCTCATCAACCATTTTTATGAATTCTTATGTCACGCTGTTACGCTGCCGAAATTGCATTGATTTTCTAAGCCAATGCCATTGTGTAGTGAATACCATGCCTATTTCTCCATCAAGGGTATTCACCTTTATGCACATTCACTTATTGATTATAAAGTTTCATGTGTGAATTCAACATTCCTTTATCGTGGAATAAATGATTATGTTTTATGAATCCATGTTTTATGATCCATGTGGCACACTTATTCATGAAATGAAATGTTTAAGAAGGGTGCACCCTTATAGCGCTCCAATGCATCGGGTAAAGTATAGTATCATGATAAGTCATGTGCAACGAGTGTTGACTCATGATAATTATAGTACAACGAGGGTTTAATCGTGCTTTATGTGCAATGATAATTTAATCATGCTCCATTTGCAATAAGCCTTGGCTCATGCTAATTCCATGTTAAGTGTTGTTGCCAGATTTCTATGTTATGATTATCATGCTTTATCATGCCTTTATGTTCATGTTTCTCTTGTGACCTATTGATATGCCTATTTTCTAACATGTATTGTACTACTCATGTATTCCATGTTTATTCCCTTACTAGGATTTATAGATCAGCCCTTTCCTTATGCATATCCTCAGGTCATCTCATGCAATGCTAAGTACAAGGGAATGTAGTGGTCATGTAAAGGAAGTTTTCAATAAAGATGTTGTATGTCATGTTTTAAGTTGTTATGTAGTGATCCTAAGCCCTAAAGACACTATACCTATTGATTTTCCATGTTGAATTAAGTTAAAATTTTATGTAATAAATCATGTTTAAGTTTTTAATAAATGCAGGGTTTTCATAAACCCCATGTAAAAATTTATTTTCTAAAAGATATTTGTTTATGTCGTTTTTGTCTTTACTTTAAATTAATTAACATAAAATGTCATTATTACTCTCATGTGGCTCCATGGGCTCCCAAATTCAACCCAAGGATTCCCATGGTCGGCTATGTATCTGAAAATAGGATTAAGACACATGTTAGGGTAATTTAATGTTATTATAATACTATATTTTACCCTTATTTATTATTTTTACTCTTTAATCATTGTAAATAAAATATTTACTGAAGTAAATATTTAAAATGTATAAAAATAAAAGTTACCTATTTACACAATTTGGACCTCCTTATTACAAATATGGAATCCATTATTACAAATTTAAAACACAGAAGTGGCAGAAATTAACTTAAAATTAATTCCCATTGTCAAAACAAAAAGTGTGTTTTTAAGAAATAATAACTATCAAAAGATTGACGCTTGTTTATGTCTAGTTTAAATGTGAAATTACATCCAATGACCAAAATTCGATTAAATGGTAAAAATATAATATAATTATACTTTAAAACTACTCAATTTTATAATTTATCACTATAAATTATTTTGATTAAAAAAGTTGTTTTTAATAAAAAATTAGTATTTTTTCACGACTCATCAAAAACTGAATGTTTTCTAAAAAATAACAAAAATTCACCCTAAGATAATTTTGATATTAATAATTAAAAAATAAAGTCTATTTTACCAAATTAAAAACATAAAAGTTTCGTGTATTAATTTAAAATTAATTCCCATTGTCAAAACCAAAAAGCAGGTTTTTAGAAAAAGTAAAAACTATCAAAAGATTGACATGTGTTTATGTCAAATTTAATTGTGAAATTACTTATAATGACCAAAATTGTATTAAATGATAAAAATGTATTATTATTATACTTTAAAACCATTAAAATATATAATTTAACACTATAAATTATTTTGATTAAAAAGGTTGTTTTCAGTTAAAATAAAGTATTTTTCACTATTCACCCAAATATGTAATTTATTAGAAAAACACAAAAAATTTATCAAAACTAAATTTTTATGTCCCGATTCTAAAAATGAATTTTATTTTCTCAAATTGAATATATAAAAGTTTCAAATATTGGATTTAAAAAGGGTTCTCCATTAAAAGGCGGTAAAATTTCTTTTTTTTTTGAAAAATACTTCTTTTATGTGAAAGAAATGAATTTGTTCTTATATTCTGACTATGAAACACATAATATGGATTCTAAAATTTTATTGAGTACATTAAATTAAAAATTCAGTTTACACTATTCATAACCACTTTTTGAATGACTAGTTAGGTAAGTTGTGGTGCGCTCAAACTCAGTGTTGCGTATTGCACAAGTTATTGAATTAATTTGAAGAGATAATGTACTATGAAATCTAGGGGTGTTACATTTTAACAATGATAATTAGGGAAAATTATAAAATTAAAATTTTACAATTTTAACAAAAAGATAATTTTGATGAATTATCAAATGATTATTATAATGAATTATCAAAAAATAATTACAACGAATTATCAAAAAATAATATAGTGAGATTATAGGAATATAATAATATAGAACTATCCAGTGATAATTTAAAATAAATTATTATAACATAATAATCAATTAGTAATTTATAGAAATTATCAAAGGATAATTTATTATTAATGGATATTTGTATGAATTATCAATATATAATTGCACAATTTTTTCAAATATAATTTTTAAAATTGTAAAATGATAATTTCATTGATTTTTTAAGGATGATTTTAAAAATATAAATGTAATAAATTTTCAATTGGTAATTTATAAATAAAATTATCAAAATAAAATTATTTATTTATGAATGATAATTTGTATGGAAAATTATTGGAATATAATTATACAAATTATCCAAGGGTAGTTATAATAAAAATTATCAACTGATAAAAATATTAAATTATCAAAGGATAATTATCAAATTGTCGATAATAATAGAATAGTTTTACTAAAGAATAATTATATGGAATACCACATGTATTGTTGAATTAATTTAGAGATATAAATTATCGAATATGGTTTTTATAATTTTTCTTACGGATAATATTTCAAGTGAATGTCTAGAATGATAATTTGGAAATTATATAGGAGAGAGAAGGTATCACCGAATGTGATATTTTATTTCTTTTTGAAACAAAATAAATAGTTTTGGTTCTAGTAACCCTTGATGGACCTTGAGTATTGACGTGTTGATGTTTATAATAATAATACTGTGAATAAGTGTTATTGACCATTGAGGTGTCCTCTCTAGCTATCGAACCACATGGGGTGGTTTATATTTTCCTTTTACATAAAAAATTTTTGTGGTAGGAAGTTATTACTTTTTTGGGATTTGTTAAATTTTTTTCCTTAATATGATTTATTTGTTGACATATTTGATGATCGTGCAAGATTATGATCAAATTTGGGTGTGTGTGTGTGTCTATCCATGAGAACCTTAGGTGAAACTTGTTTCCATTAGTAATATGTATCTTTTTATTCTTGTTTGATGTTGACCACATGTATTGTTATGCCACCTTACTTATGATGATGTGATATGATTTCTTGTGTATCTCACCATGCTATGTATTCTTTTGTGGTATTGTTCTTGGAGCCCAATGAAAGTGGACCATTGTGACATGTTTTTCCCATAGAGGGGGATTGTGTATGACTTGTGATGATAGAAATGAAGGACCTGTGCATAGTTTGAGGATATGGATGTGCCTTTTAGAAGTTGTGTGAATCACTCAATGCCTAGTGGATTCCAAGGGGTGTGTTTTCGATGCCTAGTGAATTCCTAGTATCTCTCAATGCCTAGAGAATATCGAGAACATGACTTCTTTGATTCCTAGATTATTCCATGCTTCATGATCACATGATGCCGATTATCATGATTTATTTTACTCATGGATATTCCTTGATTTTTCTGACACCTTGATTGACCTTTCGATATAAATATGAAGCAAGTATGACCGAGGGTTTGTGGTGGTTTGTTTAGTGCATGACCACTCAGTTTTTTGATTGTGTGGTTCTATGATAGATATTAATTTATTATTATTATAGAATAAAATTTTATGCTTGAGAAGATCAGGTGATGGAAAGATTAGTGGTGTCCTACCGAGTCTTGTACTCACACCCTACTTGAGAATTTCAGGTCACTTATAGATTACATGAGGGATCTGATGAAGGAAAAGGTCCATATAGTTGATAACTAAACTGAGGAGCATGGAGATGGTGGTTGGATTGAACCGACAAAAAAGGACTTGAGATTACATTTTATTTATTTATCTGATTTATTTACTCTATAAAGGCTTTCCACTTTTGGGAGCTACTTTTATTACTTGACATGAATTTCATTATTTCAACTTTCTAAATGTTTAATATGATGATTTAGATGTTAGTTATTTTTTATTACTGATCCTATGACACGATACTGATGGTATAGTCTCCCAAATGTTTGAATCATTACTAGTCAATAGTCTCTTGACTATGGGAAGGAAAACATGTGGTCATGTGGAACTCCAGCTTAGACTCGTTGGTTCGAGTTGGGTTGTAATAGTTATTACGAACTAGAGTGTGACTTGTTCGAATCTTCATTAAATAAAATATTATAAAGGACATAATCTGATTCAAGTTCCCCCAAAAGGTCATAAATTAGATGTATAGATGATTATGTTATAGATATACACATAAAATAATATTTAGGTAAGTTTTTGTGTTATTTTATGGATCTTATCATTTTATTTTTGACATAAATTACCCAATTTACCCTTAATAATGGTAATAAAATTACTAAGTTTATTATTCATAAAACCAAAAATAAAAAAGAACTATTTAATAAATTTGGAACCAATTATTCGAAATATGGAATCCATTTTTCAAAATTCAAAACACAGAAGTTGTATAATTTAATTTAAAATTAAACCTGTAAAACAAAAATAAAAATTACTTTCTTGAAAAATGAATTTTTAAGGATAAAACTACACTTATACAAAAATAAGGTATAAGTATTATTCAATATCTAATTAAATAATAATTTAGTTACTTTTAGACCATATTAAAATCATAAAGTGATTTTTTAATATAAAAAACACATAGTTTTATAAAAATAAGTATTTTTCACTATTCACATGAAAATTAATCTTTTTAGAGAAATATCAAAAATTCACCCTAACTTAATTTTAATATGCAGATATGAAAAATTATATTATTTTTATAAAATAAAATTTATTGAAGTTAGAGAAATTTATTATACTATTCACTCATAAAAATGAAGAAAACCAATCTTGAATAAATATTTTTTGAAGAATAAAATGGTTTTACTAAAAATCACGTGCTTCTTCAGAAAGAAATATTCAACACATTAAATATTTGTTGGACAATTATATATTTCATAATGTTGTCAATACTATTAATTCTGTCAGATTTAATGTCTAGGTTATAATAATCACATAATAATATTTCGTTTTTTGTTTAAACTATGTGTTGTGTATCTTGTACACTATAAAACATAATATTATTTTAAAATATTGGGGTGTTAAAAATTATATCTCTATGATGAAGTGGTAGGTCTCATGATATAACATTTTTGGGTATTTTGTGTACACCTTATATGTTTATATATGGTTTCTTAAAACAAGGCCTTCACTGTTATTTCAGGATGTCTAACATTATGCATTCTATCACTATGAGACTAGTTATTGATATCCATGTGAATATTTGAATAGTATTTATATCCATGGATAATTTTATAGATTATGTGATTATTTATATGAAATTATTTGATCATCATTTATTCCTACCATTTCATTATTCATGCCCAAGTTAATGATTAAATGGAATGTGTTTTCATTTATTTACCTTACGATATTAATAATGACATAATTTTTCAATATAACTTTTATAGTATATAACCCTTAATGAGCATATGATATCACCATTAGTTTTTCCTTTTACAAGGATATGAAGATGGAATATTTTAACGATTTCAATGATGAATAATATTTACTATCAATATGTTCTATATATTATTTATAATATAAAAATTAGAATCATTTATGTATCTTGTTCATCAAGACTACTAAACTATTTGGTCTATCGAGATGTGATCACTTGTATCTTATGGAAATGTAATAAAGTAACCATCAGATCTAGGATACTAGGGTTAGAGTAATTATAGTTGGTATTAAAATATGTTTAGTAGAAACATTAGGAACTATATTTAAGAATACATAGTTTAAGGAAAATATCCCTATGATAGACTTTGAGGATAAGTCTAAGTATATGATAACTTCATGATGTATTGGTAAGGTAGAGATTATGTGGATTTTCTAGAAATACATACCTATTTACATAATATAAATGGACATGGTTTTTGAAGACATTAATATAGGGGTAATAAATTATAAATGAGTTGGTCGAGGATATCTTATCCATCATTCTAGTGCATGGTAAACAAATCCCTTACAATGCACCTGGTTTAACACTCATGCAGAATATGCTGGGGATATATCATTTTTTTAATGAAACATTATGATGAATGAGAGAATATAAACTATGGAAACCTATAACATATCATAGTGATTTTGGATAAAAATAATGCGTCTTGGGTTGATAAGTCTATGGTTGATCATAAGTTTAATGGAATTGATACTCCTTTTAATTTTTTTAAAATATTAACGATATTTCTGGAAATATTTATAGGAATAAAACTATTTGGTATATGTTTTAGGGAGAAGGTTATTCTAAAAATGAATATTTTATATTTGTTTGAAATATGATTAAAGTTATTGATAACCTTTATGATTAATATTGTCATTGATGTTAAGGTAATAATTGTCAATTAAGATGAATTTATTTTGGGGAAAAAATAATATGTATACATAAAATTAGTGGTTAAAAATTGACTTATTGATTAATGTAATTTTGGAGGATGTTTTTCATATTTTGGGGTATTTTTAGGAATTATATGAATATATTTTTATAAAAAATAAAATCCATAGGTTTGGAGACAACATTTATTATCTAGAAAGGCTGTGGGGCTTGAACCCACAACCAAAGAGTGATAGGGGTACATCGATTATGGTTGGATTAGATGATTTATTTGGTAGTATAAATTGTTTTTACTTAAATGATTTTAAAAATAAATATTAATTTGATTTTGGTAAGAATATTAAAGGATAAAATATTTATGATTTTTCAGGATTTTGAGGCGACTAAAGATAATTTTGGTGACGTTTTATTTGGTTGAGTTATATATAGCCTTTGTTTGAGAATAAAGGATTATTTGGGAAGAATTATATTATGTTTTTGGAGATATAAGATCATGTGTATGTGATAACATTATAGGTTCAAAACTTTCTTTAATGTTGAGATTATTGCTGTTTTTTGGGATATAGGGTTGATTATTTGTGGAATGATTTATGTTAAACCTTTGGTTTTATTATTTAATTTTGGATATTAATGTATTGTTAATTCATATGATTGTTCATTAATTTTGGGTATTATCTTAAATTGTCCTAACCATTTTTGTTTTAGTAAATATAGTTGGAATAACTTGATATTGTTTTTTGGATTATGTGATCCATTTGATATTGATTTTTCTACTTCAGGAATGAAAATTTCTTCTTGAATACTAATCATTTGGAGAAAATGATTATATTGTAGTTGAAATTGATTAAAGGATGAAATTATACTTGTGAAGTAAGTTTATTTTCTTATGTTCTTAGTCTATATTGTAAATTAATTCCTAAATTATAGGGAAATTATCTTCAAATAATTGGTTTATTATTTAACCTTTATTTCCGATGAATTGATAATATTTTTACCCCTCACCAATTTGTCATTTTATGGTCGTTAACTTTTTTCGGAAAATTTTACATATGATTATCCATTACTTATTAAATGTTATAATTCTATTCTATGTCTATATGTTAACTTTCCACTAGTTTTCACCTTATCTAGGAAACTGAATAAATGATAATTCTGGTAACTTATATGTTTCCCACATCCCCTTTTCAAAATAAATCTTATTACCCCTTTGTACGAAGTTGGTTTAAAAAAAAGGTTATATAACTAATGACCAAGATGAAATTTTGATGTCACAATTTTTTTAATTTTGTGAAATGTAAAACCTCAATATTTTATAATATATTTCTCTTTAAATAGATTTAACGTCATTGATATCTTGTGTCAAATGTTATATCGAGTTTAAACGAGCTGTGAAGTATTATTAAAATATTATTACGTAAATTTGAACATTTTAACCTAGACTTTAAAATTGGAGGTATTAATAGGAATAATTGTGTTTTTAAAGGTATGTCTAATATTTTAATATAATCAAAATATATCAGTTAATTCATAACAAATAATTACTCAGTTTTTAGTAAAATCATTTTATACTTAAAAAATTTGTTTTCTTCAAAAATGACAATTTATTTATGCCACTTTTAAAAAATTTATTTTATAAAATGTATATAATATTTTGAAACATCATATCTAAATTATATTAGGGTGATATTTTCTCATTTTCTTAAAATATTACTTTTTCAACGAATAGCTAAAAAATAACAAATTTTATATAACTATCATTTATTTTCATTAAATTATGTAATTTTAAAGCCCCTATATATTTTGTATTTATTATTAAAGTAAAATATAATATATTTTATTTATAATAATATAATTAATATAATTTCAAAATTAAATATTCATGATTTTGGTATAAATTTATTTTTTTTCTAAAATAGATTTTGCTGAAAACAATTTTAAGTGAATAATGTTTTTCTACTTTAATTAATTAAAATAACCCCAAATGGGGAGAAATTTTAATTATATATATATATATATATATTAATTTGAATTCCTAAAATTCATATTATTAGTTAGAGAATTAATTTAAAATCTTCTTTTTATTGAAAAATGCATTTTCTTGAAAAAATGCTTTTCATCGCGCTTTGTGAATAGAATTATAAATTTAAAGATGAAACTTAAAGGAATCGAATCTTGAAAAATGGATTCCATATTTGGAATAAGGAGGTCAGTTTTTTTTAAATATTTACATTTTATTTTTGGTCATTACAAATAGTGATAATGGTAAAAGTTATCACCCCAGTAAGGGTAAAATTAGTTAAACTAGGTTAAAACTATGTGATAAGACCTCAAAATCACCCAGATACACCCCATAATACTATTTTATGAGTTTTTTTATCAATAATGATATAAAATATATAAAATTTTGCAACATTATTCCATTTTTATTTGATAATGACATAAATATTATTTAAGTAAAAAAACAAAATGTCACTCTCTTATTTTTAATATACATTCATATTTTATCACAAAGATTAAAATAATGTATGAATGATAAATTTTTTTAAATTTATTATGAAAGTATTATATTTATGATATTAATTTATATTTAATTTTTTTAAATGATATAATTACCTAGAACTCTTTCACATCACAGATGCAGTGGTTGTACAACCTGGTAAAAAATGAAACTAAATAGATTTAAATGTATTAATTTTGATGTATTTTGGATAATTTATCACATTTAATGATTTTTATTGATCCAAATTAATTATAATTAATGTTTTAAAATTTTATATGTAAATTAAAATATTTTTCTTGGAGCGTTAAATTTCACGTTTTCTTGAATAGTAGAAAAAATTCAGTAGTGACGGGATATGTTATATTTTATGATATTATCATTAATAAATAGAATAAATAAATTTATTAAACTTATTTAACGACTGGTGTATTATATATACTAAAACTATCATGCAAAAATAAATCAAAACATATAATAATAATTTATTTTAGGATAAATATGAAAATCAATTTCAGTGCAAATTTAGTGCCTGCACAACACTGGAAAAGTAAAAATTTGTTCCCAATGATAATAATTGAAAACTAAATAGTATTTTAATGACATATTTAGTAAATATTATTTATAATTTATGATTTTTATTTGTAGTTTCAGACATTGGATTCAGATAAAAATACTCTTATCCAAATACTTGTGCAATGCTTACACAGGGTGTGAAAAGTCAAAATAACATATTAAATATGTTGTCATGATATGAATGAGAATAAATATTCTTTATGAATAAATATACATGATAAAAATTATGAATACTAATTTTTTCTATTTTAATAATTTATTATTAATTTTTAAAATTATTATTGTTTTCTAGAACACTTAATCCATGAGGGAATGACGTATATCAATACAACAAAAAATTAAATAAATACTTTTAAATCAAATAAAAATGATAATATTTAGATGGGTAAAAGTATCCCATGAATTATATATATATTTAGGAAGGACAATTGGTGATCAAAAATTTTATATTTGAAATTGGTATTTTTCATGATGTTTATAATGTCATGTATTGTGAATAGAGGTGAAAAAGACCTTAAATAGTATTCAATCTTTAAAAATCAATTTTAATCAATATAAAATTATTATAAAATATATAATGACTCATATACATGTGAAAGTTTATATAATATAATCCTTGGTCCTTATGTGTTCCAATTTCCATTTTAGATTCACCATTATCACCCTTAAAAATCAACAAAATAGTGAAAATGCTATTGATTTTTGCCTATAGAAAGGGACACACTTCAATATTTTTTACACAAGAAAAATTCAGTTCTTATATCAAAATCATACCAAATACCTCTCTAAACATCAATTTCCGAATTCCCCATACAATGGGTATATCATAAATTTAAAAACCATGGATTCTCAAACATAGATATTATATCTTAATAGATGAATATTCATTACATAACCTAATGATACATGCTATAATTATATTGGTATAGTGCATTTTATAACTTGGAAATAGAAAAAATTAGTTCATAAAAGATTTAAATTCTCTCCAACTAAGTTCTTTTTAACTAGAAACTTTCTTAAAAATATCATACTCAGAACCTTTCCGCATAGCCTTGGGAAAGGAAACATAATAAAAGTGTGAGCTCTGATGCTCAGAAAGGGTAAATAAGAGAAATATCAATTACAACATAAGAATGATAATAAGGGTATAGAAACATGATCTTAAAATTTTAAAACAATAACTTTTTTGTAAAATACCATAATATTAATTCATGTCATAAAATTGGTAGTTTATAAGACATGAATCACAAAGAAATTAGAGAACATGAGCCCTGATATCATAACATTGACATAAGCCATGAGATTATGGAATATAAAAGATCATATAAAAAAATTTCTTTAATTGTGAAGGATATTTTAAAATACTATCAATGTGGAATGGGTTCACTCTCCAATCCATCAAAGTAGTCAAGGTTTACTCCTATTTCTATTATAGAGGAAAAATTTCTTTACTGACTTGGTTTCATTCACTATCAAAGTCCTATATATCTTATGAGATATCAATATTTACCTAATTAATTTTAGGGAAATATATTTCCAACACATAACATAATGGAAATAATACATATGAGCACCACCAGATCATAAATTATTCATTATATCAGTACCCAAGAAAAGAAAGGGTTTTCATTAACATTTTATCATAGCATAACCCATGGAAAAGAAACGGGTTTCATAAATATTGTATCATAGAATAACCCATGGAAATTAAGTATGTTTCATAAATATTATATCATAATAAAACCCCTGGAAAAGAAATGGGCTTCATAAAAATATTTTCAAAATAAAAATAAACCATTTATAGATAGAATATGGACGGTATCATTGGATCATATCCCCAATAAATCATAAGTGAAATAAAGGTTTTTTTTCATTGATGAATATAAATAAAAATAGATGATCATTAAAATGTTCCTTAGGAGAATAAACTTATTATTTTTGTAATAACATGTTTAAAAATGAGGAATTATAAAGGAAATTTTTTTTTGAAGAGAACCTTGTAAAATTTTAAATGAATATTCAAAGATAAAATTATCTATAATGGTGGAAAAATATATTCATCTTGTTTAAGATAAAAGAATTCAATACATTCTTTTGTCTGAAAAGTCACAAAGTGAATCATTTGGAAATTGTAAGAAATATTCCTTTCAAATTATTTTTTAAAAATTAAAAAATGTTTAAAAATTACTTCAAAAACAATAGGATAATAGTAAAACGTTATTTAATTTTTTATAGTAAACATGGAAATGGGAGGGAAAAGTTTTTTGACTGAAGAGAGAAATGAAATAATTTTTTCTTAAAAATATATTTTTAGTATCTTAAATAAAAAGGTGAGAATATTAAAATGAAAAAGTGTATTTTAAATAAATAACTATAGTATAAGAAAAATCCTGAGTATCTTTAGAGTCTAATCATAATATTTCATCATCAGAAATTAAACATAAATAATCATAACAAACAATGAGGTTGTAACATAAAATTCTTACCAATTTAGTATCTATAAGTCTTAAAAACCATGAAAAGAATAAATTCATATGGATAGATGTATCACATATTTTTTATTAGAATAATAATAAAATAAATTCATGGGTATTATATACGCTATAAAAAATAAACAAGTGGTGAATATGGCATGTGTCCCATTGATAATAAAATTGAGATAAAAATCCATTACCACGAGTTCCCCTTATTTCGAAAGCAATATAAATTCATATATAATAAATTTAACTTTATTTAAATACTATAACATAATCATAAAAATAATTATAATATCATATATTATCCATTTATAACATTTCAATACCTATTTTTTATCAATAATTCCTTAAAATTGTCGTTTCCTGGTGTTAACTATTTTGTTTGTCCTGAGTATTTCAATTTGGTAGTTCCAATCCATGTACTTTATTATTATATAAATAATATTCAAAATTTTAATCATGATATAAATATATTATATATTCATTATATATATATTTAGATTCATCCATAAATGTTATGGATATAAAAATGAATTACACCGTTCGTGTAGATAGTTTTCCGTATGTATGCATAAACACACTTCTCACCTTTCAACATATGGAATGAAAGAAAGGTAAATAATAATTAAACATTAAATAATAATTATATTCTTATATATACCATGTGTATTCATAAAATCTGTATTTATTACCATCTAAGTAAAATGGAAACAAAAAATGAATCACATCACTTCATGAAGGTGGTTCTCCACATGTACACACGTGCAAAGTTATCATTTTCCAGTAGTCTAGAAGGAAAGAAGTTATGTGTTACATTATAATTGTACAAGTAAAATTATTTTATAAATATAATATATTAACATTAGAAAAATCAAAATAATAATCCATAAAATATGGTAATGAAAAATGAATAGTATCACTACATGGAGATGGTAAGTCGTACATAAACACAAGTGATACTTTCATGTCCCATTTGATGGAAAAGATGGTGAATAACTGTGGTTTCATAATCATAATAATATTTTAGTATATTTATGATAACAAATTTATTATTTTATGATAAATAACATAAATTTAAATGATACAAAGAAGTAGTTGAAAATAAAGTGATCGGTTAAGACGATTACATATTCTTTGAACGAACTTCTTTAGATCTCCTTCCAAGGTCCCTAGATTTGGAATTATCGGAAGAATAAAAAATATATAATGTGTATATATAAGTTTATAAGGTATTTTTATGTTATTGTCTAGATTTAAGCCTCAAAGGGGTGTAAATAAGTGAAGGAGGAGGCATCCTTCTATAATTGAGGCGAGGGGCACTTTTCGAATTTCTTAAAAGATTAAATAATAATAAATTTATTATCAAGAAAAATTCCTCAAAATTTATTGGTACATGAATATTATAATGGATAAGGTTATAATATAATCAAAAAAATATAATTTATAAAAGTTTTGATTTTATTTTAAACTGTACCTTTTTGATTGACACTTGGTTGAAAATTTATAATTTTCACCATGGTAAAACAAAATTCAATATTAAAGTGTTATAATTTTATTTATAGGGTAAAAATTGGACCATATATAGAAAGGTTATGAAATTTTAGACCATATCATATAAAAATTGTCTTATTTAAATATAATTATTATTTTTAAATAATTTAATTAAATATTATTTTGATAAAATATCATTATTTCTATTTTTGACAGTATTCATTTAATTTTAATTAAAAAACATAACTAAAAAGTTTGAATTCGAATATAATATTTTAAAACAACAATAATATGTCTTATTCACATATAAAATTATTTTAAAACTCTAAATTACTCAAAATATATCACTTTTAATATTTTTAATATCATTTATTTTACTTTTCAATTAATTGAATAAATAATGTTTTTGTGTTATGTAAGAATTTAAAGTAATTATATATTACCTAAAAAATATAAATAAATTACCATAAATAATATAATTTCATTATAAAAAAAATTAATATCAATATTCATTCCCAAATAGTTTTTTCTCAATGTTAACACATGATGGATATTTAAAACTAAGATAGTGAAATTTTGTAACATTCTTTGATTTAAATAATATATATGGCATTTTCATAGACAAGTGTCCATTTAAAAGAAATAAATTTTATGAATAAGGTGATAAGTGTAAAATTAAAATCATCAAATACGAATTAATTTAAAAATATTATGGATTTATCACTTAGTTTTTGCATAGGTTAACCTGATTTACCCTATACTGATGTGATATATTTTACCACATTTAATTTTTATATTGGTAAAAATAAAATTCATATTTACCAAAATTAAACTAATGATTTCAAATATGGAATAAAATTTCTAAAATTCAAAAAATGTTATTTACTAATATTAATTAAAAAATAAGCACAAAAAATGGGTTGAAAACCTTTTTGAGAAAAATATAGTTTTAAGCAAAAAACTAGGTTTATTCTTAACCCATATATATTAAAAATATTTGAGTAATTTTAAAAAAAATTCTGAAATCTAAAATTTATAATTTTTTTAGAATTATTCACTAATAGTGATCAATTAAATTTATTTATATAAAAAAACATTACATGAATAAAAGAAGTTTTCTTTACGTATAATAACATCATTATCAGAAATTCAAACATAAAATTTATTACAATAAACTTAATTGGATTATTTAAAATATAATATACTAATTTTCTTTAATTAAATTTTAAAATACAACTTTTTACATGCCTAAAACAAGAATTTACATTTTATAATATAACTTTGTACATCCATAAAACAAAAATTTAATTTTCAATAAAAATTAGTATTTTTCAATATTCACTGGAAAATCAATCATTTCAGAATAGTCTCAAAAATTCATCCAAAGATACTTTTATTATTATAATTTAATAAATTATGGTAATTTTTAAAATATAAAATTTCTAAATGTTCTGTAAATTTATTATAATATTTTCTTACAAAAGAAAATAATTTTTTTGAATGAAACATATTTTTTGAAAAAAAAATTAAATTTTAAAAAAATTTAGTGATTAATTACTAATAATTTATCAAAAAAACTATATTTAGTAACAAAAAAATTTATATTTCATAAATTATTTAATCCTATTAATACCCGCCAATTTTATGGTTAAGTTATAATGGTCATGAATAATAATATTTTAATACTATATTATGTTTTTTGTAAACCTAGTATTATGTGTAGTGAAATTTATGAAAGAGACTAAAATTTTTTTAAAGAGAAATATTTTCTAAAAACTCATGGTGTTACATCCTCCCCCTTTAACAAATTGTGTTCTCAAAATTTGAATTTGTGTTCGGTAATAAAAATTTTGATATTTGAAAAAATCTGTTGTTGAAGATCTATATCATAAAAAGGGTTTAAAAAAATTCCCCTTAAAAAGAGGGAAATCGAAGTATGAAGGCCACCAAAAAACTAGGTTTACAAATTGGATAAAATTCGTGGTGAGTGAAAATATAAATGGAAGAGAAACTAATGGATGCAGACTAATAAAGTGTGTTAGAGAACGTTATAAGGAGAAAGGTAACAACCATAAAACTATAAATATACGAGGGGTTAAAATACAATAAATCCATCATAATTGAAGGTTATAGGATAAATTTTTTATCTTAAGATCATTTTATTAGATTTTATTAATTGATTTACCATCAACTCTAAGAGCATAATGAAATATATAAAAACCATGCTCTTTATTACATACTTAATAATGATGTATTACATAAAACCATCACTTTATACAACATAGAATATTGATAGGTCTAGTGTCATTGTGTCTTAGGAACATTACATAACAAAATAAAGCATAGAACACAACAACTTAATGAAAACTTCCTTTACATGACCACTATATTCCCCCATACTTAGCATTGCATAGGATAACATGGGGACATGCATAAAAAAGGGTGAGCAATAAATCCTAGTAAGGGAATAAACATGGAATAACATGAGTAACACAATACATGTTAGAAAATAAGCATATTAATGGAGAAAAAGTGAAACATGAACATAAAATCCTGATAAAGCATGATAATCATAACGTGGAAATGTGGAAACAACACTTAATAGGCAATTAACATGAGCCAAGGCTCATTGCACATGGAGCATTAGTAAACCCTTATTGCACATGAAGCATTATTAAACCCTCATTTCAATTTAATTATCACGAGTCAACACCCATTTCACATTACATATCATGATACTATACTCTACCCAATGCATTGGAGCTCTATTAAGGTGCACCCTTATTAAACATTTCATTTCAAGCATTAGTGTGCCACATTGATCATAAAACATGGATTCATTAAACATCATAATTTATTACAAGATAAAGGAGTGTGTAATTCAGACATGAAACTATTTAAACAATAAGTAAATATGCATAAAAGTGAATACCTTTGATAGAGAAGTGGGTTTGGTATTCAGTACACAATGACTTTGGCTTGGAAAATCACAGTGCAATTTTGGCAGCGTAACGACGTGACATAATAACTTATAAAAATATTTGATGAGATAGAAATGAATGTATCATCATATGTACATGAAATGGACAGTAAGAGGGTCATATAGATACATGTACCAACAATTTAATGGAATTTGGATTCCTGATACCAAATAATTACTTGAATTTAATTGAGGAGAGAGAAATTCTTCACGGAATTTAGGCATGGTAATGGGTATACATGGAAGTAATTATTGACAGATAAAGGGGATATATCATTATTCAAAAATAAATAAGGTAGTATTGGGGAGGTTCTAAATCATACCCCAACATTTATAATTGAAAATAAAAGGGCATGATAATATTAAGAAACTTAGATAAAAAGTGAAAGGTAGGAATCCCTTACTTGGAAGTGTAATACCAAAGGCTTGGGAGAGGATTGAGAGAGGCTTATTGGTAGCTTAGGGTGCCTTGAGAGGATAATATAGAGGGTAATAAAAATGTTGGAAAAACTCCAAAGGATTTTATTGAAGAGTATGTGGGAGCTTGGGTGGGTTTATATAGGAAAATAGAGGGAATTCTTTATTATTTAGGTTTGGAACACCACACATTAAACTAATCAAAAATAAAAACCATAAAATTCTTTTTTCAAATGGTTTTTGCCAAATGGGATTGAAAAACAATATTTGATAAGGCCAATGGCCGAACATATTATAATAATAGGGTTGCTTATGTAGAGGTGAGTCACACTCTCAACGAAAAAAAATTTAAAAATACAAAAATGTTTTATAAGTCTTCAAGGGTCCACTAAAGATTTGTAAAATAACTACAACAAACCATAAATCACAATTTATTAATGAAAAAACATAAATTGATCTAAAATAATTCATATAGTATTTTATTACATCACTATTGGGTCATTATGATGTCATAAAACACATTATATATTTAAATGGTATTTAATTTTTACCCAAAAATTTGACTCTCTCAGAAAATTATGAAAAATTAACCATTGGATAATTTTGACATCCTAATTCCATTTTTTTCATTTTATCTAAATAATTTTCTACATATTTGAATTTTTACTTTTGAAATAAAAACTGACATTTATAAAAAATTTATGTTTTTTTGACAAAAACAGCTTTCAAACCTTAATAAAAATTACAATTACAATAATAAAATTATACAATCCTATATATTTAATAGAAATTTTTTTAGTAATAATAATAATATTTTATTAAAATATTATTTAATTAAATCATCTATTAATTCATCAAAATATATTTCTTAGTTGAATATTAACTAAAAATACTATTTGCGCTTTATAAACTATATACAAAGTAAAAAATAATAAAATGAATGTATATTCATTATTATATACAAAAATAATGAACAAAATCAAAGTTCTAAGGTCTTGTTACATAACCCCTTATAACACCCGCATAAGACCGAAGGGTAAGGTGTGTGATGGTGAAAGACTCTTGGGGTGGCTCAGATAACATCGCTCGGGTGGTAATCTCTATCAACTTCCACTTCTCTTGTAGGTGGTTCCACTCAAGCTTATCATATTCAAGTTCGGATTGAGCTTGGTCATCATCAAAGCCCAATGATGACACCTACTTTCCAAGCTCCAACAATTGGGCTTCGTATGGGGAAATTCTTCTGGATGAGGCCATCACTTCCTTTGTCTGAGTAAATTGGATTTGTTAATGACCTATGTTTATACTAATCATTTGATCAATGTTCAATGAATATATTAGCAATGGTCAAATTTCTTAATAGTATTTTAAAATCCAAAACATAGAACCTAATAAGTTCATACGTTTAACATAACCATTAGTAGAAATTTAAATATATCAAAAGGAATTTTCATTAATGTATTTTTTGGGTCATTAAAATATTCCCACATTAAGAAATTTCACCCTTGAAATTTCATTTTACCACACTAAAAAAGATGTGGGTAACTATCATTCATCACTTCCTCTAATTCCCACATCACTTCTTCAAACATGTGGTTTCGCCACAATGCCTTGATGAGGGGAATTATCTTATTTCGTAGAAATTTTTCTCTATGATCTATGATCTTCACTGGTTACTCCTCATAAGAAAGATCATCCTCAAACTATAATACCTATGAAAAGAGTACATGTGAAGGGTCTGGTATGTACTTATTTAAGAGGGATACATGAAATAAATCATGTACTTTGGTCATGGTAGTTGGAAGTGCTAGTCGATAAGTCACAACCCCAACACGATCAAGAATCTCGAAAGGTCCAATTTACCAAGGACATAACTTCCCCTTCTTTCCAAACCTCATGAACTTCTTCTGTGGACATATATGTAGAAATATCACGTCTCCAAATATAAACTTAAGGTCTAATCAATGATTATATGCATAACTCTTATGTCGACTCTGGGGTGTGTTAATATGGTGATGAATAGTTTTCACCTTCTCTACCATTTATTCGACTATTTATAGTCTTAGCAGCTTACGCTCACTGAATTCATCCCAACATGTCGGTGTTCTACACCTCTTCCCATACATGTCTTCATAAGGTGTCATTCGGATGATTGAGTGGAAACTGTTATTTTAGGAGAATTCAACCAGTGGAAGATGTTGGTCCCACCCTCCTTTGAATTCCATAGAACATGATCTTAACATATCCTCCAGTGTCCTAATAGTTCACTCAGATTAGACATGAATTTGAGGATGATTGGCCATACTGAAGTTCAATTCAGTATCAAAATCATGTTGAATACGCTTCCAAAATGTATAGATGAATCTCGGATCTCGATCAGATATAATAGATAGTGGTACTCCATGCAGCCTTACCACTTCCCTGATATATATATGTTCCATTTGATCTAATGGGAAATCCTCCTGAATTGAAATTAAGTGTGCATACTTTGTAAGATGATCCACAATAACTCATATTGTATTGTTTCCTTTGGATGTCTTCAGAATTCCGGTGACAAAGTCCCTGGTGATGTTCTCCCATTTCTATACCGGTATGGGTAATGGTTACATCATCCCCTTAGACTTATGCCTCTCTAACTTCACTTGGTGACACACCAAATAAGTGCATACATTGCATCTTGGGAGGGGATACTTGTTCTTTATCGCGATTTTGTTAAGCTCACAATAATCAATGCAAAGACGCATTGAACCATCCTTCTTCTTGATGAAGAGGACTGGTTCACCCCACGGTGAAACACTTGGGCGTATAAACCCTTTATCCAGATTCTCCTGTAGTTGTTTCTTCAACTCCTCAAGCTCCACAACATCCATTATACACTGAGTCTTGGATATTGGTAATTCCCCAGGTATAAGATCAATTGAGAATTCAATATCTCTTCTCGGAGGAAGACCAGACAATTTATCGGGAAACACATCAGTGAGTTCCCTCAAAATAGGCATGTCTACAAGGATGGTTGCCTCCTTAAGCTCAATCACCCGAGCCAGATACGCATGCTCATAGGGCATTAATATCCACACAAGATATGTTGGTGCTAAATAAGATTCATCTTCCTCATTGAACTTATATAGAATTGAGGTTTGATTATCCACATGGAGAGTGATTTCCCTCTCAAAACACTTTATGTTGGCTCTATATAGGGAAAGCCAATCCATGCCTAGAATTGCATCAAATTCCACCAGAGGGAGTATGATGAGGTTCTATGGGAAGTTCAATCCACAGATTATGACAGGGGAGGAGTTATATTCATGGGATGAAATGATTTACCAATTTTCCTTACACACCGACATCTTTACTTCCATGTTTTTTTGGTGGTTTCAGGATTGTTCTACGAAACATTTGGGATATAAGAGAATGCGTATAACTATGGACGATACCCCTACCTTTCACTTTTTGATTATGGTTCAACTCATTTAAATCATCTAAAAAGATTTACAGAAGATATACTTTAAATTAGACATATAAAGGGGAATCCAAACAAAAAAAGGGATAACATATAAATTACTTTTATTTCCTTAACTTATGAATCTATAGACTTCAATCTATGTTATCAATGGTCTAATTTATAACATATATTATTTTGGGAATTTTTTTAATTCCCTTAATAATGGTTCATACTAAGCTTGTGAATTTACAAATGCATATCCCCCAAGAGTTTCATAACCAAGATTGAAGCGAGGCCCATTTTTGTGTACTTCGATACTCCAGGTCAAGCCCGAAACTCCTTGTCGTGGTTTTCACCCCTAGGTACATCTGTGCCAGAGCCACCTCTACCTGCTCGTATCCATACATGGATGTATATTATTGATAAAAAACTTACTCAATAATCACCAAAACATTGGGATGTTTTTATTATACTTAGTATTGTCTCTAAGTATTCACTAGGGTTTTCTGATCCTAATCCAAAAAATAACTAAACCTATCCTCTAATACCAACTATGACAACCCTACTTTTTATTAGACACTTAAACTGGATTTATTATATAAAATCATCACTTGATACAACATAGAATATCGATAGGTACAGTGTCTTTAGGGATTAGGAACATTAAATAACAAATTAAATCATAGAATAAAACATCTTATTAAAAACATCCTTTACATGACCACTACATTCCCTCGTACTTAGCATTGCATAGGATAACCTGAGGACATGCATAAAAAAGCATTAGTTATAAATCCCAGTAAGGGAATAAACATGGAATAACATGAGGAATACATTACATGTTAGACAATAGGAATATCATTGGAGAAAAAGAGAAACATGAACATAAAGTAATGATAATGCATGATAACCATAACATGGAAATGTTGCAACAACACTTTACATGGAATTAGAATGCGCCGAGGTTCATCGCACATGGAGCGTGAGTAAACCCTAATTGCACAATAAGCATGAGTAAACCCTTATTTTACTCAGTCTATCATGAGTCAACACCCATTTCACATGACGTATCTTGACACAATACTTTACCCGGTGCATTGGAGCACTGTTAGGGCCACCCTTCTTAAACATTTCATTTCATGCATATGTGTGCCACATTGATCATAAAACATGGATTCGTTAAACATCATTATTTATTCCACGATAAAGGAGCATGTAATTCATACATGAAATTATCTAAACAATATGTAAATGTGTATAAAGGTGAATACCCTTGATAGAGAAGTGGGTATGGTATTCACTACACAATGACTTTGGCTTGGAAAATCACGGTACGATTTAGACAGCATAACAGCGTGACATAAGAACTCATAAAAATGGTTGATGAGAGAGAAATGGGTGTCTCATAATATGTACATGAAATAGATAGTAAGGGTGTCATATAGATACATGTCCCAACAATTGTAATGGAATTTAAATTCATGATACAAAAGAATTACTTGAATGTAAATGAGGAGAGATAAATTCCTTACAGAATTTCGGCATGGTAACGGGTATATATGGAAGGATTTAATGAGAGAGAAATAGGATATCTAATTATTCAAACATGAATATGGAAGTATGGGAGAGGGGAGAAATCATACCCCAACATTTATAATTGAAAATAAAAGGGATTAACATTATTAAGAAACTTGGATAAAAAGAGAAAGGTAAGAATCCCTTACTTGGAAGTGTGATACCAATGGATTGGGAGAGGCTTGAGAGAGGCTTATTGGGTGATTGGGGTGACTTGGGAGGATTCTAGAGAGTTGAATAATGATTTTGGACAAAATCCAAATTCTTTGAGTGAAGAGGAAGTGGGAGCTTGTGTGGGTTTATATAGGAATAGAGAGGGAATTCTTTATTATTTAGGTTTGGGACACCACACATTAAAGTAATCAAAACCACAAACCATACCATGGTTTTTACCCATGGTTTTTACCAAAGGGAATTATAAAACAATATTCAATAAGTCCAATGGCCTAACTTCTTATAATAATAGGGTTGCTTATGTGGAGGTGAGTCACACTCTCTAGGAAAATAATTTAAAAAGACAAAATGTTTTATCAGTCTTGAAGGGTCCACTAAAGCTTTGTAAAATAAATAAAAAAACCCCAAAATCACATTATTTTAATGTTAATACATATGTTGGCCGAACATAATGTTTATAAAATTTTACTAAATCACTATTGGGTCATTATGATGTCATAAAACACATTATATATTTAAATGAAATTTAATTTTTACCCAAAAATTTGACTATCTCAGAAAATTATGAAAAATTCACCATTGGATAATTTAAAAATCCTGATTCCAAATTTAATATTCATTTTATCTAAATAATTTTATAATTATGTGAATTTTTAATTTCAAAATAAAAAATAACATTTATCGAAAATTCTTGTGTTTTGATAAAAACAACTTTCAAACATTAATAAAAATTACAATTGCATTCATAAAATTCTATGAACATTTATATTTAATAAAAAGAAATTTAATAATAATAATATTCTTTTATTAAAATAATATTTAATTCAAAAATCTATTAATTCATCAAAATATATTTCTTAGTTGAATATTAACTAAAAGTATTGTGCTTTATAAACTATTTACAAAGTAACAATCATAAAATGAATGTATATTAATTATTATATAAAAAAATAATGAATAAATTCATAGTGCTAAGGTGTTGTTACATAACCCCTTATAACACCCACATAAGACCGAAGGGTAAGGTGTACGATGCTGAAAGACTCTTGGGGTGGCTTAGATAACTTCGCCTGAGTGGTAATCTCTATTAACTTCCAATTCTCCCGTAGGTGTTTTTTCTCAAGATTAAGATATTCAAGCTCATCTTGTGCTTGGTCATGAGTGATGCCCAATGACGCCACCTCCATTTCGAGCTCCGAAAAATGGGCATCGTATAGGGAAATCCTACTGGATGAGGCCATCACTTCCTTTTTTTGAGTAAATTGGATTTTTTAAAGAACTATTTTTATACTAATCATGTGTTCACTTTTCAACAACTATATTAGCAACGGTCACAATTTATAATTGTATTTTAAATTCCAAAACATAAAACCAAATAAGTTTATACGTTTTACATAACCATAATAATAAATTTAAATAGACCAAGAGGAATTTTCATTAATGAATATTTGGGTCATTACAATCTTCCCCCCTTAAGAAATTTCAACCTCAAAATTTTATTTTCCCACACTAAAACAGATGCGAGTAACTTTGCATCATCACTTCCTTTGATTCCCACGTCTCTTCTTCAAACACGTGGTTTTTCCACAACACCTTGAGAAGAGGCATTGTCTTATTTCGTAGAACTTTTTCTGTATGTTCTATGATCTTCACTGGTTGATCCTCATAAGAAATATAATCCTCTAACTGTACTACCTCTGAAGAGAGTACATGTGAAGGGTCTTGTATGTAATTTATTAAGAGGTATACGTGAAAGATATATTTTACTTTGTCCATGGTAGTTGGAAGTTCTAGTTGATAGGCCACATCCCTGACACGATCAAGAATTTAAAAGGGGCTGATGTACCTAGGACTTAACTTTACCTTATTTTCAAACCTCATGACCTTCTTCCATACAGATATGCATAGAAATACAATGTATCCAACTTTAAACTCAAGGTATCATCAATGGTAATTTTCATAACTCTTATATTGACTCTAGGCTTCCTAGATATGTGGTCGAATGGTTTTAACCTTATCCACCATTTATTCGACCATTTATGGTCATAGAAGCTTACGCTCACTGAATTTATCCCAACATGTCGGTGTTCTACACCTCTTACCATATAGGGCTTCATAAGGTGCCATTCTGATGCTCGATTGGAAACTGTTATTGTAATAGAATTCAACCAGTGGAAGATGTTGGTCCCACCCTCCTTTAAAGTACATAGAACATGATCTTAACATATCCTCTAGTGTCTGAATTGTTCGCTCATATTGGCCTTCCGTTTGAGAATGATAGGATGTACTGAAGTTCAGTTCAGTATCCAAAGCATGTTGAAGACTCTTCCAAAACATAGAGGTGAATCTTGGATCTCGATCTGATACAATAGATTGTGGTACTCCATGTATCCTTACCACTTCCCTAAAAAATATCTATCCCATTTGATCTAATGAAAAATCCTTCCTAATTTTAATGAAGTGTTTTGACATTTTAGGACGATCCACAACAACCCAGATTTAATTGTTTCCATTGGATTTCTTTGGATGTTCAGTGATAAAGTCCAAGGTGATGTTCTCCCATTTCCATTCTTGTATGGGAAATGGTTTCATCATCCCCTTAGACTTCCACCTCTATGCCTTCACTTTCTGACACACCAGGAACTTTGATGTATACTCATCGATCTCCTTCATCATTTGATCCCACCAATAATTCCGTTAGAGATCTCGATACATCGTTGTGTTTCCTGGTTTAATAGAGAAATTAGAACTATGTGCATCATCGAAAAGTTCCTTCTTCAGCTCCGGACTTGATGAAACCCATATTCTTTTTCCAAATCTCACAATTCCTTCTTAATTAACATTGAACTCTGAGGATATCCCTTTTCTGATATCTTCTACTTTCTTCTGAATTCCCACATCATCATTTTGAGAACCCTTTAATGTTTCCAAAAGATATGGTCGAGAAATAATTTCTGAAATGATTGATGATGTTCCCTTCTTTATTATTTCCATTTCCATCATTATCAAATATAAGAAGATTGGATACTTTTCAATTCTCATCAATGAATGAATCGATGGGTCCTTTCTACTTAGAGAATCTGCCACCTTGTTCATTTTCCTTGGGTGGTAACGGATTGGGCAGTTATAGTCTTTGATCATATCTAACCATCTTCATCGATTCATGTTTGAATCTTTCTATGTGAATATATACCTGAGGATTTTGTGGTATGTATATATTTCACACATCTTCACAAAGAGATAATTCCACCAAATTTATAAATCAAAGATCACCAAAACCTACTCCAAATCATGTGTTGGATAATTCTACTGATGAAATTTCAATTGCATTGAAGAATAGGCAATGACATTGTCATTTTGCATCAACACACATCCTAGGCCTTCTTCGAAGCATCATTGAATACCACAAAAAGTTTTATACTTGTGGGTAATGTGAGTATAAGCGTAGTGATAAGCCTCCTTTTCGACTCCTTGAAGCTTTCTTCACATTCATAATTACAGGAAAACTTAACTCCCTTCTGAGTTAGCTTGGTAAGAGGGTTGGAAAATTGTGATAAATTTTTGACAAATCATTGATCATATATATCTAACCCTAAGAAGCTACGGATATCCATTACCAATGATGGCCTCAGCCATCCCTCTACTGCAGCTTTCTTGGAGGGATACATAAATATCACATTTTTTGTGATGATATGGCCCAAGAATGAGACCTCCTTCAACCATAACTCACACTTGTTGTACTTTTCATAGAGCTTCTCCTTTCGCAGGGTCTCTAGTACAGTTCTTAGATTCTCCTCTTGATCGTCCTTGGTTTTGGAGTATATTAGAATATCATCTATAAAAACTTCCATAAATATTTCAAGGTAATCTCTAAAGACTCTATTCATCAAGTCCATGAAGATTGATGGAGAATTAGTGACTCTTAAAGGCATTACCATGAATACATAGTGCCTATATGTTGTACAAAAAGATGTCTTGGGGATATATTCCTTCTTCACACTTACTTGATAATATCCCGACCACAAATCTACCTTGGAGAAGTATTGTGCTCCACACAGCTAATCAAAAAAGTCATCAATTAGTGGGAGGTGATACTTGTTGTTTATCATGGTTTTGTTAAGCTCACGATAATCAATGAAAAGGAACATTGACACATCCTTTTTCTTGACGAAGAGGACTGGTTCACCCCATGGTGAAGCAATTGGGAGTATAAACCCTTTATCCTGATTCTCCTATCATTATTTTTTTAGGTCCTCAAGTTCCACGAAAAAAATTCTATACAGAGTCTTAGATATTGGTAATGCCTCATGTATAAGATCAATTGATAATTCAACATCTCTTCTAGGAGGAAGACCAGTAAAATTCATGGGAAACACTTCAGTAAATTCCCTCACAATAGGAATGTCTTCAAGGATGGTTGCCTCCTTAGGGTCAATCATCTGAGCCAGATACGCTTACTCATAAGGCAATAATATCCACACTTGAGATGATTATGATCAAGAATATTCATCTTCCTCCTTGCACTTGTACAGAATCGGGGGTTGATTTTCTACATGGAGAGTGATTTTCCTCTCATGAAAATTTATGTTGGGTCTATATAAGTAAATCCAATCCAATCCATGAATTGCATCAAATTCCAGTAGAGGGAGTATGAAGAGGTTCCCTAGGAAGTTCAATCCATAGATTATGATAGGGTAGGAGTTATATTAATGGGATGCAATGATTTCCCCATTTTCTGTACTCATTGAAATCTTTACTTCCATGTTTTGTGGTGGTGTTGGGGTTGTTCTACTAAACATTTGAGATATAAAATAATGTATATAACTATGGACTATAAACCTTCCTTTCAATTTTTGATTCTGGTTGTACTCATATACTTCATCCAGAAAGACTTAGGGAAGATATTTTTTAAATTAGACACATAAATGGGAATCAAAGACAAAAAGGGATAACTTATAAACTACTTTCATTTACTTAACTTATGAATCTATAGGCTTCAATATATGTTATCCCTGATCAACTATTCAACATATATTCTTAGAGTATTTTTTAAATTCCCTTAATAGAGGTTCATAATAAGATTGTGAATTTACCAATGCATATCCCTTGGGAGTGTTGTAACCAAGAGTGAATCAAGGCCCATTGTCATGTAGCTGGATACCATAGGTCAAGCCCAAAACTCCTTGTCGGGCTTTTCACCCCTAGGTACATCTATGCCAGAGCCGCCACTACCTTCTCGTATCTGGATAGGGATGCATTTTCTTGATATACAAAGTACTCAATACCCACCAAAACTTTGGGATGTTTTTATTATACAAAGTCTTGTCTCTAAGGCTTCACTAGGGTTTTCTAATCCTAATCCCAAAAATAACTAAACCTATCCTCTGATACCAACTATGACAACCCTACTTTTTATTACACATTTAAACCTAATTTATTACATAAAACCTTTACTTGATACAATATAGAATATAGATAGGTCTAGTGTCTTTGGGTCTTAGTAACATTACATAACAACATAAATCATAGAATGAAACATCTTATTGAAAACTTCCTTTACATGACCACTATATTCCCTCGTACATAGTATTACATAGGATAACATGAGGACATAAATAAAAAAAGGGTGAGATATAAATCCCAATAAGGGAATAAACATGAAATAACATGAGAAATATAATACATTTTACAAAATAGGCATATCAATGGAGCACAAGAGAAACATGAACATAAAGGCATGATAAAGTATGATAATCATAACATGGAAATGTGGAAACAACTCTTAACATTGAATTAGCATGAGCCAAGGATCATTGCATATAGAGCACAAGTAAACACTCATTGAACATGAAGAAACTGTAAACCCTCATTGCACATCAATTATCATGAGTCAACACCCATTTCACATGACGTATCATGATTCTATACTTTACCCAATGCATTGGATTTCTATTAGAGAACACCCTTTTTAAACATTTAATTTCATGCATCAATGTTCCACATGGATTATAAAACATGGATTCATTAAACATCGTAATTTATTACATGATAAAGGAGTGTGGAATTCATACATGAATCTATTTAAACAATGAGAAAATGTGCATAAAGGTGAAAACCCTTGACAGAGAAGTGGGTATGGTATTCAAAATATAATGACTTTGGCTTGGAAAATTGTGGTGCAATTTTGGTATCATAACAGCGTGACATAAGAACTCATAAAAATGGTTGATTAGAGAAAAATGAGTGTCTCATCATATGTACATGAAATGAATAGTAAGGGGTCATATCGATACATGTCCCAACAATTGTAATGAAATTTAGATTCATGATAGAAAAGAATTACGTGAATGAAAATGAGGAGAGAGAAATTCCTTATGGAACTTTGGCATGGTAACAGGTATACATTGAAGGCATTAATGAGAGAGAAATGGGATATATCATTACTAAAACATGAAGTGGGAATTATGTGGGAGGTGAGAAATTATACCCCAACATTAATTATTGAAAATAAAATGGCATAAAAATATTAAGAAACTTGGATAAAAAGATAAAGGTAGGAATCCTTTACTTAGAAGTGTGATCCCAAAGGCTTGGTAGAGGCTTGAGAGAGGATTCTTGGGAGCTTGGGGTGCCTTGGGAGGATTTTATAGAGAGTAATAAAGAGTTTTGAGGAACGCCAATGGCTTTGAGTGAAAAGGAAGTGGGATATTGGGTGGGTTTATATAGGAAAGGAGAGGGAATTCTTTATTATTTAGGTTTGGGACATCCCACATTAAACTAACCAAAACCACAAACCAGCCCATGGTTTTTTCCAAAGGGGAGTGGAAAAAATATTGTATAAGGCCAATTTCCTAACTTCTTAAAATAACAGGGTTTCTTATGTGAAGGCGAGTCACACTCTCTAGGAAAACAATTTAAAAGGAAAAATGTTTTTTAAGTATTGAAGGGTCCACTAAAGCTTTTTAAATTAAATCAAACAAACCAAAAAGCACATTATTTTAATGGTAAAACATATATTAACCGAAAATAATTATTATAATATTTTATTACTTCACTATTGGGTCATCATGATGTTATAAAACAAATTATATGTTTAAATGGTAATTAATTTTTACCCAAAAGTTGACTGTCTTAGAAAATTATGATAAATTCGCCATTGGATAATTTCAACATTTGATTCCAAAAGTAATATTCCTTTAATCTTAATAATTTCATAAATATGTGAATTTTTAATTTTAAAATAAAAACATACTTTTATCAAAGATTCCCGTGTTTTGAAAAAAGAAGCGTTCAAACCTTATTAAAAATTACAATTACATTCATAAAATTATAAAATAATTTATATTTAATAAAAATTAATTTAATAATAATAATAATAATTTAATAAAATATTATTTAATTTAAAAATCTATTAATTCATCAAGATAGATTTCTTTGTTTAATATTAACTAAATATTCTATTTGTGATTTAAAAACTATTTACAAAGTTACAATAATAAAATGAATGTATATTCATTATTATATACAAAAATAATGAACATATTAATAGTGATAAGGTCTTGTTACAGACCCCATATAACACCCGTATAAGACTAAAGGGAAAGGTGTGTGATGGTGACAGACTCTTGGGGTGGCTTGGATAACATCGCTCGAGTCGTAATCTCTATCAACTTCTACTTCTCCCATAGACGGTTTGGCTCAAGCTTAACGTATTCAAGCTCGACTTAATATTGGGCATGCGTGAAGCCCAATGATGCCGCCTCCTTTCCAAGCTGTAAAAAATGGAATTTGTATGGGGAAAGTCTACTAGATGAGGTTATCACTTCCTTTGTCTGAGTAAATTGGATTTCTTAAAGCCCTATATTTATATTAATCATGTGATCACTATTCAGTGACTATATTAGCAACGGTCACAATTCTTAACGATATTATAAAATCCAAAACCTAGAACCAATTATGTGCATACATTTTACATAACTATCCGAATACATTTAAATTAACCAAGAAGAATGTTCATTAATGAAATTTTGGGTCATTACAAAATATACTTACTTGAAAAGCATAATTTCATCCTTCAATAAATTTTCTTATAAATCTAAACTATTTCTCCAAACTATGATTATTAGATATGAACTTTTTTATGACTAAAGAACTAAAATAAAATTCCAAAATATTGAAAAACAATATCAAGATATTCCTCCAATTATTAGGCATTAACAAATACTAAAAATGGTTAGAACAAGGTAATATAATTCCAAATTTTTATAAACAAACATTTGAAGAAAAAACTATTAATAGACAAGGCCCTAATTTCCTCAATAAAATAAAAATTAAAGAGTGCTTTAGTCTCAAAGGTTATATCATACCCTTTATCTTAGATATTAATAAAATTTCATTCTTCTCAAATAATATTTCATATAAATTAACTTGTTAAAACTAAGGGTTATATATACCTTAACACAAAGTAATATCTCACAAATATCATTAATCACCCCAATAAATTACTAAATAATTTTGTAACATGATGTACCTCACAAAAATACATGAATAAAATTTAGATACTAACCTAAAATGCAATCCTCGACTTTACCATAAATATATCTTAAAGATATCACCTTGTCAGTGAATCACATTTCATCCATCAAGATTATTTATATCACACTATCCAGTAGTCCATAATAAACATGACATACAATAATATACCAACCCAATGGGTATTTAAACCTTAATAGATATCAAAATACCAACACTTAAAAAATTAAAAGTGGGTGTTGATTCCTTTGAACTTACTATAAATGATTAACTTATAAACCCATGATGGTATCCATAACATTTAAGTTGAGCTCAAGTGAAAACATATATGATTCGAAAAATTAACATAATATTTATTTCTAAAAAAAGTTCATATACTATTGAATATATTCCATAAATCCAAATATTTTATAAAATTTATTAAATATGACCTAAATCACTTTGTTATGAAATCACTGACCAATTTTATGGTCAAAAATATTATCATTTTCAATCATATATTTATACAAAATAAACATTATTAACTCAACATTAGACACATATTAAGGTTTAACTTTTACCTTAATAATAATTTCTTAAAAATATCAACTTACTAGTCAATAAACATTCTTGGTTATTAGTAACATTAATAATATGCTTTCAAATCCTTATAGAAAATCTATGTTGGAATAATCTTCAGATATTTCATAGTTTTTTATAACCACAATATCATTCGTATAACACTTATACAAAATATTTATTGAATCAAAATACATAAACACTTAAATCACACAACTTACTTATTAAACCATTAACTAGGATTCATCATATTTTGTCCCAATACTTCTATACTATAATATTAAATATGAATAATTTCTTAAGATTCTTCAAATTAAATTTAGTCATGCTTCATACTTTTAAGAGAATCAATATTTTTTAAATAGCCCAAACCATTCATACAACATTCACAACCTCTTCATCATCATTGTTAAAACCATTACTCATAAAAACTTTCTGATTATCTTCCCAATATTTCACCCTAAAAAATAGATTTGCATAATTATCATACTTTCCACATTTAAAACATTCTACTATGAAGGATACCTTAGGGAGACCATTATTATCAATCATTTAATTAACCAATATTTTCATTTTTCCTTAGGAATTAATTTACTTGTGTCCTTCTTTTCCACAATCAAAATGTCTTTATTTTCCTATGAGACATTCAGTTGATTGATTCTTCTCATATTTTAGACATGTTGATAGTTTAATCTTCATTCCTCCGTGGTCTTCATGAAACTCCATCTTTCTCTTGTTAGGGGTTTAAAGAAACTAGATAAAGTTGAGATTGTTAATAATATAATGAGATATATGATTTTTAATAAGAACAAGGATTAAAATTCTATCTATTATTTAAATTAGTTACTCATGAGGACAACCATTCCATTCACCTTCACATTTAACATTAACATGATACCTCCGAGTTCTATACATTGAATAAAACCAAAAATCATAGTGTTAGAAATAATAATCATAGTGGGAAACCACATAATCATGAAAAATATTTTAAATTATGTATAATTCAAGGTAATTTCTTTTATGAAACCTTGGCTTTAACATATTTTATTCCTGATCATTAAAAAACATCAGGATACTATCATATACTTATACGTATCCCTAGAATTCTCACAAATGTTTTCTCATCCTAGTTTCCAAATTTCAAATAAACCTTGATATGATACCAACTATAGAAATCCAATATTTTTATACATAGACATAACATCCTAGTAGATTAATATTAATTACCTAACATAATGATCCATTCCAGAATTATATAGGTCTAGTGCCTTTGGAAACTTGGACACATAAACAACTGGTTCATAAAAGATATAGTTTGTCTCTCACTAAGTTCTTAATAACTAGAACCATTCTTATAAATATCATACTTAGTATCTTTCTTCATAACCTAGGTAAAGGAAACATAATAAAATGGTGAGCTCAGATTATCAATAAGGGTAAATAGGGGAGATATTAATCATCACATATGAAAAACCGAAGCATAAGGGTATATAAACATGATCTTGAATTTTGAAAACCATACCATGTATATAAAAGATAATAATATTAAGTCATGGAATAAATCTTGATAGTTAATACTCAATTAATTATAATGTAATCAAATAGAATGATCCATGAGATCCTAACATTAACATAAGACATAGAATTGTGGCATACACATAAGCATATAAAATAATTTGTTTTGAAGTCAATAATCGTTTCTAATACTATCATAGTGTATTGGTTTCACTCTCCAAACCATAAATAGTAACCGATGTTAACTCCTAATAATATCATAGTGGAAAAATTACTTTATTGAATTGGGTTCACTCCCTATTTCATTCGTGTTTATCTCATGATATATCAATAATTACCCATTTCATTGGAGGGAGATATAGGTCCCACTCATCACACAATGAAAATCATACATATGTGTGCCAAAAGATTATTAATAATTAATCATTTCAAAATCCATTCAAAGAAATTGATTAAATTAAAATTTCATCACAGCATAACCAATTGGAAAGAAATGGGTTTCATAAATGTTTCATCATTGTATAACCCATGGAAAATAAATGGGTTTCATAAACATTTCATTATAGAAAAACCCATGGAAGATAAACAGGTTTCATAAAAATTGTATCATAATAAACATAAACCATCTAGATAAACAATAAGGATGGTGTAATTGGATCATATCCCTAGTAAATAAAATTTTAAATCAAGTTTTTTTTGTCTTTGATGAATATAAATACCAATAAAATATCATTAAAATATTCTTGATGAAAATAACCTTTTCATTTTTTAAATAACTTTTAAAAAAATGAAAATTTAAAGGAAATTTTTTTTATTTAAAAGAACCTTATAAACTTGTAAATGAATCTTCAATTAAAAAATTAGTTATGATATCAAGAAAATCCATTCATTCCATATAAGTAAAAAAGTCATTCCTTCCATACTTTTGTTGGAAAAGTCACAAAGTAACTCATTTGAAAAATGAAAACAATATTAATTTTATTTTTTGTTTAAAAATTAAAACATGGATACAAATGAATTTAAAAAATCATAGTAGAATATTAAAAACATTCATTAAAACATTTTTAAAAAACATGGATATGGAAGAAAAATTTTTTTTGACCGAAGAGATAAATGAAGTCGATTTTCATTAAAAAATATTCTCAGTATCCTGGGTAAAAAATTTGAGAAAATTAAAGTTAAAAATGTATTTTAATTAAATAAATAGAGTATAAAAAAATTCATAGATATATTGAGAGGTTGATCATAATATTTCATCATCATAACATAATCTTAAATAATCACGATAGAAAATGAGATTATAGCATAAAACCCTTACTATTTTGTTATCCATGGTTCATAAGCCCAATGAAAGGAAGAAAATTAGATGCATATATATATCCCAAAACATTAATGTTAATAATCATAAAATACATTCATGGTCACTATATAAACTATACAAAATAAACAAGTGGTGAATATGGCATGTGTCCCCATGATAATAAAAGTGAGATAAAAATCGATTACCTAAAGTTCCTCTTATTTAGAAATAACTATAACATCATGTATAATGAATTTAAATTTATTATATTTATATTATATATTAAAACACATAATTATAATATAATATATTTTCACTTTATAACATTCAAACACCCATTTTTATCTATAATTCCTTGAAACCATCATTTCTGGCTGTTAAATGTTTCATTTATCATGATTATTTCACTTCAGTAATTCTGTTTGATATAAATTGATCTTATTTTCATCATATTAAAATAATTTAATCATTATATAAATATCATATATATTTATTATATAAAAATTTAGAGTCATCTATAAAAAGTTATAAATAGAAAAATGAATTCCACCATTAATAAAGAAAGTAGGCCATACATACACATGAACTCTATTTTCGCGTTTCAATAGATTGAATGAAAGAAAGATAAATAATATTTCACCATTAAAGAATCATTATAATATTATTTATATTATTTATATTCATTAAATTTATATATATTACCATCTAAGTAAAGTTGAAATGAAAAATGAATCACATCACTTCATAGAGGTGGTAGTCCACATTTACGCATGAGTGAGGTTATTCTCTCCAATGGATTGGAAGGTAATAAGGTATATGTCATATTATAATAATGGAATTATAATTATTTCGTAATTATAATATATAAAAATTAAACCCATCATAATAGTCATCCATAAATAATGGTGAGGAAAAATGAATAGTATCACTACGTGAAGATGACAAGATGTATGTATGCACAGGTGATACTTTTACTTCCCATTTGACTGGAAAGTGGGTGAATAATGGTGGTTTAATAATATTAGAAACATTTAACTATATTTAGGATACTTAAATAATAATTTTATTATAAATATCATCAATTTATATGAGGTAAAGAAGAATTAGAAAATAAAGTGACCAGTCAAGGCGACTACCACTTATTTGAATGAACTTATTTAGATCTCCTCATAAGGACCGTAGAGTTGGTATTTTGAGAAGAAAAAAAACTCTCAAATTTAGATATAGAAGTTGAGAAGAGATTGTATTAGGTTATGGTCTAAATTTAAGTCTCTATGTGGTGTAAATAAGTGATGGAGGAGGTGTCTGTATATAATTGAGTTGAGGGGCACTTTTGGAATTTCAAAAAATATTAAATTATAAAAATTAATCCTTAATAAAAATACCAAAAAATGGATATATATTTGAATAAAATATAGGAAAATCTTGTAATACCATGAAATAATAGAATTTAGACAAGTTCTTATGTCATTTTAAACCTTATATTTTTTATTGACCCTTGGTTAATCAATTTTAATTTTAACCACGCTAACAAAATTTTCAATATTAATGGGTTATAATTTTTATTCATAAGGTAAAAATTGGACCAAAAATAGAGATTTTATGAAATTTTAAACCATATAATACTCAACTTTTCTTATTTCAATATTTGTATGATATTAAATAGTTTAATAAGATATTATTTTTATAAAATATTATTATTGCCAATTTAGAAATATTTCATTTAATTTAACTTAAGATAATTAAAATATTATATTTCAATAGAACTATAATATCTCATATTAATCTATAAAATTCCTGTAAAATGATAACTTACTCTAAATATATCACAATTAAAATATTTAATATCATTTGTTTTACTTTTCTATTAATTGAATAAATACTATTTTGGCATTGTGTAAGCATTTAAGGTAATTATATAATATGTAATAATTGTAAATAAATTATAATCATGGATACAATTTAATTATAAAAAATATTAATATTAATATTTTTCGAGAACTAGTTATTTCACTATGTGAACACATAATGTATATTTAAAACTAAGAAAGTGACATTTTGTAACTCTCCTTAATTTAAATAATATATAAGTAATTTTCAAAGAAAAGTGTCCATTAGACATATCAATTTAGAGAATAAGGTGATAAAGTTATAATTTCCTCCATCAAATAAGAATTATTATGAAAATATTTTGGCCTTATCACTTACTTGTAACTAAGATTAACTTTATTTACCATTTATCGTGGTGATAATTTTGACCACGGTTACTATTCATATTGCTCAAAAATAAATAAGACCTTTTTGAAAAATACGAACCTCCTGATTAAAAATATGAAATTAGTTTTATCAAATTTAATACATATAATTTGAATAAATTATGTTTAAAATATGTGTGAAAAATGCGACAATTTTCGCTTTTAGAAAAATACAATTTTTAATCATAAAACTAGAACGACTCTTATCCCAAGCATAGTAAAAATATTATATGAGTATTTAATTTTTTTTATTGAATATATAATTTAAATGTTCATTAAAATAAATCATTAATAGTGATCAATTTAATTTATTAATATAAAAAAACATTCCAGGCATAAAATTAGTTTTTTAAATAAAATGTCTTTTTTATATATAAAACAATTATTTTTCTAAACTCAAACAAAAAATTTATTCCAAAGAACTTAGTTGTATTATTTAAAATATAATACAACTAATTTTACTTAAAATAAATTTTAGAATATAACTTTATATATGTTTAAAATAAAAATAATTTTTTTTAGTAAAAATAAGTATTTCTCACGATTCATTGGGAAATCAATATTTTCAAAAAAATTATAAAAAATATACTAAGATAATTTTGTTATGATGATTTATAAAATGATGTTAAATTTTAAAAATTAACATTTTCAAACCTTCTAGAAACTAATATTAATATTTTCAACAAAAAAATCTTTATTTGAAGAAACCGTATTTTTGAAGAATAAAATAACTTTTCTAAAAATAAAGAGGTTAATTACTAATAATTTATCAATACTTTATATTTAGTATGAAATTTATATATATTTATATAATAAATTATTTACTTCTATTCATACCCTCAAATTTAACGGCTAAGTTATAAATTTTATAAATAAAAACATTTTAATAGTATATCACGGTTCATTTAAACTCATTGTTTCTCATAGCGCAAGTTATCAAAGTAAAATAGCATTATTTTGAGAGAAATATTTTATAAAATATAGGGGTGTTACATTAAACAACTTATAAAAATTTATTAATATCAATTGGAGGGAGGTGGCAGAAAAGGAAATATATGGGGTTTCATAACTCAAATTATTTTCATTGGGTTATATTACTTATTCATTATATTTTATTTTCTAAGATTATGTGTATAATGAAAATTGATTATTTTATATTTTATTTCCACTTTTTGATTTGTATTTAAATTTATTACACAGAATCACATCATTGATTAATTATCACTACAATACTTGTAAGGATTTTTTAACTTAATATTCTTTCATTAGGTTATATCATTTATTTATTTATTATATTATGCCACGATTATGTGTAAAATGAAATTTTATTGATTTTTTTTATTTATTCATGTGTTTGTTAGATTTACATTTGTTACACATAATCATCCAATTGATTAATTCTCAATTCAATGATATGATCTTTATATGTTCTTTCTCATCACAATTTTATTTATGTGAGACATAAGCCTTTTCATATGGTGTATATACAACCCCTTAATTAGGATATATCATTAATATACTTAAATTTATGGTATTAAAATTTTCATTTGAATTTATTTATTTTATGGATGTTATGATTCAAAAGATACCAGAACGAAAAAGGTTTTAATCCAAAATCTCATCAACACTCACGATTGCATGTATTTAAGTCACCATTGGAAAAATTATTTGATATTTATTTATGAAAACCAATCTATTTACTTCTCTTTAGTAATTTTTTTGAAAGTTAAAAGATTTACTTTTAATTTACACTTTTAATTACTAAAGATAAAAAAATTTCTAAACAAACTGACATTGTTTTCTTTTAAGTCATGAATTTGTCACTTCTATGTCCATATTTTCATTAAAATGTTTCCAAGGTTGTTTTTACTATTAAAATATGAATTTTAGTAATTTTTACCTATTTTTTAATTTATGTAATTTTGTTTTTCAAAGGGATTTTTTTTTATTTTCTGAATAAGGTATTTTTTACCTTTTTATTGAAAATTCGTTAAGAATCATTTTTAACGTGATTTAAGTGAATGTAATTTCCAACCATCATGATCATTAAATTATTTGAAGTTTCCAAAAAAATGTTTCTATAGTTCTTTCCAAATAATCTTTTCTCTAATATTTTATTTTTTATTTTTTTAAAGTAATTTTCAAAGTGAAAAGGGTATTTTCCTCAATTATGTTTTTAATTATATATTTATGGTATTTCTATTCATCAATGATGACAAAAATTTATTTTACTTATGATATACTGGAGATATAATATAATGACAGCATTATTATTTTTTTCTAGATGTTTTATGATTAGATTGATTATAAAAAATATTGACACTCTATATGCTAGTTCTTCCAAGACAATATGATTTTAATTACTAAATAATATTGAATAAATTTTATATTTTATTCATATGATGAATTAATTGGACTTGGTAAGTGAAATTAGGGGATCATTATTTCCCCTTGATGAATTGTTAGGTCTCTTGAGAAAAATTAGTTTCTTTATTTGGCATATGCATTACCTGTTTATGTATGATTTCATGGTATAAGGCCTTGAAAATTAGTTTATGATGTATAAAATTATGAATCCCATCATTATATAATTAGTTATTGATGTAAATGTGATTATTTTAATGTTTATGATATTTATGAATAATTTTCAAGCTTATGTGATTATTTATATTCCATTATTTGATCATCATTTATAGCTTCCATATTATTATTTTTCTCATGTTATTGATTAAATAAATTGTGTCTTCAATTAATTACTTTTACATATTAATTACACCTTATTTTATTATAATATATTCCAGAGTACATAACCCTTACTGAGAAACTAAAATCACCCTTATTTTGTTTCCTTTTCTGAGGATATGAAGAAGGAATCTTAGAATGATTTCGAGGATGAAAAATATTTAATTTTACTATGTTCTATATTTTATTTTAAAAAAAAATGAAAAACATGCATATATATAGTTCTTAAATACAATTAAAATATTTGGTCCTTTGGGAAGTAGTTACTTGTATATTATGCTAATGTAATAAAGTAATGACTGGATTTGGAAAACTGGGGTTAGGGCTTGTATATAAATAAATGGTTAGGTTGTACAATGATGAGTGAGTGTTTGTTAATATCACTAATATCTCTTGATATCACATATTTTTAGATGATAGTGACTATGAGGTATAAATCACTGGGTCTCAAGGTTATATGAGTTATTGATTATAGATGGAAGGGACCAATACAAATCTGGGATGTACAAATCAATTCATCAAGCTGCGTGTATCTTTTAAGAATGACGGAACACAAGAATGGGATTTCATGATATTGAATGGGTTATATTTACTAGGTAAATTTCATAACACTCATCACATAACATAATACACTATAAAAATTCATATTCATCCACTTGATTACCATCACTCCATATTTAAAGGAGTGTAGGATAATTGAACTAGTTTGTTGGAGTAACCCCCTACACATATAAATAAAATAAATTTTGATGTGTATGGGTAGATATTCATATGATATTTCTAGAATAGGTATCGTCTTGAAGCTAGAATCATGGATCAGGAAGTTCATTATGTTAAGGGATGATGATTCATGAGGTGTTATCATGTGAGTTGGGTTAGAGGGAATTTATTTATTTATTTTTCAGATGTATAATATATGTATAAGGAAATATTCTATCATGTTCTATATTCATTTGGATAATGATGTTTTATTTTTCTAATTTCACTAGTATGATATATGTGATGTATAATTTATACTATTTAATTTCATATTTTGGACTATAAGATACCCTCATGGAACCCTTTTTATTTATCTATAGGTTTAGGCAATGTCCATTATACAGACAGGTCATGCTGAATTTATGACAGATTTGAGAATGATCCATGAACAATATATTTAATGAATCAATCTCAACAAGATTGTTTCAGGGCCCCACCACTAATTGGCACCAACTTTTTCATGAGTCATTCCTGAGGTTAGATAGTGTAATTTACTTGACTGTCATTCAGTTGGTCCAGGATAAGGCATTACACTCGACAATAATCACAAATACTTGATGTTTGATAACATTATTGGGTCATGTGGTAGTTAAAATTTGGTCGATGGAAGATCCCGGTAGATTCATTATAAGTGGCGTGAGAATAGTGTTTGGGGTTTTCTAGGATTTTCAAGACCAGATAAAGGAATTCAGTAACAAGGGGGTAAATTTTTTTTATGTCTATCAAAATGAATATGGTGGAATCCTAAGATACCAGACATTACCAAGTGTCTAGTTTAATAAATTTAGGTATTAATGAAAAGTTGGTCTAAATATATAAAGTATGGAATGATATGTCTTTGCAAAAAAATTATGTCTTATCCAAGTGTAAATCATTAATTTTTTTATTCATAATTTGGATAGTGGCACATAAGACATGTAAATAAATATTATAACGTGATTTTTTGTTTTTTAATTAATTTAATTAATTAAAAAGGACTAATAAAATAATTATTGTCTTCTTAAATAATTAATTAGTACCAAATTAATCAATTAAAGTTCCAAACATGTATATTTATATTATTATTGAGGATATTTTTATTAAGGATTTAAAAATAGAAGTGTTTAATTATTTTTTATATTAACTAAATTAATAAAAAAATTATTTTATATTAATTTTTTTAGGGATGTTCTTTCAATAAAAGATATTTTAAAATGTTATATTTTTAAAAATTTGAGTTTCTTTCGAAATGGACTGTAATCTATTTTTAGGAAATTAGATTTTTAATGTGTGGTTTATTGAAATTAAAATATTTAAAAGTGAAATTGAGCATTAATTTTTGGACATGGAATAAAATCATGCAGAATTGGATTAATAAATTATATTTTTTTTTATAAATCTAGTTATATGTTTGGAAATTAGGCATATTAGGTAGTTTTTATGGTGATTAGTCTATAAGTGGGAGTATTTTTTGTGATTGTGTAGTCTAAAATTGAGAGATTTTTTATGGGGAGAGGTGTGTTCTAGTTGTATATATTTTGAATTGGAAGCATAGAGATCATCTTTAGATATAAATTTCCTGCCTCAGCTTATAATTTATTGTCAAGTGGGATAAATATTTTAGGAAGGAAAAATTATTTGGATTTTTGAGGATGAATAAAGTTATAGAGGATGGGTTTTAAGGGCCCATGATCTTATTAAAATAATAAATATATAATTTCAGATCTTATTTCAGAATATAATGGTTAATATTAATTTTTTTAATTATTATATTTTTATTAAGAGAGTGATTTTTTTTGGTTTCTTTAAAAAGTTTGAAGAGAGTGTTCAAACATTGTAAGATGGTTTTCAATGTGAGGGTTGAAATTTAAAGTCTTAGTATAAGAAAAATTTTATGGAGGTGGTATTATGTGGCCACTAGTTACTTGATAACTTCCCATAGGGTACACAATGATCAAACCATGTGGGGGTACTTGTTGGAGTGACACCAGAAGCCTGATGGGATTCTACTACATTTTCCAGTAGGCCACCAAGTGGCTGGTGGAGAGCCCCCGAGTACCTGATGGTTCTTGTACTTATTTTTTAAATCACAATAATTTTACTTCCCTTTTATTTAATACCATTTTATAGTATTCCTTTATAGTATGTTAAAATGGGTAACAATTCCCCCCCCCCCCTTGATTTTATTTTACCTCACCTTATCAGCCCTTAAATCTATGGGTTTTTTTGTGCTTTTAACCATTCATTTTAATTTTAAACCATCCAATTTCTTATTTTTTTCTCTTCCTTATATCTCTTCTCTAATCGTGCTTTGTGGGTTGGGTATTTGAATATATAATTCCAACAAATCATGGTGTAATAACTCTAATTTGAAGTTTTTTCTTATTTGAGAGTCAAAAGAGGATAAAGACGGTTTATTTTCTACCTTTGATGTTTGTTTTTTGAATTGTTATTCTCTTAGTGTATTTATTTATGGATTTTATTAATTTGAGTTGAAAGTGAATATTATTTAGGTTATAGTCTAGATTTTGTCTTTTGCTGTGTTGGAATTTTCTAAAGAGTTGTTTGAGAGTTTTTAACTTAGATTTAGGATTTATTTATTTACAAAGATTTATTATTTTAATTTAATTGGTTATTTAGTTTATTTTATTAATTCCATTAAGTTACTTGGTGATAATTGGAATAAGTTAAACCCACTAAAAAGTTATAAAGGCAGGTTGTATCATACCCCCTTATGTTTAATTAGGCATTTTCCGTGATGTTCCAAATACATTATTTTTAAAACATTAATAAAAATTAAATAATGATTGTATACATTTAAATGGGATGTTTCTAAAAGATAATTTATTTTACAAATTGAAATATTAATTTTGATAATATTACTGGAGCATTTATTATTGTTTCTGTGACATTCTATATTTTCCATGTCCTTATAGTGACATTAAATAACTTTTTAGTTCATTATTGATATTTTTATTATTATGATTCATGACTAAAACTAAAAAGAAATATTTATTTTATTATTTTATATAAAATAAAGGTTAGTTGAGCTTGTTTGTTGATATAAAACCATGAATACCTTTGGTTATATTTGAATTTCCTTTCATAATATATGATTAATTTTAATTAATGTTTTTATTTATACATTGTTCATTATTAAGCATGATCCATATGCTCCTTGTTCTAAATGTAAAAATGTAAAATAAATTCTTTTCACAGGTAACTTGGATGAATTATAAGTCAATGAATAGTACTTTACCCATGTTATGAGGCTCTATTCATGGTTGTGTAATCACTGGGTTTAGAAGTATAGAAAGAAATGGTTTTTTCATTTGATTATAATAAAAATATTTTTAAATGAATTATTATTTAATTATAATTTCATGAAATGCTAAAATTAATTTTATCTTTAGGCATGGGTAACAAGGGTTATGAAATTTAGGATAATATTAAATTTTAATTTGCTATATTAGTATGAGATTTCAGATAACCACTTAGTGGGTGGTATTCTTTGGTAGGTTTTACTTTTTTAGAATGGTTTCCTTTCCAATTTTTCTAACTCTTCTTTAAGTTCTTGTGTTGTATATCATAATAATAGGACTTGTTAATTATCATTATTGTTACATTAAGGATGAAAATGATAATTAATTTGGGATTTAATTATTATTATTTAGTTTTCATTTTATTATTTTGTTTAATTAATTGATTTAATTATGGTTTATAACATGATAGGTATTGATGTGAGTGACTTTAAGGTTGGGTAATTGGGTTAGTGACTCTGATCGTTTTGAGAGATGGTTAAGTTTTTTTAGTTCAATAAACTGTTTATGTTGTTTATTATTTTTATAAATTTATATTATTTTTTTTACATTTAGTAAATATGGGTAATTTTGTTTATTATGTGTTTAGTAACAAGATATATGTGGTCTTTAAATGAGGATTAATTTAAAAAAGAAGTGGTGGCATTGGATAATTTTTGGTGAGAGATGTTTGAGAGTACTATGTACCGTATGTCATTTTATGAGATGGTTTGAGGAGTTTCTTGGGGAAGAAATCATGTAGGTTAGCATGCATAATTGTATAACTAAAAAGAGGATTTTCTTCTAAAAAAACCAATAAAATATTTAAATTTCAAAATAACTTGGTTAAATTGATTTATATACATATTTATAAATTATATTTTATTTTAACATGATTCTTTGGGTTATCACATGCTATTATTATTACTCACTATATATACATATACTTCTATAGTATGACTAAGTGTGTTGATTTTTTATTATAAATTTTTTTGTTGTTGTTTATACAAATGGAATGAGTGGTAGACTTCCATGATGTTGGTAAATTTTTTAGTTTTATTATCAATGGATTATGCATGTTCCATGATCATAGGAGGAGGTTAACTACTAGAAGAAACAAAAACACACACACACACATTGAAAGATAGACATAAATACATACATACATACAAACACACACACACACAGAGACTCACAAAAAAATATAAATAAAATTACACACACACACACACACATATATACATACATACATACATACATACATACAGACATACAAACCTACCTACATACATACAAACAAACAAACATACATACATACATACATACATAGATAGATAGATACATACATACATACCTACGTACGTACGTACGTACATACATCCCTACATACATACGTACCTACCTACCTACCTACATACATACATACATACATACATACATACATACATAAATACATACCTATGTACGTACGTATGAACGTATGTAGGTACGTATCTACGTACCTACATACATTCATATGTACCTACGTACGTACGTACGTACCTACATACATACATACATACCTACATACATACATACATACATACATACATACATACATACATACATACATACATACATACATACATACATACATACATACAAACAAACATACATACATACATACATACATACATACCTACATACATACGTATGTACATACTTACATACAAACATACTTACATACAAACATACATACATATATACATACTTACAGACAGACAGACAAACATACATACATGCACACATACATAGAGACAGACATACTCACATACATACATACATACATACATACATACATACATACATACATACATACATACATACATACATACATACATACATACATACATATATACACACTGACACAAACACACACACATACATACATACGTACGTACGTACGTACACACACACACACACACACATATAGATGCATACCTACCTACATACATACGTATGTATGTACGCACATACTTACATATATACTTATATACCTACTTCCATACTTTAGAGGATACATATTCACACAAATATTCCTTGTTATATAAGATATTTTTCCCTCATATAATGGATATAGTATGTAGATTTGTTTCATCTTAATAGTGGATGTAGAGAACTCACACACATACAGTCCTTTTCCCTATTGGTTTTCCCAATCAGGGGGTAGCCATTTCATCTTGGATTTAGATCTTTGAGTTGAAGAAGGTATGGATCGTCCTGGTGATGACAAAGTTATGAATCTTTATTCTTTGATTTATGATAGTTGATCATTTTCATGCTAATTGATTTAATTAGGCATTTAAAATTTTTTATATATTGTAAATGATATTAACACATTTACATCCTTTAAATTGGATGTTCACGTGTAGGATTTTAGATCACCTGGTGAGGCTTATTGTTTCATTATACTTATACCCTACATATAAACCTCGATGGGTATACTATTTTACAACGGATATTTCAAGAATGATTGGATGTGTGGATAATTTACTATATGATATATGGATCATATCAATATTATGATAGGGAAGTAGGACTCTACTAGACCATGTAGTGAGGGTGGAGATAATTTATAGGAGGTGACTATGAAACAATTATACTTTTATTATGTTCTATTAATTTGAGTCAGTTAATTATATTACATTATTTTTTTGACATGGCACAAATACTCCATGACCCCATTCAGGTTAATGAAAAGGCTAAGAGTTCAACCCTAAGTCTACCTCTAATAGGTAATGGGCTAGTAACCAGCACTGAGAGTGCATAATCACATGATGGGAGGAATTTTCCTATAAAATAATAAAAATTTAATCTATATACACTATACATACAAAACATGTAACCAATAAATCCAGTATATAAATGATAATGTATATATACAAAATGAGACACTTGTCAAGTAGTCATATATAATACATGCCTTATTTATCATGAATATGTCACAAAACATAAACTAAAAATAACAACTTAATAATAATATACACTTTTGAAATTGAACTCCCATAATGACCAGTATATATCTACCCCTTAGACCAACTCTACCCACACCTCATCCAAAACAATCAGATATAACATGAAATTCACCTGTATAACCAAAAAAATATTATCAAAAAAATATTTATGAATGGGTGAGTATAATAACCCTATAGGATGACCCAAATAATGGGTGACATAATAGTTGAGATAGTGAAAGAATAATAATCAAAACAAATGAAATCATAATATATTACTATGAACTTGAAATATATTACTCACCCAGGTCATTCTAGTTAGGAAAAAGAAAGGTATTATAATATTCTTCTAAAAAATTTAATTATAATAATCAATACCCAAATTAAATTGCTCACATAGATATCCATGCTATTTTAAGGTCAATAACCTCACCCATTGTCATCAAATAACTTCATCAAGGCACTAGTGTATCACAAAATGTCATTTATATGTGCCTAAAATTTGATTAACACCAAAATTTCCATTGAGGATAATGATATGAAGAGCCTCACGTTATACAAAAAAATGAAACTCATCTATATATCAGTAAATAGAGGATCACACAGCGTCAAGTGTAATCCTATAAGATGATTACCCCAACATTATGATTCATATAGTCTTCCTGGATGACCATTAGACATATCTTCCCAATGATAGAGACTCAATAATAAAAAATATAGGTGGTAGTTATATATAGAATGGCCATTTATGTAATAAGAAACCATAAGGTAATCAAACATCCAACCATTAATTTTTATAATTTCCACTAAAGAAAGTAAACCTACTAGATCAAAACTTATAGCCCGTCATCAATGAAAAAGATTATCATGTACCCATATATCAAACCCTAGTTCCACTCATATAGAAGTATGATATATCATTTCTTGTATAGGTCAAACCCCCAGTTCGAGCAAACTACCCCCTTATAGTAGAGAATAAGAGGAAAAATGTATTGATCGATTGTGTAAAAATCATTAATCAATATCAAGGGTTCATTGAAATTGTTTCTTAACATATGAGTCCCAAAAAAATATTCCCACATACCACTATACCTAATACCCGATGTTAGACTTCACCAACACACTTATTCAAGTGAAATGTTCTTTTAGACAAATCATTTAACGAGGATCTTTAAATGACCCAAATAAAGGTAACATTGTTTATTTTTTGGGAAACAATCACAATAGTACTCTAGTAATTTTTCATGGGTTGATGAGTCACCAATTTGATGTCCAATTAATTTAAAAATACCAAAAAATCATTTGATAGATCCAAAATGGATTTAATATTTTTATTATTGAAATTATTATGGAATTATGAATAGAATAGACTATTCATTTCTTGAAAACAACCAAAAAATTATATTTTTCACAATTATATATATAAATATATTATTATTATTATTATTATTATTATTGAGGGGGGGGGGGTCCCCACTCTATATTCTTACTTTTTTATCCTAAACTATTCAACACCTTATTACACACACACACACAATAGTCAAACTATAATATGGGGGGATATACAACCACCCTTTATATATATATACATATGTATTTATGTCTATATGTCTATATTATTTATATATAAGTACAAATATGAAAACTATATTATATATGAATCACATATATATAATCAAAACATCATTGATGGTTCTTTATGACGGGATAATCTTCCCTATTTAATTTCATTGATGTAGATGATATTTTGGAGATAATTCAATTATCTAAGGGATCTCATTCTTATTTGTTCATGAAATAAGTTGAAGGTGAGTCTTGAGGAATATAAAGTTGTGTGGGATGACGTGGTTAATAAATTGTGATGTTACTATTTTCTATTGGTCCTTATTATTGTGGTCTTGGTTTATTGAATATTGTTTTTTCTTGATAATATTTGATAGAAGATTGAGGGAAATGTTTATTGTGTGAGGAAAACACAGACTTTTAGTTTTCATTGGAAAATTTCAGAATTGGTTTGTGGTAGAGATTTAAAATCATGTTTTCTATGGTTTTGTTCATTAAAAAATCCATTATCTTTAGGTCTTATATTTATCTCGTTATCAATCCACCCTTGTGATAATTATTTGGTGATGATACAATTGTTTATTTGGTCTGTTCATGTTTTAAAGGGATGAAAAAATGGGTGGTGAATATAAAAGACTGATTTAAGGACTTAGGATTATTGTTTCCAATTTATTGTGTTAGTGGTAGAACTATTTTTTGGAGATTAAGTTTTTGAGGTGTATCAAACTATCCCTTACTGGTTCTGGTTTCCCAACATTATTTTTAGGTGGATTCAAATGAAATATCGATCATTAGTGATCATGTAAGCCTTGTCTGGATGTTTTTATGGGGTTCTTCTTTTGATGTTATACTTGGTGTTGGGAGGGAATTGGCCATACTGGTTTTTTATTTTTGTTTCCTCACTATTTTTTTCTTGGACTAATTGGTCTTGAGAGTACCTATCCATTATATTCAATGATTTATTTTTCCATTAGATAGTTTGTCCTTTTTTTGATATGTGGGGTTGTGGAGTCATTTTGGTTGTTAGTTTTATTTCTGAGGATTGGGAGTTTATTATTGGGATACTATTATATTATGAGTAATGGTAAATTTTTATCGAATAAATATTTATAATTTTTTCGAAAAAAAAACACCGATAATGGGATCCACCCATGGATTCCCCAACGTCCACTCCGATTTTTAATGGGGAGAAAATAGGATACATGTAATATTTTTATTACATAGTATTTATATAATTAATTTCAAAATTAAAATATATTAATTTAATTAATGAAATAATATTATGAGGTTTAACCCATTCAAATTAAATTTTCACCACTAGTTATATTTGGTCTCCAATACCAGACCATCCCTTCCAATAATTCTCTTATTATTGGAATCATCTTAACACACCGATCTTGTTTCTAGTTTCAATTTTTATCATTTATACTGATGAATGTTAAATTATATAGAAATTAATTAAATGAATTTCTGAATTCTTTATCCAATAAAACTAGTTTTCATCTATCAAATAATGGTGGTGGAAACAATCATACATAATGATTAAACACAACACGATTCATGGTATCCATCGATTAATTCTTTTAGAATGAGGGTGTCCAAAACAAATGGACACCGATTATAGAGGATAAGAAGATAATAATAATAATAATATTACTATTTTCAATAATTAAAATATTTAATATGATTTTTAAAAATTAAGATCAATAACCTAGTAATGAATTTATAAAAAAATTAAACAATTTTACCTTGATGAAGATTCAAAAAAAATCCTATAATTTTGGAAGAAAAATTATCATGTAGATCTCTTCCACACAACACTTTAAAAATTATAAAGAGAGGGTAACTAATTTCCATATTTTATAACAAAATTTTAGTAATAAAAATAAATTAACAATTTAAATTATTAATTAATTATATAATAAAAAACTGAATTAATTTAATAAATGGAACCATTAAGGGTCTAGTATCAAAACACACAAAATATGACTACTAATGAAAATTTAAATCCCTTAGAAATAAAAAACTATAATAATTTTAATTTGAGACCCATTTTATGGGTTATTGAAATATTTGTATCTGGTCCCACCGTATTATAAAATATATATTATTTTTGATATTAAGTCCCCCAATCCATGCATATAATATTTTAATAATGAAATTATCAAATAATGTGACTATGAGAATTTTTAAAGACACCATAAATAAAATGGGTAGTCAATCAAGAATTTATTAAAGTAATTAAAAAGAAAAAACAAGATTCCACATCCTCCCCACCTTAATATATTTTCATCCCATTTTTTAATTAATATGGGGTGATAGAGGTCAAACTTACATATTACACTCTTATAAGCTGTCTTAAATGTTTCCATGATACTGAATTATATACCCCAAAGGAATTATTTTCCAATGGGGAAATTTTATTTGAAGATCCTAAATTATTACTTGATGTCTAGATCTGCAAGGTTTATGACATGTGATTATATTTTTACATACTTCTCAGGCTACAATACATGAATTACATTGTACACCCTCTACAACTATGCTGATATCTCCATGTGGTAACAAACCTCTCCCTCTTGAAATATAAAAAAATAGCTTACATAACATTGGGTAAATATTTCTTTCAAAACAAAATTTCTTTATGATGTGGTGTTTATAGACCTTTAGGAGCCCAATGTCCCCCCTCTATGAACTCTAATGGTTAATATCGTTGATCTATATTGGACTTATAGTATCTGTACCCCATTTTATATACACTAGATGACATGTATCTTCTAAATGGTAAACTTCACACACTATGGAAAAATCATAGTTGACTCAAAAATCTCCTTCTAGGGAAGTGGTGAACTTTATGGTTTTTATAAAAAGCCTTAAAAGATTTTATGCCATTTTTAGAGTGGTAGATATTATTTTATTCAATATTCCTTAGAGGTAAATGTTCATCATGATCTCCTTTAAAATATAACAAACAAGATTGAAACATATATTTGATAACCATGATATTCAGCTTTATCTTCCCATTATTGGAAGGGCGAATTTTTTTGATTAAATAAAATTGTGTCCCTAATGAAAACCAAAAAATTATCTATAATTGATATGTAAAATGAGAATCCTGACCAAAGAAGATCATCATAAGAAGTTTATAAATTAAAATTTCCATATATATATAAATATATATATATATATAAGTTTTCCCAAATGATCCATTGAAATATACACTCAAATTAGTAGAAAATGAGCATACATTGTTATTTGAATGAAAATAAACCTGATAGAATCAAAAACCACTTCTTAATTCGAAGGCTTTCTAATGAAGTCTATTGAGATTCCATCCAATTCCCACTACAAAATACTCAATTATTGACTCAAACATTGATATATTTGATTCATACCATTCAATTGAAGACATGTATGGAACTTCACAATAAAATTTTATATGATCATCTTTATTCCAAACCACCAAAACCATCATCAATGAACATGATAAATATTTAAAACATCATGATAAGGTACTGAAGGAGAAGTGTAAAACTCCATGAACACTTCCTCTATAATCTTATTAGGTACAATGGCTTTCTATTTATAAATTATTTAATGCTCCCAACTTTTAGATAACCCTTCTTATGAACCCCATGAAAAATAAGATCTCTCTAGACTTTATAGTGAATGACTCAAATCCAATCCTCCTTCACCAAATTGAGGAGTGTAGACGTCAATGATATAGATATTCAGTAATAGATGTTCCCATAATCAACCATTATGAGGTCCATAAATGATAATTTATCCATTACCCAATACTCCTCATATGATTCTCTATCCAAGAAAGTCTCACTTTTCCTACTCAAAGTATCTACTACAACATTAGCCTTTTTAGGATTAAACGTAATATCAAATTCACAATCCTAAGATAACTTGAACCACCTACATTTTATTAGATTTAAATCCTGTTAGTATAAGTTTAGCCTACAAATATTTTTATTTTTATAGACTATAAATAGCTCCTTGAATATATAATTCCTTATAGTCTTCAAAGTAAAGACAATTGTCACTTACTCCAAATTAAGAGATTCATAATTTTTTTACCAACACTCTGATTCATGGACCATACAATAACATTGTATTTGACTAAATCATAAAAATCCTAATATTTTCATTTTTTCATTAAAGAAAACTATGTACTCCACTCCCTCAATGAGTAGTATAGATTCTAGAGCACTGGGAAATCACATCTTCATATCCTCAAAGGCTTACTGACATCCATTTGACCATTTGAATAGTTTTACCTTTTTAGTAGGGGATGTAATAAGAGTAAAAATATAAGATAAATTAATAATGAAACTTTTGAAAAAATATTTTATCCTACAAAATCGAAGCACTTTAAAAAAAATTTGTGGCTCTCAAGCTAGGATAACTATCACTTTCATAGGTTCCAATTCTATATCACCATCCGAGAATATGTAATCAAATAAACATACATTTAGAATTTAAAACATAAACTTTATAACTTTTATATAACAATAGTTTTATTAATGAAACCAAGAATACATCAAATATGATATGTATAGATCCCTAAAAATGGTAATAAATGAGAATATCTTCAATAAAGGCCATAAAAAACTGGTTAAGTTTGTATTAAAAAATATTGTTCAAGTGATTAGAGAACACTACAGAAGCATTCATCACCCCAAATGTAGCCACCACATACTCATAAGTGTTGCTTAGAGTAAAATACCCATGGAAGTGAATTGGATTTAAAAAATTTAAATTAAAATATGGACAAAAATATTCAATTGATAGATAAATTAAAACAATCAAAGTATGTGCAATGGAATAGATAAGCATATTGAAATTTAAAAGTATAAGAATATAAGAAAAATATCAATAAAGAAAGATATTGATTTATATAAATTCCAAGATTATGTGATTGATATGATTAATGATAAATTGATTTATTTAATATATATATTAACATGGAAATGACATAGAAAGTTAATAAAATACAAGAAAAAAATTAATAAGGGAGTTCAGCAACATCTCACTGAGAGCTCAAATGCCTCACACACCAAATAATTAATGGATTATGAATTAACATACATTTACTTTAGTGGTATCCAATAAACCTACAAAGAAAAAAAAACTATTGAATTTAGAAATAGTCAAGAAACCTATAAAAACGGGCTTGGTTTTAGTGGTTTTCCAAGAACCTAAAAAGAAACACATTGGTTTTAAAGGTTTACCGTGAACCTGAAACTAGATAGAAAAAAAGGTTGTCTTAAGAGGAAACCATTTAAAGAAAATATATGAATTCTATAAAATGAAATAGAAGATGAAATTTATAGAATGAGATAAATATAGATGAGCGATCAATGTATTATAATAAAAAAATACAAAGATATCCCAAGAGGAGGATCAAGGAAAATATATTTATAGATGATGCATATTTTCATTCACTATAGATTAATCAAATTCAGTTTAGTTGTTATTAGTATATTTACAATCATCCCATGGGTTTTATATATATTATTAATGGGTCTAGGTTTCAATAGGAGGTTTAAATGGGTCAAAGAATCCATTACGGACCTCTATAAAATAACTCCTTAACATGCTGACTTGACATAATTATTTAGCCACATGATGACACCAGAATGCTAGTGCGGTTATTATAGGATTCCATGTTGCCACAGAAACCATAGGGTACCTAATATCTTTCACTGGGTAGCCAAGTAATTTTCTTGTAGAAAACCAATATTATCCATATCTAATAAACTGGTTTGTGAGATTTACTGGGTAGTTGGTGGACTTCTAGTAGATCTGTTGGTTTTGTACTAGAAAACCAGATGATTCTCGTCATTTTTTGGTGGAAGAGGATTGGGAAATAGGAGAAGAAAATGGGTCTTAGAGGCTCCCATTTCCTCTACCATTTCATATATAGAACATTTATAGCAAGACACATGGGTTTGGTAACATTTTTCTCATATAAATTATAATGATGTTGTTAGTGGGAATAAATATCAGGTTTTTGAAGGCCCCATTTTAATAAAAAAGAAAAAATAAAACAAAGTAGTTGATGGATATATGTACAAAAATAATTTTCTATTTTCTATTTTTTCTCAAATGATTAGTAAAAGTTAAGTATAGTGGAACGTTTGGGTATTTCACATATAAAGATGAGTTCATGGTTTTCTGCCAAGACACCACATATAATGTCCTTCTCGGAAGATCTTGGATTCATAAACATGTGACTATGATCTAGTGACTATGATGAATGCTTTGAAATCTTTGATTTTTTATATCGTTAAGAAAAAGTTTATTTTCTATTAGTTCATTTTTCCTTTTTACTAAAATTGATGTCAATTTTAAATTAGTACAACTGGCTGGCTGGTGATTCTCAATTGGGTATTCAGGGAGTGCGTCTTTTTTGAGATGTAGAACCTTAACAACACTCTCTATTTGATGCCTTTATGGTTCCCGAGTAACTCTAAAACTAAATTTATAATAATAATAACTAAAATTCAATTAAATTAAATGTTTAAAAATATAGTAGGAATTTTTTATCATTAATACTATCTAAGAGAGTGAGGTGCAACAATCTTCCCTCTTTTTCTATTCAAAAACACTAGGAATATACCAACGTATGTTTCAAAATTAATTTTAATATTTTATATAGATATGAAAAAAATATTTTTCAATACTTCAAATATTAAAAAATTTGATTTTAAAAGTATTGAAAACAATATAATTTCAAAATAATTTATTTAAAAGATATTTTAAATAAGACATTAGCTTTGTAAATTGCTCTGTGAGAACATTCCGAACCTCAATCAATGCCATTCTCAATCAACTGGTTTATCTTTCACCCAAGAGATTATTTTATGCCCAACAACTGGTTTATCTTTCACCCAAGAGATTCAATACCCTGATTTCATCCATGCCATTCTCAATCAATAGTAGAGAGAAGTTTTTGATAGTATCAATATCACTTTTAATATTGATCATTTGGTATTTAGTAAATCACCTATGGGGGTTTTCTCAGCAAAGAATTATAGACTGGATCTAGCTGACATTAGTGATGGAAATAGTGTTGTGGAGGCTTATTGGAGTAAAGATATTTCTACCAAATATAATTTCTTACTATGTAGGATTTAAAAAAAAAATATTCCAATTGACGAAATGGTATGTAAGAAGGGTGTACATATGGTTTCAAAATGTTGGTGTCGTTGGATAAGTCCCACTTATACTTTTCTTATGTAGTTAAAATCCTTGAAAATAGTTATAAAAAAACTCAATAGGTCAAAAGATGTGTATATTTGATTAAATACACAAATATTTTTATAATATTAAATATTTAAAAATTCATATAATAGCATTCAAATTTGATTATTTTTGATTTTATTGAAAATGATAATAGAAGCATACACTAAATATGATTTTCTAAAGGGTCTCTATAATGAAAAGAAGGCTCCTAATATTACATCTATAAATCCTTCTATCAATCGGTATTTTGAATTCATGAAACATTAGTTTTCAATAAGTACACACAGGTGTAATTATTACCATTAATAGAACGATGAAAAAATGTCTTAAAAGTTAATTAGTGTATTTTCTTTTTTTAAGAAAAATTACATATTTATTTAGAGAAACCTGAAAACCAATAAAATACATAAGTTCTACCATAAAACCTATTTATATATCTTTTCTCATTAAATTAGAAAATTTATTACAAACCGATTATTTAGTAGAATTGAAAAAACATCATCAACACACATTTGAACAATTAATAAATCCTTTGAAATTGATTACATAAGAAATATAGAATCAAATTTTTACATTATAAATAATCTTCTAAAATAAATTTAGCCAACCTTTCATACCAAGCCTGAGGGGATTACATTACACCATAAAGATCCTTCCTTCACTTAAAAACATGATTTTGAATTTTTGAATCTTTTAAAACCAAGAGGTTGATCAAAACTTTTTTTTGAAATAAAACAATTCAAAAAGATTTATTTAAAATCCTTTTGAAAAAATATTAAAATTAAAATGTGTAGTGACTATCAATAAGATTCTAGTGGATTCAATCCCAAAAAAGGGTGAAATGATCTCACCATAATCAATGCCATATTCTTAATTATAGCCTTTATCTACGAGCATGGATTTATTATCATTCATGATACCTAGATCTTTTAATTTATTTTTTAAAACTGATTTATTTCCAATAATTGGATGACCATTTGGTCTTTTAAAAATAATAAAAATATTATTCCTTGTGAATTGGTTCAATTAATATTTAATTTTAAGTAACCAAATTTCATCATTAACAAAAAAATCAATACTATGAGGGTTTTAGGTGTGAAACAAAAGCATGATGTTCCACCTCATTTAAATCTAACATTCTTCTATTAGTACTGGTTTGAGAATCACTGATAACATTTTATAATCGATGGTGTGCATATTTTACCCATGCATTGGGTAAAGGGATATCGGGTGGTTCTTAATAAACATCAATTTCTATAAATTTAGGTAGATTATTTAAGGTCAAAATTTCTATGTTATCCTAACGTAATTAATTTAGGGATGAGGTATATGAAAACTCTAATCCAATTTGATGTTTATTGATTCATCCAATGTCCTGGGCCTTTCATTAAAGACTCAGTATACTTTACTTGATTTTGAGTACCCAAGAAAAATACATTCATTGGATTTTGGATCAAACATCTCAAGGATATATTTAGTGTTAGTAATATAGAATTTCCATTGTAACACCCTTAAAATCTAACATTAGTAATTTTTTCCCAAAGTTCATAAGGTAACTTTTGATTGAAGGGTCTTTCAGAACACATTTTATGGTATAAAAAGTTGTATTAACCACATCAGACCAAAAATATTAAGGGAGTTTAAATTCCTGGAAAATTTTTCTCGAAATTTCTTGAAGTGTTTGTAACACCCCAAGCTTCCACGATACGCTTCCTTTTTAAATAATTCAATAGCATCCGATATACGCAAAATCGAGTTCAAGCACACCACATCCAATCAAATTGGTCGTTTAAAAAAGCAGTTACCAATAGTAATACCTGTTTTTTGAAATTTTTAATTTTTTTTCAAAATGAAAATTAATTTTTGGATTCAGAATATCAACATTTTCTTAGCGTGAATTTTTGGTATTTTTCTGAAAACTTTCAATTTTTGATGAATAGTGAAAGACACTGTGTTATTGTTTAAAACAGACATTTTATTATAATAATTTAAATTTATTTTAAAATATAATATATAAATACTACCTATATTAGTCCATTTTAATTAATTGGAGTCAATTTATAATAATATAAGATATATAAAATTTTATTGAACTTTTTAACGCCTTTTACCCACCTTCTAGGCACATTTTCAAATTTGCATAAAACGTAATTTTACCACTTCTTTGAATTGAATTTCAAAAATATGCTAGAGATGGTAATCATAATTAACTAAAATGTAGTTCAATGGGATAAAAATAATTTTTGGTGAATAGTAACTTTTGAATTTTATTTACCACTATTAAAAGTAAATAGGGTAGTTAATAAAATAATATTATAATAAAATAAAATTACCCCAAAACATGTCCTAATTATATTGGATAAGTGTTTTTGGACCAAAATAAACCTTAGGACAAAAATATGATACTTTTTTATTCATTTGTGTCAGATTAGGACATTTATTATATATTATTTAAAGAAGAGTTAAAAGTGTTAAATTCATATTCTAATAACTAATTTTATTAATATTAGGTTATATATAAGATAAATTAGACTATAAATATTCATTATAAATATAAAAAATATTTCCTATATCATGTTATTTTATTTATAATTTATATAAATTAAATAATTAAATTTATTTATGACACAATAATGATGTAGTAATTATAATATTAATGAACGATTAAAATAAATGATATTATAAAAATTAAAATAAATGAAAATTAAAACTTTTGATGCCATAAATTTTTTTTATGGATGGCATTGACATATTATTTATTATTTAATGCCTTTGGTTGTAAATAATCAAGTTGATATGGCATCAAAAATGCCCATGTATTATATTTTTTTTCAAAAGGAATATTTTAAGGTTTTATGGAAGGGACTCTTTAACTATATCATCATTTTAAATATTTTAAAGATTTATTTTTCTAAATATATTTAATTAATGTCCATTTTTTCAAAATGATTTTAAGGATTTATTTATATAGACACAATTGTTTTAAAATGTTAATTCCTTTCAAAAGTTTCAAAGTGGTATGGGACACATTGATTCAAAAATATATTTTAAATGAATTCATTTATAAATTTTGTGACTTTTAAAAGATTTCATGAAAAAGGGATATTTCTCTCAAATAGTTTTACTGATCATTTTCAACTATGTCGACATATTTTACCAGATATTATTCTTGATTGAGGTTGATTTATTATAATACAATCTTCCACAATATATTTAATGAGTTATGACATGTTTGTCTATGGATGTGCTATTTTTATACCATTCATGGTTTATGGTTAAAGTATTGAAATTTTATATTCTAGTTTTAATACGAATATTTATGTTATGTTTCCCCCTTTTCATATAAGGAATGAATTGGACTTAGTAAGTGACGGGTAGGGCCCGCTATAGCCCCTCGATCCCTCGGTAGGTCTCATGAGACCAACTAGTGTGTTAGACCAAGGCCTTGATAGAATATTTGTTAATTTTCTTGGCACGAGGTCTTGACGTAGTAGCTATTATGTTTGGAAGTATGCATTCTCTCATTATGAAATTAGTTATTACATGTGATTATCCGACTAGTAGAATATCCATGTGCACATTTATATGGTAATGTTTGATTTATTTTTTCAATATTGTGTACAATTTTATTTTTAAAAGGCTTCTGTTTTTCTTATACATCTTGCTTTGAAATTTTATAGCTTCTGCTGAAATATTTACCCTTACTGAGCATCTGAGCTCACCCATTTTTTTTATTTTCCCAGGATGAGAAGAAGTATATTATGATTGATATTCAGCTTTATGAAAATGGAATAATGGCATTCTCAAAGCATTATTTATTCTATGTTTTATGTTAGAAAGGGTAATGTAACATTCATGTATGTAATCTATCTTCCAAGACTACTAACCTGATTGGTACTTAGAGAATTTAGTCCTTTTAATCATGACATTGTATTAAAATAATGCACCGGCTCCATTCTTCTAGGGTCAGGGCATTACAGTTGGTATCAGAGGAAGATTATAAATATCCTTGAAAATAGATTTAGAAAACTAAGATTTGGGATCATAACCCTAAGATAGAATTTAAGTATATGTATTGAAAAGAATCCTGGAATTTTAAAATGGATATTGTGTGGGAATTCCTAGATAATATATCCCTTTCTATATAAAAAAAGTGAACGTGGTTCTGGAATAGATGTACCAAGGGGTGAAAACTCTGATAAGGTGTTCTGAGCTTGACTCGGGGTAACCTGGTACACGACAACAGGGCTTACTGTGCACCTGGTTTGACACTCCAGGGAGATATTCTTAGGATAACCAATATTTTCTTTAAAAACCATTATAAAGGATTTATTAGTAAATATGTCATCAAAGGAACCATATTTATGATTATGTATTAGATATGCATAAATTTTTTAATTTATGTTAAGTATTTTACTAGTTTGGAATTATGAATTGCGATTCATAACCTAATCTAGCATATGCATTTGTTTAGAAATAGAACCCAGTGGAAGAAATGGAAATTGTATCAATGATCTTAATCAATGTTGAGATTTCCATCCTATGCAAGATTTTAATAGTGGAGATGGTGACACAACTGGTACTGAACAACTTATAACCATACTAGGATAAATGACTCAGGTTATGAATAATAACCTTACCCGAATGGTGCATCCTGATCCACAATGCTAAGGATCGATGTTAGACCACTCCATGAGACAAAAACCTCCAACATTCAATTGGAATAAAAATCCTTTTTTAGGTGAGAAGTGGATAAGTTCCTTAGAGAAAATATTTTTTGATTTGGGGAGTAATGAGAGAGAAAATATTTTATGGAAGTATACCGTCTTTTAGGAGATGCAGATCAATGGGGGTCATTGATTTAAAACCCAAAAAAGGATGAAGAAGTAGGAAATATGGAATGGTGGGAGTTTAAATAACTTTTCCTAGAGAAATACTTTCCTCATGATCAACGACCAGATATGGAAAGAAAATTTCCGAGTCTGAGACAAAAAGAGGATGAGAATACTGTATAGTATGAGGCTAACTTCAAAAGGTTAACAGGGAACGATGCAGACTATATAGGAAACCCATGATGTAATATTTATCTATTCATTGATGGTTTAAAACGATTCCTTTTATGGGAATTGGTCTCACAATTGTTCTCCTCGTACGAAGATATAGTCTCATGTGCAATCAAGATAGAAAAAGAATTCTATAAGTCTTTTGACATTAATGTAAAGCAAGAGAGGAAGAGAATGGTGGAGCATGAGAAAGATAAAAGGAAAAAGGGAAAGAAGGATTTTTCCTTATGTGATAAATATGGGAAGAAACACCCTGGTATTGACCCAAATGGAATGGGAGTATGTTACAAATATGGAAAAAATCCCACAAAGATCATGATTGCAATGGGAAAAAAGAGGCTATCAATGTTCAATGCTACAATTGAAAACAAATAAAGCATTATGAAATTGATTTTCCAATGAATCAAGAAAATATAGCTCAGAAATAGAAAATTTATCAAGGTAAAGCTTATGTTGTTACTACAGTTGGAGTGGAATAATTAATGTATTTGTGTTTTTGGATTCACGAATTATATCCCGGTTATAAAAAGAATGTGATATATATATGGATGGAACTGTAGTACTTTATTTTTCATTAAGGTTTTAATATGATGAAGAAAATTATATTTTCATCATGTGAAAATAAGAGAACATTTACGTTGTTTTCGAGGATCAGATGTTACAAATGATTTTGGAAATTTATAGACCTTTTAGAGAGAGTTTGGAAAAAAGTATTTTGGATAACTCTAAAGGTTTGAATGAATTAATTTTAACTTTTACAATATCTTTTAAGGTAAAAACATATCTTAAGATTATTTTTGGAATGTTATAATACTATAGTTTTAGAAAAAGGACAACCTGTAGGTCAGGTGATAACCCGTCATGTTAGAAAAAGTTACTGGAATCAAAACCACAACCGAAGTGCGACAAATCTTTATCACATACAACTAGCCTATAAGAAGTCCATGGTTATTATAAAATCGTTCTTTTCATTTAAAGGGTATATGTTTATATTTGGAACCTTATACGATTGAGATAAATATAATATTATTGGGTTTTATCTTTTGAAGAGAAATATGAGTTTGTGGTAGGAATATGTTAAAGAATGAAACTCTACATGTTAATTAACTATTCCTCCTTTTGTTCTTAGTCTATGAATTAAATTAATTCTATAACACTAGGGAAAGGATTATAAAACCAAAATTGTTTTCCAAGTACTTTCTTTTATGATGAATCAAATGGCCCCTTAGATTGTCACATATTTATAGCTTTCTTGTTGTTAACTTTCTCCTAATAAAATTTTCTATCGCTCTCCATCAGAACTTCATGGTTTGTTTTCTCTTCCATATCTATTTCTTCCTACATGGAAACCTAGTATGTGTTATTTCTGGTAACCTTTATTCTTACCATTATTTATTTTAAAATGGAGGCCTCGTTACTCCATTTTTTGATGGGGGATTTCAACCAACATATTTTGAAATGTCAAACCCCTAGTTTTCAATCCCATGTTTAAATTGAGATGACACAATTTATTGAAGAAGGGGATAACGTAACCCCCTAAGCTTCCACGATACACTTCCTTTTTAAATAATTTAATAGTGTGTGATTTACGCAAAACCGAGTTCAAGCGCATCACGACCAATAAAACTAGCTGTGTAAAAAGTATTTATAAATAGTAATACCTTTTTTTTTTAAATTTTATTAATTTTTTTTTTCTAAAAAGACTTCATTTTTGGATTTATAATACCAAAATTAGCTTAGTGTAAATTTTTCCTTTTTTTTTGAAAATATTCAATTTTTGGTGAATAGTGAAAAACATTGCGTTATTGTTTAAAACTTACTTTTTATTTAAATAATTTAAATTTATTTTAAAGTCAAATAGATATATAATACACTTATTATTCCAACTTAATTCATTGGAGTCATTTTATAATCAGATTAGATATATAATTTTTTTGAACTTTTCAACATCTTTTACCCACCTTCCACTGCAGGAAAAGGGCTTTTTGCGACGGGCCTTTTGTGACTGGAATAAATCCCCTCGCAAAAGGTCCGTCCAAGAGGTTATTTGCGACAGGGGTAATGACCCGTCGCAAATAACCAACTATTTGCGACGGGATTTCGTCTCCCGTCGCAAATAGTTTGTTGCGGATAGCGCGCCAAACCGCGCGAATGTTATTTGCGACGGTGGGATCCCACCATCGCAAATAGTTATGTATTTGTGATGGGCCCCGTCGCAAATAACCGACGGCGGTTTATAGCTTTTTGCGACGGGATGTCGTCCCGTCACAAAAGGTGTGTCAGCAGGGACTATTTGTGATGGATCTCGTCGCAAATAACTTTTTAACCGCCGATAGTAATTAATGCGGGCATATGTATTTTCCATGGGTCCCGTCGCAAAAGATACTATTTGCGAAGGGTATCCCGTCGCAAATAATCTAACCTATATATACCCTCATCCATTTTTCCTCTCATTCCTCTCAAATTTTAGATCCTATTTCTCTCTAAACTCAGATTTTAGAGAAAGAATTTTTCTAAGATAATTTTTTTGTTCACGAAAAAGTTGTGAAGTCGTCTGCATCAATAGAAAATCTGTCTTAAAGGTATTTATGTTTTTTTAATTTATTATTTATTTCATTTTTATGTTAATTTTCTTTATTATTGATTAGTTATAATTAAATTAAATTTAAATTGTTTTGTCATTAGTATTTATTTGTACTAATAAATTGAAATTTTTAGTATGAATTTTTAATAATTAGTAGTAACTAATAATTATTAACGATAATTAGTAATGTGTATAATTAATTTGTAGAAATTAATAATAATTGGTAATAAATATCAATAAACAGTAATAAATAGGAAAACTTAGTGATACTTAGGAATAATTAGTAATAATTAGGAATAATTAGGAATAAATATTAATAATTAGTAATAATTAGTAATAATTAAGAATAATTAGCAATAATTAGGAATAATTAGCAATAATTAGTAATAATTGGCAATAATTAGTAATAAATAGCAATAAATATCAATAATGAATAATAATTATTAATAAATTGTAATAATTAGTAATAATTTGTAATAATTAGTTATAAATTGTAATAATTAGTAATAAATTGTAATAATTTGTAATAAATATTAATAATTACTAATAAATACTAATAAATACTAATAATTAGCAATAAATACTAATAATTAAGAATAATTAGAAATAATTAGAAATAATAATAATAATTAGAAATAAATATCAATAATTAGAAATAATTAGCAATAATTAGTAATAATTAGCAATAATTTGAAATATTTAGCAATAATTAGTAATAATCAGCAATAATTAGGAATAATTATCAATAATTAGAAATAATTAGAAATAAATAGAAATAATTAGTAATAAATAGAAATAAATAGTAAAAAATAAGAATAATTAGTAATAAATAGGAATAATTAGTAATAAATTGGAATAATTAGTAATAATTAGGAATAATTAATAATAATTTGTAATAAATTGTAATAGTTAGTAATAAATTCTAATAATTAGTAACCATTAGTAATAAATTGTAATAATTAGTAATAAATACTAATAAAGACTAATAATTTCTAATAAATTCTAATAATTAGAAATAATTAGCAATAATTAGGAATAATTAGAAATAATTAGCAATAAATAGAAATAAATAGCAATAATTAGCAATATTTAACAATAATTAGGAACAATTAAATTAATTATTAATAATAAGCAATAATTATCAATAATTAGTAATAAATAGCAATAGTTAGTAGTAAATAGAAATAATTATTAATAAATAGAAATAATTAGTAATAATTAGGAATAATTAGTAATAATTAGTAATAATTACGAATAATTAGGAATAAATACTTAAAATTTGTAATACTTACTAATAATTAGTAATAATTAGTAATAATTAATAATAATTAGCAATAATTATGAATAATTAGAAATAATTAGTAATAATTCGCAATAATTATAAATAGTTAGCAATAATTAGTAATAATTAGCAATAATTAGTAATAATTAGCAATAATTAGCAATAATTAGCAATAATTAGCAATAATTATCAATAATTAGCAACAACTATTAATAATTAGTAGTAAATTGTAATAATTAGTAATAAATTGTAATAATTAGTAATAAATACTAATAATTAGTAATAAATACTAATAAATACTAATAATTAGCAATAAATACTAATAATTAACAATAAATAGGAATAATAAGAAATAATTAGAAATAATTAGAAATAATTAGAAATAATTAGAAATAATTAGCAATAATTAGCAATAATTAGCAATAATTAGCAATAATTAGCAATGATTATCAGTAATTAGCAATAATTAGCAATAATTATCAATAAATAGAAATAATTAGGAATAATTAGCAATAATTAGCAATAATTAGCAATAATTAGAAATAATTAGTAATAAATAGCCATAATTATTAATAAATAGCAATAAATATTAATAAATAGGAATAATTAGTAATAATTAGGAATATTTAGTAATAATTAGGAATAATTATTAATAATTAGGAATAATTAGGAATAATTATTAATAATTAGGAATAATTAGGAATAATTATTAATAATTAGGAATAAATACTAATAATTAGCAATATTTACACATAATTAAATATAATTAGTAATAATTAGAAATAATTAGTAATAATATGAATAAATTGTAATAATTAGTAATAAATTGCAATAATTAGTAATAATTAGTAATAAATAGTAATAAATAGTAATAAATTGTAATAAATAGTAATAAATATTAATAAATAGTAATACTTTGTATTAAATAGTAATAAATAATAATAGTTAGTAATAAATATGAATAATTAGTTATAAATAAGAATAATTAGTAATAAATAATAATAATTAGTAATTAATAGGAATAAATAGGAATAAATAGTAATAATTAGTAATAATTAGTAATAAATAGTAATTATTAGTTAGGAAAAGTTAGAAAGAAATTTTAATAAATTTTAATAAATTCCAAGAACCTGGCACAATTTCCAGTGGAATTTCGGCACTCCTTTTGCTCTATGAATTTTCTCTTTACAACTCTCACAGACTCAAAACAAAATGAAAAATGTGATGCTACATAAGAATATTCAATCTCGTATACACGATATTGGATATGCATTTGTAGGATCATATTTTTTATAATGTTTTCTAGCAGTGATAGTTGGAAGAAGACGATTCATCGATGAAAAAGGGGATCCTTTGTTCGACGACAGATTTACTTGGATCTTTCTCACACTAAAAGCACAATGAAGAATCTGGTCGGAGATACATATATTCTTTCTCGTGTATATGAGATTGAATATGCCTACCGCTGTCCACATTCTTCATTGTGATTTCAGTGTGAGAAAGATATAAGTAAATGAGCCATCAGACAAAAGAGTATCCGTCAATCCACTGGAAATTGTGTCACTTTTAATTAATGGTAATTATTAAGAAGTAGTAGTAATTATTTATCTTCTTTTTTCAGATAGTATTTTTATAATTTCCAATTATTCAAAATCAGTGATGATTTTATATTTTGTAGAAAAATATGGAAAAAGGAAGTCGACATCAGTCATTATTAGATGATCACACTTGGATAAATCAGTACAGAAATCCAAATGGTTCTGGTTTAAATTTTGTATATATTGAGGGTGTTGAAGATTTCATAGCATTTTCATCATCAAAACACGAATATTTTTCAGAAGGCACAATTAAGTGTCCTTGTAAAAAATTTGCTTTGAGATCTTTTAACACATTTGAAATGGTTGGGGGACATCTCTTGCGGTTTGGTTTTCAACTAGATTATGTTTTCTAGTATCAACAAGGTGAACATAGTTCCAAATAAGATAATAATAACATGATTCTGGATCCATCATAGTTCCAAAATTTAGTACATGATGTTGTAGGTCCCTCTGGTCAACAAACTGAAACTCACGATGATATTGATTTAACTCCGGAGTTGGCACCATCTGAATTTTCTTAGTTGTTGAGGTCTGCTGAGGATACATTATATCCTGGTTGCAAGATAAGAAATTTATAAGTGGTTGCAAAATTCACTAGTACAAAAACCTTTTTTTACGTCGGTTTTTTTTTCTTTTTAACGTCGGTTTTTAAGCGACGTTATTGCGAGTGACGTTAGAAATGTGATTTTTTACGTCGGTTATTTAATAACTGATGTAAAAAATTGGGTAATATAGTTTTTAATGTCGGCTTTTAAAAAACCTACGTGAAATACATTCTTGAAAATGGCGATAAGAAGCCATTTTTTACGTCGGTTTTTTAAAAAACCGACGTTATAAGTCTTTTTTTACGTCGGTTATTTAATAACCGAAGTTAAAAGTTTTTTTTATGTAGGTTATTAAATAACTGACGTAAAAAATGTGTACTATCTTGTAGAAAATTTTCTCATCTTTCATTCGACACTTCATAGAGCTCAAACGGATTTATGGATCAAAAGTTATGACCATCATAAATTTGATATATTTTTTGAGGAAAGATTGAATGGGCCAACCGTAGCTTCATATTAGAAGGAATTTTTGAATCCGTATGGGGATTTATAGTTTTATCATGATATAAAGAATCATCCATAATTATAATAAATTAAAAATCATTAAATGGTATATCAATTATGAGAACTACTCATAGAAAATATAAATAATGGGAAAATAATTACTAATACCTTGACGAGGTCGCAGAAATAAGAAATAGTTGATTCACGTTTAAGATAAAACATGCTGATTTGGTGGAACGATGATGGTTGAATGAAATGATCATAAAATGGTATATCAATTAAGAAAACAAATCATAAAAACCATAAATCATGGTTGTGTGATTAAATATACCTTGACGAGATCACGGAAAGAAGAAATAATTGATTCACATTCGAGAGAAAAAGAGTCTATTTGGGGGAACGATAATGGTTGAAATAAATGATCGTCAAATTAGGATGGGTGTATAATGGAAACATATAATTGAGATTCTATGAGAAAACGTGGTATTTAAAATTTTAGGTGGCAATTCAAAATTTCTATGCCGCGATGTAAAAAAATTGAAATTGCGCATTCGCGGGATATTAAAATTATCATTCACGTCGGTTTTATCATAACCGACGTGAAAAGATATTAAAATTTTCACTTATTTTTCACGTCAGTTATTATAAAACCGACGTGAAAAATCAATCCTTGTCACTCTTTCACGTCGGTTATTAAATAACCGACGTGAAAAATAGATTTTCATGACATTTTCACATCAGTTATTTAATAACCAACCTGAAATAATCTTACAAAAATGTAGTTCATTTTCCAAGATTTAATTTGACAGGTCACGGAGCTCCAATAGAGTTACAAATTAAAAGTTATAGCCTTCAGAAGTTGGACAACCTTAAGACATCTTTTAGATGATCAACTTCAGAAGGCCATAACTTTCAATCCGTAACTCCGTTTGAGCTCCGTGACCTTTAAAATTAAACCTTGAGAAATGAACTACATTTTTATAAACATTTTTCACATCTATTATTAAATAAACGACGTGAAAAGTACCTTTTAACGTCTTTTATTAAATAACCGACGTGAAAAAGTCACGAAAATCGATTTTTCACGTCGGTTATTTAATAACCGACGTGGAAAAGTGATGTAAATCAATTTTTCATGTCGGTTATATAATAACAGACGTGAAAAATCAGCGAAAATGTATTTTTACATCAGTTTTATAATAACCGATGTGAAAAATCGATTTTTAGATATTTTCACGTCAGTTCTAAAAAACCGACGTGAAAAATGGCGACGTAAAAAAGGTTTTTGTACTAGTGATTTATGGATATTAAATCAGATAATGCAATGCCAAACAACTATTTTGATCAAATATTTTATTTATTTAAAACATTGTTACCTGAAGGAAATGTGTTGCCTGCAAATTACTATGAGAGAAATAGGTTGGTTCGTAATCTAGGCCTTAGTTATTGGAAGAATCATGCATGTGAAAATGATTGCATCTTATATTCTGGTGAAAATGAGTCGTTGGATATTTTTCCAACATTTGGAAAATTGAGGTATAAAGAAGCTCAACAAGGGAAGTCTGGATCGATTCCTATAAAACAGTTGAGATATTTACCCCTTACACCCAAGATGCAATGTTTATTTATGTCTCATAACACAACGTCAATGATTTCATGGCACAAAACCAGTATTTCAACCAGTAAAAGCTTTTAGCATCCATATGATGGTGATTCATGGAAACATTTTGATCTTTTACATCTATCTTTTTATTTAGAAGCCCGAAACGTGTGATTGAGTCTTTCTACTGACGGTTTCTATCCGTTTGGTTCTTATGGTAGTCAGTATTCATGTTGGCCTGCCTTTATAACTTCATACAATCTAACTCTATGGATGTTGATGAAGGAGCCCTATATCTTTTTGACCTTATTAATCACAGGACATCTGAAAAATAATATTGATGTTTATTTGAAACCATCATTTGATGAGTTAAATACATTTTGGAGTAATGGTTTTGGTACATATTATGTTGATGAGAAACAAAATTTCCCATTAAAAGCTGCATTGATGTGGACGATTAGTAACTTTTTGGCATATGGCATGTTATCTAACTTGAGTACACATGGTCCAAAATCATGTCCTTACTGTATGAAATACAAAAAAGCTTTTATGCTCATCAATGGAAAAAAAACCTTTCTATTTTGACTGTCATCGCAGATTTCTTCTAACTAGTCATCCTTTTCGAAGGAACAAATCTAATTTCAGAAAGGGAAAAATTGAAAGGGATGAACCTATAAAAATGATATCAGGTATAGAGTTAAAATCTATTGTATTTTCATTACCTCCCATCACATTTGGTCCAACAGTAAACCAACAAAAAATTCATGGCTTTGGGAAAGATCATAATTGGATAAAACGAAGCATTTTTTGGGATCTTTCATATTTGACTGATTTGTTGGTCTGCCACATGTTAGATGTCATTCACATTGAGAAGAACTATTTTGATAATTTATTTCATACAGTTTTGGATACACCTGGTAAGACCAAAGATACTATAAAAGAACGATTAGATATTGCCCAAATTTACAGGCAACCAAAACTTGAACTATTTGAAAATATCAGATAACAGAGGTTAATGAGGCCAACAACATCTTATACACTATCCAAAGAGAGTTGTTTATTATTTTGTTAGTGGATTGCATATTTGAGACTTCCAGATGGCTATGCATCCAATTTGGGTAGATGTGTTAAGAATGGTCATATTGCTGGATTAAAAAGTCATGATTGTCATGTTATAATGGAAAAACTTATGCTGATTGGATTTAGAGGTTTGTTTAATTCTATGATTTGGGATTCGATAACAGACATATCATTTTGTTGGGACATTTGTGCAGCGACAACTGACTACGATGCACTAAGAAAACTGGAAGAAGATGTTGCTATAATTATATGTAAACTAGAAAAAATATTCCCCCCTGCTTTCTTTGACTTAATGGAACATTTGATATGACATTTTCCACATTAAACTAAATGTGGAGGCCCAATACAGTTTCGATGGATGAAACCATTCGAGATATGCATGCAGAAATTTATGAAAAAAGTACGTAACAAAGAATCAGTTGAAGGCTCAATTACTGAAACTTATTTGCAAGAGGAAATTGATTTTTTCTGCTCTTACTCTTTTGAATCTGAATATCCCTAAAAAACTGCAAGGGATGGAACTACGGAAATGTTAATGATGAAATGGACAATCATTTATCAGTTTTTAATCAGCAAAATCTTAGTTTCGGTGGAGTTCAAGAACGATGTCTTTTAGACAATGAACATCATAGAGATCATACATATGTTCTACTCAACTGTGAAGAAATTACAGCATTTGTACTGTGAGTGCTTCTATCACTTATTCTATAATTTTTGTTACAGTATGGAAACTTATATTATTTTTAGGTTATATGATAATCATATCAAGAAACAAGTTCAACAAATTACAAAAGTTTCTCTTGAAGAACACAGAGACAAAAAAGTCTCTCAATGGTTTCAAAAGCTGGTAACATAAATTATGAATGGTTTAATATCAATTCAGTTTACTATTTATTATATTGATAATTGTTTTACAAATTTTCAGGTGTCTCAATATGCTGATAAAATTGATAACCGACTGTGTATATTGAGTAACCCACCATCCAAAATGGTTAAATATTATAATTCATATGTGATTAATGGTTTTAGATTTAATACAAGTGCATACGAGGAATCAAAAAAACAATGAACAGTTGAGTTTATTTGAGAGGATCTCATCATAGAGAAACTGAAGCTGACTTTTATGGCATTCTGGATGAAATTATTGGGCTATGTTATCTTGGAAAAAAATTACATAACGATGTTTAAATTTCGGTGGTTGGATATTGAGAGAGTCTTCAGTATTCATCGGACTCATGGAATCATCGATATTAAATATAAAAGTCTAATTGCAGTAAATGAACCATTTTTACTGGCTCAACAGGCACATAAAATTTATTATGCAAATTATTGTGCTACTTCAAGAGACCTGGGTGATTGGTGGAACATAATAAAAATGAAATCTCAGGAAAATCAAATTACTCAAACTGAATGTGGTTTTGCTGAAGTGGAAGAAATTGACATTTTTCAAGTGACTACTAAAAATCCATCTTTTTCACAAAGAAACGTGAATATCGATGTTGACACCCCACAATTAAGGGTCCATGGTGACGAAGATGTAAATGATGTTACTAATGAAATTGAAATGACAAGGGATGATGAAAGTGAAACTCATATGGATATTGATGATGCCAAGGAGGAATATGAAGACATTAACATCGTTAGATATGAATATGATGATGAAGGTCAACATTGGCATAGTTAAATGTTGGTTATGATCATAACTAATATATATATATATATATAATAGTTATTTTCAACTATCTACTAACAAAAATAATTTTGTGTTTCTGATGGACTTTGATCTATTGCGTGAGCTAGATGAGGTTGATCTACCTTTGGATGAGGGGGATGGGGGATCATCTGACCATCAGCCTACTGGTGGTTAAGGAGGTACGCGGAGGGGGAACAGTCTTGTGCAACTGATGATTCCTGACTATATCCCCAAGAAACTTTCACGTCATGGCTTCAATCCACACACACAGAGATATGGTAACCAGTATATTTTAATTATATTTCATTAATTTATTTATATATATACTAATTGTTTTATTATTTATTCTTTTTTACAGTTTTGCGCATGTAACTGTTGGACATGGGAGCATTATCTTGCGCAATTATTTTTCTCAGCCATAGACCACATGGAAACAGATTCCCACTGATGTGTAGCTCGGCATGTACAATCATTGGCTGGTATGTAAATAAATAATATTTATTTTTAATTTTATAATATCAATAACTTGATATTATAAATTATTTGTAGGGTTTTTGGTATCCCATCGATGATAGCATGCGTGATGATATCCATACAGCATGGGTGGTGGCTATGCGTGAGCGTTTGTATCAGTTTTTGCACAATTTGAGAAAGATAACCATTAAGAAAGAATGAGAGATGGTATTTGATGAGTCATGTAAAGCCCACTAACCAGAGTACATTTCATCTCAAGTTTGGGATGGATTATGTGCAAACCGGTTGGGTGGTGGATTTCAGAGGAGGTCTTCATTGGGTCGGCAGAATCGGGGGAGACTGGTGGTGACACATCGAGCTGGTAGACGAACATTCAGTACACATAGAGAGCATCTGGTAAGTATTTTTTTAAAATATTTTATATAACTTCAAATATAAAAATTTTAATTTATATTATTACAGGAAGTCAAGAATCCCGATATTACAGAGTATGATGTTTATCGGAGGATGTATAGTGATCTAGCCACCTGATAGATTAGAGGTGATCGCCAGCGTCAGATTGTGGTTAGTCTTATTTTTTCAGTTTGATAGTTAACTGTATATAATATTTTCACAATTTTAATTTCAAATTGGAATTGAAGGAGTCATATTAGGCCGCGACTTCTCAAACACAGGCTGAGGGTCAAGACGTGGCGACTGATCAGACCAGTGCCCACCATTTCAACGAGGCGGCATGGATGCAGGCGACTTAGTATGGCTTTTAGAAGGGCCGAGTAGTTGGTATCAGCTCTCATGTGACTCCTGGTACTTATTATGGTACTTCTGCGATGTCGGAGTCCAGCTCGAGAGGATCTCGTGAAGAGGCATCATCTTTTAGCTTACAGTAACAGGAGTTGTTCCAAGCTCAGAATGACCTTATAGAGAGTTCGCAGAAGTAGCAAGAAGCGATGCATCAACAGCAGCAGCAGTAGCACGAGGAGGAGATGCGTCGATAGCAGCAGCAGCAGCAACACCACGAGGAGGAGATGCATCGATGGCAGCAACAACATCACGAGCAGATGGAGTATATGTGCCATCTCACTCGTAGTTTAGGGATGAAGTTTTCTTCACCAGCTCCTTCAGCTCCTCCATCTCCTCCAGAAGACGACCCCCAATGATTTTTTATGTAAAAAACATTTAAATTTAAATTTTTTGTAATATAAACAATTTACTGTTTCTATATTTTATATCGGTGTGATTATTACATAATTTAAATTTTAATATTTTAGGATTTGTTTTTGTGAATATTGAGAATTTTAATATTTTTTATATTTTTTATTATTTTAATAATATTAATATTATTGTTTCATTAGTCATAATTTTATTAAATATATTTTTTCAATATTATATTTTTTAATATTTGTATATTTTACTAATAATAATAATAATAACAATATTTTATGATTTCTTTATATTTATTGCGAATATTGATAATTTTAATAGTTTTTATTATTTTAATAATATGAAAATTAATTTTTCAACAATCATAATAATATTCTATGATTTTTTTATATTTATTTGTGAGTATTGAGAAATTTAATATATTTTTTTAATATTTTAATAATATTAAAATTAATTTTTCAATAATCATAATTTTTTTAATTTTTTTAAATTTAATTAATATTTGCAATGGGAACTGTTGCGACGGGATCCCGTCGCAAATAGTCTAAATAATTTTTTCAAAAAGTATTTGTGACGGGATCAGGGGCCCATCGCAAAAAAATTATTTGCGACGGGCCCGTTGCAAAAGAGCTTATATATATATATAAAGTATAAAATCGGAGACTTATTTGCGACGGACCCATCACAAATAATATTTTTTGCGACGGTGTGTTCTGCAACGGGATATTTGCGACGGGGCCCCGTCACTAAAGCTTATTTGCGACGGGATCCCGTCGCAAATAACCCGTTGCAAATACCTTGAATTCAAGTAGTGTTCTTGGCATATTTTCAAATTTGAATAAAACATCATTTTACTGCTTCAGTGAATTGAATTTCCAAAATCTGACAGACACGGTTTTCATCAGTAAGTAAAATGTGGTTCAATAGAAAGAAATTAATTTTTGGTGAATAGTAACTTTTGAATTTATTTACCACCATTACAAGTAAATAGGGTAATTAAAAAAATAATATTATAATAATATAAAATTACCCCAACACATGTCATAATTCTATTGGATAAGTGTTTTTTGACCAAAATCAACCTTAGGACAAAAATATGATCCTTTTTGATCTATTTGGGTTAGATGAAGACATTTATTATATTTTATTTAAAGAAGAGTTAGAAGTGTTAAATTTAAATTTTTAATAAGTAAACCATTTTTAATACAGGTTTATACATAAGATAAATTCTACTATAAATATTCATTAGAAATATAAAACATATTTCTGATATCATTGTATTTGATTTATAATTTTTAGGAATTAAAAAATTAAATTTTATTATGACATAATGATGATACAATAATTACCTTATTAATGAAAGTTTAAAATAAATGATAGTATAAATATTAAAATAAATTTAAATTGAAACTTTTGATGCCATAAATGAATTTTCTGGATTAAATTGACATATTAGGTATTAATTAATTCCTTTGGTTCTATGTAATCAAGTTGTTATGACTTTAATAAAAATCAATTACTAAATGTGTCAAAATTGACATAAATGAGTTTTTAAAACAAATACTATTTTATTAAATGATATAAAAATCCTAAAAATATATATTTCAGAAAAATAACTTTTATAGTGATAAAAATATCATAAATGATCCACTTTAGGTTCTCTTGGAATTTTATAGTAAAGATATTAACCATATAACATAAAAATACCAGAGGACATGGTAAGAGTTAACTTATTTTACAAAGGGTTAAATTGAAAAGATAAGGTTAATTTTATGACCTAAACATGTATAAAACCAAATGTTTGAGAGGATTTAGACCCATAATCATCTTATCCTAGTAATAAATAAATTTAGAGCTATTATAATCTGAAAATAATTTTATAATAGATTAATATTTCAAGCTTTTACTAAAGTTCCCCTCACCACCCTTATAAAAGGGCACATCTCTTTCTCTTTAATTCACACCTCCAAAGCCCTTTTCCTCAGTAAAAACCTTCCAAAATATCCTCCAAATTTTTTTAACTTCATCTTATAGGAACAAAAGTGGGCATAAATCATACTTAAGGAGTTATTTTGTGCAAATAAAAACGAGACACCCGAAGAAGAGGTAATTGTTTTATCTATTCTTTCATAGTTCATTTCTTCTTGTACTTCCCCTTAGTAAGTTGTTACAATAATAAAATAATAACCCCAACATATACTCTATTATTATTTGTCTTTATGATTATTTTACAACCATATTCCTATTTTTACCCATCCTATGAAAAACAATGAAACCATGCGTGCGTATGTACGACTTACCATATACACGTCGTGGTGTGAATTTTTTTCCTGTAAACTTTATTAATATGAGAATAATTATGAATATATTTTATGTAAATAATAAATATAACATGATATTTCCTATGTTAAATTCATATTTCATCCAATTAATCTCTATTTTACCATTAATAAAATGAAATTGTCGCTCGTGCGTACGTACGACTAAACGTATCCACAATGCGATGAGATTCATTCTCCACTTTTTCCATCCAAGATTAATTATAAAAAAATATATTTTTTATAATTATGAAATATATTAAATAATAAATCTACTATAATAATATATACAAGTATTTACATATATATCATTTACTTCCATTCAATACGATAATAAAACAGAAACAGAGTTCATGCGTACACACGACCTACAGTTTCCATGAACGGTGTATTCCATTTTATATATCTATCTATAATATATATTTATATTATGAATATATAATATATATAAATCATATTATACATTATTGAAGTATGTAAATCATTATATAAGTAATATGATCAAGAATAACTAGTCAAAACACGTACAATAAACAAAGAGATATTACCCAAAATGTTTCATTTACACGGAATTGTTAACAAATGGTTAACATAAAGTCATAAAAGAGTCATACATGATATCATTTATATTATTCTTATTCTTATATAAGTTAATAATATGTATAGAAACATTATACAGTAGTTTTAGACATGTACGGAGAGTATCAGACCTAATGTATGGGTTAATTCCTCAATCTCGTTATTATCCGAGATTGTTGATGTGTAAGTATCTACTGAGAAATATTTATCATCCATGTCCATATTTTATAAAAATGTTTTAAAGAGTAATATTTTAAGGTTTTATGGAAGGGTCACTTTAACTATATCGTCATTTTAAATGTTTTAAACATTTGTTTTTCTAAATCTATTTAATTAATGTCCATGTTTTCAAAATGATTTTAAGGATTTATTTATATGGAAATGATTGTTTTAAAATTTTATTTCCTTTAAAAAATTTCAAAGTGGTATAGGAATATTTTATTCCAAAATATATTTTTAATTAATTCCTTTACAAATTGTGTGACTTTTAAAAGATTTCATTAAAAAGAGATATTTCTCTCAAAGAGTTTTACTGATCATTTTCAACTATGTCATCATACTTTACTGGATAGTATTATTGATTGAGGTTGATTAATTATAATACAATATTTCATACTATATTGAAGGATTTATGATATGTTTGATTGTGGATGAGCTATTTTTATACCATTCATGGTTTATGGTTAATGTATTGACATTTTACATTTTTTTTTAATACAAATGTTTATGTTATGTTTCACCCTTTTCATATTAGGAATGCATTGGAATTAGTAAGTGACTGGTGGGGCCCAATATTAACCCTTGATTCATTGATAGGTCTCACGAGGAAAACTAGTGGCTTTCCAGAAGGCCTTGATAGAATATTTATGAATTGTCTTGGCACAAGGCTTTGATATAATAGCTATTATGTCCATCATTATGCATCCCCTCCTTATTAAATTAGTTCTTACATGTGATTATTCAACTAGTAAAATATCCATTTTCATGTTTATATAGTAATGTTTGATTTATTTTTTCCATATTATGTTTAAATTTATGTTGAAAAGGATACTATTTTTATTATACATCTTTCTTTAAATGTTTATAGACTATGATAAATTATTTACCCTTACTGATCATCTGACCACACCCCTTTCTTGTGTTGTATTTTCCAAATATTCCAAGAACTGTATTATGATTGATATGTAGGGTTAACATAGGGGAATAATGGCGTTCTCAATGGATTATTAAAGATATTTTTTATGTTAGAAAGTGTAATGTAATTTTCATGTATGTAATCTACTTTCCTGACTGCTAAACTGATTAGTCCTTCAGGGCTTCATTCCTTTTAATCATACGAATGTATTAAAATAATTCCCCAGATCTAGGTTTCTATGGTAAGGGAGTAACAATGTTCAATTCTATCTCACAAAAAAACATTTTTTTGGAATCCTTGGAGTGGAAAATGAATGATTATAACCTTGTGAAGTACAAACTTCATTAAAATATTTATTATGATACACTACCTAGTTATAAATATGAATGGATATGATCTTTACCCTTTTTAATTTTTTACCTTATTGGAATATTTATTAAAGGATTTATATGCCTCATTTTTATGAGATAAAAAATAAAGATATTTAAATATTGTATAATAATCGATAATTATAAATGTGAAAGATTTAACACTTCTACATACAACTAATGTTACTCTAAAAAGATAAATATGAGTAAGCTCAGGGGCCTTAGAGGTGAATACTTCCTTCTTGGATAGAAAGTGTAACATCCCTATCCTAATTTTCCCTCACAGAATTGTGTAAGGTAGTTATGTGACCATAAGTGCACCTCCCAGTTTTCTAGAGGCTACTGACTATAAACAAGGGTGTACGAAATATAGTGAGGAGATTATACCCTCAGTAAAAGATTTGAAATAATAATAGAAATACGGTAAATAAAACACTATATACAACTCATTTATATGATATTTGAATGCCAAAAATCCAAATAATAATAATAAAAAATGTCATACCGTACTATATTTGAAAACAAAATTCATTTTGAAAGTCATTCATATAAAAAAATTAAAAAAATCCAAAATATAGACTCCATAAACCCTAGTTTTGGACCCCATGATGAGTCCCCTCTCCATGCTCTAATATAATCTAGTAAATAAAACAATTAAGTAGAGTACCCATTTCCCTTGTCTAGAACTGCATCCGTGAAATATGCATGGGTACCAAATGATGACCCAAAAAGGGTGTGATTTAAATCAGTTGGAAAACACCCATGATGTCTAAAAAATCTAGTCAGAATAAATAGTAGATACAATTGTTTGTTAAAAAAGGGAATAAATTCATAAATTAATTGATATCTTTAAATAAACCTACCAAGCCTCAATCATGAAGTTGAAAAATAGGGAAAACCAAAACTACTTCGACATGATTCCATATATCTATATCCATTGGAGTATTATACTTCCTTGGATGAAACACCCATACCACCAATGGATTCTCCTTTCAAGGATAAATCAACCATATAGCGTCAAGTAACCAAACATATCTCCATTATAAATAAATAATAGAATATATGTGAATTCCCATGATAGAGTTTCATACATATCCCATGGTGAAATACAATACCAAGGGAAAAAGTAATGATGTTATACAATACTCTATGTGAATTCCCATGATTGAGATAATTATGTGTTCCCATAATGGAATACCATACTAAGGGAAATAGTATTCACTGGCCCCAATGCAAATTCCCATGTTAGATCCACATAAGTGATGAGAGGACTTCAATCCTTATGTGAATTCCCATGATAATGTTGAAACTATAATTCAAAAAAAATGAAAATAAGATTCCATTCATTCCAATGTATGAAACATTCCAAACATGTGATTATATTCCATATTGGCCAATTTATCCAAATTACCAATTATCAACTGTTTAATTCCATTATTGCAAGTTACCAATTACCATAATAATTATAACAAATTTATTTCACATTCCATACTTTCCGATTTCCATTTCAAATTTCATTATATTCAAATTCCATTCTACTATTTTGCTAATTAAAATCAAATGCCATTTTACTAATTTCAATCCATGTGATTCTTTACTAATCCAATAAAAGGAATTAAAATGATAATATAATTCATTAACAAAATATAATTCGTGATAGGGATATATATTCATTCAATTTAAATCCCAACCTAGGATCAAGGGTTGACAACAACTCAGATTTCCACAATTATTGGAATCAATACCAATAGAGCAAACAATAAATGATAGAGGTTTAAGCATATGATTTTATAAATTTTAGAAGGCTACCAATTACTATAGGTTTCTCTCATAGTGTGTGGACATGATATCATATGGTGAAGATACTAGATAAATCAAAATAGACTTTAGGGAGTTGTTTTAGACCACCCACATTAGGAATAAAGAAGAATAGAAAACAAGATCTTGTTCCAGATTAATGTGCAACACAGTGATATTCTATGAAAATCAATTGAAACACACCATAAATTATTGAATAATAGGATAAAAAGATGAAAAAGTGTATTTCACCAAAGATATGTGAGACTTATAGAATTTGGATCACTAGATCAAAGAATGAATCTATGAACTAAGAAAAGGTGTTGTAGGACCCTCAAGAGACTTGGAGAGCCTTCATAATTTTCAAATAAAAATTTAAGGTCTAATTAGGGGTGACTTGATGTTTAAAATATGTAACAGGGGGAAAATATATGATTTTGACACCTATAATATTGGCCTAGCCTGACGCCACAGATTGGTCTGTGTGTACCACAGGAGAGTCGGTGGTGTCCTCCAGTGACACTGCATGACTAGCAAACCACCAACTGGTTGGTGGGCCATTTATAGGAGACCCAACCTATCAAATTACTAAAAGATGATTATAGTATCTCATTAGAAAACTAGTAGGGCTAAAATAACTTTACTAAGACATTATACGACCCATCAGTTGGCTAGTGGACTACACCATCTGTCTGGTGGATTTATAGTATTTCTAATACTATAAGAAACCTCTATATTTCAACTAACTTAGATTCTTCAGTACCCAAAAAAACTCTAAAAAAATACTTTAACAATGATGCAAGAATCGATTGAAATGGTTCAAATGGTTTAAAAAGACACAAAGATGTTAATCCAAATTCTTAAAAAGGAACCTACCTAAATAATATGGGATTCTACAACCTCCCAACCATATAACATATCTTCCATCAGCAGTAGTTCAAAGAGTCACTATGGGGTATTAGAGAATAAGTTAGGCCACTAGAACCACATATCAGACTCCCACTCCTATGTTTCCATCTAATCTTACCCATTCTTCCACTACACATAGTGGAATGATCTTCCCTCATTGATTCTTCTAGTTATGGTGCATGATACAGATCAGATGCTCCTTAAAGGAAACAAAATATTAAATATTAACATCATCAATTTCAATTATGTGATAAGGGGCATGGTGGTATCTCAGAATACTTGACACATGCAAAACATCATGCAAGAAACCGTGGAGTTATGGAAGGACAAATTAATACGCTATTGGACAAACCATCCACAATATCTCAAATGGCCCAATGAACCTAGTATCTAGCCTTCTTTACTTCTAGATATGGAATTTCCTTATCCTATGAGACACTTAGAGAAAAAAATGATGACTGACCTCAAACTTTAGATGTTTTTTATAATTCTTTATGAATGAATTATACATATTATACATAGTAAACAACCACTTTATGATCATCTAAACCTACTTACACATCTCCTACCTGAGACTAGGTCTAACCAGAGTTGGTTTACCACCTATAAATAGAAAAATGAAAAACATCACGATCTTCTATACAAGGCCATGAACCGTCCCATATAGATCAATTTTTTAATGCTATTATTATATTAAAACTCCACAACGGGAAGATTCTACTATCGAGAAGCATTGAAATCCAAAAAAGGTTCACAACTTATCCAGTAGAATTTAAATCACCCACCTAGATTGTTCATCAACATGAGGATTCAAGCTATACTCAAATGAACCTATCATCTCAAAGGCATATAAAGGCCTCACTAGAATCTCTATGTAAAAGAAGGATCTTAATAAAAAATAGTAATCCTTATAATATTTTATAATAAAACTATATTATACACAAAAATATAACCAAGATCATTGATGGTAAAGGTATCACTAATAAGAATTATGTGGGATTCCTTTGTTAGTAAATCCATTATCACACAAAATGACTAATTTATCTAAGGTTTCCTAGGTAATACTATCATAAATTCCACAGTGAAATAATCCCACTTCCATTATGAAGTGGTAAAAGGTTGTAATAACCTAGTAGGCCTCTAATGCCTAAGCGTCACCTACAAAAAATTGAATCATTATGCCAAAAATCTTGTTATCACCTTCATCATCCCTGAACATCAGAACGGACTATGAAGATCGTGATACATGTTTGTCAAATCAGGATATACTAACAATTTAGAAGAATGGAATTCCCTCATCATATCATTGCACAAGACCATAGGAACCCTTATACGGTCATGGACTAGAAGAACACAACCAACTCCAAGAGACCAACCTGATGGTGGATCCGCACCATATATGCTAACTTTAGAGCTAAGTCCTCTAAATCAAATAATTTCCCTCTCTTAAACCAATTTATAAGCATGAGAATAAAATATTTAGATGTTAGAGTTTCTTGAAACTGAGACTCTTGGACGTCCAGATGAATTTCTTCAATCAACACTATAACTTGAAACTCTTCACAAGATTCTTACACTGCCTCTGCCTACATATTCCTACCAAATGGATTGAAAATGAATTTTACCTTTCTTATAGTGTATTCAAAATCAATGTTGAAGGATTGTAGATACTTAACCCACCTCATATGTTGAAGGATTAATTCCCACTACAAAAATATGTACTTTAGGCTCTTATTATTTGTGTACACCATGAACCTCTCACCCAATAAATAATTCCAAAAGCATCTTATGGTGTGTACCAATTCACCTAACTCTAGATTTTGAGTGGGATAATGTTTCTCTTGTGGCCTCAACTGTCTGGAGCCATAAATAATGACTTTATCATCTTGTATCAGAACATATATGATCCCAACTCCTAAAGTGGCATAGTATATAGAATACTTCTTACCCAGCCCAGGTAAGGTAAGGACCAGTCCTGAGGTCAACTATGTAACAACTCGAATTTTTATATATAAAATCCCCCTTTTGTTGAACTAAATGTCTTATTATATAACATGCTTATAGAAAAAAAATCACTTCTTTTGTTTCATTATATCCAATTGGATTTAAATGAAAATTAAGTATAATCATCATTGATAATATAGTCGTTGACCAATGATCACATGACTAGTATAAATATAAGGTTTTAACAAATCAATTTGTTACATACAAAAGAAGTGCTAGCCTCAACTAGTAGGATTATACCCTATGAAGCCCATTTATCAGATCTTATGAGGGATATAAATTTTCTGGCCTTTTCCCTAGAAAAATCCCAAGACGAGATCCAACAACTTAGGCATGATAAAAATCTTTTATGGGAGAAGTTTAAGCTCATCGAGATCACGACCCAAACCATGTTCCTCAAATAGTCCCACGAAAGCCCCACCATCGCATGACTTACTCTTTGGGCATATGCTGGTGTACTAAAGAGATATGTATCAAGAACCTAGATATAGGAATATGTACATTATTTTGTATAAAATAATGACTATATTTTCATCCTATTATTGTTACTTTTTAAATGATTTTTAAATCCTAAATAGTATATTTTGTTAATATTCAAATTCAATTAAGAAATATATTTTTGTGATTTGATGGGTTTTTTAATTAAATAATTGAGTAATAAAATATTATTATTAAATAAATTTGTTAAATATAAATAATAATATAATTTTTATGAATTGAAATTTATTTTTTATCAGGGTTTGAAAACAATTATTATTAAAAACCCATCATTTTCAATAAATGTCAATTTTTTAAAAGTAAAAATTCACATATTTGGAAAATTATTTAGATAAAATTAATATTAATTTTAGAATTAGGATGTAAAACTTATCTAATGGTATTTTTTTTATTTTCGAAGACAGTCAATTTTTTGGGTAAAAATTAAATACCATATAAATATATGATGTGTTTTATGAAATCGTAATAGACCAGTAGTGACGTAATAAATACTATAAAAGGTATCCTCAGAAAAATATTTTTTTTTTCAATTTAATATAATATAATTTTATGTTTATTTGATTTATTTTATAAAGTCTTATGGAATCTTCCATGACTTATAATATATTTTAATATTTTAAAATAATTTCTTTGAGAGTGTGACTCACCTTCACATAATCAAGCGAATTATTTTATTATCCTCAGAAATTGGACTTATAAAATAATGTATACCAATACCTTTTGGTAGAAACCATGGAAAAAAACCATGATGTGGTTTGTGGTTTTGAATACTGTATTATGTAGAGTCCAAAACCAAATTAATAAAGATATATCCCTCATTTCCTATAAAAACTCTCACAAGATACCATTTATCTTCACTGAAACTAATTGGATAATGGACACACTCTTCCCTTTACTCCATATAGTCCTTATAAGGCTACCCAATCATTCAAGAAGACCCTCCCAATATTTTGGAGTTACACACTCAAGGAAGGGATTCTCACCTTCCTCTTCTTCATTAAATTCAAGAATATTGCTTGGAATTTGTATTTACAATTTATAGTTTTTATATTTTAGTTAATTTAAAATGATTCCATTTTTTTAAAATTTATGTTATTTTAATGACATATTATCTATCCTCTCTCATTTTGAACTTTATCTATGCCATTACTATGTTAAAATTTTAGAAGGGATCTACCACTATCCTATCAAGCACTACTTTTAATGTTATGACTTATAATTTTCTTTTTCTTATGTTCCGATATGTTATTAAATATGCAACTTACTTTAAATTTTATTTATAAATGATTATATCTCATTTCAATATCATTTATACCTCCTATGAAAATTTATGCACACTCGTTACGATGCTGAAATTTTGTAAGGGTTTGTTCTTTATATTATTTCTGCAAGTTTATTTATTACGTTATGCCTTCTATTTCAAATTACTTTTGTTGGGGAATATATTTCCATGTACCTATCACTATATATTTTATTTCTAGGTGATGATAGACCCCTTTATCTTTCCCCAACCCATTTTATGAATTTTTATATGATGTCTTTACGCTTCCGAAATTTAACCCAAGTTTTCCATGCCAAAATAATTGTGTAGTGAATACCATACCAATTTTTCTATCAACAGTATTCACCTTTATACATATATAATTATTTATTGGAGACTTACATGTATTTATTCCACATTACATGATCATTGAATATATTATGATGTTGAATGAATCTATATTGAATGATCTATGAGGAACACTTAAGCATAAAAATGAAATGATTATGAACGGTGCACCCTAATAATGCTCTAATGAAACAGGAAATATTTAATATCACGATAAGTCAAGCTTAATGGTCTTGGAAACTATCCTTGACTCATTATCATCCATGTGAAATGAGTGTTCACTCATGATCCTCCATGTGCAATGATCCTTGACTTATGATCATCCAGGTGCAATGAGACTTGAATCATGCTTATGTCATGTTTTATGTTGTTTCTACATTTCCAATGTTATAATTATCATTCTATATCATGACTTATTATTCATATTCCTTTTTTTGTTTAGTGATATTCCAATCCTCTAACTTGAATTATATTCTTCTTATTAATCCATGTATATTTCCCTTACTTGGATTTATAACTCTACCCTTTCTTATGTTTGTTCCCAGGGTATCCCAGGTAGTTTTATGTTTTTTGGAATATTTTGATCATGTCATTTGAGTTTTCAATAATGATGATGTATCCCATGTTCAATATGTTATGATTTTACCAAATTCCATAATGTAATATACTTATTGATATTTATAGTTGCATAATATGAAATTTAATGTAATTAATGAAGTATTTAATGTGAAATAAAGAGAAGGGTCATTATAGCTAGTTTTAGAGAATAAGTTTATTTATTTTGGGGATTAGGATTATAATACACTAGTGAAAACCTCAGGATTAGAGAGCTCAAGTGAATTCCTTAAGGATAATACTATGTATAAGAAAATTTCCCTAAATTTTAGTATGTATATATTAAGTTGTTTATTAAGAAAATAAATCCATGTCTGGATACTACAAGTGGATGTGGTTCTAGAACATGTATACCTAGAAGTAACAACTCCAACAAGATATTCCAGGATTGAGTTTGGGTAATATGGTACCTAAAAATGGTCCTTACTATGAACCAGAGTTTTTTCTACGATGGGATATGATTTGGTAAATTCATAAGCTCATTAAGAACCATTATTAAGGGAAAAAGTATACCCATAAGAATACATGTTAGGAAATAGATCCTGAATAACATAGATTGATTCCTAGAACTAACAATTTAAAGGATAGATGTAATTTATAAGTTACACCTTTAAATATAATTGGATTTCCATTTATGTTTTTAATTATTTAAGATAGATATACCTAATTTTCCTTTTACTCTAGATAATGGCCTGAAATATGAGGAATCATGTTAAAAACTGATGTGAAGTGCAATGTGATGATTTCACCAAAGCAATTCCCAACCCGATGGGAGTGGGAATCCTGAACTTTTTCATGATACTATATTAGACAAATCAAGTTCTGAATAGAAAACTGGATCAATATGAGATCCCAAACTCCCCTAAGAGGGAAAAACCCTCCTATCAGGAGCTCTATGTGAGAAAATAATCCTACTTTCAATGGATCATCCAATCCATTAATCACAGAACAATGGATAAACTCCATTGATGAGATTTTCAACATACTTTAATGTGATGAACAATAGCCAGTTCTTCTGAATGTTTATCATATAGAGGCAGAAGTTGATCAATGGTGGGAATTGATCAAGAATATGAAGTCTGAGGAAGATATTGAAGAAATAAAGTGGAATAAATTCTGGAAAATATTTTTAGATAAATATTTCCTCAAACTCTCTATCTTAAAATTAAATGGGATTTAATCTCATTTAAACAAAAATACAAAGAATATATTGGGGTGTATGAGGAAAACTTTACAAGACTTTCACGATACACCTCCAATTTTTTTCATCATCTCCCAAATTCATGGTTGACCGCTTGTTTGGTTAGGTAAAACCTAGTATACAAAAAGCCTTGGGGATACTTGATGATGGCTATGAAGAAATTGTCGGATGTTCCCTCAAAGTAAAAATGGAGATTGGAGAATCTAAAGGGTATCATGGGGATAATAAGAAGAATGTAGAGTTAAATTTTGGTGGTCCTATAGAGAGAACAAATGGTGCCAATAAATTTTAACATCCCTCTTCCCAAGGGTGTGGGAAGAAGCATCCCGAAATTTCCTAAAGGGGACAAGGAAATGCTTTAGGTGTTGGAAGGATGGACAACAAGCTAATAATTTCCAACAGGATAAAACTTATATTACAATAGTGGAAAGGAACACTACAGTTAACCCTTAACCAATTATGGATTGATACAAATGCAAAGGAACTAGGAAAATTTACGAATCAATTCCCCAATCCAAGGGTTTTCAAAGGAAACCAAAATTCTCCAAGGTAGCAAGGGAAATATTTTTCCGTCACTACCAATGAAGTGAAACCCAAAAATGAAGTGGTGAAAGGTATGATCATTATTAATTCAATAACAAAAAATGCAGTTTTTGATTCTAGTTTTACGTATTCCTTTATATCACAAATGTTTCGTAGAACTATCCAAACACCAACAAAAATAATAGAAGTAAAGATGTCAGTGATAATGGAAAATGAGGAAATTATTTCATCCAAAGTATATAAATCCTCCCCTATCACAATTTATGGGTTGAAATTCCCAGAAAACCTTGTCATACCCCCTTTGGTGTAATTTTATTCAATTCTAATAATGGATTGGATTTTCTTATATAGACCCAAAAATAATTTTAGAGATAAGGAAATAACTCTTCACATGGTGAATTGACCCCTGATTCTCTGTAAGTGAAAGAAATAGGATAGATCTTCTTTAGAACCATCATCTCAAGAATGGATGTTATTTCTCTATGAGAAAGAATATCTAGCTCAAATGACTGAGTCTAAGGAAAGGATCATCCTCAAAGATATGCCTATTGTGAGGGAATTTTATGATGTGTTTACTAAGGAATTTTATTGTCTTCCTCATAGACAAGAGGTTTAATTTTAAATTGAGCTAATACCTGGGGTGTTACCAATATCCAAGACTCAGTATAGGATGGATGTCAATTTTCTTTTTCATTGATTATTGTGAGCTCAAATAGGTTATGTTAAAGAACAAGTATAATTTTACAGGGATTGATGACTTTTTTGATCATCTTTGTGGAGAACAATAGTTCTACAAGGTGGATCTACAGTCGAGATATTACCAAGATAGGGTGAATAAAGAGGATATCCCCAAGACTATTTTTTGTATGAGGTATGAGCACTCTGAGTTCATAGTGATTCCATTCATACTAATTAATTCTCCAGAAATCTTCATGGAATTGGTGAATATAGTCTTTAGAGATTTTCTTAACAAATGTTTTGGAATATTTATAGAAGATATTCTAATATATTCCAAAACCAAGGAGGACCATGAGGGGCATATGATCACTTGTCTTAACAACTTGAAAAAGGTGAATCTATATTAAAAGTACATAAATTGTGAGTTCTGGTGGAAGGAAGTCTCATTCATAGATAATATCATCACAATAAATGAGATATCTATAGATCCTTAAAAGAAAACAAAAATTATATGATGTCTGAGGCCAATATATGTGAAACATATTTGTATCTTCCATTAGTTAACTAGATATTATGGCCAATTTGTGAGAAATTTATCATGATTTTAAACCCTTTTACCATGATAAAATGCATGGGAGTCAAGTTTTCATAGAATTGTGAATATGAAGAAAGCTTCTTGGTATTGAAAATGAGTCTTATCACTGTCCCTATGCTGACACTACCCACAAGTGGGTAACTTTTCATAATTTACAGCGATGACTTGAAGAAGGTATTAGGTTTTGTATTGATGCAGAATTACAATTTCATAGCCTATGATTCAAGGAAGTTGAGAATTCATGAGAATAACAATCCCACACATGATCTGGAGTTGGCAACAATGATATTTGCTTTGAAAATATGGCAGCATTATCTCTTTGGGGAGAGGTGTGAAATATATATGGATACAAAAGTATTCAATATATATTCACATAAAAAATGATGAATATACACCAATGAATATGGTTAGATCTCTTCAAGGATTATGATTGTTCAATCTAATATAACCTTGGTAAAGAAAATAAGGTGATATATGATCTAAATAGAAGGGAACCAATAATTCTATCATTAATGATAATTGATAAGGATCCAATATTCTTGGATTTGAAGAGGATTCACAAGACAATAATATAGGAAGGAAAATCATAAACAATTTGACAAATTATTTAACAACCATATATTCTTGAATGGTTAAAGGATTCTCAAAAAGGCGATGTAGGAATTTAGAAGAAAGTAGAAACAATAAGAGAAGGGAAAACCTCCTAATTCAATGTTAATTAATAAGTAATTTTGTGATTTGGGTCAAGAATATGTGTTCCATAAAATCATAAGTTAAATAAGGAACTTTTGGATGATACAAATAGTTTTATTTTCTCCATTCACCCAGGAAACACAATGATGTATTGAGATCTCTAAGAGCACTATTGGTGGGATAACATGACGAAAGAGATAAAAGAATATACATAAAAGTTCCTGTTATTTTTGTAAGTTAAGGATGAAAGGAATAAGTCTAAGGGGATGATGCAAAAATTACCCATACCGACATAGAAATTGGAAAACATTACCTTGTAATTTTTCACCGGACTTCCAAAGACATATAAATGAAATAATGCTATCTGGATTATTGTGGATCATCATATAATGGATGCACTCTTCATTGCGATTCTAGAGGATTTATCACTAGATAAACTGATACATATATACATTATTGAATTAGTAAGGTTCCATAGTTTACCACTGTCAATTATATATGATCAAGATCCAAGTTTCACCTCTAGGTTTTGGAAAAGTCAACATCATGCTCTAAACATCGGGGTGAACTTTAGTAAGGATTATTACCCTCAAACTGTTGGCTAATCTGAGTAGACTATCCAAACACTTGAGGATATGTTGAGATCATGGTTAGTTGTCTTCAAAGGAGGATGGGGCCAACATCTTCTTCCAGTCGAGTTCTCTTACAACAATAGTTTCCACTCCAACATCAAAATGGATCTCTATGAAGCCCTTCGTGGGAAGAGGTTTAGAACACCAGCAAGTTGTGATGATGTTGTGGAATTAAAACCAATAGGTCTTGAAATTGTTAAGAAAATTATGGATAAGTTTAAGAAAATTTAGCATCACATCAAGGCTGATCAGATTCAATAGATGATCTACGATGGAAATTTTTGATGAGACAAAGATTTTTATGTTAGAGACATGATATTCTTCCGTATATCTCCATGGAAGAAAGTGATGAGATTTGGTAATAATGGAACACTTAGTCTAAGGTAAATTATCCCTTTTGAGACCCTCTATCACATTGGATCAGTGTCCTATTGACAAGAACTCCCACCAAACATGTCTCAAGTATATTATGTATTCCATGTATCCCTCTTAAGAACGTACATACCCGACCAATCACATGTACTCAATCAAGTGGTGTTACCATTTGAAAATTAACATTCCTATGAAGAGAAGCCAGTGAAGATCTTATATTGTAGAGAGAAATTTCTAAAAAATAAAAAAATTCCCCTCTTCAACATGTTGTGAATAACCCACAAGTTTGAAGAAGAAACATGGGAACTAGAGGAGGTGATGAAGTAGAGTTACCCCCATATATTTTAGTGTGGGAAAAGAAAAATTTCAAGTGTGAAATTTCTTAAGGGGGAAATAATGTAAATACCGGAACTATTATAAATAATATCCCACTTTTATTAAATTAAATGTCTTATTATATAATATGGTTATAGAAAAAACATTAAATTATTTTGTTTTATTATGTCCAATTGGATTTAAATGAATATTAAGTATCATCAACATTGATAATATAGCCAGGGAACAGTGATCAAATGAATGGTATAAATATAGGGTTTTAAAAAAAATCCATTTTTTACAAACAAAGGTAGTGATGGCCTCAACTTGTAGGACTGTACCCTATAAATTCCATTTATCAGATCTTCTGAGGGAGATAGGATTTATAGAAATTTCCCTAGACCAAGACCAATATGAGATCAATCAAATGAAGTATGAGTGAAACCATTTACAAGAGAAGTTCAAGCTTATCGAGATCACGACCCAAACCATATTCTATGAACGGCCCCATGAAATCCCCAACATCACATACCTTAATCTTAGAGAGTATACTGGTGTACTAAAGAGATATGTATTAGGACCCTAGATATAGGAATATATACATTTTTTTGTATAAAATAATGAATATATTTTCATCCTATTATTATTAGTTTATAAATTCTTTTAAATCCCAAATATTATATATAGTTAATATTCAAATTCAATTAAGAAATGTATTTTGATGAATTAATTATTTTAGAGAGTAATAAAATTTTAATAAAATATAATTATTAAATAATTTTTTTTTAAATTAAAATGATATTATAATATCTATGATGTTAAATGTATTTTTTAGGGTTCAAAAACTGTTATTGTCAAAAACCGTTTGTTTTCAGTAAACATCCATTTTTATTTTAAAAGTGAAAATTAAAAAATTTATAAAATTATTTAGATAACATGAATATTAATTTTGAAATCATGTTTGTCAAAATTATCCAAAGGTAAATTTTTCATAATATTTTGAGACAATCAAATTTTCGAGTAAAAATTAAATACCTTATAAATATACATGTGTGTTTTATGACATCGTAATGGACCAATAGTGATGTAATAAATACTACAAAAGGTATAATTGAAAAAATATCTGTTTTCCTTTTAAAATAATATAATTATATATTTATTTTATAAATCCTTAATGAATCCTCCAAGACTTTTAGTATATTTTATGATTTGAAAATTATTTCTTTGAGAGTGTGACTCACCTATACATAAGCAAGGGAATTATTTCACTATCTTCAGACCTTTTCATTATAAAATAATTTATAGCAGTCCTTTTTTCTGAAAAAATGGGAAAAAATGGTGTGGTTTTTGGTTTTTGAATATTTTATTATATAGAGTCCAAAACCTAAATAATAAAGAAATCCCCCCTTTCCTATATAAACCCACAACATATCCCATTTCTATTCACTAAAAATATTTTTAGAATGAAAACACTCGACCATATACTCCCTATATTCCTCCAAAGGAACCAACAATCTTTTAAGAAGCCCCTCCCAATCCTTTGGATTCACACACTCTAGTAATAGATCCCCACCTTCCTCTTCTTCTTTCAATTCAATAATCTTCCTTGGAATTAGTCATCATAATTTCAATTTGTTATATTGTAATTAATTTAATATTATTACCTTACTATCCAATTTATGTTATTTTAATGAGATACTATTTATAATCTCTCACTATTACCTTAATCAAAGTTGTTACTACACATCATGTCTGTAAGGGATCTTTCACTCTCTTATTTTAGCAAGAAGTCATTTTAATGTTATGTCTCTTAATTTCTAATTTATTATGTCAGAATATGTTATTATACATCTTCATTACATTAAATTTTATTTATAAATGATTATACACAATTTCACTCTCATTTATCCCTCATATCAACCTTTATGCACACCTGTTACGATGCTGAAATTTTGTAAGGGTTCTTTCCATTCTCTTCTTTATTCAAGTTTCTTTATTATGTTGCACATTCTATTTCCAATTACTCATTTTGGGGAATTTATTTAAATTACCATATTATTTTTCATTTCTTGTATAAATTATGTTATACCTCTTTATCCATCACCAACCCATTTTATGAATTTCTATATAACACTGTTATGCTGCCGAAATTACACCATAATTTCCATTACAAAATAATTTGGTAGTGAATAAAATACCCATTTGTCTATCAAGTGTATTCGCATTAATGAACATATACTTATTTATTGGATAATTTAATGTATTTATTTCACATTCCTTGATTGTGAAATAAATTATGAATTTGAATGAATCCATCTTGTATGATCTATGTGGAACACTTAAACATGAAAATGAAATGATTATGAAGGGTGTTCCCAGATAGAACTCCAATATATTGGGTTATGATTTGTATCATGACAAATCATATGCAATGGTCTGGGAATCTATCCTTGAATCATGATCCTCCATGTACAATGATCCTTGACTCATGCTCCTCCATATTAAATGAGCCTTATCTCATTCTTATGGAATGTTGTATGTTGTTTCCATATTTCCCATGTTATAATTATCATTCTATATCATGACTTATTAATCATGTTCCTTTTATTATCCAGTGATATTCATATTGTATAAAATGTATTATCTTTTTCATGAAATTCTAAGTTTATTTCCCTAACTGGGATTTATATCTCTCCCCTTTCTTATGTTTTTTTCGAGGATATCCCATGTAGTTTTAAGTTGTTTATAATATTATGGTAATTTCATGGATGTTTTCAATAAAATTATTATATCCCATGTTCACGATTTTAGGTTTCTTACCTAATTACCTATGTCACTAGACTTATCGACTATTCAGGTCGTATAATGTGCACTTTTATGTAATGAATTAAGTATTTAATGTGTAATAAAGACAGGGGTCATTATAAACAAACTATTTAGTTCTACTAAATCCTTCTCATAACTATCTGAACAAAAACACTTCACCTATTTCTTAGTCATCCTTGACATTTGAGACCATTGAAATAAAATTCATGGAAGAAACACCACTAATACCCTACTAGGACTATAAATCTCTGAATTTCAAAGACATTCTTGGGATGTTACCAGTTTATCACATCTATCACCTTCTTTAGGTCCAAGAAAAACCAAACTTTAAGATAACCTATCCCAATAAGTTAAGATTGTCAATCTACGAGTGACATTTGGATAGCTTGTTGTATAAGTGATTCTATCTCAGTGTTCTCTGGACTTTGTCAAGCTATTGGGAATGATCATCTCTAGATAAGGATTACCCTAAGATGTTGCAATAAAAATCTCCTCAAATTAATCTATGAATATATGGAAGATCTAATTCATTAATGCTACAAATACATCTTGTGTGTTCGTTAGAACAAAATGCATTAAATAACTTGTAGAATCCATACATACTCTTGAAATAAGGTATGTGACTGTTAGACAATCTCACCCTCCACTGATGGTACCCTTACCGCAAATTAATCTTGAAGAAAATCTAGAAAAGATTAGGTGATAAAAGAGATCATAAATTATTGGAAGTGCATTCCAGTTATTGACTACAATATGGTTCCGTCTTTAGTAATTAACACATATGTAAAAAGTCCTATCAACCTTCTTATAAATAATCATAGGATAATCCAATAGTGAAGTACTAGGGTGTATTAATTCCTTAGTTTCTGGATCTTCAAACTACACTTTCAAATCTTGAAGTTACAATAGTGACATCCTCTAGGGTGGAACAGAAATTATTTTGGCTCCTAAAAACAACTCGATAGTGAAATCTATCTCTCCATTGGGTGGTAAGTCAGTGAACTATTTAGGAAATATATCTTAAAAGCAGTCCATTATAGGAGGATAGTTACTTTTCTACATCCCACCACCATCCAGAACAAATCATGTTACCTAGGATTTGACATAATTCAATCTATACCTAATTGGTCCTAAATGACTAGCCATAGGATCTCATTGTTCTTAATGGATAAATCTACCCCCTTTGGAGATATAGAAGTAACAATCCTTAAATAATAGTCAATTCAATCCTGGTACAGAACTAGACAATCCACACCCAAAATAAAATCATATCCTTTCATTTATAACACAAACAGTTCCCAAAAGAAATGTGTCCACCAATTTTAATAGAAAAATCCTAATAACATCTAATACCCTCAAATATCACCTTTAATTATGTATCAATGTCCATGAAACAATCCAATATCTCGGAATCAAATCTTATGAAATTGGAAAATTGAGAAGATAAAAAGGAATGTCATGCTCCAGTATTAAAAAACATAGGTAGAAGTATATAACACATGAATCATACCTTTAATAGTGGAAGGTATAACATCCAAACTGATTAGAATAAACTATATGGATTCTATCCAACTTTCCACTCAACCTTGATCACCAATATAGATCCACTTAAATTCTATTTCTGGTTGGTACTACCACTCATATGTCAGGGTACCACCTCTCTTACCCCAAACCAAACATCTTATGGAAATATGACTATATGTTTGTTGAGGGGTAGTTGAGTCCTTACTAGACTATAATTCCTAAACTGATTCACATATAGTACTCTAATTCTATAAACTATTTTATAACCTCTACAGATGGCTCATAATATCATAAGTGTGAAACTCTATAATTGGGAAAAGAAACTAGAATCTCTTTTGGAAAACCCTACCAAACCAAAACCAATTCCCCTAAGCATTGTTTGGATATATTTATCCACTATTCTGGATGATATATATACTACTTATTCAGTCAGGTTCCCTTTTATGATGATAGCCCAATTCATCATGTTAGTAGGTGAAAGAAGTTCACCTGTGACATGATTTCTAAATGAGTCCCAACCTATATGTGATTCTTCCTGGATATCTCGTATGATTAAAAATAAATGGAAAAATTCCATAGGTCATAATATGTCTAGCATAGTCCATCACTAACATGATCCCCTATATTAGGTGAATGAACTCCCAATCCCTCTCATCCCCCAGCGTCTCTAGATAAAAGTGACTAAAGAACTTCACCTTGAAGTCTTTCTAGGTTTCCAACTCTTATTTTCCAGCTTTCCCCATGATTCCCCACTAGTTTTTAACTGGTCCTCATAGCATATAAGAATAAGAAGAAAGATTCCCCCTCTTATCCATTGGTTTCTCCAGGTGCATGAATATTATATAGAAGGACTTGATCCAAAACTCAGTTTCATAGGGTCCTACATATCTAGTGAATATGATTGGATATTTTAGATAAAAATATCCTATCATATTGGACATAGAATGAACAATAGGAGTATTATCCATCTTCACCGATTCCATGGCCCATGGGAAACTATTGTGAAACTGATCGTCTATCTAGTACTCTGATGCCACAGAAACTTCCAACTAGACTGAATTAGTTGTGTGATGATTACCACTCTCTTGCTTCTTAACTCAAATATGAAATAGATTCATTTTTTTCTACAAGGTTCAACAAACTCCTCAGATCATAGGATACACAAAAAGATAAAACTCAATAGGTTAAGAAAAAAATAGAGAACCAAAAATACAAGGTTACTCCAAAACAAAACTTAATAGGTTATTTCTCATGTCATAATAGATTCATTTTCCCCTTTTTATATGATATTTCAAGGGATTTATTTTTATATTTTATACAGTTATATATATATTATGTAGTTAATATTTCCTTAGGATAAACAATGCATGTTAACATATTTCGCTACATTCGTACCATGATGAATCCATACTCGCCTTGTTCCATACTAGTCCATGAGTAAAATATCAGAAAATAGTAACATAACACAACATGTGGATCAACCAAGTTGAAATAACATCACAGATATAACAAGAGTAAATCGAGAAGATTAATCCCATCCTTGGAAACATGGGGTTTCCCCCCGTATATGGGTTAGCTACTCCCATGCATGAGTTCATTTCCATGCCCCAAAACACCTTAGTATCTAGTATACCATCCCCCCACTTGTAAAGAAATAGAAAATAATTGTTCTCTAATACCACTTTGTAACATAACCTTACCCTTTATCCCTCACATAAATGATTCTGGTAGTTACATTACCTTAAGTATGCCTCCCCATACTCCAGTGGTTGCTGACTTGTAGTCTGGGTATAAGAAATATAGTTGTAAGACTATACCATCTATAAAAGAGTAACAATGAAAATAGAAATATGACAAATGAAACACAGTATACAAATCATTATGATTATAGATGAATACTATTAATCCAAATAATATTTATAAACCATGTCATTCAATACTATACTCCAAACTAAATGTTGTGCTAAAATTTATACAAAAATAATTACTAAAAAAAGACTCCAAAATAATGTCTCCATAAACCATAGCCTTACACCCAATTCCTAGTCCCATCTCTATGCTTTAATCCCATCCAAAAAATCAAAAAATAAATAAATTATTGGATCCCTTTCCCTTTTCAATACATGCATCGATGAAATATGCTCGGGTACCAAATGGTGGCCTCAATAGGGTGTGAGTAAAACTCTATAGGTTGATACCCAAGATGTATAAGAAATAATATATAAATAAATATTGCATGAAATGGTATGATAAATAGGTTATTAATACATAAATTAATGAATATTATAAAATAAACCTATTAACCATCGATCTCGAGGTTGATACCCAAGGTCTACCAAACCTTCATCAGTATAATTCTAAAGATATATATCCATTGGTGGATTCTCTAACATAGGTTGAATCTCCCATACCACAAGTAGATTCTCCCATTGAGGATTAATCACCCATATAGTGTCATGTCACCGAAAATCTCACCCTCAGGCATTAATACTAGACTCTATGTGAATTCCCATTTTAGAACAACATATATTTTCCCATGGCACAATACCATATGAAGGATAAAAGTTACGGTTTAATACTAGACTATACGATAATTCCTATGCTAGAGTAGCTTATATGTTAGCATGGTAAAATACCATACAAAGGGAAAAAGTATTCATGAACCCAGTGTGAATTCCCATTGTTGGGGGCACTTTCATGCTGAGAGGACATAACACCTTATTCAAATTCTCATAGTAAGGATAATTTTAAAATTTGAAAAAATTAAAACAAGAGTCAATGCATTCAAATTTATCAAACATGTAAAACAAGAGATCTTGTGCCATATTAGTTAATTTATGCAAATTACCCATTATCAACCATTTTATCCCATTCTACCTAGTTACCAATTATCATAATAATTTTAAAAATTCTATTTCACATTTCATACATTCCAATTACCATTTCACATGTTATTATATCCACATCCCATTCTTCCATTCTGCAAATTCCAATTACATTTCAATCAAATAATTTCAATATACATGATTTTTTATTAAGTGAATCACAAAAATTGACCTGATAAATGAATTCCTTAACAAATTACAAGTATTGAAAGTACTTTAGGCTCATTAAATCTAAATCCCATCCTAGGTCAGGTGTTGGAACGCCTCTTTGGTGGATGCAAGTCTCGATCAAAATTCCAATGGGCCAACATGATCTAAGAGAGGTTTGAGCATATGTTGTCATCAATTTCACTGGGTTACCAATTAGTATATGTCACATACAAAACATTTTGATGTGATCATACACATTTAAGATATTAGGGAAATAAAAATAGACATTAATGAGTAGTTTTAGACCAAACACCTCATGAACAGAGAAGATGAGTAACCAAGATTGATCATTGGATCAACATGAAACACAATGATCCCCTAAAAAAATAATTAAAACCCACCATCAAGGTATTAATAATAGAATCTCTGGAAGAAGCATGGATATTTCACCAATGAAAATAGAGACCTATATATTTTGGATCACCAGATCGATAAATGATTTGAAGAAGTATGGAAAGGTGTTGGAGAATACTCATGATCCTTAGAGAGACTTCACATTTTTAAAATCCATATTTAGGGTCGAATTAGGAATAATTATGTGTTTAAAGGTAGTTATGGGGGGGGGGGGGTAAGAAATATGATTCTTCCCCTCTTAATCTCAGCCCAACCCAATGCCACTAACTAGATAGGGGTGCCTTCTAGTGCCACTCCATGGCTGAGAACCACACTTGCTAGCTAGTGGGTATCACTAGGTAGCCGGTGGGAATCTAGTAGCCTTAATAATCATTCTGATAGCCCACCGAATAGTTATTGGATTGAATGGGATAACTAGTTGCTCTGTAGTGTTTCCAAAACTGCATGCCACATCTAGATTTATGATAACTCAGTATTTCCGATCGTACAAACACCTCTGAAAAAATAACTTGAATAGGAAACAAGTATCTATTAGAAATATTTAAAATAATAAATAAGACTCAAAGGGGTTTAAAATAAAATGTAAAGATAAAAATAATATAAAAAAATAAGATCTTATATAAATTAATATTTTTATTTCTTATTAAATTTTAAAGGTTCACTAATAATGTTATTTTTGATATTAAATTTGGGTAAATATCATACTATATGATTTACATTGATTTTGAAAAGTGTATGTGTGCTACAATGGCCAGGGAATCTATTCCCATTCAATTAATCACTATCTCGTGCACTTAAATATTTAATATTTTGACTTGAAAGAGATTTTAAATAAATAAAATAATCATTTTGAAAATTAGAATATGGAATAATTGTTTTACTTTTGAAGAAAAACAAAAATAATTTTCAAAAGAAACATTAAAAAAATTATCAAATAATTTACTTGAATTAAAAAATAGGTTTTAAATAATTAATATATAAAATATAATTAATAATAGAATAATTTCAAATATTCACAGTACCTATATATATTATCATAATCCTTGAATTATCCCCAAAACTTATGTGGAATCCATTTAAATTTTCATTATAACTAAACTCAGTGTAGTCATCACACATGTATCTCAAGCACCCACAATCCATGTACTATGTAACTCCTTGGGTTTTTCTCTTGATAAATTTTCCCTACAAAATAACCATGTAACAAAATATTTTTTTACCCAAAATTTGGGTCTAATAATGTTTTCCAAAAGAGATTTTGGAATCCATTTTTTTTAACCATATGATTTTCCATAAGAATTACTAACAAAATTACTAGAAGAGAAATGGATTGACGTAGTCATACTATGACAATACTTTTGAAAATCACATTAAAAAATAAGACACATTATTTTTATATGATAATTAATAAATTATATTTTTATAATACTTTTACAAAATTTGTTGTAATTTTTGTGGTGCTTGCGTAATTTTTGAATTTTTTTATATATCTTTGAGAACACAAAATTCTATTTATATTTCTCTCACCATGGGTAAAATTAGCAAGAGGAATATTTAGATATTTAATTTTTGATTCAAGTTTGTCTATATTAGTTTTTTCTTTTAATTTCAAAGATACCGATTCATTTTCTTTAGAATTTTGAATCAGTTTAAAAACAACTTTACTGTAATTCCTTTTTTTCTGAGTTTGGTTCTAAGTTAATAAATTCCATCCACCAATTATTCATAATGTAATTTGATTAAATAAAAAGATTATGTGGAATAATTATAAGTAGAATTAGTTTTATAATTAACTTCCTCGTATACCTCAATTTCATCCATGATACATTTTTCACTTATATCACTTGAGTTTTAAGAAGAGATGGATTCATCAGTTACACTCAAAGTAGAAACTTTTAGAGACTTCTTTCTATTTTTTTTTGTTTTTGAGAAATTGGAAATCCATATTAATGTTACTCTTTATATTACAAAGATAACATGTTAACTAAAATTATTTCCATTTATTTACCTTTTTTATCATGGTTGAAGGATTTATTCTTATTTAGGAATATATTTACTTTGTTGGCTAGATGTGTTTTCATGGTTTCACATCTAGAAATTTTATCATTTATTTATTTAAAAGAAATTTTATTCTATTAATTTACTTCATTTTCTTATTTTTTATCTTGTTAATTCATGTTGATCTCATATGTCATGAGATAACTAATAATTACTTCAACTGAAATTTTATTAATTTATATTCCTTATTGAATCTCTATTACATGGGTGTCTCAGAACATCAAAAAACCCATGGTATCTTCTTCACAAGAGTTTTTTTATAGTGAAAATCACCATGTGATTTTAATCACTAAAAATTTTACTAAACTGATTAAACATCTCATAAATTGATTCATTGTAATCCATACGAAAATTTTCATGATATTCTCTTTTCATGTAAAGTATTGTATCTATAACTTTATTAGTTCCTCTATTAAAAACATCACGTAATTTCAAAATTTCATGGGTATTTTTAAAAGTGGATACTTAATTAAATACATTTTTATCTAAACCATATCGAATATCATTTTTTTCTTTTTAATATAATTCCAAAGTCAAAATATCATCATAAGTACATTTTGATTCCGATTCTTTAATTGGTGTATAACCATGCATGAAAATTTAACAAACCAAATTAATTATGCTTCCTAGAAAAGTAAAAAAATATTACCTTTAGAATAAACATAGAAAATTAAATTAAGGAATAAGGAAATAAAAAATAAGATTCATTCAGGACCCCCTTGTATGTTAGAGGTAGAATCCATTTTTAAAGATCATTTTTTAAATCGACTATTATTTCAAAAAAATAAAATTTTAAGAATGAGGTGTAATTGTTTTTGAAAATCAGAGTCTCCTATGATACCAATTTTTTCCAAGTAAGATTTAATGAGGGGGATTTATTTTCTTTTTAATATTTAAATAAAATTATGGATACAAATATTCAATTTAGGGATAAATTAAAGTAATAAAATTAAGAACAATGGAACTGATAAGTGTTTTGAAAGTCCAAAGTATAAGCATTAGAGAAGAAAAATGTAAATAAATAAATAGGTTTAATTATATAATTTTTATGATTATTTAATTTATATTACCATTGAATAATTTATTAGTTTTATAATATAGATTAATATATAAATGATATGAAATGTAAATAAAAGATAAGGCATACAATAAGATAAAGGAGTATGATAATAGCTCAATAAGAGCTCATATGTCTCCCGCCCAAATTTCTTGAGGGTTTATAAATCAAAATATATTTAATTTAGTGATACCTAAGAAAATATAAAATTATAAAAATCTTGAAATTATTGGTATTCAGGAAACCATAAAATAACTTGTTTTTAACGGGTTTGTAAGAACCTGAAGAGAATTTCCTTGGTTTTAGTGGTTTACCAAGAATCCCAAATGAGAGTGAAAAATTGGTGTGGGGGGGAGTTCTTTGCTAAAAGTAATTTAAATAAAATCACTCAATTCTTTAAAAATTTATTAATTATGAAATATAGATATTTATAGAAAGAAATATGGAAGATAAATATATTATAACAAAAAAATAAAAATTGATCTCCAGATGAGGAAAAAATGATGAAAATTTGTAGCCAATTATCATTACCATTCACTAAAGACTAATAAAGTTCTTTTTAAATTGATTTAATGTCTTACCAAGAATACCATTGGTGTTATTTATAGTATCTAGGTTATTAAGGGTCATTTATGAGGTGTAAATGGACTAAGGAAACTTTTGAAGACCTATATAAAAGATCCCTTTGGCTTGTTGACTCAATGAAATTGACTTTTCAGTAGGATTTTTATGGGCTTATAAGCTACTACAGAATCTATAAGGTTGATTCTTACTTGAACCAAGGTTCTGGTGAGAAACCTATAGAATAACAGTATTGTCCAGAGCTAAATGGGTGGCCAATGAGCTCAATCGGGTAGCTAGTGGACTTCCAGTAGCTTTGCTGGTTTTGTCTAGTGCCACCATATTTCAAGTGGCACTCCACTAGGTAGTTGGTGAGTGAAACTTTTAGGTATCTTGAAAATTACTAAAAAACTTCAATTAATTCCATCACTTTTCCTACATAACTCTAAAACATAATTTACATTATTAATAATTGAAATTCACTTAATTGAAGTGGTTAGAAATATTGTTAGTGTTTTTGATCATTAAATTAATTTTCATGTGAGGTAGAACAAAAGGAAAATATTATGTCTTGAATATGGAATTTTTTATTTCATCATCACATTCAAAAATATTTTTTAAAAAAAATATTGAAGGTTAATATTAAAGAACCATATCCCACCCATTAGTTGATTAATTAGGTCCACAATATTTAGAAGTAGATACCTGATATTTGTAGTAACATGATTCAATCAATGAAATGTCTTAATTATTCACCCGTTATTAGAAAAAAATAGTAGTGATGAAAAAGGTGAAAAAATGGGTCAAATAAATCTAATCTAATAAAGATCATTTAATTGGTCCCTCAACTCTCAGATCTCTTCGGGTTCCATCTTATATTCCCTTGATTTAATTTGAGTTGTCCCAAAATAAATATATATGAAAAATTATATCTCACCTCATAAGAAATTATAATATTTCATCTGAAGATACATATAAAATTTAAATATTATTTTTTGTTTATAATCCATCAAAGGATCCCCTAGAAAAAGTGAACTACATGAAAAATGATAGGTGATAAGTTTTTGTACCATCCTCATTGAATCACCTGTCCTTTATTGAAAGTATCACTCACCAAGGAATATAAAACATCATCCATTATCTAAAATATAAAATAAAAATCTATGGTAGTACTAAAACGATACTTGAATATGGGTTAGCTGATCCATATAGAGAATTAAATTATATATCCTCAAGTCCATCACATCCAAATCCCTAAAAAAAATTCCTCATCAAATGACAAAATATATTGATGTATGAGGTGAGATAATTATCAAGAACCATTTAAAGAAGTTTCCAACCATATTCCTCATTCTAAAAACTCAATTATAATATCATATTCACAAATAAGAGACATAAAAATAAAGGAGTGTGTGGATTCATTGTTAATGTGGACATAACCAAATATATAATACATGTATAACATACCTCCCACTATATCAGATATAAGATGGTTAAACCCTTCCATGGATTGAATATGTACATGACCCTATTTATAGATACCCATTAATAAAATGAGGGACATCAGGTTGTGGTGGATTGTATGGGTGGAATATTCTCACACTTCCATCTTTGACTGCACATCCACTAAAATCAACTCCTCCAAGAGCTTTTCTAAAACATCCTCCATGTGTTCTCCCATCCAAATTAGTTCTATGATGGTGTGGCCCACACATTGAATCAATTTGGAATCCAAAATACAATATACTATATAAAAATTATTGAGATATATTTCCATGAACACTATAAGAATAGCATGTCTCTTTAGGACTATGTATGGTCTTTCCTCATGTACTACCAGTTATTGATCCTTATAATGGTTACCAAACCAATATAAACCAAATATCTCAAGATTATAAGTCCTTATATACCTAATTACCTAATTTGTTGATCCTTACCCAACTAAAAAGGTTTTTACTATGCCCTCTAATGTTTATTACCAAAAAATAATTCAATAACAATATCCCTCTCTTGGACCTCCATGTATGATGGAGATCAAAGAGAGAAACCCCAACCATAGATATCTATATAGATTCCTTGATTAATTCATTTATCTTTAAGGAACTTATCATTGATTAAATATTATTCAAACATAAAAAATCAAATAACTGAGATTCATACCCTACCACTGTCATTCAACCTTTTTAATAGTTGAACAACAACAAATATTGCACCATCCACAAGGATTATAGGTAGAACCCCTACCTTAAAATTCATTTAAACTCAACCCAAGATATAATATCACCTCTTTATTCATTTTTAATCATGGTCTATAAAATTAATGACGTCCCCATTAAAATACAAGAAACTAATACCACCCTATACTTCTCAGGTTTCACTACAAGGTTAAAAACACTAATCAAAACCTATAACTAGTTATTCAAGTCACACCCCGTTATTGAAATTATTTTATTTTGTTCTTTTCTTGGATTTGGATCATTTGGTTGAAGTTTGGGTTGAGTTACCGATTTGATTTTTTGAGTTTTGGATGTTTTTGGGTGAGTCTCGGCGCTTAAATCTACACCTAATATGAATCAAGGATGGCCAAACTAGTTGGGTACAACATTAAACCCAAACAATCCATAAAAAGCACTAATGGGATAGACTCATGAAGCTCCATCACCAAGTCCTTCACCACCGCGAATGGTATCAAAACGGTAGATAGAAACCTCTATGACTGCTGTGGAGTAGTGATAGAAGGCTCTACTAGTTCGATGAGAACCGTGACCATCACAGAGTAGTGACCTAAGGCTCCATAGGTCCAATGGTGCCTCCTCCAAATGAGAAGTGAAATTTACTTCATGTAACACCTTTGATAATCCTGATACCCGACACCTATAAATATTTTGATCAAACCCACCATAAAGGATCACTACCCTTACCTTTCAACTTCCAAGCTTTCATTTCGTGAAGCTCCCTTTTCTCTGTGAACCAGTTGTAAAACTGCTTCAAGTACGCTATTTTAGAACTAAAAATGAAATTTCCATTCACTATTACTTACCTCCTCTTTATGTGGGGATTCCCTTCATGAAGCCCTATGACCATAATGAAGGGAGGAGTCCCCACTGAGCACCCAGGACTTTGCGGATCATTCAGCCTTTACGAAGAACCCTCCAAACACATGTAGAATCCATGCCTTGGTTGGGTTACCATGCTTTGCAGAGTCCCTTTTCAACATGATTTATGAAGCACCTTTATTGGTGATTTTATTCCTCTTTTTGAAGCGCCAGAGCTTGGCGAAGCTCCTCTTAGTGAGACCTTCTACTTCACAAGACCCTCTCTCGTGTGGCCCTCTAGGAACGTATGAAGTGATTTCATGGTTCCTTGAGTGTTGATTCATGTTTCATTTCCCTGCCTAATTCTCCTTCACATAGGTACACTAATGACTATTTCTTCCTCACATCTCCATACTAACATGGCCCCCTCAATTGAACACTCCTCCACCCCATTGTATTCTAGCATTTCTTGTGTCTTACCTTCCCCAAGTGAGGGTTGGTAAAAGTTATATAAGTCCAAGGGGTGAGGAATGAGTCCTCATCATCCGAGTTGCAGGATGTTAAACTTCCAAGAACCCATGTCCTAGAAAAATGATGTTAAACTATAATTTTTCTCATACATTGAAGGCATGGGTAGGCCAGATAGAGGATGTGACCAAGAACCTTTTTATTCCCACCTTTTAGTCCTCCCCCTCTTACTTCATTTGTGATTTTTCTCCATGTGTGGCTCAAGAAGTGTCCATGTAAGCCCTGAACCAACTTCTTAGGCTTCCCTCCTAGAGTAAGTCCCAATCTCCATCTCCCTCAGTCGCTAGCCATGAATAAGCCCCATTCCCCTTATCTTTCATTATGTCAAACTGTATCTACCGAACTACGTGGACTATGATCCATATCCATTGGGGTATATTGGAAGTCTCTCCGAGGATCAAGCCCATCACTCCCCACAATCCATTTGTCCTAATTATTTCGTGTCAGTTCTCTTGCGTCCTGCATGACGTTAAACAACAACTTCCAAACTATATGGGTTTTGATCACTTTTAGGTATGTAGGAGGCCTCTTCGAGCTTCAATCCCAACCAATGGTAAACCCTGGTGCTCCCTTCTAGTAATTTTTCCTTCTGATGTAACATATTCTCGTTTTGGGAAACATCTCTCAAATCCATTCTTTGAGGTGTTCTAATCCACAAGGATAGCTAACCCTGCATGAGACACCTCCCTAGGTGTATTATTTCCAAATCATAGGTTCTACTTCATTTGGACCCTTATCCATGAGCTCCATTCTCATGACCCACCTCCCGAGGTGTCTCATTTCTCCATCCTGATCTATGTGGGCTTTGATTCCTAGCCACTAAGGTATGTAGGAAGCCTCAGTGAGGTTCCAAACCAGAACCTCCACCTTCACGTCAGTTCCAATTCATTCATTCCACCCATTTCACCCAATCTTCCATTATCCATCCTGATTCCTACTCAGGCTAGGATCATTCCATCCATGCGGGCAGCGAACCATGCCTAACCTATTCATCCCATTTCTCTTTGTAACAGTGAGGAAGGTGACCATGTGTAATCCATACACATCATATCCATCCAACCAAGAGTTAACCAATTGTGATGGGTATCTAAAAATGTGTAAGCCCCAAACCACACCCTTTCTAACTACATTAGTTTTGATCCCAATCTTCTACACATGGTATGTAGGAAGACTCCACGAGGTTCAATCCTAGCCAATTGTAAACCTTGGCGTCCCCCATTTTTTGGGTGTGTTTACATGATCAATCCTTTGTTTTTTCTAGGTCAACCTTCACAATGTGAAATATTCCCTTTTGGGGACATGCCATTCTAGGTCCATCCTCATTGGGTGTTTTGATCCATCCATCCAGTAAACCTTCCTGGTGATCCCTCCTAGGGATGTACCAATATTATCCCCTATTTTCAGTGTTATGACTAGTCTGATCCATATCCATAAGACGTTAAGATTGTAACATATCTCATTTTAATCATGGGAAATTAAGGAAAACCTCAGAGACGTGCCTCTATCATAAGATTCCCCACATTCAACATGGGTTGCCTCCGGGTTTCCCACCCTAAATAATCTCTCTGATAAGGGAAACATCAGGTGTACCAAGCTTCTAATGCTAAAAAAACCAGTTATGCCCACCATGACTACTTCCCTGACTGAATGTTTCTTCCCTAACTTGACCATTTTGAATGTACTGATGGAAGCATCATAATTAACTGGTGTCCACAAAAAGATGCAACTAGTAGGAGTTTCACGAAAAACATCTTAATCTTTAAGAGAGACCCGAACTAGGTGAAGAATTCTAAGGAGGAATCCATAGAAGGAGAGACCGACATCACATCATTCCATTTCTATCAAGGTGTAGAAATCTATAAATAAGTGATGAATGTCACCCACCATCGGAATGTAGGAATGTGGGGCAGTAGATGCGTGTCCCTATAGATGGATCGTGCCTCGATGGAAAGCATCAAAAACAGAAAAGGTGAACCTGTTGTGTATATTTTATCATTAAATAATGGGGACTAGTAGAATAAAAGAAATAAGTAGATATGAATGTCACCAGATCCATCTATCTGATGCTAGGTCTCACCAATATATAGTGGTCCTAGAGTGGTACTCACCTTGGGGAAATTTATAGTTTGGAATTCCAATCAGTGACATTGTCAGCATGAATCTCTCTATCCATCATTGGAAGGTTGAACAACGCTGGGGTAATGGGGGATTATTTCCTATGATCTATACTTATATATAAATATTCTTTCTTTGCAGGACCCGAGAAAAAGAAAACCAGTCACCTCCCTCCCATAGACATAGGGGAAGGGGAAATACCAATGCAGAAATGCTTCACGGCTCCGCCTCAGCCACGACATCATCCATAAACATGACTAACAGGCGTCCATGCCCCGTATCACTCTCAGAATTCATTCAAAGAGGGTGATTGATACAATTATTCAATGTTTTTAACATATTGTGTTCATCCCAACTAGGGATATGGCCCACAGGGATTTGGATGCTTCTGTGCCTCATAGTCACCACTTCCCCCAAGGGCCATGCAAGGAGCCACTGCTCCCCACACCAACGTACAACCGTTTCAGGATCCCCTCCCTGGAATGCTCTTACAACTCATTCCCCTACGCTGATGAGCTGTGGGATGTTAGAGTCATCCATGATATGATGAATACCCAGGGGCTTTCACGGATGGCTCTCATATGGCTATATCAATGCCATTATCTGGTCTCTTAGGCCGAGGAATATGTGGCCTATACCCCACTGTTAACATCAGGTGATAGATTAGGAATACACCCATCAGGGGACGTAATATTTTACAGCTTTAGTGGCCCATGTCACCCTGATTAATTCTATCATATCCCTGAAACTATAGATTAGAGATTCACTATTGCACATTTGGGATCAAGTCCACAACCACCTCATGGGAAGGCTTGGTTGACTCTTCCAGTCAGCATCACTAAAATCAGCTATCATAGGCCAAACCGTGATGAAGAGACATATAATGGTGGCCCTCCTCGTACCATCACCAGTCACAGTGGAGGTCCTCCCCACACATAGACTCATCATGGAGGTCCTCCTCATGCCACCAGAATCAGTACAAGTGGAGGCCCTCCAAATCATGTTGACATCTAGCACATATGTCCTCCCCATACCCATGATCCCTACTATAATGATTTTCCCCATATTTCAGTTTTTCAACACGAAGGTCCTCCTCTCCCATAACAAATCTTTGTGGAGGTCCTCCCCATGTTCTTACCTACTCCAGGAAAGGCCCTTCCCTCTTCAGAACTTCCATTCATGGTTGCCCTCCTCGCGTGTCTAACAACCAGTATGGTAGTCTTCCCCATACTCAGGATCGTCAACATAAAGGTCCTACCAATTCCATGTTCGACATGTTACCAGGTGCTACTCGCACCCCAAATAACCAAGGAAGAGGTTCTACATACTCTTTTACTAAAAATTGAGTTCCTCCCTTCTCTCATTGTAGTCCTGATGGTGGTCCTCCCCGCTTTGGCGACAACATGTATGGTGGTCCTCCTCATATCCCATCCAGCTCTAGCAGAGACCATCCTAACTCCAACACCACACCACACAGAGATCCTCCTTATGTAGAAGATTTAACCTACCCTAAAGAACCATCTTGGGGATGAAGGGAGAACCATATCCACCAAAAGAATAACTCCGAGAAGCACCAGATCATTGTCAATCTAGTATGATTTTCAAATTCTGAAGTACAGTGTGATTTGATGATGGAACCATCACCCTATTCTTATAAATCAACATCTGGGGAAGAAACACATTGTATGAGCTTCTTCCTTCTATAATGAGAGATGTATCATATCCCTAAAACCCTTCACATGTACAAGTAGGTGGAGGAAGGTTTTTCTCTATTTTAGGGTCTGGACATGCAATCCTCTCTTTAATCACCAGGATCATTCTCTACCTCAACTAGAGATCATGAAGAGTTGTTATAGGGAGTGACATATGATGGGAATCTTCCAGAACTACCACCATTCATTACCGCCATCACAAATTAAGTAGTGGTCTGCACACCATCTTATAGAGACATGATGATGTGGTTGGTATCATCTCTAAGAGATGACCTAGTTAGCAAAGTCTTGTCATCTTGTGTAGTGTTTTGTCCACCGACCAGTTCACCACCATAGTGATCCACATCAGTGCCGTTACCGATTTCTCAGCCTACCCTAGTTGAATAATGGAGAAACCAAGGTCTGTATCTTTATTCTAAATGAATATTTTTGTGGGAAAATATCATGGAAGATTGGTTTTTTGGAATGTTCTGGCCGACCATCACCCCAGACATCGACGTTCCAGAATTGATCATCCAGGTCGAGGTCATGTGTTTTCACTAAACCATCTAAGAGACACATTTCTATTTCAGGAATCATTAGTTTGTATCTCTGAAGATTCGGGAGTATTAAGAATACATCGAACAGTAGCGCCACATTGTCGATCTAGCCACACATCCTATGGTTCAACACCATGCATTTCCCGACTACAATCAAGATCTACATTAGAGGTAAGTTCAGAGATTTCTTGTGCTCTACAGAATCATCAAAGAGGCATCTCTGTATGTACAGATCTGGGGATAGGGGAAGTATGCTACTCTCTACGTTAGCCCTTTCTGGAACCAGCCTGATTTACCAAGTGATATCAAGGATATGACACAAGGTGTATTCGTAGTGAACATGGATAACCACATATAGAAGGACATCGATATAGGAATCTCTGAATAGAATGATGCCCCGGGAACAACGTAACATCTATTGGACCCCCCATGAATTTTTACTCACCAAAAAATACATTTTATTGGCCTTTTGAAACCTACCGAGTTATTGAATCTTATTCGAGACCCCAACAAGGTTAAAGGATAGACTAGTACCTTTAATATATCTGATCTATATGGCTGAACATACAAGATAGAAGATTGTCCAGCAAAGGATGCTCTTCTCCAATAGCTCACGGAACAAAAAGGGTCATTGAAAAACTCTTTGTCGAGTGTGTTGCGGAATGCCACCCAGATTATGGTGATCCCTGATATAATCCAATTAATCCTCCATCGTGGCAGCATGGGTTGGAACAAATTCTCCCAGGTGAGTTGTCTGCAATTGATCTTGATAACCCTGCATATCCTGATAGGGTAGAGGCTGGATTCTATGGAAAGTGAACATGGTACAAACTGCCAAACCCACCAATGCTGCATAATAATTTTCTCTAAGATCCATCTCTACTTTCCATATCTGCAATAGCCACTTAGGTTTTTCTTAAAGTCATTCCTCTATCTTCTCCACATGCCATCACTCAATCATCTCCTTAGGAGGTTCCACCAGCTTCTCTACAAGATGATGAGTCTGTTTATTATGTTGAAGAGCTTTCCAATGAAATGGTGATCAGGAATCCTTGTGAAGATAGAAATCCTTACGAGGATGACTAGATGGTCAGTCTCATTTCCATCCTCAAGTCACTTGAAACCGGATTGGTGGAAATCCTTCCTGATGGCAAGCCGTATCTAGAATTGGTGGATGATGTGCTAGTATCACAGGCTTTAAAAATGCTACCTTTTCACCCTTAAATGTTATAGGAGACCCACTGTAGAATTTGACCCATTTTATTTCAAGGTGTGCACCCATGTTGGGAACTCCAATGTAGTAGGAAGCCACTAATCTCTGGTGTTTTGTATAGATGTTGGAAGGGCCTATGTTCATCTAGTACAACTAGCTACCCAATGGGTCCATAGCTGGTTGGGAAGATCTTAGAATGCGTTTTCTTTATCAGTTCAGCTCCACCACTCACAACACCAGTATTGGTGACCTCTTCAAGTGTAATAAAATGACTAGATGAGTGCGTCGTAGACTTCATCTCTAGGTGTAAGGGACTCACATATTTTTTTGATTTGTCTTTGACTCAAGAGAAGCAGCTGACAATGTGGTTGGGGAATGTGAATAATGAACTAGTCCCCTCTCTTATCACTCAGAATGTCCCAAGTGGATTCTGGTATTTCTCTGACAAGGCTCATATCCAGGAGGTAGCCTTATATAAGGATAATTTGGCTTGTCTATTGCCCCCCTTAGCTTATGTACAACGAGATTCCAAGGTTTATATAGCTGTCGTTTCATAGGTAGAGGCCCCAAGGCTGCAATAATTTTTACCATCAGATCCATGTCCACAACCTCATAGTGGTCCATACCCTCAGGCCTATCCTTAGGCTCAGTATCACCTTCCTTAGAATCGGAAGACATCAACACGTAATGCACCGACACCTCCTAGGAGAGATAATTAGGTTCCACCTCCTCACATGGATCTGCCCCCATCATGTCTAGAATCATAGGGTCCCTTTCTTGGATAGGAGAAACTGGTCCTACTCATTTGATGAAGATCAGGTCCCTGATTATTTTTAGAGTTCCATGGATCATAGAATCTTGTAATTCTAGAGTGTTGGAGACCCCAAGAGGCTGATCTCATTTATCTCCCCAACTAATGACCCTATAATTGGTTTCTTTTATATACACTCAAGCAATGATATGTGTTCAAGGACTAGCTCCATAACTAGGTCAACAAATATATAGTTAGGTTGGGTCCTAGTCTGGTGTTGGTGGCGTCTGTTTCTAGAAATTTGGACAACACCAGTGAAGTTGAATGGCTATAGGTGTCTAAGCATGGGTCTAAGAAGCAAGATAACTGGATAGTTACCCAATTAGTATCTCATGCTCATGGTATAATCTATACGCATATGAATCATCCCAATCCCTCTGAGGTAACCATGCCTCCCTGAGATTATGTTGTTGCACCCACGTCTTAGCCTTCTACCTCTTAGAAAGACAGGCATAAAAAAGTAAAAAAGTCCCCCTCCAGTGCTAAAGCTTCCTTGTGCAATTGGATAATTCCTTCCCCTAGAGATGGGTGTCATACCCAAAATCCTCCTAGTGTTAGAGGATTCCTAAAGTGATGACCAGGAGTATGCCTCAATGAACACTGTTGAGCTAGTGGACCCTAACATGGTTCCTGATGACAGGGAGTGTCAGGAAGGTTCTCATAATATTCACTATCAGTGCCATCATCGGTGAAACTGTGGATATATGAATCATCAGAATGCACTAGTCAGTGCCTCTAGAAAATCCATGCATGATACTGAGACTAGAAAGAAAGTTCATTATAGAGACTAGCATGCACATTCCTCTCCTCCTTTCTCATCAGATTATCTACCAGTTCCATTCATGCTAGTTGACCAGGCAGATTATCCTTGAACATACGATGATAATACATCTTCATGTGTTGGAATACCTCAACCATATGATAGTTAGCCAATAGTAATTTTGTATGGTTTAGATTTTGAGAAAGGGGATACCCCCAACACCATCTGTAATCCTCCTATTCAAACAATAGTGCCCATCATACCCCATATCACAGAACAACCTTTTTTCTTTAGAAATGTGAACCTAGATTGAAAGTATGATGTGCTCAAGCTCTTCTCCATCATCCATGAAAATATCTCAATCCTCAAGGCTCTCCACCTGTTCGAATATATGCGTGAAGCCCTTAGAGAGGCTTTAAGAATCCCACTCTATTTTAAAACAGAGGGAGTGGATTCAGATTCTTTCCATGATAAGGAAGAAGAGCATACATAATTTCAAGATATCATCTCATTCTAAGGAGAGGATGAAGGATCTCATATACAGGGGCACATTCACTCCTTATACATCACATGCCAGCTTAATGGTAGGGAAGTCTACCGTTTTCTTGTCGACAAAGGTTTTGGGATTAATATCTTCTCAAACAGGATGATCTGAAAGCTAGGACTATCTGAATTATATTTGAGTCCCTCTGACAAGAAAATTTCAGGTTATGACCAGATAGAGAAAAGGTCTTGTGGAAAGATTCACTTAAAGACCTAGTTTGGTGGCCTGATTTCTAGCACTGAATTTATAGTCATCTCATAGGATACCTCCTACAATTTGTTGACAGGTAGACCCTAGCTCTATATACACATATTAGTTCCCTCCACATATAATCAATGCCTCATGTACTCCCTCAACGGTCGAGTGGGTGTACTCTAGGGTGATGCATCTCCCTTTACCTCTTGTGAAGACCGTTATTTGGATACTTACTATTACAAGAGAAAGGAAAAGTGGGTTAAAAAAAATAAGGTTTAGCATACAATGACTTCATCCAACCCATGTATATATTTGGATGATGCATTCATCCTCATGAATCATCAGTTGGAAGCCACATCCCCGGACACGGGAAACTACATTTTGTCTATAGAAGGAGTTGGAAACACCCTCCCAGGTATAAGGAACACCAGACGATCACATCATATTCCTATAAGAATCAGGGTCAAGTGATTATATATCCCCTTACCCCTATAAGGTATCAATATATAATCTCCATGGCTACAACAATACACCATAATTACTTGTTCTACTGAGCTGTGTTGAACCGACTTAGGAAAACACACCACTACTACTATGATATCATCTCGTACGGGCCCCTTAGTCAAAGACCTAATTGAATTGGGTAAAACGCCTTTATGGACAAGGTTATATTTTTACATTACTCTCCCAATGAAGTTTCCTTCACTTCCAAAGCCGGCACCAACATCCCTTCTCAGTCATCCAACATGGAAGAATTACCCCCTCCCAATGATCTGCTCACTTTTGATGAAAAATAGAAGTTGGAAGATTCTCCTCCCACCTTCGAAGATGGTGTATCCACCACCATTGATGAGTTGATACATGTGAATCTCAGTACTGAGGCATACCCTATACCAACACTGATTAGTGTAGTTATTCCTTCAGATTAGTAGCAGTAGTATGTGGATTTTTTGAAGCAGCATCAAGATGTATTTTCCAATAGTTATGAAGAGATTACAAGACTATGACCTCAGATATCAATCCAAAATCTTGGTATCTTGAAAAGTCATCAAAGGTTACAATAACCTCCTATAAAGATGAACCTTTCTCAGAGTTCTATGGTTGAGGCCGATGTTGATAAGATCATCAAACCCAACATTTTTAAGGAAGTTCAGTACCCCAAATGGTTGGCCAACATCGTTCCTGTCAAGAAGAAGAAAATATAGATAAGAGTCTGCATTGAATCCTAAGATCTCAACCAGCACTATCTGAAGGATAATTTTCACTTACCTATGATATATATGTTGATCAAAACCACTACTAGGTTCCAGGATATCTTCTTCATGGAAGGGTATTACAGATATAATCAAATCCAAATGGATCCTGATGACGTGGATTCCATGACCTTCAGGGAACCACAAGGTAATTTCTATTACTAGGTAATTCCATTCAGTCTGAAGAATGAAAAAACACCTATCAGTGTGCCATGTACAACATATTCAAACCAACCCTTGGTACATTGGTGGAAGGCTACATGGATTATTTGGCGGTCAAATCCCATCAGTTTCATGGCCATCTAAGAGATCTTGATGAAGTGTTTGGCTTCCTCAATTCCCTCTATCTAAAGATGAACCCCATGAAGTGAAACATTGGGGTAACTTATGGAACATTCATTGTATTTTTCATCAGATACAAAGGCATCAAGATCAATCCAAATAAGATCAAGGCTATCAGTTAGATGCCTCCACTGAGAAACCTTTAAGAGCTCTGAGGCATCCAATACCACTTCGCCTACCCATGATGATTTATCATGAATCTAGCATGAAAGTGTAAGCCCTTTCCCTAACTCATGAATAAAGATGTTGATTATATGTGAAAAAATGAGTGTTATACCACTTTCTAGGAGATAAAGAAGTACCTGCTGCAACCTCTGATTTTGGTGTCCTGTGAGAATCCACAAAAATATTTTCTGAACCACCATATTTTGATATTTATTCTAGATTAGTGTATAGTAATCCTTTTGTATTTCGATATCATGTTCATTTTTCATAATGTTGTCAAGGGTCAGGTGCTAGTAGATTTTCTGGCCACCCATCCAGCCCCTGCAGAGCAGTCTTTGGATATTGATATTCTAGAAGAGGAAATATTCTTAGTAGATCTAGTCATTCCTTATTGTAAGATTAAGTTGTATGGTTCCTTATATATCCCCATTAGTATAAGGATCAATGATCCTAGACTCAATAGAGTAGACCTAGGTATCGTATTCATCACTGCCACATAGGCTATATTGCCATATTCTTTATTATTGATAAAATGTTGCACCAATAATGTGGAAAAGTACCAGTCTCTTATCCCTGGTCTTGAGTTGGACCTTGAGATTTACGTTCCCTACCTATATGTGAAGGTGGAATCTGAGATAGTCATCCAAAAAATCAACGGTGACTACATCATCATGAAGCCAATGCTCATTCCATTTTTGAAGCATGCTCGCCAATTGATGGCCCGATTCCCTTCTTGGAATAAATTCATTCATATTTCTCAACAATATAATGGTTTATCCTATGACTTGTAAAACCTTTTTTTGTCTCTCATAGAGCCTTACCTGGTTGATTTGATCATCCATGTGGCGCATCAAAGGTTCGTCGCTCATGTCACCTTGGATGATGATGATATCCAACAGGTAAGCCATCTTACTACCAGTGCCACCAAATTAAGACCTACAGGTACCCCTACTTAGGAAGAGAGACCCTTGAATGGATGAATCCTTTTTTAGTATCTCCAACCTGAAAATATCCCAATAGAAAGAGTCTAACATGATTGAATCTATCAGCGTGCAGCACAATTCACCCTCTGGAGTGGTCCCAACCTTGAACAAATCATGTAAAAATGTGGGATCGATGGTGTTCTCCTCCATTACATTCAAAGAGATGAGATCTCCCTGGTTATGATGGATGTACATTACATTTCATATGGAGCTCATAAAGTTGGGATGAAACTCTCCCATCATATCAAAATGTTTTGATACTTATAGTCCACCATGTTCTATGATCGTATCAAGTTCTCTAAGGTGTGTCACACATGTCAGATTTATGTAAATTTTGTGAATTGGCCGCCAGAGACTCTCCATGCTACGAAGTACTCTTGGCCCTTCATGGTCTCAGGACTTGACATCATGGGACTATATCCTCCAGAAAATGTTCGCCAGTGCCAGTTCTTTCTGACTGCCATAGATTGTTTCTCCAAATGGACTGAAGAAATTATTGTCAAGGAAGTTGAGGAGAATTTTTTCATTGATTTAATGAGCTCTAACATTATCTATCAATTCATATTCCATCACTTCATCCTCATAGATAATGACACCAAAATTCAAGTAGATGAAGTGAAGAAATTATATGCCAAGTATACCATCATGTCCAACCATACTTCTCAAAAACATGTGCAGACAAATGGGAAGATCGAGGCATTCAACAATACCCTCTCTAACATATTTGAAAATATTTTTGGACAGAACAAGAATTTTTTTTCAAAAAATATCTCCAATTATCTCTAACCTTACCGGATAATGACTCTTAATTATAGCCAAGTGACCCCATATTCCCTGGTGTATATAACAGAGGTAGTCCTACCCATCAATATACAGTTTCTGTAGTTCCATACCACTATCTATGATCATAAAATGTTAAACAGAGTAGAAGAAGATTATCTAGCTGATCTGGAATCCCTTGATGATAATATTCTTTGATCCTTTCACAATCTAGAGAGGGACCAGAAATGTATAGGAAGAAATTTTAACAAGGATGTTGGTCTCTACTCCTTCCCTCAAGGTGACAAGGTATTGGACCTGAGGATTCTAATAATACTCATAAGGAAGCCACCAAAGTTAGAACCCAAATGAGTGGGACCCTATATCATTCAAAAGGTTTAACCTAATGGTGCATATTCCTTGGTAACTATAGATGGAGAGCGTATTTGTCCTCCCACCATGTCCAGGTTCCTAAAATGATACTTTATAGAGGAACCCCATTTGTTTCACATCCTTTATAATGTTAAACAATTAAACTCTTTTTCCTCATCCTGTTTTATGTTAAAATTCATGAAACCAGATTTGCTACATGACATTAAATTACATGGTAGTCATCATACTACATGATGATAAACTGCACGGTTTACACTTGTAGTCTGAGATCTATGACCTTAAACTAAGATCTCCAGTGTCCCGCATGATGTTAAACTACAACCCTTATTTCCCTTTGTCCTGAATGAAATTAAAATTCCCATTCATTCTTACCACATGACATTAAACTACATGATATATTCAATACAATTTATGGATTTATTACCATCTTCATGGGATATATACGAACCCCTGAACATTTTATCATCGGTTCCAACCCTATGTTTTTTCTATCTTTGGTCTTAAGACCTATGGTTTATCCTAAGAGCATGTGCTGTGGTATGGAATTGGTCCTCATTCATGTCAGGTTAGTAATAGAAGCACCATGTTCCTCCCTTAGGATAACATTCGTCCTTACCACATGGCATTGAACTGAATGACATCTCCAGAAATACATATTAATTGATTCTCATCCTTATGAGATATAAAGGAATGCCCTGGTATTCTTCCCTCGGCCTATCAATAGGTATCGAAAATCATTTTGTATTTTAATCATTTTTTCATGACTGTCCTTGGATCACATGGTGTGGTGTGAGACCTCAGTGGGTCCCCATTCACATCAGGTTTACAACTACCACATCATGTATTCCCTTCAGGGTTATTCCCCTTTACCCAACTTCCTTATCGCATGACATTAAACTATATGAAATATCAAGAACTATGTATGGCTTGATTCCTGGACTCATAGTGTATGTAGGAACACCAAACATTTAGTCTTTGGGTCCCACCCCAGGTTCCTAAACCTTACCTTCCCCATTTAGGCCTTACATGGAATGAGTTATATGACCTTAAACTAAGATCTCTCCCATCCCACATAACATTAAACTACACAGTCCTTCTTACAAGATGTTAAATTGCATAGAATTTATGGTCCTTTATGCATGACCTTAAAAGGAAACGTCCCCTTTGTCCTGCATGACATTAAACTTTCTATTCATCCTTACCGCATGATGTTAAAATTCACAAAATCTCAAGAACTATGTTTTTCTTGATTCTGACCCTCACAGGATACATAGAAACACCCAAACATTTTGTCTTCGTATCCAGACATAGGGTTTTAAATTCCCTTTTCCCCCTTGGCAAGAGTTCTCTCCAGGTATTGTGAATGGTGTGGTGAATACTTCTTCGGTCCTCATTCCTATCATATTATTTTTCTATGCCATACAAATCCCCCTTTGGGATACCAATCCCCCATTTTACTTACCTCATGATGTTAAACTACACAACATTTGAGAAATATGTGTGACATGAATCCCATCCTTATGGGATATATAAGAATTTCTAGACATTTTGTCTTCAGGTCAAGCTCTGGGTTTATCAACCCACTTTTCTTCTTTCCTCCACTCAAATTTTTGTGTCATTTTTCCATAATTGGATCCTTTGACCTCTATTATGCCTCATCAATGTGCCAATAGGTGCTATAGTGTAGGGCCTAGAGTGTTCGATTCTTCATGGACATGCTATCATTCCATTTACATGCTTCATGTGTCCCTTTATATGGGTCCTCATCATCTTTCACATCCAAAGGGATCCCCAAGTATCATGGATGATCGACCTTATGGCTCAAATACCATCCTAGGATGATGTCGCAGAAGGTTTGTAATGGTAGTTTGAGCTAGGTTCCACGTTTTGAATATGGTCAGTGGTCAACCCTCAGGTATTTGGTCATATCCCATGCCAAATGATATGGATACTATGTATCTATCATGGTCATAAGTTATCCACCATCATTATGATACCCTCATTTTGTCCCAAATATCAGAAGAAGTAATTTACATCACTCTTCACATAATCATTTCCAACATGAATTTTGATGATCTCAGTTTTACCCTCAATTCTCCATTGCACGTTGAGTGGGTGGATCAGTGTCATGGGAAAATTCTTAACACATCACCTCCATACATCTGTCTTGTTCTTCAGAGTTCTATTAGAACTATGAGTGGATTGATTCTTTCTTTCACAAGATACGTAGGAATGTTTAGCCATTTCATTTCGGGCCTAGCCATGGGTTTATTTACTTCACTATCCCTTTGGCCCTGACTATGGTCCAGAATCTAGGAACTTGATATAGGATCCCCTAATCTATGTAACATGACTTTAAAATGTCATATAAGGTCTAGGAAATATATTCTTAAACAATGTGCAACATCCTAGTCATATGAAGTTAAACTATTTCATGTGTCTCCATCATCGTACAACATTAAACTATGTATATATAATCCTCATTTTCCTGAAAACCCTCAAAAACTCGGTCTTCACTAGAGAGGTTCTCTCTAGAAGTAGGTTTGATCTTGATTCAGACCAAACTTCCACCAAATGTGCTTTCTTCATGGTGGCATAATTTCAGGAGTGTTTGAATCTATTCGAACAACCCATCACTCCATCTCCATGATTTGTGCGCCCTTTATTTGGATCCTCATCCTCTTTCATATCTGAAGAGACCCCCAATGTTGCATGAATGCTCAGCCTCATGTCTCACCAACCACCCTAGGTCCACATTCCAAAAGACATAGGCCAACATTTTGAGTTAGGCCCCCTATTTTTGAATTCAGTCAGTGGTTAGCCCTAGTTTGTTTTTCAAATTTCATGATAACATGATATGGATGCTGTGTTTAGAACAAAATCAACAGTCATCCTCCATCATCATTCCACCATTACTATATTCTGAATTTTGGGTGTTGTGATTCACACTTCCCATTCCCCTTTGTTCAGATTTATTCCAATTACATTGGCGTTATCCTTATTTTGCACTTGAGCACATTGGGGAAGAGACGTTCGTTATATTGAGAACCCAATTCTCTAGTCACAACCACCTATCTCAGTCCAAATAATTTGGGTGGTCGGTCAGGCCTTGATTTTTCAATGATTGGCTAACACTCTCATATCCAAAGTGGGTAGTTACGTGGTTGTCCCTTGTTTCTCCCACTGAACGTGACTCACATAAGCATTGGGATTGATCATTAGTTATTTAATATATACGATCAAGATGTAGTAATCAAAAAAAGTGACAAGATTTCCCTAAAGATAGTGTAAATAAACAAAAAAACAAGAAAATATATTTGTGACTTCGGCAATGCGTATTACCTATGGATTGGAACCTTTAATTGTGTGTCTCGACTCCACCACTCTTTGGAACGTCGAATCTAGAAGTTATTTTCATCACCTAAGATCTCTTTATTCTTCATTGGCCCTGGAGTGAACTTCATTAGCCCTGATCTATACACGATCCTACTTAGCTCAGATATCAACAACTTCACAAGATGGTCACCTTAGATTCTCTTTGGATTCTACCAACTGGACACGTAGTTGCGATATGAGTTCTGATTGGGTGTTGGTGAAAGAAGAGCACTCGTTCATCGATGTTTCTAAGATATAGATCTCCAATTAAACCTCCTTAGGATTCTGAATGCTGACAGACTTCCTTCACTACTAAGAAACACAAAATCTATGCTCGATCTACCGTACCTTCTAGGTAAGGTAATCTCAGATGTGCATATGTGGATCTCATGCATTTACCCCTATAGTGTATAGGTCACGTAGAAAAGGGTGAAGTGATCCCATATGGATTATCTAATCTGATTCATGGATGTTTTCAATAAATCACATGATCCGCTTCCACGACCGGTGAAGGACATCCAGACTATCCTTTATATCAGAATCGGCCTCATCTAGTTCCTTTCGGTCAGCAAGTTGGTATTTCAATGAATCCATGAGTTAAAAAGTTGGAACCACCTCTAGAATTTCATCAGATTAGACGGGTTATATGTCATGTGGTTTATATCCATCACTGTATACCACCTCAATAAGTTTATGTTCATCCCCGCTATTTTCTATACCCACAGCTGCGATTTCCGTGGCCTAGAAATCTCGAGTGACCGATTCCATATTAATCAGACTTCCCCTTAGGAAAGGATCTCCCTGACCCCTGACCATCCTCACGAATAGTATGCATTCTACTTGAAGGATCATTTTGATAGGAAAATTTTATTTTTCCAGGTTGGGTGAAAAATTTTTATAAATCAAGGAGGAAGAAGAATTATAATGATCCTGTTGTTTCTTGCAACCTTGAGTTATTGTTGTCAAGATCCCAGGATGTGACCCTCTATACATGGTTGGGAGCTACAAATATTCTAGAAAGACCACCCTGGTTTCCAAAAAACTATTGGATCTTGTGTTCACAATTGTTCCAGACACAGGTCTCAGATCATGCCCCTCTACATCCTCTATCATGCGGGAAGGGGTCATTTCTAAGAGGATCTCTTATACATAATAAATTTCAATTAATAAACTAGGGTAATATGATTAAGATCATGGAATGAATGAATGACTTAGATTCTAACTCCCATATTTGAGGCCACAACCTCACCTTCCTCTAGGGAGCTCACTCTGTCAGTATCTTCTCCCTAGGACCCATATGATCCCTCAGGTAGAGGGAAGTGTTGTACCAGCTTAGTAGCAGAAAATTGTGGTGGAGATGATTGGTTGAACAGTACTTTCACCCGATGTATCATTGGATGCGAGGTTCCCGATAGTGCACTATATCCTCCAACTTAGCCACATTTCTCTCCCCTCAATTTGAGTTACTAAAAAGACATCCCTAACACATCCAACTCCCAAAAGATCCATCCTAAGATGATTAAGTTGGTCCCACATTTTAGGAGGACTGATGAATTTCCTATTAACATACTAGGTTTTCCAAGCCTCCAAATAAACAATATCTTCAGGTTTTTCTACATACCATAGTCATTTTCCAAGAGAATGGGAAGGTATTCTGCTGTACCCTCTTGGTATACTCCCTTAATCATGAGTATTCTTGATAGGGACCACTAGGCCTACTAATATATCTCTCCTTTCACTTATGGCCGATGCATGCCTCAGAAATATTTTCCTTACTACTACTATAGCTCAGCCACAAGGATGTGCACCAGCCCTTCCACTGAGATGTGCTCTTTCCACTTTATGACCTTGACCTCAGGGTTGAGGGGGAACCCCATCGTCAACATAGGTAGTACTTTGCTTCAATATCTATCCTGGGAAGGCTGCCTCCCTACTTTTCACGTACTCTATAATGATCCCATATGTGGTGGTAGATAGGGGAATTTCGTTTTTCATCTTTCCATATTCCCATGTGATCATGATCCAAAGCTACCACATCACACATAGGTGATCCTCCTGACTTACCCTATGTAAAATTTCACGGTTAACCTCTATAGGAACCGAAACTGCCTCACAAAGAAATGACGAGTATATGGATCACAATCCACCCTTTCCATAAGAACTCCACCTAGGAATGCCAATAGATACGACTCATAATCCTTTTTCCCCCTACAATTATCGTTGAATACTCCCATTAAAATCAGGAATATATGAAAATTGAATTAGTATGCCCTCCAGACTTTGTTCAGAACCTCTAGTAACATCAAATTGATTGGGAAAATCCCCACTTCATTCATAACAATCATTTGGAAGTTAGACTCAGGAGGGGAAATGGGGTTCAGATATTTGTATGCCCTCATGTGCACTACCACCCATCCATAGAGAAAGTGGAACGGTCTGGATATGTGTTGTGGATTTTTCCCCTCTTTGATGTTCCAAAGCACCTTATACCACTTTTCTACCATTGTAACCCCAAGATTGGTGTGCATCCCCATTGTTTGTATAGACTCCATAATGAATGTGCTAGGTTTCACACCTATGCTTTCATCTATGAATGAAAACATCTATCCAAAAAATGAGTGTGGAGATGAACCCAAACAACCTAACCACTAGTTGATGCTCAATGATAATGTTGTATCCCCATAGCTACCATTAGATGTCTTGAAGGATCCTCTAGTAAGAACCTTCCCTACTTTGCTGAGCCCCTCTCTAGTAGGAACGATGCCTCGTAGGTAGTTTCATGGGTGCATCCTCTCCCTCGGCAGGATGATTTAGGGGAAAATTCTAGAAATATCCGAACTACTGCTTGAAGTGGATATCCCTCACTAATTGTTTATCTTCGCCTGACACCAGGTCCATCAGCATCTTTGCAAGCCATGGAATCTGATATGGAACCTCCCACATATTCTCCATAGGGAGAAATTCATCTTACATTTTCCAATACATGAAATATGGTAGAGGTCCTTGAGGTTGATGCTGACCTCCCCATGGTGAAAATGGAAAGTGTTTGTCCTCGACTACAACCAACTTAGCAGTTCTAGAATTATGCATTTCAATTAGTAGATTTGGAATTGAGATGCACACAAAGCCTCATACAGACCTACCCACCTCATCTCTGCTCCAAAATCTATGCAGGACACACATACCCAATAGGCCCAAACCCATTTATCCATGAAATTTCCTCTTAAGCACATATCCCAATTCTCGGCCCACCCTTTCCCTAGGATCCTTAAGTGTGCCTTGAGAATGGTGTGATATTTCTGTGGAGATGCCTCTGGTTTCAATGATATCCCATCAACGTCATTGAAATGGTTGTAAAGGTATTCAATGGTTATTGGCATATGGTCTTTCTAGTTTTTTCCATCAACAGCTCTAAACCACTGATATTGACAGAAAATGACCGTGAACTAGTAAGCCAGGTCTTCCCTACTCACTTTAGTGATAAAAAAATCATCCCTCAGACCAAATACATACAAAAACAATTTCTTATATATGTGTTAATCCTTTTTTCCCTTCCAATATAAACTCCCAAAAGGACTCATGGTCCAAATTAATTCACACACATTCCCCAAGAAAGGAATTTTTCATAATTTCCTCCCTTTAAGCAGCATCTTCAAGGACCTTTTGAACATATTCTTGATTAACTACTTGTTATGGGACCTTGTTGATTTTTCATCTTCTTTGATCGTGAAGACTGTTTGTGAAGAACTATCATGGAGAACATTATAATGTATCCTTGAAAGACTTATAAGTCTTCAAAGAGAAATAAAAGATCATGGCTGAAAAGTTTTCTAAGTAGCATTCGTGGAGCATTGATCTAAAGAACTCGGTATGCAAAGAGCGTTCATGGGAATGTTGGAGTTTCATGATTTGATAGCTTGAAAAAAATTTCAGAGAGGATGGATATAGAAACAAATAGGGCCCTCACACCAAATATATAAGTAATGGCCTTTCGAGCTTCACATCACCTTTGGTAGCCCTAAGCTTTGCGGTGATCTCACCCGCCTCTCGTGCACCATCATCGCAAGAGATATCCATAATCTACATGTATTCAGTGATCTACCCTTAGAATCCAAACTCCTTTTCACTCGAATCCCATTCTAATGGGAGGAATTTTTTTCCATATAAATACTTGACCAAAATGAATCAAGGATATCCTGACCGGTTGGGGGAAAAATTCAACATGAACAATCCATAAAAAAGCACTAAAGGGCATCTCTCATAAATATCCATCACCAAGACTTTTAACACTATGAATGGCATGAAACTAGAAGATGGAAACCTATGTGACAACCATAGAGTAGTCACTAAAGGGTCTACGAGTCTGACAATCAGCACGACTACTACGGAGTTGTAATGGAAGGATCTACGAGTCTGCTAACACCACCTCCTATCTCAATGTGAAATTTCCTTCACAAAGAACCTCAGATCATTGTGATACCTGGTGCCTATATATATAGCTCAACCCCACCCCAAAATGATCGATACCCTGACCTTTCACCTTATGAGATCTCATTTTGTGAAGCACCCTTTGTTCTGCAAACAAGATAGAAAAGAAATCAACTAAAGTATTTGAGCAGTGTGAACATTATTTCTCTTTATTCCAATTTACCACATATTTAAGTGGGGATTACCTTCACAAATCCTTATAACCATCTGGAAGGTAGGAGTCCCTTTTGGGTACTCAGGACTTTGTAGATCATTCATCATTTGTGAATCAACCTCCAAAAGCATGTACACTCTATGCCTTGACTGGGTTACCATGCTTTGCAATGATCCGGGCTTCACAGAGCCCCTTTTCTCTATGATTCATGAGGCAACATCTTTCGTGGTGTTCTTTAAATTCACAAAGCACTGGAGATTCATGATGATCCTATTATTTAGGCCTTTGGCTTCATGATCCCCTCTCTCGTACATCCCTCCAGGATCATATGAATGGATTTCATCGTTCCTTGAGCAGTGATTCTTGCTAAATTTCACTACCTTATTCTTATCTACATAGGAATGCAAATGAATATTTCTTATTCTCATAGCCACACCAATGTGTCCCCCTTAATTGATCACTCCACCACCCCATTGTATTATGGAATTGTTCATTCCTTCCCTTACCCATGTTAATATTGGTACAAGTTATGTAAGTACAAGGGGTAAGGAATGAGCCCTCGTCATCTGAGATGTAGGATGTTAAACTACCAAGCACCTATATACTCAACACATAAAATTAAACTGTAAGTTTCAACATGTGTGGAAGGAATGAGTGGACTAGAGAGAGGATGGGACTAGGAACCTTTTTCTTCCCTCCTTTGAGTTCACCCCCTCTCTCACTTTATTCTTTGTTTCTATGTGCACCTCAAACAATCTCCACATAATCCCCAAAACTCATTTTCAGAATTTTCTCCTGGTGTAAGTCCCAATCTCCATCTCACAAGGTCCCTAGCCATGAATAAGCCCCATACCCCTCATCCTGCATGAAATTAAATATCATCTACCAAACTACGTGGACCTTGATTCCCAGCCAATGGGTCACATAAGAAGCCTCTCCAAGGTTCAATCCCATCACTCCCCAAAATCAATTTTTTCTGACTATTTCAAGTCGGTTCTCTTGTGTCTTTCATGATGTTAAACTGCACCTTTCGAAGTATGTGGGTTTTTATCCCTTTTGGGTATGTAGTATGCCTCTTCAAGGTTCAATCCCAACCAATGGTAAACCCTGATGCTTCCCTATAAGGATGTTCCCTTCTGATGTGACATCTTCTCTTTTTGGGAAACATATCTCCATTAAAGATTTATCCACTTGTGAAGGGCCACTAACCATGCATAATCCACTGAAACAACTTTGGGCCGATGTCCATTGTGTACACCCCAATTCTATGCCTCCATTTCGAAACATTGTAGACTCTAAATCCCATTAACTAGGGTATACAGGAATCCTCCTTGAGGTGAAATCCCATCATCCATTCGCATCCTAGTCTCCCCCTAGAGCCTTTGTGTCTCAGGAAGATCAAGCCCCATCCTAGAGGTTCTACATCCTTTAGTCCCTTATCCATGCGCTCCATTACCAAGATATTCTTATCTATGTGACTCATCTACCTATTCTGAACTATGTGGACTTTGATTCCCAGCCACTAAGGTACATAGAAATCCTCCCTAAGGTTCAAGCCCAGCACTATCACCTCCATGTTGGTTCCACTTCATTCATTCTACACACTTCAACCAATCATCCATCATCCATACTAATTCCTACCTGGGCGAACACATCTTGGTGGGAGCATTCCATCCATGTGGGTAACTAACCACACATACCGAATTCATCCTATTTCACTTTGTAGCACTCAAAAAACTAACCATGCATAAGCACAACACATAATATCCATCCATTCAAGAGTGCCTCTCTTGCGAGGGGCCCCTAACAATGTCTATTCCCACAACCATTCCCTTTAAAACTACATGGGTTTTGATACATGTCTTCTACATATGGTACATAGGAATCCTCCCTGAAGTTCAATTCTATCCAATAGTGAACCTTGGAATCCCCCTTTATGGGGGTTCACTTCTATGATCCATCCATTATGATGTTTATATCCACCTTCACAGTGTAAAATATTCCCTTTTTAGGAACTACCATTCCATGTATATCCTTTTTGGAGGTTTTGATATGTCTATCCAGTAAACCGTCTAGGTGATCCCTCCCAAATATTTAACTATTTTATCCACTCTCGTCAGTGTTTTGATTAGTCCAATCCATCTCTATAAGATGTTAAACTTGGGCCATACCCCGTGTTAAACATGGGAGGCTGAGAAAAACCTCAGATACATGCCTCTTACATAAGATTCCCCACATTAGAGATGGGATGCCTCAGGATTACGTTCCCTGAAAAATCCATCTGATAAAAGAAAAATTTTTTGCACTAAGGATCCAGTGTTCAAACATGATAGTGATGCCCAACTTGACTACTTGTCTGACAGAAGGTTTTTTCCCCGACTTGACCCTTTGGAATGCCCCAACGAAAGGAGTGTAATTAACTGGTATCAAAAAAATGATGGAATTAGGAGTAGTTTCATGAAAATAATATTAATCTTTATGGGATACCCTAACTAGGTGAAAAATTCCGAGGAGGAATCCATAGAAGGAGAGTCCAACTTACCATCATCCCATTTCAATCAAGAAGAATACATATATGAAGAAGTGATTAATGATTCCCACCTTTTGGAAAGAAGGAATGTGGTGTAACAAATGCACATTACTATAGAAAAAACACACCCTGGAAGAAAGTGTTGGAAACAATGGGGTTTTTTGTGAAAAAGGTAGATTTTAGGATTGACAGTAGGTAGAACATGGTTGTTGTATGGTTTGGAGAAACCACGCACACTTTCCTAGGAAACCATGTAACAAATGGTCATTTTGGATAGTGGAAACAACATGGTTGGATCATGGTTTGGAAAAATATGTGGTATGTTCTTCTTGGACACTGAAGGGTGCACATTTGGAAGATGGTTTAGAAAACCGTGTGGCCAAACCATGCGATATTCTGAGGTCATCAAAATTTGGAACTCACCTCTTTTCACATCTACTGTTTTAAACCTATATTGGGTTTTTACTCCCTTTATTGACCTAGGAGCACCATGGGAGCTCTGAAGATTCCCTAATTTGATCGTCCTATTCTCATGAATTCATTTTTAATGTTCTACGGTGTGTTATTCATGGTTTTTGGTATGATTCCTCCTCTTGTCTCCTTTATCTCTTGATTTCATGGTTTCCCTTGGTGGGGATTGACCTTGGATGAACCCTAAGAGTTAGTGTTTATGTGTGGAATGTTTTCCTTTGATGTTATGGTGTGCGGATTGACTCTCAATCTTGGTTGTTCTTTATCTTGTAGTTTGGTTGTATTCGCATGTCATTTAGGTAGGTGTTTCCACTCATTTCCTTTCTGGAACATTCCATTTGATGCTTGAGATTTTATAAATGGTTTATAAATGTGTTTCCATTGATTGTGATGAATTAGTGTAAATTGATTTGGTATTTTAATGATTTAAAATGGGTTTGAAATGGTTTCCCTAACCATGACTATATTTAAATTCATGAAAGTTGTTTGATTTAATGATTATTATTTTCTAAAAATGAAAATTTTAAATTGTAGTGATATTTGGCATTTCTCGCATATTGGTGGTTGGGTTAGAATTGTGAATTGAGAATGATGTATGATTCAGATACCAATTATGGATTGATGATTTTTGGTAAAATGTTTGGAATGATTCTTCCAGTTTTTAAATGCATACTAATGTTTTTGTGATTGTGTGAAATTGTTTGGTTTAGGGATAATGTAAGGGATGATTTCTTAAAATTGTTTTTGGATAAATTCACGGATACATGAAAAGAAATATTGGATGTTGGAACGTCCATGGGTGGATGAGTTGCACATATATATGGGAATTCAAATAATGATGGTACTTAAGAGTGATCCCAATTTTCCCTCAAAATATTTCCTTGAATTCTAAATGGTGAGTTGGTTCTTCAAGTCACTTAAAATGTGACATCTAATGTGTTTTTAAAAACTCATCCCTTTTGACATTTTGATACATGGCTTAGTAAAAAAGTGGTTTTCAGAACTATAGACTTTTGGTATTTATAAATATAGTTATTTTTCTGAATATTATGAAATAATTTTTGGAAAAATTATGTATTTTATGTGTTTTCAATATTATATTAAAATGGTTTTGGTAATGGAATCAGTTTTGGTAATGTGAATTCCATTTGGAACTTGAGATATTTTTGCGTTTAAAAAAAATGAAAGATGTTAAAAGACCATTTAGTATTTTATAATGTTTGGGAAAGAAATCTGAATATAGTGTGATGAATATTTCATTTAGAATTGTTTTTTGCATGTTTTTATTATTGATATGGTTTTGGAAACATATTTGGATTTTAAATATTGAAGGACCAATTAGAACTTCGTGTTGTCTTAGAAATGTCGGTGTTGAGGTGACGTGATGTGAATACCTAATTTGAACCCTGTGATGTTTTAGAAAATGGTTTTGGAACTAATATATTATATGGTCCCAGTGTGCATGTTGGCATGTTTTTTAAAATAGATTGAAATCTTGGGTAACATGAAGGCCTAGTTGGTATTTAGTGATTTTTGGGAAAATGATTTTGATTATTGAAAATGGTGGCTTCCAAGTGAGATTTAATTATTGAATGTACATGATTGTGAAATAAAGGTATTTGTGTGTGTGTTCATGATGACTTGAATTATGTTTGGATACCACTATAACTTTTGATGAGATCCCCTCTAGTGAATTGTTCATGGGAACACTGTTGGTATTGAGTCCACTAGACATTGGTATGTATTCCCCTATAGAGGTTTGTGCATGAGAAAATTGTGAGTTATGGTTACTATACCATGTATGATGAGTATTACTATTATCATAAGGTTATTTGGAGTCATCTAGAGGTTCGAGTGACAGTTTATTCTTGACCCCGATTAGATGGGTTGGTACCCCTAGACATGATGGGGAGAGGTGGGCCTGGCCACTATATTTGATTGTTTAAGGAGGAGAATTGGTTATTGTCTATGAAGCTGAACCATATTCCAGTAGTTGATTCCAATATGAGTACGTACAGGTATTTATTTTAGATATGTCTTGGAAATTACCATGATTACTATTTGTATATTATTTTTTATTTCTGCTGCATCTGGATATTTTCTCAGCTCATTTCCACCTGCTTGTTTTGCTACCTTTATATTCATTATGGCCACTTTTTATATCTTTAAATAGATTCATATTTGGGATTTGGTTTTGAACTGGGTTTTGGAATGTGAAACTTTTTTGGAAAATGAATGTTGCGTATGTTGATTAAAAAAGGAAAATTGTGGGAAGCTATGTTTACTTATTGAAAATGATTTAAAAGCCTATTTTTTGAATGTGTTTTCAAACCAATGTTTTTGGAATATTTTGATAAAGGAAATGCATGTAATAAGTTGTGATTATCTTATGAGCTATTTAAGATCACACCCTACTTGTGACACTTGGCACCGATAGATCCAAGTTATTTTGCAAGTTTGGGTTTCTGGTTCGGTTGTACCTTTGGAGACAGTTGGTCTTTTAGTTGGTTGTGACCAAGAGGTCACATGGATATCGTGTTCACAAGTATTGATCTCATTTTTGTATTTAGTTTTTGTTTTATTTAGATATTGTATCTAAATCAGTTCATAGATTTATTGATATTCAGTTATTTTTGGTTAAGATGTGTGCCTAGTTTATTTATTTCATCCTAGTTTTTTGGTGGCAAAATCATTCCTATTATGATTACTTTGATAGATGATACTAGTTTACATCCTATGGGGACCAGTAATTACCTTCGAGACTTATCTCAATCTAGGCCAGGTGTTGGGTTAGATGGTATACTAGCTTGGTTCGTGACAATTCACCTCCTACAGGGAAAGATCACCTCTTAGTTAATGTGGAATCTACTTCTAGAACTTATAAATATAATCCGGTTATTGATAAATCATTTTTTACACTATAGTGTCAACTAACACATACAATGATGGGGGATTCCTCATTTGAAATGGTCCAGGGAATGAATATCCCATGCTCACACCCTCTACTGACTCCTTAATAACGAGAATAGGCTATGCATGACCCTACTCTCGGCTCCTCACATTTTTTACATGGTGGAATACCACTATTAGTATTAATGTGATCAAAATATAAATTCATTATATGGGAAAAAATATTTGAGTAATAAAAGTGAAATTTCACTCACAACTATTCTCCCTAAAATAGTTCTCCATCATAAACAAACATTAACATCTACCATGTGAAAACCACTAAATAATACATGAAACAAACTATCTATACCCTATAATAAAACACAATGTAATACACAAATAAAATGGATATTCAAATTCCTTACATAGAAATGCATCAGCTATTATAAACTTTTTTGTTTTTCTCTAGTTTGATATTTTGATCCCAAATCTCTCAAATTGTTTTTCCTTATTTTCCAAAAAAACACAAAAGTTCATATTCCAATATTTGGTCATATTATAGACATGAATTTGATACCACTCTTATAGTACATAAAACCACAAAGACCCCACCTTAGTTGGATACATGATCGAGAGTGGTACCCCAAGCCTACATTATTAGGGTAATGGTTTGTGACCAGCACCAAGAGTCCATACTCACATAACAAGAAGTACTTTCCCAAAAAATCGAAAAAATTGAATCTCTATAAACATTATATATAAAACATGTAACTAATACATGCATGATCAAAATTATAATATTAAAATACATTATGTGATACATGTTATCTTTTCATATATAATACATTCCTCATATATCATAAATGTTTCATAATTCTTCAATGTAAATTAACCACCAATGTAAAATATAGGCTCCTAAAAATTAAATCCATTTATAATAACATGATATTAACTCTATGAAATATCTATAATAAAACATCATCCACCAAAATCACTAATAACTTGAAATTCATATACACAATCGCAATTACATCATATTAGATGCATTCATGAATGGGTGCGTATAAAAATCCTTTAGGATATCTTTAGTGTCGTGAAACAAGAAAATCGGGGTCATGCATGAACAATAATAATATAAAATGAAATAAAAATTTAAAATTATAAAATTTTAATGCATCAAAAAACAAATAAATTTTATTTAGGAATTAAAATAAGTATTATAAGATATTTAAACCCCATTTAATCATAATCATTACTTACCAAATATCAAGGATTACATAAATACCCACACCAAAAAAGGACCCAAGACCATGCCTTTATCCATAACAGAATTTCCCTGAACCACTGAGTGATCATGAAACATTGGATATTTTTTCTTGATATTTAAACACTATAAAACCATCATTGATGATCATTCTATATATATCTTCTTATAATACAATGGAATTCCCTACGTATATTTTTTGGTTGATAGATAATCATGTTGTACTGAGTGTGACGATAAAAGGAGAATGTCTTAACTTTATGATAAATAATATCTCCATGGATGGAAACTAAAAATAGTTTCCCAGTGTTAGGGTGTAATACTCAAGACCATAGAATAATAAGCAAACATTACATCCATACACTATTTCATAATGCACATCCTATTATTTTATCATTATAATAAAAATATTTCAAAGTTATATTTCAAAGTAAAATTTATAAATTTTAGAAATTTAATTATAAAATATATATATAATTTTATATTTTAACTTATGGTTGATTATTGGGAGTTTTTACAAATATTAGATTTTCGGGTGAATGGTGAAAAATGATGAGTTTTGTAAAATTATCATTTATTTCATTAAGTAAATTAATTTAAGAACCCCAATATGTTTTGGATTTGATTTTGAAGTAACATAATATCTCATTTATTAAGATTAATCTAAATAATTATATATGAATTAATATTATATTTTTTTGATATAATATTATTCTTATGCATAAAAATTAATTTTAAATAAATACTATTTCTCATTGCGTTTTGTGCCCTTTTATTAAAACTAATTTATAAAACATCTACTAATTTCATCTTTAGAAATATATCCCATATTTTTATATAGGTGGTTTGAATTTTCTAATGAGGTCAATTTCATTTTCTTATTATGAATAGTAACTTTGGTAAAAATGTTGTCACCATAGTAAATGGGTAAAATGAGTTAATAATTATTATATACTTATGATAAGGTCATAAAATCTCATCTCAATTATTATTATATAAGATAATTTATACTTTTATCACCCTATATTTAAAATTTAGTTGTCTAAGTACAACTTATCCATGAGTAAGACACTTATAAAAAGTAATAGTTAATAATAATTATAAGTGTGTCACTCACCTTGGTTATAAATGGGGGACTCATATACTCTCTAATTAACACCGCTTAAGACAATTATCTTTAAATATATTTATTAAAATACATTTTAACCATACCCCCATTATCTATAGGTCCTGGTATCCCCAAAAGATCACTTCAATAAGGCTTATGGTGTAATCCAAAAGGAGGGTTCACAAAGAAGTGGTATAACTGTTGACCTTGTGTCTTTATGTTTATTTATACTTATAAACACTTAAAAATATTTTATAAACATGATGATATGATAAAAAAATATCTAAAATATCTAAAATATATTAAAATATTATTATGTTTATGTAAATGCCCTTTATCATATCTTTTTCTTTCCAATGAAAACTGAAAACATCCCTTGTGCGTTTGTACGACCTACCATATCCCTGTAGTTGTATATTTAACATTCCATCACCACTGAACATGAATGGGTATAAAGATGTTAATAGTTAGTATATATGATATTTATGAAATAATTATTATTTTTATAATATAATACATCATCAACCTTCTTACCCTTCCCCCCATTACAAAGTTATAACATCGATTGTGCATATGTGTGGACTACCACATCCATGAAGCGATGCGATTCATTATTAATTCATGTTTTCCATGTATTATTAAAAACTACTATTTAAAGTATAAAAATGAAAATTATTTCATTATTAATATTCTGGAGATAATGTAACCATGGCCCATTTGTCCATGGTTAATGCATAAATTATATTTTGTGGTTATAAACCAAAGGAACTCAAGATATAAAATGTGAAATTAATTGATTTATTTACTATATAATAAATGATAATAAATTAAATAAATTTGATTATAAAAATTAATAAACCTAAAAATATTCATTAAGAAAGTATAAAAATAATATAAGTTTATTATGTTGGATTGATAATATATATGTTGAAAAACAGACTTGATTTAAGGGTTTATTCTAGAATCTCTTTTTATTCATGGTTGTTTGTGTTTAAATTTACATTTAAGGAAATTATACGCTCTTTATCTTTTAAAAAATATATATTTTATTCTCATCAAGTTATATATGGAGTTTAAATGTTTTATTTTATTTTCCTTTACCTGGTACATAAAATTACTAAGAAAATGTTTTTATGGAAAACCACCCTTATTTCTCCTTTTGGTTGGAAAATTTTCTCTTCCATACCCATATTCAATAAAATGTTTTCAAGATGTTTTTAATGTTCTAAAATAATTATTTAATATTATTTTTAACTATATTAAATTTCATTAAAATGGATTAAATGTAATATTATTTTCTTTTTCAAAATGAGGAACATTTGACTTTTTACCAAAATTGTGAAAATAATATTTGTTTGAACATTTTTCAAATGAGAGAATTTTCCCATTATTAAAACTATTCAATAATTTTAAACTAAATTTAAAATTTTCCATGCTTATTCTCATATAAAATCTTTTTCTCAATATTTTAGAAATTTTATGTAAAATTTTAGAAAAAGAAAACGAAAATTTTAAATGTTTTTAAAGAAAGGCTCTAATATTATTTAAAAGTTATCTTCATATTTTTCAATATCCTTTGAAGATTATTATAATTAAATAGGGACATAATATAATTATACTATTAACCTTATTTATCTAGTTGTCTTATGATCATTTTTTTTCTATTTATTTAATGGGGAATATATTAGTATTTTAAATAGTAGATTTTCTATATGAATGTTTATATTGACTATGTATTAAATTTTTATTTAGTTATTTCGTATGATGAATGGATTGTACTTAGTATGTGATGTATGGGTCATGCTACAACCCCTTGATTCATTAGTAGGTCTCATGATACAAACTAGTTTGGGTATTTGGAATAAGACATACCTATTTATGTTGGATTTCATAGCATCATGCCTTGAAGGTAATATTATGATGTATGAAATTAAAAATTCTATAATTATAAAACTAGTTGTTGTTATCTATATAATTATTTATATTGTTATGTAATGTATGTGTACATTACTTTTTATGATATTAGTTAAATGGTATATTTGATAATTTTTTATCTCCATCATATTATTAATTATTTATTTATTATTTGATAGTTTCTGTTTATGCTTTCCCATACTGAGTATATGATCTCACCCTTATGTTTTCTATTTCCTAGGATAAAAAGATGGCATCTATGACTGATTTCAGATAATACTAAATAAATAATAAAATTATCAATATAATTTTAATATGTATTACATGTTTTCAAATGTAATATAAGAATAATTTATATATGTAGTATCTAAATATTTCTAATATATTAGATTCTTTAGGATGTGGTCTCTTATATCTTACTCCAATGTAGTCAGATAACCGCCGACTCTAGGTTACTAGAGATGGTGTGTTTTAGCTGGTATCAAATGCACTTTATTAAAATTATTGTGAACTATATTTTGTAAAAAATAGATCAGAGAACATTGGACTATGAAATATTATACGGATAAGTCTATGTATGAAAAAATACAATTATGTTTTGTTAAGGAAGATAATGTGTGATTTCCTAGAAATTATATCTTTATCTCAATTTTAGAAAGTAGATCCAGCCATGGAATAAATTCACCTCTGGATACATTTTCTAAAAAATGTTGGTTGATTATCAAATTGATCTTCACTCAGTGCATGATTAGTGGTCCTAATACTACACACCTAACTAGAAACTCCCAAGGGATAATATTTAGTCGATTCACATGAACTTCATGAACCCTTATGAAATATTTGAAAAATATTTTTTATGATTTTAAGATATTATTAATGATACTAAGACTATGATTCTAATATTATCTACGCATAAATTTTCAATTTATGTTATGTGTTACAACAAATTTATAATTATTAAGTATGATTTGAATTTCATAATTTTATAAGTTAATACGTTATATTTCATTATTTAGAAACAGATCCAAGAAGAAATAATGTTTAAATACCCGGGAATTCCGTATTTTTTTAAATTATTTGGGATTATTATGAGTCTACGAAAATTGACAGTGCTTGATTCTGAAGCCCAGTGTGCCCAAAATAGAATTATGACTTTTTTAAGGTACATTCAGCAAATGCGTGGGCATAATTTTCTATCTTTTGAACTAGTGCATGAATTAAAAATCTAGCGGCACCGTTGAATCCGCTGCTCCAGGTTTCTCTTAAGGGAGGATTAACATTGACCATAGTAGGTCAGGTGAAAATGTTCATTTTTCCAACTTTTAAATAAATAATATAATTAAAAAAATTGTTATTTTACTATCCTACCTTCTGTTGAGCGGCGGTAGTGGGACCGACGAGTTTTCAAGCCATTTAATGGATGGCATCTTCAGTTGCGTAACCACACCATTGGGAATAAAGAGATTCATTAATTAAACACTCATTAATGAAAATAATTAATTCTATTGATTCATTACTCACCCTCCCCCTCAATATAAATGGAGCTTCGGTTGGGGTTTTGACAAGGTTTTATCAAGCGAGGAACCTCTAGCAAAGTACCGCAACATCCTCCATCGGCAGAGGACATAATATTGGGTGGAAATGATCCAGTATCGATGAATGTCGGTGACTTCATCCAATGAGGACTCTACTCTTGCCACAATAGTGACACCTACAACGATTTTCAAGGTAGGGGTTTGTTATAAAATTCAATAAACTCTAATTTCTTTTCCTCGTTCTTGAATTTTGGGGTGTTTCTTGCATCAAATTTGAACGGGGCTTAATCAACATCTATGTGATGTTTTTATTTGATACCCTCTTGTTATGATGCTAACACGGAGGGAGTGGGCCAAACAAACAAGGCCTGAACCCTCTATCTCTTATTTTATCATTGCGTTCTTTGCGGGAGAATTCCGAATTTGATAGCAATGCAAATCCGAGGGTCACGCAGCGACATCGACATCTCGGGAGGCCCGTAGGCCCAGACGAGAGTAGAAATAGAGCTACGAAGTTTCTTCGGAGCCCCAAAGAAGAACCACCGGGGGGAGAACGCGGCATTCGGTGCTCACTGGCCACGAATAGGGGTGGACCAGCTTAGCACCGCGGCAGACCAGGCGGGCGGCCGACCGCGTTGGCATAGAGCAGCGTGCGGTCGCGCGCCGCAGGAGGTTGTCAACGCTTTAAAGCTACGAAAAAGGGGCCCCACACCCCGTGGGTCCCACTTCAAGCCGATTCGGCGCCACATGGTGCCTCCAGTTAAAGAGCCGAACAACTCTTTGAGCTATTCATGAATGAGGGGCTGCACGACTTCTCACACAGGTTGCGCCAACTGGGAGGCTGGGTCTGTCTGCGACCGAGCCGGTTCGGGCCGGGCTGGTCTACTGACCATCTGGTTCGGTCCAGGATGGGTCGGACCTAGACTGCATTGGTTCTGCATGAACCGAGTTGGTTCGGCCCAGGCCGAGTTGTTCTGGGTCAGGCCGATCAGGTCGGACCAGACACGAACCCATTTTGGCCCAAATAGGCTCAAAAGGTAATATCTCACTAACCATATGTCCGTTTGGCAAACCATCTGTGGCACTGGATTCATTGGAATGAGGCGATCATTTTGAGATACTCCACCTGAGTTTTGGAGAAAGTTGGAGTACGGATAGGTTGGATTGTACCTAAATCCAACCGGGCCCTCAGCTTTAAAATACATATAACTCTCAGACCGGGCGTCCGATTGACGTGAAACCTATTGTGTTGGAACCCTTATGACATGAAGGATCATTGGGTTACATATTAATGAGAATTCATATCGGATGATGTATGACTGATGGATTGATGAGCAGGTCCTCCCATAATCAAGAATACTATGCATGGGAATCCAGTGGCTGGATGAGACGTGAAGAATTAATAATGATCCTGTGTGGATCATCACCTAGCTGTCTTGTGTGGATCAGCACCTAGAGATCCTCTGTCGATCAGCACCTAGCGATCCTGTGTGGATCATCACTTAGTGAACTTGTGTGGGTCAGCACCGATCATGTGTGGGTCAGATCCTTTGTGGGTCAGATCCTATGTGGGTCAGTGCTCAGTGATCCTCTGTGGGTCAGTGCATACCGATCCTCTATGGGTCAGTGGGGGTTAGTATCTAGTGATCCTAGTTGGGTCAGATCCTGTGTGGGTCAGCGGGGGTTAGTTCCTATTGATCATGGTTAGGTCAGATCATGTGTGGGTTAGCAGGGGTTAGTACCTATCGATCTTGTGTGGGTCAGAAGTAGTACCACTTAATAAAATAAGATGATCTAGCATTAGGATTAATCATCTGTACTTCTGTACTTAAGTTATACAGAGTTTGAGTTGAGTATTTTTCATTTTGATTTGTGATTGAGATCGTGCATTGTGGTTTTCCTTTGAAGAATTCTAAGAGACCTTCTTTGGTCTTGGGGTCCCTACTAGGTATTTTTATTCTCACCCCTGCACGGGCTTCCCCTGCACCTTGGTTTGTCTTGTGAAGATGAAGAGAATCCTTGACTGAGAATCGGGGATCTAGGACCTGATGGTGGATGGCGGTGACGGTTTACGTGGAGAGCTATGGAGAAGATTTGTACCTACCCTTTAGGTAGGATCCTTGAAAGATGATCTCATTAGTTGTTTTCTATTTTCTATTGTAGTTTTATCTTTTCAGTTGTTCTTGTATTCCAACCCCTATACTTTTAGTACACACTTGTACTACTGCGGTTTTACTTCGTGGTTTCATCTTGTTATGTTCTTGTATCGTGTGTCTCTATAGGTTTAAAGGAAATTTCTTCCCATTTTAGGGATACGCCATTATGATGCTAGTTTCTAACCCCTGGCGTATGGAAGGCGGGTTTGGGGTAGTCACGGCATGGTCCCCGAGGTACTAGTCATGAAAAAGTGGTATCAGAGGATTTGGTTCTACCGAAGAACTAGGACTTTGATATTTCCAATGGAGTAATAGGGATAAGTGTTCCGGGGGTGGATTTCAATCAAAGGAGTCCATTGTTGGTGCGGCCACTGACGTATCCATACACCAGGACCCTTAATTCTGATTTCCGACTCAATGCACGAAAACACTAATTACATGTGTCTTAGAAATGTTTTACTTTTGATCTCTTATAAGACAAATCACTAGGTATAACTTATTGATCGTGTCGTACCTATTTCTTTTTAGGATGTCGACGTGTGGATAGCTAGCCATGATTCTAGAGAGAGTACACGATGATGGCTCACCGGGCAACGAGGCTTCGGTGCATGACCCTCTTACTGTGTTTCCACATTCGGGTGGTGTACCAGCAGAACAACTACTTGGAGGGATAATTTTCCACCAGACCCACTAGAAGACCATGCACGCTAACTGAGTGCATTACATGAGTTCCAGAGATAGAGGCCTCTAAGGTTTTGAGGTGAGACAGATCCCTAGGTAGTTGAGAACTGACTAGAGGCTGTGGCATGGGTTTTCTGCCCAGTTGAGACGCCATCGTAGAAGATGGTAATCCGAGCTGCTAGCCTATTCTAGGGAATAGCGTGGAGATGGTGGAGTCTGACGGTCTAGATGAATGAGGAGGCGACACTCACCTGGTTGTATTTCAAGGCCATCTTTAGGGTGGAGTTCATACCAGCGACATTACTCTTAGTGCGTATCTAAGAGCTGATGCACTTATAGTAGGGAATCCTATCTGTTGCCCAGTACATGACGAGATTCACTAACCACTCATGCTGCTCCACTAACATGGTACAAGACCATATCTTTAGGTGATGGACCTTTTAGAAGTGTCTCCAGAGGGAGATCAGAGCGTCGATGATATCACTCAATATTCCGATGCAGGCCGGAGTAATTGAGCGAGCATTATTGAGGTAGAGATTCCTAGCTGAGCAGGAACAAATAGTGAGATCCACCATCAGATGATAGGTAGCTGATTCATCTACAGTAGGAAATATGTAGATGATGAAGAGGCTGAAGTGGGCCAGACCTACTGGAGGATGACCCCAGGATGTCAGGTCGAAGGTGTGGAGCTCATGAGGTAGAGAAGGCCAGTAGGGGAGCATACTATGCTTCACGTGCGGCGGGAAGGGCCAGATGACTCATGACAGCCTGACCCACCTTAATGATGATCATCAAACATTCAAGGGACCACCGAGGCAGTGGATGAGGTTCGAGCAAGGAGGTCTGCAGGGCGAAAGACCATAGGGAGGAGCAGGTCATCGAGGAGGTGGTTGACGACAGTTTGAGGTTCTACAACCACCACCCCTAATATAGGGAGTAGGTGGAAAGGTGCTATCTTAGCTTCAGGTGGTAGAGGCCTATGACCATGGTGCTCCAGAGACGATTAGAGGTACGATATGTGTCTATTACACTATAGCATCAATTCTTATAAACATAGGTCCCAGTCACTCCTTTTATTCCATGACACTCGTTCGGAGCTCTGAGATTCTGATGGATCCATTGGCTCGATCCTCACAATTAGATACTTCTATGGAAGAATATTTTACAATTAAACAAGGGTGTAGATAGTGTGAGATCACTCTAGGAGGCAAGATCTTCGTCTATGATCTCCTAGTAGCAACACCGAGGCCTTATGATGTAAACTTGGGTATGGACTGGTTATCCACAGTCTATGCTCTGATCGACTATTTTAGGAAAAATGTGTGGTGTGTCCATGAGGATGGGATTATAATAACCTTCACCAGAGAGAAGAGAACCTTTTCATCACTAGATGGACTTACTCGGAGGAGGGTTCATCCGATCACACATCAGTTGGCTAGCCTTACCCTCAGAGCAGTTGACGTGACGAGTCCGAGTTATCCTGTAGTGGTGGACCTGAATGCAGATGTGTTTCCTCATGATGTACTGGTACTACCTCTGTGCAGATAGGTAGACTTCTACATCATCTTGTACCACGAAACGACGCCGATATCTATGGTAGCATATTGGATATCCCCTGTGGAGATTTGTGAGTTTCGGGTATAGTTGGAGGACTTGTAGGGGAAGGGGTTCATAAGGCCCAATGTTTCTCCATGGGCATCCCAGATTTTGTTTTCCACGAAGGTAAATGGGTGTCTGAGGCTTTTTGTAGATTATCAGTGCCTTAACCAGGTGACCATGAAGAACAAGTATCCACTCCTAAGGATTGATTATCTCTTTAACTAGCTAAATGGAGCTCGATGATTTTCAAAGATAGGCATCAAACCAGGCTATCAACAGCTCATGGTATGGGATGAGGATGTACTTAAGATGACCTTCAGATGTCGGTATGGCTATTATGAGTTCTTGGTGTTGAAATTCAGCTTAACCAATTCTACGACAGTGTTTATGTGGCTCATGAACAAAATCTACCATCCTTACCTTGATCGCTTCGTGGTGGTCTTCATTGAAGACATCTTGATATACTCAGCATCATAGGATGAGCATGCCATGCACCTAATGATAATTCTAGATACACTCGGAGAGCACCAGCTTCATGAAAATCTATCGATGTTCCATATATATATATTGGAAGTCCACTTCCAGGGGAACGTTATCTTAGAGTATGGACTTGTAGTGGACCCGTGGAAGATAGAGGAAGTGCTTTCTTGGACTCCAACCATGAATGTGAATGAGGTGAATAGTTTCCTGGGATTGGCTGGGTACTACTGGTGATTCTTACTCGACTTTTCCAGAGTTGTGGAACCCTTGCGATATTTGACAAAGAAGGGACAACCCTTCCTGTGGATGGAGAGAAGCCAACAAATTTTTCAAGAGTTGAGGCAGAGGCTGATGAGTGCCCTCATCTTGAAGCTACCAGAAGAGGGTTTTGGGTATGTAGTCTACTATGACACATCAGGGACTGGACATGGTTGTGTCCTAATGCAGGAGTGACCAGTGATCGGCTACGACTCATGGCAGTTGAGAAAACTTCAGAACAACTATGCTACCCATGACCTAGAGTTAACAGCAGTGGTCTTTGCACCAAAGATGTGGCGACAATACTTGATGAGCGAATGATTTACTATTTACTTTGATCATAAGAGTCTCAAGTATATATTCTCATAGAAGTACTTGAACCCGAGACAATGGCGATGGATGTAGTTCCTCTAGGACTATGACTTTAAGATAGTCTACACTCTTGGGAAGGGAAATGTAGTAGAAAACACACTCAAAAGGTGGTCTGGTCTAAAATTGCTGAGTGAGGTGATAGAGTAGCTAGACAAATTGTTGATATCCATCGTGGATAGTGATGGATCATCTTACCTCCATTACATGACATTTACACCCCCACTCCTTCAGCGATTCCGGGAGGCACAACTAGGGGACGTAGAATGCGAGGCCCGACATACATAGATATCCTCATGACAGGATCCTGATGGATCTTTTGAATGTTGGGAGAACATCATCCTATTTAGAGGATGCACTATGGTACTAGTGACATTTATATAGGAGGTGTTGAGGGACTTCCAAACATCCCCTTTGGTGTTATATCTTGGACTGGAAAAGATTTACCAGGCCCTCCAGTGTCAGTACTAGTGGCCAGGGATAAAGATAACAGTGGTTGAGTTTATATCACAATGCCTCACTTATCAACAAGTGAAGGCTGAGAATTAGGTACCAGCAGGCTTAACTCGTCCACTTGAGGTGCCGAAGTGGAAGTCGGATGGTATCTCCATGGATTTCGTGATAGGTCTACCCTGTATTTCTAGGGGCAGCGATTCCATCTGGGTGATCCTTGACTGACTAAATAAGACAACCCACTTCATACCCATCCGAGAGCAGGGATTAGAGGAGGTATTGGGATGCCTCTACATAAAAAAGATTATATGACTTAACAGGGTGCCAATGACGATCGTCTCTGATCGCTATTCACATTTTATATCCCGCATGTGGAAGGGACTACAAGAGGCATTTGGGACTCAGCTACACTTGAGAAGCACCATTCATCCTCAGACTGATGGTTAGACGGAGCAGACCGTACAAAAACTTGAGGATATACTGCGTGCCTGTGTCCTTGATTTTGGACGATGTTGGGAGGATTACCTACCATTGGTGGAGTTTGAATAAAATAATAGTTATCACTCCCACATTAGAATGGCTCGGTTTGATGACCTGCACAGGTGAAATTGCAGATCACCTCTATGCTAGACAGACCCAGGGGAGTCGTCACTGATGGGTCTAGGGTTGGTACATGCTACCACAGAGAAGGCACCAATCATCCAGCAGTGGATGAATACTGCACAGAGCCGAAAAAATTCATATGCCGATAGGAGACGAAGACCCTTATAGTTTGATGAGGGGACCTTGTATTCTTATGGGTCTCACCCCGATGAGGATTACAGAGGTTTGTCCAGGGCAGAAAGCTATCTTTGAGGTTAATAAGACATTTCTAGATCCTCAGTAGATTAGGTGAGGTGGTGTACTGTCTAGATCTTCCCCCATAGATGCACAAAGTGAATAATATTTTCCATGTGTTGTAGTTGAGGAGGTACGTGCATGATGCATCACACGTTATCAACTCGGGAGAGCAGGACATTGACGATGGGGAGATGTTTGTGGAGTTCTCGATAGACATAGAGGATCAACATGACTGGGTCCTTTTTGGGTTATTGATTCCTCTAGTGTGAGTTCTTTGGAAGCACGAGAACCTCCAAGAGAGAAAATGGTAGTGGGAGGCTCAGATACGTGCTCAGTACCCCATTTGTTCCCCTGGTTTTTCTGTATCTTTTGGGGATGAAAAAACATAAGGTTGGGTGAATGTAAGGACCTAGAAATTCCATATTTTTTTAAATTATTTGGTATTATTACTAGTATGGAAAAATTGACGGTGCTTGATTCCGAGGCCTAGTGTGCCCAGAACGTAATTTTGAACTTTTTTTAAGGTACATTTAGTAAATGTGCAGGCGGCATTTCCTATCTTTTGAACTGATGCTCGGATTAAAAATCCGAGCGCACTGTTGAATTTGAAGCACCATGATTCTATTAAGGGAGGCTCAACTTCTACCATAGTAGGTCGGGTGAAAAATTTAGTTTTTGTGACTTTAAAAGAAATAATAAAATAAAAAATTGTTATTTTATTATCTTACCTCATGTGGAGCGGTGGTGGTGGGACCAATGGGTTTTCAAGCTATTTAATGGCTTTACTCTTCAGTTCCATTACCACACCATTGGGAATTAAGAAGTTCATTTATTAAAAACTCATTAATGAACCTCATTAATTTTGTCGATGTGTTAACCAACCTCCCCCTCTATTTAAATGGAGCTCGGGTTGGGGTTTTTGACACGACTTCATCAAGCAAGGAAGCTTGGGAAAATTACCACGACATCTTCCCTTGGTGGAGGATGGAAGCTTGGCCGGAAACGATACAAGATCGATGAACGTTGGCGACTCCATCAAACGAGGACTCTTCTCCAACCACAATCATGACACATCCAATGAATCTTGAGGTAGGGATTGTTATTAAATTCAAGAAACTCTCATTTAATTTCCTCATTCTTGAATTTGGGGTGTTTGTTGCGGGATATGTGAACGGGGATTAATCAATATTTATGTGTAGTTTTTATTTGATACCTGATAATTATGATGCTAACGCAGAGGGCACGAGCCAACTGAAGAAGGACTAGAATCTTCGCCACTTGTTTTTCGTTGAGTTATTTGTGGGAAAATTATAAATTAGCAGGCAATGTGAATGAGAGGGTCACACAGTGATGCCGGTATCCTGAGAGGCCTGTAGGTGTAGACGGGGGTGGAAACATAGGTTTAGAGCATCACCAGAGCCCCTGGAAGAAGTGCCGATGACCGAAACCGGTGGGTGAAGGAGGCGATCGACGCTTGCAGACCACGGAAGGAGGCGACACCACTCGGTGTAGCAGCAGACTAGACAGACCGCCCGTACTCAGCTGACCCTGTTGGCAGAGAGCGGTGCAATGTTGCACACCGCGGGAGGTGGTCACAAATTGAAAGCCGCGGATAAGGATACCTGCACCCTATGAGTCCCACTTCCAGCTGAGGCGGTGCCATGTGGCACTGTCAGTTAATGAGCTGAATGGCTCTTTGATCCATTTGGGAATGAGGGGTGGTGCGACCCCACGCACGGGTCGCTCCAGCCAGCGGGCTAGGCCGGTCTGTGACCCAGTGGGCCGAGGCCATCACAACCCAGCCAGTTCGGTCCGAGCTGGTCCGTGACCCCACCAATTCAGGTCGGGCCGGTCCATGGCCCAGCCAGTTTGGGTTGGGTAGGGTTAGTCTAAGTCGGTCGGATCAGACCCGGACCCATTTCCGCCCAGATATGCTTAAAATGCCATATCTCTCAAACCGGATGTCCATTTTAAGAATCATCTACAACGCTAGAATCCTTGGAATGAGACGTTACTTTTAAAATACTCCAGCAGAGTTTTAGGGAAACTTGTTGTCTGGCCAGGTTGGATCATACCTGAATCCAACCAATCCCTCAGCACTAAAATGCGTATAACTCTCAGCCCGAGCGTCCGATTGACGCGTTGTCTGTTGCATTGGAACCCTTATGACATGCCAGATCATTGGGTTACTTATGAATGAGACTTCGTGTAGATTGAAGTACAACTGATGTCTTGAGGAGAGAATACTCCTAAATCAAGCATACTATGTATGGGAATCCAGTGTCTGGATGAGACGAGAAGAATGAATAGCGTTCCTGTGTAGATCAGCACCTAGCGATCCTATGTGGATCAAGACCTAGCGAACCTCTGTGGATCAATACCAAGAGAAATTTTGTGGATTATCTCCCAGAGAACCTGTGTGGATCAGCACATGGCGAACCTTTATGGATCATCCCCTAGCGATCATGTGTGGATCAACACCTAGTGATCCTGTGTGGGTCAGCACCGATCCTGTGTGGGTTAGATTCTGTGTGGGTCAGTGCTCAACGATCCTATTTGGGTTAGTGAATAAAAATCCAGTGTGGTTTAGATCCTGTGTGGGTCCACAAGGGTTAGAAATTATTGATATGGGGTGGGTCAGGTCCTGTGTGGGTCAGTGAGGGTTACTACCTATCGATCCTGGCGGGTCGGATCCTCTGTGGGTCTGCGGGGGTTAGTACATATCGATCTTGTGTGCGTCAGCAGTAGTTCCACTTAACAGAATAAGATGACCTAGCCTCATGAATAATCATATGTACTTATGTACTTAATTTATACCTGGTTTGAGTTGAGTTTTTTTCTTTGTGATTCTTAATTGAGATCATGATTTGTGGTTTACCATTGTGGAATTCTGAGAGACCATTGGGGGTCTTAGGATCCTTACTAGGTCTTTTTATACTCACCCATGAATGGGATTCGCCTGCACCTTGTTGTTTCTTGTGCAGATGACAGACAACATTGACTGAGACTCGGGAAGCTAGGACCTAACGGTGGACGACAGTGACAGTTGATGTGGAGAGTTGTGGAGACGATCTGTACCTACCCTTCAGGTAGGATCCTTGGTGGATGATCTCAGGAGCCATTTTCTGTTCTTTATTGTAGTTGTATCTTTTTAGTTGGGCTTGTTTTTCATCTCCCTTTACTTTTAGTACACACATTTACTACTACAGTTTTACTTCGTGGTTACATCTTGTAGTGTTCTTGTACTATGTGTTTGTACAAGTTTAAAGGCAATGCCTTCCAGTTTTAGGGATATGACTTTCTGGTGCTAGTCGCCAACTCCAGGCCTATGGAAGGTGGGGTTGGGATAGTCACGACACTAGACCTGAAGGATGAGTCATGACAGAATGGATACTTTATGAATTCACATAATCTCAGTATGGATTTCCTGCCTTGTAATGAAAATGAATCTAGAGCTTGAGATGAAAAAATTAAAACTATAATAGGGAAACTGAATCAGGATATGAAAATCAAAATTTCCCATATGGAGCAGCCAGATGATCCCCAACATGGTGAAATAATGTTGGACTACATCATGTAAAAAAACCCTCCATCATTAAATGGGAAAACTATTCCATTATTATTTGATTAATAGAACAACTCACTATTAAATATATTTCTTACTTTTAGGTGTAGTGAAAGAGAGAAAGTTATTATAAAAATTTATCACCTTAAAAAAGTTCTGATGAATGGTTGTCATTTATCTGGAACTATTAGTAGTCGAAAGAAATATATAGTATAGATATGAAGACATTCAAGGGTATATTCTTTGAGAAATCCCTTCCTCATGAGCAATGAGATGTTATGAAGAGGCAATTATACAATATAATGAAAAAGTGAGAAGACAATGTTTCCAAATATGAATCTAACTTTACAAGGTTAGAAAATCATTCTAAAGATTATGTACATTATCCAAGAAATAAGACAGATTAATTCTTTGATGGGCTAAATCATATCCTTAGAAAGGAATTAGTCTCTCATATATTTCAATTATCTGAGGATATATTATCAAGATACATAAAATTGGAGAAATAATTCTCTATGTATTATGTTTAATTAGTATAAAAAGAAAAGAAGTACATGGTTGGGAAATATGAAAAAATAAACAAGGGTAAATGAAAGAATTTATGGGTGGAATTTCTAAATATTAAGAATTTTGGAAAGAAATATTATATAACATACTTTATGGGAATGAGAGTTTTCTTTATTTGTACAGAGAATGTCCATAATGTTCATTATTTAAAGGGCATGAAAGAATGTTTTTATGTCTAATTATTAAAATCTTATGATTCGTGGAACTATTTTAAATAACTCACCAACCATTAAAGTAATTTTCATTAAAAAAGTGTAAGGGAGAAAGGCCAAGAATACGTGATCACTATAACTAATTTTTAAATTTCTAAAGATGCGGTGGAAGGTAATTTGATCATAACTAACAAATTTACTAATTATGTACTTGATTTGGGATCTTCACACACTTTTATATATTTCATTTTTGATAATAAAATTAGATATTTTCTTCTAAATATAAAAGCCAAGTTTTCCATAAAGATTATTAGTAGAAATCGTAATGAAAAAGGATATTTCAGTTTGTTCCCATTATAATATAGGGAAATACCCTATTTGAAAATGTAATTATTATACAAATCTTTTACTTTGATGTAATCCTTGGTATAGATTATTTTTAAAATTATAATAAAAAAATTTACTAAAAGTGAATGAAATTACAATTCATAGTGGAAATGCAGAATACCTTATATTCAAATGGAAGAGTATTATATCTGAATCCAGAATGGATCCACCTATATTTGATATCCTTAATGAAATTACTGTATAAGAAGAGTAAAAAAACCTATTAATTGGAAAGGTATCCTTAGAATAGGGGATGTACCTATTTTTTAGGAATGTATTGTTGTGTTTCCTATAGAACAACCTTAACATCCACATGTGAGTGAGGTTGAGTTTTCCTTTGATGTAATACCTTATTAAATACCTATATCTAAGACTCACTATAGGATGACCAAAGCGGAATTAGTGGAACTAAAGAAAAATATGAAGGGGTTGTGTGATAAGGGATTTATATGACTTAGTGTTTCACCATGGGGATCCCCCTATTCTTTTTGTTAAGAATAAAGATGGTTCTATGAGGATATTCATTGATTATAGGGAAATCAATGATATTAATATGAATAAAAAGTAACATTTTCCTCACATTGATAAGTTATCAGATCAAATTTAAGGATCTTAACAATTTTCAAATATTTATCTTTATGTTTGGGTGTCATTAACTTCATGTAAAGAAGGAATATATTTTTAAGATAGAATTTTGTATGTGTTATGTACATTATGAATTTATAGTAATAACATTTTTATTGACTAATGAACATTCTATTTTTTTTTGATGAAGAAATAATTCATGTATTATGTTGATAATTTCATTGTGGTATTTATTGAAGATATATTAGTATAGTATAAAAGATTTGATGAGAATAAAATTTATTTGAGAATAAATCTTCAGACTCTTAAAGAAACAGAGTTATATAGAAAATTTATCAAATGTGAATTATGGATTTAGGAAATATCTTTTCTTATTCATGATGTATCTATGGATTAAATATCAGCTATTCCTTTAAAGACAATGAAATTTATGGAATGGATAATTCTAACTAATATAACTGAGGTATGAATTTTCCTTGGATTATAATGTTATTATCGATGATTTGTTTAAATCATTTCCTTAATTTCTCAACCCATTTACTAGGTTGACACATAGGGGAATTAATTTCTTATGGTTACATAAATGTAAAAAAAGTTTTAAAGAAAAAAAGAGGATATTGGTTGGTGTATTGATATTAACATTACCATCATGAAGGGATGGATTCTTAATACATCATTATTCATAAAATAAAATACGAATATTTTTTTATTATATATAATGATAGAGTTTTTTCCTATGCATCATGGTAGTTAAAGATTCACGATCAAAATAATCCAACCCATGATCTTGAGTAGGTATCCATAATGTTTTCATAGAAGATATGGAGACATTTTATTTATGGAGAAATATTTAAAATATATATGGATCGAAAAAGTTTTAAATACGTAATCTCAAATAAATATATCAATATGAGGGAAAGGATATGGTTATAAATATAAAAGGATTATGATTTATGAATACACTACCACCCATAGAAGGAAAATAAGGTGGCTGATGCATTGACTAGGAAAAATTATATGGTTTCAACTAAAATGAGGACTAAAAAAGATCCTATATTCATGGATTTAATAAAACTAGATTAAAGAATCATTAAATAAGTGGAAAATCACATCTATTCCAAATTATTTAAAACCCATTTGTATTGTAGATAATAAAATGTTACCAAGTTAATGATAATAATATTCAAAATAAAATTAAAATTTTGAATGATGGGAAGTTGGTAGACTTCATATATGATGAGGGTATATTAAAATTTTGAAAAAATTTATGTGTTCCATCCATGAATAATTATAAAATAGAATTATTAGATGAATATCACAACATAAATTTCTCTATACACCTAGTAAGTACAAAAATGTATCAGTATTCGAAGGATAATTTTTGGCGTGATAATATGAAACATGAAATTTCACACTATGAATCATGATGCATGGTATTTAAATATATAAAGTATAATAGACAACATCGTAATGGAGTCATGAAACCTAAACCAATTCCTATGTGAAAATGGGATTATATTACTATGAACATTGTTATTGTATTTCTAACTACTCCTATAATGAATGTTTCTATATGAGTTAATATTAATCTCCTTACTAATTATACACATTTACTCTCTATATTTGATAATATAACTCTTGATAAACTCACATGAATCTATATTAATGATTTTTTGAGACATTATAGTGAACCTATTTCAATTGTATCTAATTGTGACCCACAATTCACAATGATATTCATTATGTTTCTTCAGATGGCTTGACATGAAGATACATTTGAGCACCACCCATAACCCTAAAATCAATGAGAAGTATTAAAGTATTATTTATAAATTATAATATACTTTTACTTTGTACTAAATTTAATTTAAAGGTTGGTGGTCACAAATTTTACCTTTGGTTGAATTTTCATATAATAATATCTTCTATTCAAGAATTCAAATGGCACTGTACAAATCATTGTATAGAAAGAGGTGTCATACTGTAACTTTTTTGGATGAATATGGTGAAAAGAATCTTGTAGGCATATATCTCATGGAAGACACAACGGTGAAAGTGAAGACAATTCAGAATCATATTGTGGATGCTCAAAGTAGATAGAAAAGATATACCTATAACAAAAGGAAGGATTTATAATCCCAATTGGGTGATTATGTTTTAATAAAGTTATATCCATGTAAGGGTGTTATAAGGTCTCATAATAATTGGAAATTAATTTCTAGGTGCATCATCGCTTTTTAAAATTTGGAAATAATTGGAGTCATGACTTACCTTTTTGCAATTCCACATAGCCTCTCTAAATTTCACGAGGTCTTCCATATGTAATTATTGAGGATATAAATGATACACAAAATTAATCTAATAAACAATGAGGAAATATAAATTAAACATGATATATCCTTATGTGAATATCCTATCCATATTCTTGATAGTAAAGAGAAAGTGTTTTGGAATCGGGCAACAATGGTGGGGAAGGTTCTTTAGAGAAATTACAAACTAGAAGGGGAAACATGAGATCATGGTAAAGATTTGAGGAAGGATTACCAACATTTATTTAATAAATTAATTTTTTTTATAATTTATAAGAAAAAATTATTTAGGGGTTTGGGGGAGAATATAATACCCTAGATTTTCCCATAATAGGTAAACATTACTCCCATAAACTCTTTCCCAATGCAAGTCCTATAATTTTAGTATTTTAATAAAAATAGTTGATGGTTGCATTTAAAGGTAATATTTAATAATTTTATAAATTTAATTATATAACATGGATATAATTATTTGAAAAAATATTGATTATTTTCTTTAAATAATGTAAATTAAAAGAAAAATATTATTTATTATTTTGGTTTAAAGAAACATAATATCCCTTTTATTAAAAATAATAAAATTAATTTCATATGAATCAATATTATTTTTTTTGGAATAAGATTACTTTTATGCCTAGAATTTCGTTTTTGTAAACCAAAATTCATGTCATTTTAGACACTTATATTAAAATTCTTTAGTTCCAATTATACAAATTAAAATTTTAAAATTGGATCTAATTTTATTAATAATGTGTTTCAAATTTATTAATGATTTCAATTTCATTTTTGGTCATTATGAACAATTTCTTTGGTAAAAATGTTGACTACATATTAAAGGAGTAGAACGAGTTAATTAAGGTTAAACCCTTGTGATACTGTAATAAAATCTCATCACAATACTTATCAAAAGGTTTTATTCTCAATATTATTACCTTATCTTATAAATTTAATTGTTTAAGTGAAACTTATCCACGATTAAGACACTTATAATATTCAATAGGTAAAAATAATTACAAGTGTGTCAGTCGCCTCACTTATAAAATGGCACCTCATCTCCTCTCTTCTTTATACAACTAAAATAAATTTATATCAACCAATATCTACCAAAATAAATTCCAAAAAAAACTTCTATATTTTCTATATTTCATGGTATCATGAAAATACCACTTTAATAAGGGATAAGGTGTAACAAAAAGGAGGGTTCCAAAAGAAGTGGTATGCCTTTTAACTAGGTGTCTTCATGTTTATTTTTTCTTAAACATATTTCACATAATATATAATAATGATTCGATGATAACATAAATATATTACATATACTTAAATGATATTATTTTTATGGTAAATCCCTTTATCATATTATTTCGCATCCTACAGAAAATGAAAACATTGTTTGTTCGTACGTAGAACCTACCGTCTCCATATATTAGTGTAATTAATTTTTCATCACTACTTTACATGGATGGTTATAAATCTAGAACTGGTTAATATATATTATATTTATGAAATACTTATTATTATTTAAATATAACATATAATCTAACTTCTTACCATTATACTCATTAAAATATGATAATTTCACTCATGGTTACATGTGTACTACCCCTCCATGAAGCGATGCGATTCATTTTTCATTTCCTCTGTTAATAAGTGTTTCTTAAATTTTATTTAATTTATAAACATGATAATTATTTCATTATTAATATTCTATGTATAATGAAACTATGACCCTTATGACCCTGTTCAACACACCAATGTTTTTGTTGTTGTTGTTATAAATCGAAGGACCCTAAAATGTCTAACCTAAACTTAACTGATTTACTGGTTATATAAGACATTATAATAAATGAAATAAAATGTATTAGGAAATTTTAGTAAACCTAATTTTTTTATTAATAATGTATAAAATTAATATATATTTATTATATATTGTTTTATTTACAAACATGGTAATCCGGGTTCATGGTAAGGGTTTACTCTATAATCTCATATTTAAAAGGGATTGTTTATGTTTCAATTTATTTTGAATAAAAATATAAGATATTTCACTTTTAAAATCCATATATTTTTTATTCATCTCTGATTATCTACTAATTTTATATTTTTTTCTTTCGTTTTCTTCTCTTTGGTACATAAAAGGACTAAGAAAATGTTTATATAGAAGATAAAAAGTATCTATTCTTTTGTCTAGGAATCTATGTTCTCCATATATATATTCAATATAATGTTTTTAGGAGTTTATGTACTATTAAAATATGATTTTTAAAAATAATTTCAACTTAATTATACGTCCTTACAAATGATAAAAATAAATCAACGTTTCTTTTCGAAATGAGGAATTTTGACTTTTTACCAAAATAGTGAAAGGAATTTTTGTTTTAACATTTAATTAATGAATATATTTTTAAACTATAATGAATTTTACATTCATTAAATGTTCCATTAAAATTTAGTTGGGTTATTTTCAAAGATACTCATTTTCTCAATATTTTTGACATTTTCTTAAAATGTTATAAAAATAAAAGAATATTTTTCTCCTGTTTTCAAAGAGAATATCAAATGATATTTTAAAGGAATTTTCATCTATATAAATATATCCACTCACAATTTTAATACATAAATATTAAATATTTTTATTTAAATATTGACTATATACGATTACAATTCACTACAAAATTTTATAGGTTTAGAGTCTTTGGAAATTTGGATACATAAACAACTAGTTCATAAAATATCTACATTGTCTCTCACTTCATTGTTCGTAGCTAACACCCTTCTTAGACACATCATAAATAAAAACCTTCTTCATAACATGGGGAAAGGAAACATAACAAATGGTGAGATCATATACTCAGTAAGTATAAAAATGGTATATATCAATGATCACATAAATATAAAATGTGTATAAAGGTGTCATAAAAAGAAATTAACATTTGAAAATCATACCCTTCACATCATAGATCATAATCACGATTCATGTAATAAATATTTGAAGTTGATATGAAATGATTCAAAAGGGATAAAATAACACAATTCATGAGAGAATAACACTAACACAATATAATTTCCTAAAAGTGTGTAATAATCATAATCATATAAATATTAAATCAAGGTTATGAAAACAAATTCTTAACATATTATCCTTGGGATCATATCCCATCTACCTACTTTGAGCTTAGTATAACCTCTCGTGTACCCTATTTTTTAGGCACCTGATAACCTATTGCGTTCCCACTTTTTAAGCCTTGTGATAACCTCCAATATACCCTTTGAGCTCATAAATATTAATCTTTTTCCAATGAATTTTATTGATGTAAAAATAAATTCCATCTAATAAAATAATCATTAATCAAGTCATTTATATTTAATAGGATCATAAAAACATTCCTCATAACTTAAATAATGGATATTAAAATGAGTTTTTCCAATATTTAATTATAATAACCAAAAACCATCCATATAAATAATAAATATGGTATTATTGGATCATTTCCCAAATAAATCCTATGTAACATCAAAGGATGTTATCATAGTTAAAAAATTTCTTTAAAAGATCACTGGAACAATTATTGAGGAAAATAACCTTTTCACATTTAAATCACATATTTAAAATATACAAATTTCCCAAACATTAAGGATGAAGTTTCATTTAAAAATAAAATATGGAACTTTAAAAGTAATCATTAAATCATTGAGTATTCATGATGGTGTGAAATTTATTTCATGATGTATATGTTAAAATATAAATTCTTATCACATTTTTAGTAAAATCCAAAAATACATCCATCATAAAACGAAAAGAATACCATTTAATCCATTTTTGAAAAATAAAAAAGTGTAAAAATTATTTTAAAAAACAATTATATAATGGTGAAGGTATTCTTGAAGATATTATTAGAAAATATGGACATGAAACGAATTTTTTTTTGCCAAATAAATAAATAAATTCATTTTTTACTTAAACAATTTATTTTAGTATCATGTGTACGTAAAGTGAGGAAAATGATAGGTGAAAATTTATACTCAAGAAATATATAGATTGAAATAATTTTCTTGAGATTATTTAGAGATAAATAATGAAATTTTATCATCATAAAATTAATCATACACAATCTAGATAAACAACGTGATTGTAACATGAATCCCTTACGTTGAGTTCAATTTTTTTTCAAAAGTAATTTAACATCGTTTATAATAAATTTAAATTTATTATAATTATATTCCATAGTAATTTAAATACTTATAATATATTATATGATCTGATTATTACATTTCAACACCCTTTTAATAAAAACTCCTTATTATATTTTTTATTTCTGTGTGTTAACTGTTTTGTTTTTCAGGAGAATTTCATTTGGTAGTTTAGATCCTTCGTATTTGATCGTGGTTCCATCATATATATTTTTTTAATAATTATATAAATGTTATATATATATATATCCATTATATATATATATATATTCACTCATAAATACATATATATAAAAATAAATTACGTCATTCATGTAGACGGTTGTTTGTACAAACACATCAATATTGTTTTTTCATTTCAAAATATAGAAACAAAAAGATAAATAACAATTAAACTTTATAAATCTATTATTATATAATATATATCATATAAATTCATTAAATAGGTTCTTATTATAATGTATGTAACATGTAAATGAAAAATAGATCACTTCGCTTCATAGATATGGTAGTCGACACATACATACAAGTGAGTTGATCAGCTTCCAACTGATTGGAAGGGTATAATGTTGATATTATATTATAATTTAAGAATTATAGTTATTTCATAAATATGATATATAAAAATAAAAACCATCATTATACCCATCCATTAAATATGGTGATGAAAAATTAGTTGTACTGCTATGTGAAGACAATAAGCCATAGATTTGGACGAGTGTTTCTTTAACTTCTCATTTGAGGGAAAAAAGGATGGATAATATGAGTTTAATAATCATTATAAAATTTTAGTGTACCTATAATTATTAATTTATTATTTTATGATAAATAAAATAGATTTAATGTGGTGTAAGGAACTAATCGTTTCCTATAAATACCGAGGCATACACCTGAGGAAAGTTGCTGCTGATTGAGAGAGAGAGATAGATCTTATTTCCAAAAAATAAAGCACCGTGAAATGTGTTTGGAGAAGTGGGGTTTACCTGAAAACTTGTATTTAATTAAGGAAAAGTTGGATAAGTACTTCATCCATAGAAAATTTCTAATCACTCTTAAATACTTAACGAAGAAAAAATTCTATGAATCCATTCAAAGGTGTGTGATACCCTTATGTGTTTCCTTCATGGTTTTCATGAAGGAAAAAACAACGCTTAACATTCATTCTTACATGAATATATAATGTAAGTATATTTTTTCCAAAGCTATTCATTAAAGAATTCATTCACTTGGTTTACTTTTAAGAAGTGATGTAATTGATTTTTTTTCACACAATGTGTACAATGTAAAACATAAAGTGGACAGTGTATACACACCCCTTACAGGAAGGTAATATATGGTGCATGAAATATTGTTGCATATGATAAAATGAATGTGTGAGGTGATCTATTAATATTAATGAAATATAGTTCATGATAACATGCATACGTGATGAATCACCGATAGTTATAACCAAAACATAACTTAGAAGTGCACAGATAAAATAATAAGAAATATGTATTTTGTGTAATAGGGTTTTTCTTAAGATAATCATCAAACAACCATGCTTGGATTTTACTTGAATGAAGTGAATTGAGATTGTGTAGTTTTATTATTTTCTGAAACAATATTTGAGATTGAGGTGGGAACTTCATTTACTGAAAGAGTATCTACCTGAGCTCTTTATATATTAAGGAAGAATTCAACTTACAGTTTTTTGATAACTTCATTAGTTATTAATGAAATAACAGTGAAGTGGAAGTATAATTTACCACTTATTAAAGATTAGTAATATGTGTTCTTATAGTATGGTTAATTTTTTGGCATTATTAGTCCTTTATTCAAATAAAAGATTATTCAATTTATTTGAATAAAACCGGTACAATAGAGAAATATTATTCATAAGATGATTTAATGTCATAAGAGAACTTGGGGTCCCAATATAAATAATACCATTGAAGACTGGTGGTGCCAGTATAGATAACACCATTCACTCAAGAAGATTAATTAGTTCCTTCATGAACAATGTCACTGATTTTAGGTGTTTGTAATCACTGAAAAATTATAGTGACAAGAGAATCCGAGAAACAACCATAGGAGGATCACAACATGGAGCAGGTCTTTGTACTAAACTTTGTAAAAATATTTGTGTGATTTTGTTTCCTTTATTATTTTCATTACATTTGTATGTGATTTTCAAAAGAACACAAAAAATCCATTCATCTTAACCAGAGTAGAGGTTAGAGAGTAAGAGGGGTTAATTGAAAGTAAAATTCTGTAAAAAGATGGTTATACTGATTTAACCACCAATTAGTAACCCTGTATGATCCATTGTGGCTCTACAATTGGTATAAGGGTGTAGGTTTTTCTCTGATTGGATCAAAGTGTTTATCCCAATTGTTTTAAAATGTTTATATGAAGTGAATATTTGAAGTTGATTCTAAAGCACGTTAGTGTAAAATTTAATCTCCACTCATATTGAAGAAAACATGAAGGTATTTTACAAGACTATAAAAAATAATAATAATATGGAATCTAATATATTAAGGAAAATCTGCAAGAAATAATATAAGGATCAATGTTCTCTTGTAAAATATGTTGATAATGATTATTATAAGGAAAAATTTTCAAGCTATGGAGAGTATATAGAAGTTTGATCTAACAAAATTGTTAAAGGGTTATACTATAAATTTAAAATACATATGAATAATGTTTCTAAAGAAGTTATTTCATATATAATTTTCTCGTACAAGGATATTTTTGATGAAAGAAAACATCCTGAAGAATAAATCAATAACCCATAGGATTCACTTGAAGAGAAATTCAGAAAGTGAAATATTCTCACATACATTGGTGAAGAAAATGAAGAATCTATGAGCCTATGAAATAAAAATATTTCAATAATTGAATAATAATTTTAATGTCATAGTTATGAGAGAACTCTGATTAAACATGTTTTTTTATTCAATCCATGCACTTGAAACATTATTCAATGTTTTCATGAAAGTAAAAGATGCTCAACATGAAGAAAAAATATGCAAGGTCAAAGATCATGACATAATAATGGAAGAAAAGAAAAATCTTCATTAAGAGTATAGTAAGAGGATAAATGATCTATAATACTCACATAAATCTACCATTAGTGTTAAAGATTCTCAATTATAATTTAAATCCATAAGAATCAATAATCTCGACGGCACTCTGAATGAAGGTGATAGATAAAATGAAGAGAAGATCAATATAATGAATATTGAATGGGAAGGTAGGTTGAAAAAAATTTAAAATGAGAGGTTTTAATTTAGAATTAAGTGTTATTAACTTGATCTTGAGTTGATAAATTTAAGGGAGACACATGATAGAACTTCCTAGGTTTCTAAGAAGATGCATTCTGCCACCAAAAAAATGAAGAGAGTCAAGATCCAAGAGGGATGTTTCAAAACAAAATGTTGATGAGGCTCATGTCTCTGAAGATACTAATATTAGTGGTAATAAGGGATCAAGATCATATCATGAACAATATTCTTTAAAATCATGGAAGAAGGTATCCCATAAAAAATTTAGTTATGTTTCTACAAATGTAGTATCATCTTCTAGTTCAGGCTCAAAAGATAAATTTGTGAAAATGTGGGTTGATATAAATGATGCTAATTCCACAAAAGCATCAAGGGTGTATGTTGGTATTATGAAATAATAAATTTCTCCCAAAATTATGCTCAAAATAAAGAAAGAAAAACCCATAAACAACAACTTACTAAATCTCTCCAGACTTATACTGAAATAAAAAGAAGAAGATTTATTGGTTTTTGTTAAGGCTTCCAGAAATTTGGGTATCATTACATTGTTTTTTGAAATAATGTTTCAACAAATAAAAATTATATAAGTCCTGGATTTATGGAGAGAAGATGTGAATAAATTATGAAACCTTCAAAAATGAACCAAAATACATAGATAAATAATAATATATCAATTAATAATAAATTTGGTTATCTTGAAGACCTCTGTGATTACGGAAACATAATTGGTCAGAATTATGATGATTGATAGTATATTCCAACCCTGAATATTCATATGTTTAAGTTAGTAAAAGACAAAAAAATGCAGAATCAATGGGGAAAATTGAAAAGTCTTCCTTGGGGAACAATCATAATAAGGAAGTCAAGAATTATGTGAAACAACCTACTTTTAAGAAGTATGATAAGTTGTAATTTGATAATTTCATGTCAAAAAATAAAATATTTGTCAAAAGTGGAGTGAGAGGTCATAAAATAGACAAATACAAACATGCCATGGAAATTAACGTGTGAAAGATTAAACTAAGAGTATAATTAATCTAGGAGATAAACCGGAAGATCGAATCGATTAAGGACATTCCTGAAGAATATTTTGATAAGTTACCTAAGAAAGTTAACTTAAAAGAATTTATGAAGAAATATATAAAGTCAAATATATAATATTTTAAAAAGAATTTCTTAATCATCTTCTCTTATCAATTGAATGTATCTAGATAAATGTCAATATCTAAGGATGAAGTACTAGTCAGATTAAAGGAAAAAAGAAAACTAGAGTTTTCTACTGGGAGGTCTCTAATTTCATGATAGGTTTTCAACACATTAAAACACGATTGTCTTATTAGTATTGTGTTATATATGAAATTAGGCTTGAAATAATGAAAATAAATGTATAACTACTTTATGAGTTCAATGGGAGATATTGAAGATAGTAAAACAAGCACTAGGAGAAGCTACTACACTATTGGTAGAAGTGAGGATAAAAAATCCACACAATATGAAGGGGAATTGAAATAAATTGTCCATGTTTTCAAATAATGATCAAAATATCCAATGTAAAGGATACAAAAGCATCAAGGGTACTAGGAACTTTAAATATATAAGGAAATGAGTCTTTGGTTTGAGATGTAATTCACATCCCTATTTCACTTATTTATAAGCTTACAAGTGTTCTATCTTATTTCTTTTTTATTTTTTAGTTACAATGCTTAAATTTTAGGGAATTAAAGTTAAAGTTAATTCTCAACATGATAAGTGAGTGAACAAATTGGAATACAACAACTTGGAATGATTATTCAATATCTAATAAAAAAATTTAATTCTTCCACAAAGGTGGATCATCAACATGAATATCTCTGAGACTGTATGATGAAAATTTCAACATGGAAAATTAGAATTGATTGAAACCCTTGTGGGGGATTAAATTTAATAAGATTATATGAGGACTTATTTCATTAATATCTTGAAATTGTTTTCATCTCAATATATGTAAAAAATGGAGGTAACCCATTACACTTCCTTCTTTTGACATGAGTATATCAAATATGTGCATCAAGTAGGAGTGTTGGTTGATGAGTAATATCATGTAAATGGGGAGTAAAATATTCCTTCACTTTAAATTTCTGATGTGTTTTCTTAATTGTAAAAGAGAATATATTACATGATAAATCTATTTTATGCATCCCCCTTTTTTAGGAATAAATATATTATTAGCATGATATCACATTCATGGTTTTTAATGAATAACATAGAAAAACGTGGTTATATATCTCTTGTTTTATACTCTGGGTTATCCCATGTGGACATAGAGTAGACCAACTAAATGGTATTTTCCAAGTGAACTAGGTCATACAATCCTTATTTCTTAAAAGGAGAAGTTTTTGTTTAAATGTATTGAAGGGTATAGGATAATCCTTGAATTAAACATTTTTATTTATTATCAATAAGGGGGATAAGGGGCGTTTAATTAAAGTGAATGGTATTGAAAAAAAATCCAAAGGGGGAGGTTGAAAATCCCATGTGGATGGTTGATAAGTTTGGTTTTATTTGTTTTCAATATATTAAAAGTTATAAATAGTCAATGTATGATGTAGTCCTCTATGATGAGTGATTAATCATTGAATGGGAAAGTTGGAAACTTTTGAGAAATATTCAAGAAGGTTGGTGATGATACTTGGAGAATTGTTATGTACTGATTGGTTGACATTTGGTATGACAATTCTTTGTGATTGGTGATGATTCATAAAGAATTGTTATGGATTCATTTAACGTAAATGGATTTCGTGCTTGGAAAAATAACCTTAAAAATCTGGTGATTGTAGAACTATTATTAAGTTCAAATATTAATGCTTATTATACCAAGAGAGTTCACATTATCCTCAACATTTGATAATATTAAGACCATGAAAATATTAATTTTCATTATGGATTTATTTTTTGAGGAATATTTGTAAATTATCCATGCATAGAATTAAAATATTTCATGAGGAGTTCGTATTTGGTTATGATCATGAAAATATTAAATTTCATAAAGATTTTATTGTTGGAGGAGATTCGATGGTTTCCATGAAAAAAAGAATTATATGTTTTATGAGTAAGATGAAGGAAGTCCATTCAATATTAATATTACTGGATGAATATTTTCTAATTGATGAAGACCATGTAGATATTTATTTTCATGATTATATGACGATTATTATAGCGACCATGAAAAAATGGAAGTTAATATAAAAAATAGAAGCCCAATATGTCCTCAACCCAAGGAACATGTGGGACCTCAGGTCAACCTTACCTCAAGGAGCACAATAATATCCACCAAGAAGGTGGCAATTAATTTGTGCTATGTATAAGGGATTGATGGGACTATGTGTAAGGCCCACGATGCACACAATTGAGGCCACACAATGGTTTGTTATGAATCTCACAATGCCTTAGGAATGTGTGTTCTATGACTGATATTGGTGTGCAGTTAAGTGTCATCTAAGTTCCATCTTGAACAGTGATAAGTCAACCTTTATTTCATAAAGTAGAGGGATTCACTACACATAATTGATGTGGGATGTGAACATGGATGTACTATTCACTAGAAATTTAAATAATATAGATGTAATGCATTTGTTAGATTTGGTACGATCATAAGATCACCAAGCATCTATGTTCTCATATCCTTTCTCCTTACATGAGGGTCACCCAACTTTATCCTTTGATGATTGGCCACCATCAGCGATCACGCCATGCACCGAGGATCAAATCCAACAATCCAAACAAACTTGATTTTATGATGTGAGATTTATGGATTGTTTCTAATTTTCTCAAACAATCGAGAATTTGTAGAAAAAGGCCTGGCCAGATTCCCATTCAATCCTCCGATATGAATGGGGGATTTTTAGTTTTCGCATGCATGAATCTTCACTTAACTACATACTAATGAGATCACTATAAAGGAAAATTGCGAACTATTGAAATAAATACCCCATGATAATAGAAATGTGTTTGAATAAACCCAAATAACCTTGGTTTTTAATGATATTCGATGATATGGAATTATTTTTGAGTATATGACTTAGTCTCGACATGACATAAAATTTGGAGTTTAAGTTAGTGTAAGTCATTGATACTTCCCTATAAATACCGAGGCATAATCTTGAGGATATTTTTTGTTGATCGAGAGATAGAGAGATATATATCCTATTTCTGAAAAATAGCGCATCATGAAACTTGTTTCCTGAATAGTGGTTTCTATGAAGACTTGGATTTTAATAAGAAGAAGGAGGAGAAGTCTATGGTCCTTCATTTTGTACAAATCACTCTCAACGTCTTCATGAATAACCTATTCCACGAATCCATTCGATGTCACATGATACCCTTACACATTCCTTTCATATTTTTCTTGACGGACAAAACTATGCTTAACATTCATGCTTCCATGCATACATGAAGGTAGTATATTTTTTTGAATGTTTTTCATCAAAGAATCAGTGCACTTGGTTTATTTTTAAGAAGTGATAGTGTGATTGATTTTTTTTCATAAGTTTTATAATGTAAATCACAATGTGGACAATGTATACACACCCCTTTAATGAAGGCACTATGTGGTGCATGAAATATGCATGCATATGATAATATGTATGTGTGAGTTATAAGTGAGGTGACATATAAAGCATAACGGAAGTTAGTGCATGAGCACAAGTACACGTGAATAATCATAAAAATTAATAACCCAAACATAACTTGAATTTTCACACATAAAATAATAAAAATGTTTATTTTTGTCTGTTATGGTTTTTCTTAAGAAGTTTATCAAACATCCATGAATGGAGTGAAAATGAAAGAAGTGAATTTTGAATTTGAAATTTTGTTTATAACAAGAAATAATATTTTTGATTGAGGCCCAGAAGTTCATTGATTGAAATAGTATCTACCTGATCTCTTGATATAACGAGGAAGAAGTCAACTTACAGTGTGTTGATAAATTCACTAGTTGTTCATTCTGGCATAGCAGTGAATTAAAAGTAACATCTTCAACTTAATTAAGAGCATTAGGTTGACATGCATAAAATATTTTTAATTTATTGTTAGTCAAATTCCTTCAGTTAAATATCATGATTATTTAGTTGATACAAATACATCCACTATAGTAGATACATATTGTTCAGAATATCATTAAATGTCTTAAAATAACTAGCGGTTCCCGTATAAACAATCCCATGGATGGTTGGTTTTACTATTATAAATAACTACATCAATTGAGGAAGATGAATGAGTTCCAACATGAACATTGTTCTCCAATTCTATTCTTTTGTTATAATTGAATAATTCTAGGGATAATAAAATCTGTAAACCAACCATTGGTTGATCACAACAAAGAGTAACCCTTTATACCAAACCTTGTAAAAATATTTATCTGTTGTTGTTTACTTTATTATCTATATTTCATGTGTATTTGATTCTCAATTGTCCACAAAATATTTGTTCCACTTAATCAAGGAATTGGTTAGAGAGTAAGAGAGGTTAATTTAAAGAATGTAAAATTCAGTAAAATGTTGGGTACACTGATTCACCTTCCCTCTCAATGTCCCTCCACGATCTATCTGGGCTCTACACATATGAACCAAAACTGAACCTTTTTGAAGTAAAAAATTCAAAATTTTAAAAATTTTCATATAGATTCTATTTCATTAGGTTATTCAAGACAATCATAGAGTGATCTTTCTTCTCTTCCTTTTTTCTTTTAGTATATAATAATATTGTTTTTAAATACTTCCAAAAACTAATAATTTTATCCTATAAAGTCATTCTTTATTAAATTCATGAATATATCAAGGTTATTAGTAAGACCAAATTGAATTGCTATAAATTAATAGTGTACATACATTGTACGGAATGATATCTTGTGTATATCATCCTTCTTGACTCTTAATTAATGATATCTAAAATAAAGTTCTATCATGGAAAAGTGTTGAGCTCCATGTAGTTGATCAATAAAGTCATCAATAAGGGTGATTCCAGACCTATCATGTGTTTTGATCTAAAGAAAAGTTACAATCTTTTTCCTAATCCAACACAAAGGCTAATTTGAGTCATCTCACATGAGGTGCTTTCTCATTTTTTTCACTTAATTTAATTTGCCTAAATTAATTTTTTTATTAATTCTATTAATGTAATTTAATTTAAATGAAATAAAATATTAAACTAACATGAAAGGAAAAAATGTGGTTAATAAAAAAAGAACATGGAATTTTTGGTTTGGTTAATGGGTTTCATCATTCCCTTTGTTGGTGTTTCAATTTAGTTTGGTAATTAAATTCTGATATCTCATGAATAAATAAAAATACTTTTATTTAGTGGTGAGAAATCTCAAATGCCTTTTGAAATCTTAATTCCACCTCCACCTATAATCAAGGTTGATGGAAAACCTCAATGAATAATGAGATACATTCCTTGACCCTACTACATCATATATCATTTCATCCACTAAATGGCTTAAATTCGTCGCATGAAGAGATTTTGTTTAGTGGAAGTGAGGTAAAAGATTTAATAAATGTATAGAAGTGAGGCTAAGTTTGGTGTCATAGTGGGAAATCACCACAATACTATAATTCACTCTTTCTCACCATAAACTTAATGGAACTTAGGAATTTACATAAATAATGAAATAGAAACACCACTTACCTCCCTTGGGCCAAGGCTTGGACTAACCCCTCATTTTTAGGGTAATAGATCACTATAGAAATGTGAGAAATATGAAAATAAAACAAAAATAGTATAAGAATGGGAAAAAAATAACACATAAAAATAATAAAAATGTAGGAAGATAGAGATATAGAATAAAATTAATTTAAAAGATAAAATAATTTAAAAGTATTAGAATGTATATAAAGTTAGAAGAACAAGAAGATAAAATAAAATAAAATAAAATATGAATAAGGGAAATAAGAGAAGAAGAAGAAGAGTGTGTGGAAGAATAAAAAAATAAAAATGAATGAATTTATTTTATTAATGATGATAAAATTATTGATAAAAATTAAATTAAATTTTAATATAAAACTATGAAAAATAAATAAATAAAATAAAATAAATAAAACTAAAATGTAAAGATAAAACTATAGCAATTAGCTTTGGGGATTCTCCCTCTACTGTGAAGGTTGAACTCTTCTGGGCAATTATTGACTCTTTTTATAGACTGAGGGAAAGCCCTTGGTATTCCTTAAAACCCTTAGTGGTCAAGGATCTTCTAAATATTTTTTAAAGATGTCATTTTGAATAAATAAATAGCCTCTTATAGATCAATTTTTTTCAATCATACACTCAAGAAACTTAGGTGCTTCCATTCATTCATCATGGATAGGAATCCTTGTGGTACTTGGATCATACAATGTATAGAGTGCCTACTCTTTACATGTGGTAGAATAGCATGGAAGTGAAGGTGAGTAATGGGATAGAGATCTCCTCCTTAAACCCCTACAACCTTTAAAGTGGCTGAAGGGATCTCAAAATGGTGTCATGGTTTTTGGATGAGAACTTAGAGGGAATCCATTGTAACAACCCATATTTTCATGAAGGTATATATCATTTTTTATTTTAATATTTTGTTTAATCTGGGTAAACATTTACTATGGCCTAAGAAAGGTTACATGATCATATGGGGCTTGTTCGGAGCCTGGAGTTCCATAAAAATGGATCAAAGACTAGGTCAGAAAATTTGGATAAACCTACAGCCCAAACCGCATGGTTTGTATGAAACCATACAGTTGTAGATATTGGATACCTGTTGGGCACATTATTTGTTTAAAACTGTGATACCTTAGGCTCATGGACATGCAGTGCTGCTAATATATTGTTCAGAGCCATTTTTCAAATTTTTTGAAAGGTTAGATAAACTGTGTGCCAAACCGTGCGATGTTCCCTAAGTAACATTGACTTGCACACGGTTTTTTCACAGTTTGTGAAACATGATCATAAACCATGAACACACTTATTTTGGAATGAAATTAAATTCCCCCCCCCAACTTAATTATTTTACTCTTTTATTATTTCCCTTTCTTCCTCTAGTAGTTGAAACTCCTTCCTCTCCACATATAGCTCCTTCTCCTATACCATTTCTTCTTAGAGCCAACTTTCACACCCGTTGTACGTTTCTCGATCCATTGAAAGCATTGGATCCCTTGAGGTGAGATCTCATATCATATCACATCCCATATAAGTTTATATTTGGATCCATCACTCAATTTAGGTGCAAGCTCATTTGAACTGTTTTCAGGGTATTGGACTGTTTCTTAGATCTCTCCCAACCTGCTTAAAATATAATTCCAATATCATGTGAGGAGTAATCTATGCCCTTAAGGTTGATTGTTAAAACATTTTTGATTTTATTTTTGATGTATCATGCCCACACTATTGGGGTGAATCCCGTATTTTTCTATGCATCCTATTTGTATAGAGTTATTTAGGTTTAATTGATCCTTACACCTTAGTAAATGCCTAGTTATTCTTGTATAGTGGGTTCGAGGCTATTAAAGTCATTTATGGACACCCCTTGTCGTAATAAGTTGAAATTCCCCTTATGTTCAAATGTTTATTTTCCCTATTTTCCTCTTAATCTTTCAAATTAGCTTTTAAATTGAATTTATTATGTAATATGAATTCCTTATTGAATCAAGGGAGACTCCAATGTGGTTGGCCTACCTATACATGAAATCTACGAAGTAGGCAATTCCCATAGTGGCCTTGTAACCTTTTTAAAGACCCATGGAGCCTCATAAATGAAATTTACATGATTTAGTAAATTTTATAAGTTGGAATTATATGGGAGAACACAAGCATGGTGATTTTATTTAACTTAAATGAAATAAAATGGTTTAAATGAAATGGATCTTTTCTATTGAATTTGTGAAGTGTGGTAAGACCACACCTTTTTTTCTTTTTAATGTTCATTTAAAATGGTAAGGAATTTTAAGTAATGGAACTTGGATAATGAGATTCTTGAGAGGTATTTCTTCATGCATTATATTGTAAATGAATATGCCTTTATAGGGGGTGTGATACGCCAAGAAGGAATTATTGAAAAAGATGGTATTATGCTCTATTACACCAAGTGTTGATAATGACTTCTCAAACCATTGACACTACCAGAACATTGGGCTTGACATGAAAAGATCCTCTATTCGATTGATGACATGATGGATCACCCATTGTCCTGAGTCTCTCGACATCTCACACTCTTATTGGAATATAGGAAATATATCATATTTCTTGAACTTATAGACTCGTTAAACTGGTCATAGATTCTTGAGTTACACCCCGATCTAGCTGGAAACTATTATTCCAGTTATATGAACCTTATTTCCACACGTACTTGGTTCATATAGGTGGATGCAATATATAACTAATATATATATGTATATATACTATATATAGTTTAACGGATCTTAATTCTATTCCTTCTATAGGCTGAAGAAGGTAGACCAACTAGTTGTCCTATAGGCACCTGAGGGGGCTGGTTATTTATTTCAGCATTGTTATCGTTTTTTGTTATTACTTTCACACTGTTTAGTAACAAGCACTACTTAGATTACACATAGACACTATTAGTGGGGGCCTATTTTGATTTATATCTCACTCCCTACTTGAGATGCCTTTAGTACCTGAGAAGATTATCAATATGAAAGTATTGAAAAGGGAATGAGATATGATTTTTATTTTTTATATTCTTACATATAGTTAGATCTTAGGAGTATATAACCGAGCACATGCTCGAGATTCTAGTGGAGAATATTTTGTTATTTTTATACTTTTTATATAGAATGTTTGTATTCCTATTCCCCTATTCCATTTTTTATATATCAACATGCCATGAATCATGTATTAAAACTTCCATAGAAGATTTTTATTATATCTATTTGGTTTATTTGCTATTTTTATTTATGAATGTGTTTACTTGTTCTATCAATTTTATATGACTTTTCTATTGATTTCATCTAATTTATATGTTATTCCACTTTGATAAGAGGGTATTTTCTCCCCCATACCACTTTCCCACCCTCACTTCTAGTCAGAAACCTCTTGGATATGGGGAGTCATGCTTGAGGCCATGTGACCCGTCAGATCGGGGAACGAGTTAAGTGGACCATGGGTTAGGATGATACAATGTGGTATTAGTGATTTTTATTTTCCTTTGTTATAATATTTTCCCAAATGGCCCGAAGGCCTTCATTTTTATTGATTTTTTATAACCCCCCTTTCAAGGGAAGTGAAGTAACCCTTACAAGGCCCATAGGCTCAGAGATTACATGGCCCGTAGGCTTAGGAGATTACATGACCCGAAGGTCTTAGGGAATTCAACTACACTATCAACAAGGAACTGCCCCTCCCCAGCATCTGGATCATGATGGTAGCTCTCCACCTTCGCATAGCTGTCTGGCTAGGCTTCTCGTGCAAGCACAAGCTGGTCCCGATGGAATCTCCATACCCTCTCATTATGAAAAGTCCATTTGGATCTGCTCTGGTGAGTGCACCTACTCTGTATCCTCTTCTAGGGCTGCTCATTTTTTGTAGAGTGCCTGGGGCAACTATATGTGGCCTGAAGGCCATGAGGTGGACCAAAGGACTTAAAGGTGGACCGAAATCCCTACTGACCTGAAGGCCTGGGTGGCCCAAAAGCCTAAAGGACTCCAAGCCCAAACCGGTGGCCCAAGGTGAATAGTTCCAGCTACTAAAGTACCGAACAGTACATGCTATAGTAGCTAATACAGTACCACCTACAGTATCACATAGAGTACAGTTCTTCTACAATACTGCTACACTCCCTACAACAGTACAACTACAGTCCCTGCTACAGTCCCCCCCTGAAATATGCCTCTACCTTGTTTTAAACCTAGGTCTTGTGGATGCACTTAATGATACATCAATAACTAGGCTGAGACTCATGTTTCTCTGTCTTACTATTTGTGAATTATGTAGGATATATGGAGTTAAATGGATTTGGAATTGAATTTGTGCCTAGACATAGCTAACTAATGTATAGAGGAAACCTCAATTACCTATGATAGTAAATTGTTATTATTGATTTCTTCTTTTATAGTTGATACAAATTCAGAATTGGGTTATGCACAGGTATTATGATGTTATTTGTATTGATATTATTGATATGGTGATTTCCTTACAATGGACCAATGAAAAATGTGTTTTCACGAAATCTTCCATCATTATTAGATTCACTAGGATAAATATGCCCTGAATTTTCCTTGTAATGTTTCATTTCAGTGTGTATTTTTCTATTGCATGTTTATTGTGCCTTGAATGTGTATTAACTTATTCTGACACTTCTTGTATGGATTAGAAACATGATTTATACTTATAGTACACGTGTAACCTAATAGTATTTTCTTCAATAGGTCCAAGAAAACACTTTAAGAAGTCAATTATGGAACGTTGATCTATTGACCATTAGTCACATGAGTTGGAATTTGTTATGGTGTGCGTTAAGTGGATTCCATATTTTGATTCATATGGAGTATTGGCCCTTATGGATTGGAATTGGTAATCTAACTAATTCAACCATTATAAAGTGATTTATATATTTGAAAAAGTAAAAATACAAAACAAATATGACTTCTAAAGTAAAATTTGATATTCTATACCTTTGAAACCAAGAATCATACCTGAAACTAGCCCCAGTAGTGGGTGGATTGGAGTATCTTGCATTCTTACAGCCAGTTGTGGTCTCTTCCTACTACCTAGACATGTATTTTTGAGTAGTAAAAGTTGTTTTATCATTTTTATAAGAAGGATTTATACTTATACTTGTTTCCTATCAATAACCTTTTAGTTACTTTAGTCTCTTCTAAGGATTGTGTTTGGAAATGTAGCATTTTGCCTCCATGAAATCCTCCAGTCACATGCCCTGAAGGCTGTGATGACCATGTTCCTGTAGAAGTGGTTCTTGAGCCACCAGTGATTCCTTCAACAGTGCCACATATGGCACATATTCCAATACCAGATATAGGCATTGATTCCCAGTGCCAATAAGGCTTCTTACATATGTTACAATGTATCCAATGTGTAGTTTGACCTACCCTAAGTATGGTAAAGTTGACTCATAAATTTCATCAGCAACATACTCTTAAATGTTTTGGGGATGGTGGAACAAATGATGCTGAGTCTTATATGAAAACAATCCTTTCTATATTTGTGCATTAGGAGACACCTCATGAGAGGAGGTTCATGATAATAGCCTATATGCTATGTGATTCAGCCATGCAATGGTGGGACATAGTCACCCAAGAAGATTGGTATAGATATATGGTTTGGGTAGATTTATAGATGATATTCTTCTACTAATTATTTCCCCAGACAATGAGGGATGATAGAGATAGGGAATTCATGAATTTACAGTAGGGGAGAATATCTATCATGAGGTATTCTGATCATTTCACTATGCTACAAAAATTCTCTCCTACCCTATCTACTGTTGATATGATGACCTTTAGGTGATTCATGGATGGGATGGTATTCTAAATTTGATCTCATGTAAATATTTTCTGTTTGAATAAAATTTATGAAATTTTTAACCAATCGCTTATTATAGAGTAGAACTATAGGGAAACTGATGGTGTGAGTTAAGGTAGTTTGACACCTTAAGCTAGTGTTCCTTACTATGGGTGAAGGATATGATTTGAGGATACTCGTTGATGTAGTAGTAGTCAGACCCCATGTGTAGAAAATATCTTAATATTTCACTAGTACAGGCATCTGAGGCATACAAAACCCCAGTGCTTATATGGTCTAGTGTAGTGTAGAGGCTATGGAAGGATGTGCCATATCAATTGTTTCTGAAACAAATTCCCATAACTACCTAGAGAGTGGGGATCTACTCCTACTCCATGATTGTGAGATAGAACAATAGTATCATGATAAGAAGGAATCTATAACACCACTGGATGAGCAGGATGAGGTGAAAATCAAGGAAGAGGAATTAAGGCTTAGGATTATTAGCGCTAGTAGAGAGGTCTTGCTTAGGGTATTCAGGAAGTGACTCAGGGTCATGATACATTCTAGTTACTTATAGTATATCCTACTTTTAAAGAGTAGTGCACCAGACCTTCTACTATACAAGTAACTACTATAGTCGCCTCCACTTTAGTTTCAAATTTATTTGACACAAGGGAATATCACTATTATATATATGACACTGTTATGGGAAGTCTGGGCCACGATATCGAACACATTCATGGAATTATGACATTGATACCCCATTGGGTATCTGTTCAGAGGGAATTTTCCATTGTAAGTATTTAACCCTTAATATATGGAGATACATATTTGTATGTAATCTATTCATCCTTGAAATTATGGTCTTTGGCGTAATTATCAATATGGGTTGGTTAGTTCCTTATCAAGCTTATATTGATTTATATCATAATAGGGTGATTTTTCCATCATCATAGGGCATTAGGAACCTGCATAATGGAGGATGGGATGTCAATGCGAAACGAGAAGTACCCGCATTGTAGAGGCTAGGTAGTGTGATTACTCAGATCACCTATCTTTTCTTGGAAGACCAGGAGTTACAACACACTGTTTTTACTCATATAGTGGTGAATTTTAGAGACATCTTTATTTATGAATTCTCTAGTCTATATCTAGTGTGAGAGGTATATTTTACCAATGATCTAGTTCCAGGATCTATTCTGGCAACCATTCATTCTTATACAATGTCACTTAAGTTACTCCTAGTGATCATGAAATAGTTAGGGGATCTAGAGGATAAATTATTTCTATGCCTGAGTACATCTCCTTAGGGTTCACCAGTTATTTTTACCAAAATATAGAATGGTACCCTTCGGTTCGGTGTGGATAGACTTCATTTTAATCATCTCACAATCAATAATCTGAATCCACTGCCTAGAATAGATTACCTATTTGATTAGATCTTAGGAGTGAAAGTGTTATCAAAGATAGATATAATGTGCAGATATTTTCAATTTCATTATAGGACTTAAGACACACGTCACACAACTTTCAAGAGAATGTATGATGTATATGATTAGCTACTTATTCATTTAAGACTCACAAACACACCTTTTGTTTTCATGGATCTAGTGAATTGGTTTTTACACCCTTATCTGGATTCATTTGTTGTAGTCTTTGTTGATGATATTTTTGTGTATTCATACTCTGAACACAACCATAAAACCTCTCTTTAGATCATACTAAATACACCAAGAGAGAATTAGGTCTATGCTAATATAAATAAATTCCACTTCTAGATCGACAAAGTCCACTTCTTGGGTCACATTATCTCAGAGTCAGGAGTTTTAGTAGACCCATACAAAGTGAGATATGTAGTTTCATGGTAGAATCACAATAATTTATTTAACATTAAGAGTTTATTGGGGATTTCCAAATATTACAAGTTATTCATCCAAGATTTCTCACACCTTCTAGTTCCTCTTATGGGCTTGACCCAGAAAGGTGTGAAATTTGTTTGGTCAGAGGCTTATGAAGCAGCCTTTTAAGAGTTAAAGGGATATTTGACTTCTACACTGATACTAATTATTCCAGAGATAGTAATGAGATATTTGTTATACTGTGGTGAATCAAGCATTATGTTTGGTGATATTATGATGTATGATAAGTGAGTTTTTGCATACAAGTCTAATCAATTGAGGAATCACGAGAGGAATTACACAATGCATGACCTCGATCTCACTATTGTAGTTTGTGATTTAGATTTATGGAGGAAATACCTAATTGGATAGTGTTTTTTTGGTATTCACATTTCAAAAAAAACCTCAAATACATCTTCACATAGTGGGATCTGAATATCAGGTAGTGTAGTTGGGTGGAGTACCTACAGTCATTTGATTTCGAGCTTGACTATATTCATAGGAAGGGAAATTTTGTGGCTGCTGATTTGGGCCAGAAAACTCATACATAAGAAATTATGAATACTTTGGATAATGTAAGATTGTGGAATTATTCTCATAGATACATATTGAGATTTAGGAGGACCATGTTTAGACTATCCTCTCAGCCTTAGTAGTGACCTCTACTCTTCTAGAATTGGTACGAATGGGACAAATATCTGATCCTAAAGGACTTTTCATAAGGGAAAGTGACTTGGAAGATTATATGTATTCATGTTGGAATATATATGGGGATGATACTCTATTGTTACATGGGTGTGTATGGGTCCTTTATGACATCAGAGGGGAGATGATGCAGGAATTCCATGCCTCAACATGGGCAGTTCATCCTGGTGTCACCAAAATGTATTAGGATCTACAATGATAATATTGGTGGACAGGAATGAAATACAAGATTGATGGATTCCTTAATTAGTGTTACAATTTTTAGTATATGAATGTGGAACATCAGTGTCTATCATGGATTATATAGTTGTTGTCTGTTTCTGAGTGGAAATGGGATGATGTTTCAAAATATTTCATTACTGGTCTACCTAGATCACCTTATTTAAACGATGCAATGTGGGTTTTCATTGATCATTTGATGAAGGTCATATACTTATTACCTATTCGAGAGACCTTTTTGTGAGATGAGCTAGGATAGATGTATGTCAAGGAGGTTTTACATATTCATAGATATCCTCATTCTATCATTTCTTATAGATATGGTTGTTTTACGTCACTATTATAGCATAAGTTACATAAGGACTTGGGTACACATGTTCTTCTGACCACGTCAAATCACCCGTAGACGGATGGACAAATAGCTTATATGACTTATATGCAAGAGGACCTATTGTGTGCTTATGTCCTTGAATTTGGGGGTTCTTGGGAGAAACACATTCCGCTTCTAGAATTATATTATAACAAAAAATTTCATGATACCATCGAGATGGATCCTTATGATTCCTAATATGGTAGGCCATGTCTCTCACCTCTGAACTAGATAGTGGCATGGGAAGAAACTATTTTTGGACTATGACTCATACAGTAAAACCTAGAGAAGTTCCACCTGATTAGAAAGTTCATAATGAAAGCTCATTCCAGAATACAGTTGTATGATTATAGACACAAAATACCTATTGTGTTCAAGTTTGGAGATCTGGTTTTGTTGTGAGTCTCCCCTAGGCTTGGCCATAAATGTATTAATAAGTTGGTTATGTAACACCTCGAGATTTTATGAGATATATTATTTTTAATTTCTTTTATGTCTTCTATTATACACTACACCAAGATTAGCATTTACTATACCCAACACTGTATTATCTTGTAGTATACACAAAACTATTCTTGGCTCGTGTTACACACAATTTTCAAATTTGTTTTGTGGAAATTATTCTACACAACATTAAGTATAGATTTTGTTTAAATGTTTAAATGAAATAAGTTTTCATTACGTTATAAGAAAAACCAAAAGGATCTTTCACTACACACAACCTTGACTTGGCTTGCATTACACACAATCAAGACCTTCCTCGATTGCATGTGTAGTACGCAATACTGGGTTTCACTAAACGAGATATTATTACAATATTATTATGAACTAGTCATTATGAATAGTAATACCCAATTTTTGAACTTTTATAAATTTTATCTTTCAAAATGGACTTCATTTTTGGACTCATAATATCGAAATTAGCCTAGGGTGAAATTTTGGTATTTTTCTGAAAACATTCATTTTTTGATGAATAGTGAAAACAATGGGTTACAATTTAAAACCCGACTTTTTATTTAAATAATTATTTATTTTATTTAAATTTATTTTAAGTAAAAATTCATACATAATACCTATATAATTTAAATGTAATTAATTGGAGTCATTTTATAATAATTTTAGATATATAAAAATTTTATTGAACTGTTCACAATATTTTACCCACCCCCTAGGTGAATTTGAAAATTTACATAAAACATAATTTTACCACTTCTGTGAGGGAAATTTCTAAAATCTGAGAGACACGGTTAATATCAGAGAGTAAAATGTGGTTCAATAAGATCAAAATAATATTTGGTGAATAGTATATTTTTGCTTTTTTTACCACGGTTAAAAGTAAATAGGATAATTAAGGGTAAAAATGAAATTATTATTACCATAAAACATGTTCTAATTCTATTGGTTATGTGTAATTCGACCAAAAACAACCTTAGGAATAAAATATGACCATTTAGGTCAACTTGTATTAGATTAGGACACTTATTATTATTTTATTTAAAGAAGAGTTAAAAGAGTTAAAATCAAAGTTTAATAACTAAAATATTTTAAATATAGGGTTATACATAAGATAAATTAGACTATAAATATAAATTATAAATATCAAAATATTTCATACATAATATTATTTTATTTATAATTTTTAGACATTATGTAATTTAATTTATTTATGACACAATGATGATGTAATAATTACCCTATTAATGAAATATTGACACAATTGATGTTATAAATACCCAAATAAATGTAATTTGAGCCTTTTTATAAATTCAAATAATTTTTTAGATTTATATGACATGTTATTATTGATTTAATTAACTTTTTTCGAACTAATCATGTTGTTATAATTTTCACAAAAAATCAATTACCAAATTGTGTCAAAATTGACATAAAATAGTTTTTAAAACAAATATTATATTATTAATTGTTATTTTATTCCTAAAAATCTATGGTTTCGCCAAATGAGTTAGGTAAGGTTATAAATATTAATAATTAACCACTTGGGGTTCGTTTGGATTGTTATAGTATGTTTATTAACCATATTGTCTAAGAAAACAAGAAGACACGGTAAAAGTTGAATTATTTAACATAGAGTTAAATCTAAATGATAAGGGTAAAATAGTAACCTAAACTTGACTAAATCCTATTGGTCGAGAGGATTTAGACCCATCCCCACCTTATCTTCGAAATAAATCAATTTTGTGCTATTAAAAACTGAATATTACTTTCTTATAAAATAATATTTTAAGCTTTTCCTAAAGTGCCACTCTCATCCCTTATAAAAGGACACCTCCTCCCTCTTCTCTTCACACAATTTTGAGCCTTTAAGCTCAGAAACCCCTGCCCATTTCCCTTCTCAACTTCCCTATAAACATTATAGAGGTTCTGGTCTCCTCAAAATACCAACTCTAGTGCCTTAAGAGGAAGCTTAAAAGAGGTGTGTCAAAGAAGAGGTAATCTCTTCTACCGATTCTTTCTAGTTTTCTTTATTCTTAAACTTCTTCTTATTTTGTTGTTTCATTATAATGTAATAACATCAGTATCACTAATATAATTATATGTTATTATAAATATTAAACAACCCTATTCCACCTTTTATCCATCCTACGAAAAATGAAATCACCGCGCGTGCGTACGTACGGAATACCGTCTCCACGCCGTGGTGTAATCCGTTTTCCACCACCACCTTACTTGGATGGGTATGATTGTGTAAAGAATAACTATATATGGTTATTATTACATCATACGGATTCTGAAAAATTATATCATCCACTCCAATTCCATTCAATAATTATGGGAATGATATCATCGCTCGTGCGTATGTACGGATTACCGTCTCCAAGATGCGATGAGATTCATTATCCTTGTTAAAAATTCAAGAACATTTATAAAGTATATATAATGAATAATAATGAAATATATGACATGAAAAAGATACTGGATTTAAGTATATATATATTTCATCTACTAACTTTTATTGAATTCAATAAGTAAAGGAAAACAGCGTTCATGCGTATGTACGGCCTACCGTCTCCATGAACGGTGTGTTTCATTTCATTTATCTATATATTATATATATATATACCAAATATATATGATATATAAATCATGTTTTACATTATTTAAGTAAGAAAATAATCATATAATTAATAATAATATCAAGAACAACAAGTCCAAACGCATACGATAAATAAAAATATTTTACCCAAAATGCTCATTTAACATGGAATTTACAAAAGAATGGGTAATATAAAGTCATAAGTGAACCATATATGATATCATAACAATGAATATGTTTCTGTAATAAGTCAATGACATTATTTAAATCATTATATAAGAGGTTTGGATATGTACAAAGCATATCGAACCTAAGGTAAGGGATAATTATTCCAATCTCATTCATATCCGAGATTGTTTATTCGTAACTATTTACTGGGGTTATGTTTATTATCCCTGTCCATATGTTCTTAAATTTTTTTCATAATATGTTTAATTTTCTTCCATGTTTGTTTAAATTCATTTTTACCCCTTTTTACTTTTACCACATCGTATGGAAGGAATCTTTCTTTTGTTTACCATACAAGGTACTTTTTGACTATTCTGACAAAATTATGAGGAGAATGTTTTTTTAACAGCATGAATGGATTTTTACAGTTTTATAATGCCTTATTTTCATGAATCTTACTTTACTATATTTCATGATTATTTTCAACAAAACCCTTTTCTTTTAAAATTGCATGGAATTTTGGGAAAAGAAAATTATTTTGAAGAAGAAAGGATATTTTCCTCAAGAATTCTTTTCAAGTGTTTTATCAAAACCATTTTCCATCTAAAATGACATTTTTTAATATGTTTATGTTTCAAGTATAATGTATTCATTATTTACATGGTTTGATACTTATTATGATAAAGTTATATCCATTTTATATGGATTATGTTATGATGGCATGATGTTTAAAAATCCCATTATATTATATGGGATGTTATGATGTATGATTCATGATTTTGTGGCACATGAAAGAATGATTTCATTAGGAGATGGGTGGGAAATATATCTCCCTCCAATTAATTTGGTAAATATTTATATCTCATGAGATAGACGTGGCTGGAACGACAAGTTAATCCGGTTCAGTGTTACAGGACTGAAACAAGGAGTGAACTCTATTCAGAATGGGACTTTGTCCACTAAGATCATATTTTCAATAATGCCTTGGATACTATGGAAATAATATCAAGTGCATAATGGTTTTCCACAATTCAATGTTTTATTCCCATGCTATTTTATCATGATTGATGTTCCTTTATGATCTATGCCTTATGTACTTCAAAGATTTATTTCACAACTCAAGATTTTGATGTTTAAACTTTATGTTCATGTTTTGAAGTTCAAATGTATATGGTTTGTTTTATTTTCTCCATGATTACCCTTACTGAGAATTTGATATCACCCTTTATATGTTTTATTTTCCCCAGGATATAAAGAAAGGTTTTATGTAAGAAAACAAAAGGGGAAGATCTTTATGGGAGATGTTGAAGATCTTTCAACATGATTAGAAGATTATGTTCCGAGTTTCCAAAGACACTAAAGTATTACGATCCTTGAGTTTTGGTTTTTGTTATGTATTAAGTATTCCGAAAAAGTAATGTATTGCCTATGTATGTCAATATTTTGGTATCTACAGTTGGTATCAGAGGAAAGGTTTAGTCAACATTTGGAAACTAGGATACGAGAACTTTAGTGAGATCCCTAGAGATATTTCTAAGGTATGTCTAGGGATGTCCCTAAGGTTAAGTATAAGTACAAGTTATAGTCCTAGAATTACGGTAACTATATTATAATTAAACCTAATATGTTAGATATTGAAGTTAATACCACTTGATTATGATTTTTCCTATCACACTATTCTTTTTGGGTTTTAGAAAAGGGCTAGAAACATGAAGATTCATGATAATGGAGGATATGATGGACAATGGAATGATATTCTTCATGAGAAACCAAGTGAAATTAGATCTGGAGGTCCACATATCATTATTATTCCAAATAATAAATCTCATAATATGATCAATAATCTCATCTTTGGTAAGTTTCCTGACTCAGCTAATAAGAGAAAGATGAAGTTTCATGATGATCATAGAGGAAAGAAAGTTCAATTTCCATCATGTAAATCTTGTGTTAAGAGGCATCAGGGAGAATGTTTCAAAGGAACTGGAAGATTATTTGGGTGTGGAAAATGAGGACAGAAATCCAATAAGTGTAAAGGAAAAGGTTCAGTTAACACTATGAACAAGGATAATAGTATTGAGAAGACATCAACAACGGTTAAATGTTTTAAATGTGGAATGTATGGGCATTATGCAAACCAATTCCCTAAGGGAAAGTCTCATGAAGAGAATAAGCATGGTCATATGGGTAGTATTTATGTTTATGATGATAAAGAGTCTAAAAATGATATATGACATGAATGAATTGTTCAAGTTTTGTCAATGGTTTAAAAAGGTAGTGGAATGATTACATGTTTATCAAGAGTAATGTTATATAAGTAATCTCATGGTACTATGGAATAAAGAGACATCTAAGGATTGTTACACTATTGTTCTTCCTTATGTTTTTGAAAGTATATGTTGAATGGTACCGGTAACAATGAAAGGTTATTCAGATATTTTTGGGAAGCACCTAATATGCGCATAAGGAATGGATAAGGAGATAATGAAATGTTTGATAGTATTAATGAGCTCATATAAGGAAAAAGTGATATCATGGTTTGAGTAAATATAATTTTTGGGATTTTGGTATGTGGAAAGAGTAACCTTGTGACAACATTCATGTTTTCGTCGGACAAGGCTATGGGAATCGAACCCACAACCGAAGTGTGACATGACTTTATCGCCTACCACTAGCCTACAGGAAGTCCCTGGTTAGTATAAATTAGTTTCAATTTATTTTGTGGTATTATATACGAAGTATAAATCCATTTTAGGAACCATATATGATTAATCTCACCATAGACGGACTTATGTATATAAATTTTTCTAACCTTATGTTTGAGACAGATGGAATGAACTATCATTCTATCGCATGATCTGCTAACACTTCACGGAAGATAAATTCAACTTCATTTCTTTAAGAGATGAAGAGGAATTTGTTCAAGGCACAAACAACATTGATATTGTACCAAAATCAAGTAAATATTTCTTTTAATTAAAAATTTAAACTTTAGGGAAATGATATTGAAAACCAAAAATGTTGTCCTAGTGCTCTTATATTTGATGAATCAGATGGTACCTTAGATCATCACAAATTTATGGCTTTGTGATTATTGGGTTTTTCATAGCCATGTTCTATACCACTCTCCATCAGAACATGATGGTTAGATTTCTCTTCCATGTCCATATTTTCACCTATGTTCTCCTATGTGGAAACCCAGTGATTAGTTAATTTGGAAAACTGTTACATTTCATAATTTAGTTTCTTAAGTTTAGTTTTGGTATTCCTTTTTACGATGTGGGTTTCAATGAAAGAAACTTTCAAGTAGAAAACCATTTATAACCTCGACGAATTTCGAGGGTGAAATTCATTTTAAGGGGGTAGAATGTAACACCCCGAGATTTTATGAGATATATTATTTTTAATTTCTTTGATGTCTTCTATTATACACTACAATAAGATTAGTGTTTACTATACACAACACCGTATTATCTTGTAGTATACGCACTACTATTCTTGGCTCGTGTTACACGCAATTTTCAAATTCATTTTGTGGAAATTATTCGACACAACATTAAGTATAGATTTTGTTTAATGCTTAAATGAAATAAGTTTTCATTATGTTATAAGAAAAACCAAATGGATATTTCACTACATGCAACCTTGACTTGACTGGCATTACACGCAATGAATACTTTCCTCGATAGCGTGTGTAGTACGCAATACCGGGTTTCACTAAACGAGATATTATTATAATATTATTAGGAACTACTCATTGTGAATAGTAATACACAATTTTTGAAATGTTATAAATTTTATATTTCAAAATGGACTTCATTTTTGCACTCGGAATATCGAAATTAGCCTAGGGTAAAATTTTGGTATTTTTCTGAAAACTTTCAATTTTTGGTGAATAGTGAAAACACTAGGTTACTATTTAAAAACCAAATTTTTATTTAAATAATTATTTATTTTATTTAAATTTATTTTAGGAAAAAATTTATACATAATACCTATATAAGTTTAATGTAATTAATTGGAGTCATTTTATAATAATTTTAGATATATTAAAATTTTATTCAACTTTTCACCGTCTTTTACCCACCTCCAAGAGAATTTGAAAATTTACATAAAACATAATTTTACCACTTCTGTGAGTTGAATTTCAAAAATATGAGAGACACGGTCAATTTCAAGGAGTAAAATGTGGTTCAATAAGATCAAAATAATTTTTTATGAATAGTAACTTTTTACTTTTTTTACTACGGTTAAAAGTAAATAGGTTAATTAAGGGTAAAAATGATATTATTATTACCCTAACACATGTACTAATTCTATTTGATAAGTTTAATTCGACCAAAAACAACCTTAGTAATAAATTATGACCATTTAGGTCCACTTGGATTAGATTAGGACACTTATTATTATTTTATTTAAAGAAGAGTAAAAAGAGTTAAAATCAAAGATTAATAACTAAAACTTTTTCAATATGGGGTTATTAATAAGATAAATTCGACTATAAATATTCATTATAAAGATAAAACTATTTCCAACATAATGGTATTTTATTTATAATTTTTAGACATTATGTAATTTAATTTATTTATGACACAACGATGATGTAGTAATTACCCTATTAATGAAATATTGACATAATTGATGTTATAAATACCCAAATAAATGAAATTTGAGCCTTTTTATAAATTCAAATAATTTTTTAGCTTAATATGACATATTATTATTGATTTAATTAACTTTTTTCGAACTAATCATGCTACTATAAGTTTCACAAATATGAATTACCAAATAGTTTCAAAATTGACATAAAATGGTTTTTAAAAGAAATATTATATTATTAATTGTTATTTTATTCTTAAAAATCTATGGTTATGAAAAATGACTTATTTAAGGTTATATATATTAATAATTAACCACTTGGGGTTCGTTTGGATTGTTATAGTATGTTTATTAACCATATAGTATAAGAAAAAAAAGAAGACACAGTAAATGTTAAATTATTTAACTTAGAGTTAAATCTAAATGATAAGGGTAAAATAGTAACCTAAACTGATATAAAGCCTATTGTTTGAGAGGATTGCGACCCACACCCACCTTATCTTCGAAATAAATTAATTTGGAGCTATTAAAAACCGAATATGTCTTTATTATAAAATAATATTTTAGGATTTTCTTAAAGTGCCCCTCTCATCCCTTATAAAAGGACACCTCCACCCTCTTCTATTTACACAATATTTAGCCTTTAAGCTCAGCCAAACCCTGCCCATTTACCTTATATACTTCCATAAAACATTATAAAGGTTATGGTCTCCTCAAAATACCAACTCTAGTTCCTTAAGTGGAAGCTTAAAAGATGTGCGTCGAAGAAGAGGTAATCTCTTCTAACGATTCTTTCTAGTTTTATTTGTTTTTAACTTCTTCTTCTTTAGTTGTTTCATTATAAAGTAATAAAATCAGTATCAATAATATACTGATATGTTATTATAAATATGAAACAACCCTATTTTACCTTCTATACATCCTATGGAAAATGAAATCACCGCACATGCGTACGTACGGAATACCGTCTCCACACCGTGGTGTAATCTGTTTTCCACCACCACCTTACTTGGATGGGTATGATGGTGTAAATAATAAATATATATGGTTATTATAACATAATACTGATTCTGAAATATTATATCATCCACTACAATTCCATTCAACAATTATGGGAACGATATCATCGCTCGTGCGGACATACGGATTACCGTCTCCACGACGCGATGAGATTCATTATCCTTGTTAACAATTAAAGAATAATTATAAAGTATATATAATGAATAATAATGAAATATATGACATGATAAAGCTACTGGATCTAAGTATATATATATTTCATCTACTTACTTCCATTCAAGTCAATAAGGAAAGGAAAACAACGTTCATGCGTACGTACGACCTACCTTCTCCATGAACGGTGTGTTTCATTTCATTTATCTATATTAAATATATATATATATATACTGAATATATATGATATAAAAATAATGTTTTAAATTCTAGAAGTAATTAAATAATGATATAATTCATAATAATATCAAGAACAAAAAGTCCAAACACATACGGTAAATAAAATGATTTTAACCAAAATACTGCTTTAACATGGAATTTACAAAAGAATGGGTAATATAAAGTCATAAGTGAACCATATATGATATCATAACAATTAATATGATTCTGTAATAATTCAATGAAATTATTTAAACCACTCCACAGGATGTTCGGATACGTATGAAGCATATCGGACCAAAGGTAAGGGATAATTATTCCAGTCTCATTCTTATCTGAGATTATTTATTCGTAAGTATTTACTGGGGTTATGTTTATTATCTATGTCCATATATTCTAAAAATATTTTCATAATATGGTTCCTTTTCTTCCATGTATGTTTAAAGTCATTTTTACAATTTTTTTACTTTTACCACATCATATGGAAGGAATCTTTCTTTTGTTTACCAAATGAGGTACTTTTTGACTATTCCGACAAAAGTACAAGGAGAATGTTTTTTTAACGGAATGAACAGATTTTTATGGTTTTATAACGCCTTATTTTCATGAATCTTACTCTACAATATTGCATGATTATTTTCAACAAACCCCTTTTCTTTAAAAATTGCATGGGACTTTGTGAAAAGAAAATGATTTTGAAGAAGAAAGGATATTTTCCTCAAGAATTTTTTTCAAGTGTTTTATCATTACTATTTTCCATATAAAATGACCTTATTTAATATGTTTATGTTACAAGTATAATTTATTAATTATTTACATGTTTGGATTCTTATTATGATAAAATTATATCCATTTTTTATGGATTATTTTATGATGGCATGATGTTTAAGAATCCCATTATATTACATGGGTTATGCTGTGATGTATGATTCATGATTTTGTGGCACACGAAAGAATGATTTCATTATGAGATGGGTGGGTCCTATATCTCCCTCCAATGCATTGGGTAAATATTTATATCTCATGAGATATACATGGATGGAATGGTAACTTAATCTGGTTCAGTGTTACAGGACCGAAACGAGTAATGAACTCGATTCAGAAAGGGACTTTGTCCACTAAGATGGTCTTGGCAGCAATGCCTTGGATACTATGGAAATAATATCAAGTTATTAATGGTTTTCCACAATTACATGTTTTATTCCCATACTATTTTATCATTATTAATGTTCCTTTATGATATATGCCTTCTGTACTGCCAAGATTTATTTCACAACTCAATATTTTGATGTTTAAACTTTATGTTCATGTTTTGAAGTTAAAATGTATATGGTTTGTTTTATTTTCTCCATGATTACCCTTACTAAGAATTTTATCTCACTATTTATATTTTTTATTTTCTCCATGATATAAATAATGGTTTTCGGTAAGAAAACAAAAGGGGAATATCTTTATAGGAGATGTTGAAGATCTTTCACCATGATTAGAAGATTATGTTCCGAGTTTCCAAAGGCACTAAACTATTACGATCCTTGAGTTTTGGTTTTTGTTAGGTATTAAGTATTCCAAAATAGTAATTTATTGTCTATGTACGTCAGGATTTGGGTCTCTATAGGTTAATCTCTCACTAAGGTTCTCTGGACCCTTCATGGTTGTGAAACGAATCAAAATAGTGGCTTACTAGGTTGAACTTCCTCGAAGATACTAGTATGTAAATGATTTATTTAACATATATTATCTTTGCTGATATTATCTAGAACAATACCATGTATTTCAACCAAATGTTGTCAAATTGGATGTATATTCTTCCCTTAAGGAGTATCCAATTCATATTGTTGATTTGAGCGTGAAGACACTCTAAGGCAGGTCATTTCCTTTGGTATAAGTGCTATGAAAAAACGAATGAGTATAAGATGAGAACTTAGAATGGGTAGCTGATGTATGAGCATAGTGTCTAGATATCTTTACAGATGATTCCTCTTTACCCTCAAAATTCTAACTCTGGGATGCATTTTTTTAAAGAGGGTAGGGTATGATGACCCATATTTTCTTGAAGGTAAATATCATTTGTTTTTCTATTTTAACCATTTTTTTAATTACGAAAAATGTGTAATATGGATTAATGAAGGTCTCATGAGTGTCTGAGGCATGTTTTAATCTTCGACTTCTAAAAAAATAGATAAAATACTTGGCCACATAGTATAGATAAACTGTACCACCTATCCCACAATGTTTTTCTGGAATCATGCAGTTGCAGATAGTGGAGATCTATACCCTGCATAGTTTTTCTAAAACCATGAGACCTAAGGAATATGGTCGTGCGAGTATTTTATGATTTGGGATAGATCCATTTTCAGGATTTTTTCATGGTTAGATAAATCGTGCACTTATCTGTGTGGTGTTACCATAAGTAGAAGTGACTTGGGCATGGTTTTTAAACAATGTGCATAAAATGTGAACACTTTATTTTGGTGTGAAATTAAATTTTCCACCCACATAATTCTTGGACCCTATTATTCTTTCCCTTTCTTCCTCCAGTGGTTGAAACTCCTTCCTCTCCTCATATAACTTCTTATCCCGTCTTATAATTTTTTTATCTCTGTATCAATAATGCTATTTAGGTGAAAAACATTTGCCTTATTTTTAGGGCATTAAACGGTTTCTTAGATATCTTTCAACCCACTTTAAAATGAAGCTGATATCGAGGAAGGAGTCTTCTAAGACCTTAATTTTTGTGGCCATGTCTTTTTACCTATGAGTTTTGATGTTTTTCAGCGAAACTATTGAGCCATATGCCATATTTTTTAAAGAATCCCTTTTATATTGAGTTCTTTATATATAATTGATACTTGCACCTTAGTACATGACTATTGATTATTTTTTATTACTTTATAGGTTTTTAAACTAATTTATGGACATTCCCTCTATGTGCCAAGTTGAAATTCCTATTATGCTCAAATGTGTATATGTTGGATTTTACTCCTACGCATTCGAAATAGGTTTTAAATTGAATTTCCCTTGTAATATGAATGATTTATTGAACCAAGGTTGACTCACATGTGGTTGGTCAACCAGAACTTGCAAAATACCAAGTAGGTAGTTCCTTAAGGGCCTTGAAACCTTTTAAAAGACCCATTGAGACTTATAAATGAAATTTACATGCTTTAGTAAATTGAAAAGGTTTGAATTATATGTGATAGAACAATCATGATGGTTTGATTTACTTTAAATGAAATAAAATGGTTTAAATGAAATGGATCCTTTTTATTGACTTTTTAAGGTGGGTAATAACACAAATTCTATTATGTTTATAAATTTTCAATGAAAATGCTAAGGCCTTGTATGTAATGGAACTTGGATAATGATGTAACACCTTGAGATTTTTATGAGATAGATTTTTTTGAAAATTTATTTGATGTTTTTTATTGTATGCCACACCAAGTTAAGATTGTGTTACATGCAACATAGACTTCATTTTCGGTATACACAACACTATGCTTGGCTTTTTTACAAACAATTACAAGTTCTTTTGATAGAATTAATTTCACGCAATACCGTGTTTAAAATAACAACTAAATATTATTATGTTACCTTATAAACTATTTATAATAATGGTAGGTATGAAAATTATTAACTAAATTATGAAAATATTCTTAATTGTTTTTTGAGAAATTAATTATATATGACAACAAAACCTTTTTTTAAAAGGAAATTATTTTCTAAAAAACTATTTAAATGTAAATAAATGAGTTTATTAAATAATAAAATCACTATTCATGGATTTTATTAAGAAAATAAATATGTAACATATTCAATATAATGTTTAAAATTCATATTATATGTTTTCTAGACTTGATAAAATCAATTTGTTGGATAAAAGAAGTATTTTTCAAAGAAAGGACTTTTTCCGCCTTTTGATGGCACACCCATTTTAGATATAGTTTCTGAAAATTATATATTATATTTTAAAAAATAATATTATTTTTTGTAAGAAGGATATAAAAATTTACTTAGTATTAATTTTTTATAATTTTGTAATTTGTTTCAAGTTTTGATGAATAGTAAAAAGCACTAAATTTTAATTAAAAAAATTTCTTTCATCAAAATAATTTATTTGGTTAAATTGTATTATTTGATGATTTTAAATTATACATAGACAATATTTTTATCATTTAATATAATATTGGTCATTGACATTACTTTTACCCTGAATTTAGATGTAAAAAAATTTCAATCTTTTGCAATGTTTTTACTTATTAAACTTGTTTTTCATTCGGACAATAGGATTAATTTTAAATTTATTACTGAAAATTCTATGGTTTAAATTTATAAGAATTGATTTCATAGTTATAATATGTGGGTCAAAATATTGTAAATATCTTTCTTTTAATTTTGGACATTATGAATAGTAACTTCAATAATTTTTATTAATACAGAAAAAAGGTAAATTGGGTAATTGAGGATAAATATAATATTATAAAATTAACCTAACACTTGTTATAATGTAATTGGATGATTTATTTTTAACTTAATTCATCTTTGTGTTGAAATGGTACCCTTTGGAAGCCAGTTGGATCTGATTTGGATACTATATATATTTTATTTATAGAAAAATTAAATATGTCTTACTCAAATTTGGATAACTTAATCATTTTTAAAATAAGGTTATACAGAAGATAAATTTATCTATAAATAATCATTTTAAATAAATTTTTTATTTATTTATCATGGTAATTTATTTTTAATCTTTATGAAATAAATTATTACTTTAATGGCATATGCATTGATGATGAAAAAATTATTTAATTGATGAAAAATCAATAAAATAATTATGATTCAAATGATAATAGTTGTTAAAAGACAAAACAAATATGACCAAATATGATTGGACTATTATATATTGACCATAATTATCTAACATTCAAGTTATTGACCATTTTAAGCCATATATAAAATATTATGACACTCATAATATTTCGTTTAAATTGATGTTAAAGTTGCCACATTCATGTTTAAATAAATATAACTTTTTTAATGTAGGCTTTTTCTAGTAGATACATTCAACTATAAGTATTATTATAAAATATAGTGTAATTTTATTCATCATAGTATTTTATTTTTAAAATTTACACGAAAAATATGTATATTAAATAATTACACAATACTGATGTATTAATTATTATTTTAATGGAAATATCAAATTAGTGTTATTAAATATATTAAAATAAATATAATTTTGGATGATTCATATATAATTTTTTTACAGATGAACTTATCCCATTAGGGATATAATAAATATTTTTATCTAGGATTTCATCTTATATTATTATTTCAAAAAATCCAGGGATTGAGTAGTTCCAAAATTGACAATATTGACATTTTATCAAAATAATGTATTACTAAATTATTTAAAAACAATAAAACATTTTTTAAAATATATAATAACTAATATATGGTGGAATTGTTTTTAAATTATTCCTTTATGGTCTCATTTACATCAAATAAGTGAATATTTCACCCTTTTAATGTAGAAATATTTGATAACTTAGTTAAAAAATAAATAGAATAACTATTGGTTAATTAAAATGATAAGGTTAAAATTGATATATAAACATGTATAAAATTTATTTTATGATTATATTACAAATTTATATCATCTAATATTTTAAAATATGACATTTTGGAAGTTTTTTATGGGTTATTATGTTTTTTTACAAATTAATATTTTTGGAAATTCCAAAGGTGCCCCTTACCTCAATTATAAAAGGGAACATCCTCCTACATTTATTCACTTAATTTCGAGCCTTCAAGCTCATAAATCCCCTACGATGTTCCCTTCTAAACTTCACTGGTCAAATTCTAGAGTTTTTTGTCTTCTCAAAAGATTAACTCTAGTTCCTTAAGAGGAGATATATAGGGAGCTCACCGAAGAAGAGGTAATCTCATTTACCAACTCTCTCAATATCATTTCTTCTTCTACTTCTTCTTCCATTGTTATTTCCATTATAAAGTAATAAATCCAATATATACAATAGACGGAGATTTTATTATGGTTATAGAACAACCATATTCCACCTTCTATCCATCCTACGAAATATAAAATCACCACACGTACGTATGTACGTCTCACTGTCTCCATGTCGTGGTGTAATATCTTTTCATCACCACCTTACATGGACGTGTATAATGATAGAAATAATAAATATATATTATTATTATAACATGATATTAATTATATAACAAAATTATACCATCCACTTCCATACCATTTAACAATTATGGGAATGATATCGTCGCTCGTGTGTACCTACGACCTACCGTCTCAACGATGCGATGTGATTCATTCTACATGATCTCTATTAAAGAATATATTATATAAATACATATAATGAGTAAATATAATATATATATTATATTAATATAATTATGGAAATGATATAGCTATAAACTACGTAGAATAATCAGAACTTATTCAAGAAAACATGCATAAGAAAATGAAGTAGTTAACACTAGATAGAAGCTTAATAATGAAATATTATTAAAAAAGTGTTAATATGATCATATAAGATATCATAACTATAAATATGGTTCAATAATAAGTTATTACCATTTTTTAATCAATTATAAATTATTTTTTGATAAATACTAAGGAGCATAGACTTATGTTAAGGGATAATTTTCTTAATCTCATTATTATCCGAGATTGTTTGTACGTAAGTATTTACTCGGGTTTATTTATCGTCTTTGTCCATGTTTTAGAAAAATAAATTCATTAAAAGATTGAATACTCTACTATGGAGGTTAAAAGTCATTATTATCCATTTTTTACTTTTAACTACATGTTTTCAAATTTTAATTTTCTTTCATTTTCCAAATGAAGTACTTTTTGACTCTTTTGGCATACGTATGAGAATAATAATTTTTTAACTTATAACACATGAATGAATTTTTACTATTTCATAATGCCTTATTTCAATGAAACTTTACTAACCAGTTTTCCTTGTTATCTTCAAATAAATTGTTTTATTTTAAAATTTCTCGGTGTTTTAAGAAAAAGAAAATGTTTTTGAAGAAGGAAGGATATTTTCCTTAAGAATCAGTTTCAAGTGTTTTATCAAAATTATTTTCCATCTAAGATGACATTATTTAATGAGGATATGTTTCAAGTATATTATAATTATTATTACTATGGTTGGTTATGATTATTATTATGAAGATATATTTATGAAATCCCATCATTTTCAATGGATTATTTTTCAATGGAATGATATTTACGAAACCCATTTTATTTCATAGATTCTGATATGATGAGTGATTTCTATTTTTGTGGAACACATATGCATGATTTCATTATGAAATGGGTGGGACAGATATATCTATCCAATGCATTGGGTATGTATAGATAACTCATGAGGTATAAATGTTATCCTGAAATTTATTTCATTTTAACAATCCTATACATTGACTTAGTTTTCTTGTCCATAAATTTTTAGTGGATCTAGTTTCCATGTCCATAGGTTTATGCAAGGGCCTGATTTCAAGCCCTTAATTTAATGAGTAAACCTGTTACTACTTATGAATGTTCGTAAAGTTACAAGATGATGTGTATGAAACAATTTCACGCCTTATATAAATTTTATAATCTTATGGATTATGTTCTTTGATTTACCTATAATCCATGTTTACCATTGGTATATAGGTAATGACATTATAATGTAATGATAACATTATCATACCCTTTATGATCATGTTTATGTTTACATATCACCCTTTTTTACCCTTACTGGGCATTTGAGCTCACCCTTTCTTATGTTTTTTTCCACATGTTATAAAGGAAGTTTTTAGGTAGGGGTACTCAAACAAGAAGATCTTTGTGGGATACATTTAATATATTTCAGTAGACTAGAAGTTTGTGTTACATGTTTCTAAAGGCACAAAACTAATACAGTCTTTCGGAATATTTTGGTTTAAATTATTATGTATTGCACAAAATTAATGTAATGTCTATGTATATCAATCTTGGGTATCTACATTTGGTATCAGAGAAAAGGTTTCATCGGCCTTTGAAAACTAGGATGTAGAAACATTAGTGACACTAGTGCAAAAAACGTTTAACACATAGGCATTTTTTTACATCGGTTCTATATAACCGATGTGAAAAGGTGGAAAAATTGGTTCATCATGTCCGTTATAAAATAACTGACTTGATAAATCGACAAGAATATATTTTTTACATCTGTTATAAAATAATCGATGTAAAAAATACTAATATTAGATTTATCACATCAGTTATTTTATAACCGGCATGACAGATCAAATCTGGGATCTTTATCAGGTTGGTTATAAAATAACGAATGTGATAAATCAAATCTCTATTCTTTATCAAGTCGGTTATAAAATAACTGATGTGATAAAGGATTTTCTACATCGGTTATTAAATAACCGATTTTATAAACATAAAAAAAGATATCATGTTGGTTATTAAATAACACACGTGATAAATATTTTAAAAGATTTATCACGCCCCAAATTCTATCATTCTATTTTCTTCAATCGGGTGACCGGAAACTCGTCTCTCTCGTGTGAAAAACCTAGAAAGGATTCTTCAAAGTCATTCCCTCTAACCTCATTTAGCCAACATCATTAGTCATCTTTATTATCACTAGATCTATCAAGATGAATTTCAACAATCAAGTAAGCCTCACACCCCTTGGTTATATTTTTTATTTTTCATGATGCCCTAAACTTATGTTTTGAGATTTTATTTTTCTATCTTTGTTCTTTCTATCCTGGTAAGTTTCATAGTGTTATTTTATACCATGATAAATTCTTTTCTAATAAAATAAACCATGGGAGTGATATCATGAAAGTTATATGATTTTTGTTGCCACCATGTTGGTTCTATCATGTGTGTGTGCATGTACTTTCATGTGTGTGTGTGTGTGTGCGAGGGGGGGGGGGGTCCAGGGGTTGAGGGGTATTTTCAAGTGGGTAGGGGGTGTCCATGAGGGTGGGGTGTCTGGGGGATGGGGGGGCTCTTCAAGGGGTTATAGGGCTGTCCATGGGGGTGGGGCATCCAGGGGTGGGGGTGTCCAGGGGTGGGGGGTTGTCGAGGAGGGTGGGGTGTCTAGGGAGGGTAGGGGGGACTGTCCAAGGGGTTGGGGGTGTCCAAAGGGGTGGGGGTGGTGTCTGGTGGGGGGGGGGGGGGGGTGGGGGGGCTATCCAAGGGGTAGGGTGTGTCCAGGAGTGGGGGTGGTGTCTAGGGGGTGAGAGGGTTGTACAAGGGGGTATGGGGTTTCCAGGGTGAGGGGGTTGTCCATGGGGGTATGGTTTTCCATGGGGTGGGGGTGGTGTCCATGGCAGTGAGGGGGATTTCTGATGGGGTAGGGGGTGTCCAGGGGGTAGGGGGTGTCCAGGGGTGGTGGGGGGGGGAGGGCTGCCCAAGGGTGTGGTGGTGTCCAGGGGGTATCCAAGGGGGGGGGGGGTAAGGGGTATTTACAAGTGGTTATCGGTTTTTTAGGGGGTGAGCGGGGGGGGGGGTTCTAGGGGTGAGGGGGTTGTCCAAGGGGTTGTGCGTCTAGGTGGTGTCCAAGGGGTTGGTGGTTGTCCATGGGGTGGGGGTCCTGGGGGTTGGGGCTGTCCAGGGGGATGGGGGTGTCTAGGGGGTGGGGGGCTATCCAAGGGGGGTGGGCGTGTCCAAGGGGTGGGGGAGTGGTGGTGGTAGGGGGTGTCCAATGTGGTGGAGGGGTTTTACAAGGGGGTATGGGGTGTACAAGGGGGTAGGGGTGGTGTCAAGTGGGTGGGGGGCTGTTGATGTGGGTTGGGGTTATCCAGGGGGTTGGGGTGGTGTCTAGAGGGGGTGAGGGGGATATCTAATTGGTAGGGGTGTTTAGTGGGGTGGGGGTGTCCAGAGGGTGGGAGATTTCCAAGGGGTTAGAGGCTTTCCATGGGTGTGGGGGTGTCTAGGGAGGGTGGGGGTGTTAAGGGGGTGGGGGTTGTCTAGGTGTTGGGGGTGTCTAGGGTATGGGGGGATGTCCAAGGGGGTGAAGGTGTCCAGGGGTGTCCAAGGGGGTGGGGTGGTGTCTAGGAGGTGAGGGCGATGTCCAATGGGGTATGGGTGTCCGGGGGGTGGGGTGGTGTCTAGAGGGATGAGGTGGTAGTCCAAGGGGGTAGGAGTGTCCAAGGGGTGGGGGTGGGGGGGGGGGGTCTGGGGGTGGTGGTGGGTAGGGGGGATGTCTAGGGGTTGGGGGGGCTTTCCATGTGGGTGGGAATGTCTAGGGGGTGGGGGTGGGTGGGAGTACCCAAGGGTGTAAGGGGTTGGACAGCCCCCTCACCCCTGGACACCACCCCCACCCCTGGACACACCCCACCCCCTGTTCATGTAATTTATACCAATAGTTCTTATAAAACCGTTGGTATAGGGCTCTTGAAATAGCCATCATGCCAACATTGTGTGAACCCATTGGGATATTCTTTCCCAATAGTTTTAGGGGTTATCCCAATGGTTTCAAATCGTTGGGATAGGTGTAATTTTTAGTAGTGTATATATACATATTTTAATATTTATACTTCATATTTCTTGTTTACAAAAGGGTGAATTTGGTATCTAGTTGAACCAGAATATATTCTTTGTGTACCTTAAGAATAAAGGATCTAAGATGAATTAATACTATTTTATCTTGATCTATATGAGAGAGATATAATCCTAAAATAATTTTCATATAAATATAAAACTATTATATCTAACTATATTTTCTTTTCAAAGTCATTTTCAGGCATAACTTTTTCAAATACAAATATATTTGTTTTATATTTTGAAATTGTTTTACATTCAAATTATGATATTTTTCATACAAATATAAAATTTAGTTATCTAAAAAATATGTCTAATTTTTAAATTTTTTATAGGTAATAATGAGTCAAAGTTAGATTACGGTACATCAAATTGGTAATGAATATGAGGAAGGTGTTGATGCCTTTTTGGAATTTGATAAATGAAATGTTCTAAGGATTGAATTTTTTTTCAGTCTATGCCTGAAATGTTTGAATATGAAGAAGTTGAAAAGTAGAGAGATCAAAGATAATATTATTTTTCATGGTTTTAATCTGAGTTATAGCTCTTGGATTTGTTAGGGTGAAACTGGATAGAATGTCAGATCTGCTGATGCTGACGATTTGTAGGACGGTAACTCCGATGGAATTAAAGAAATGATTCATGATATTATAGTATAAAAACTTGAGATAGAACTGACACTTTTGAGTCTATATGGTGATATTAAAAACCATTTTATCCTAGTTGTATGGATTATACGATTTTTTAGGGTGTTAAGATTGACTAAACTAAAGGTGAAACATGGATGGAGTGACATAAGTTTTACAGAGCTGTTAAAATTGTTGAAAGGCATTCTTCTAAAAGACAACGAACTTCTAGATTAACTTTATGAGGCCAAGAAAATATTATGCCCGATGGTATTGGGATACAAGAAAATACATGTTTGTATGAATTAATATATGATATATAGGAATGAATATGAATTTTGGTCAGAGTTTCTTAAATGTGTGACATCACGGTATAAGTTGAATGAAAAATTATAGGCTAATGTAGAGATTACAAAGATCCCTACCAAGGTAGTTTCGTATATTCCTATAATCCATCATTTAAAATGTTTATTTTCTAATTCAAATGATGTAAAAAGGTTAAGATTTTATGCTTATGAGTGGATATGTGATGAAAAAATAAATCATCCAGCTAATTGTCCACAACGGAAGAAAATTGATGACCAATATCCTACATTTGGAAATTAAATTAGAAATCTTAGAATTGGGTTTTGAACAATTGGAATGAATCCATACCGAACCCTCAGTAGCACACATAGTTCATGGCCTGTTTTATTTGTAATTTACAACCTCTCTCTTGAAGTATGTATGAATCACAAATATTTCATGTTCAGTATAATGTTCTCTGGTCCAATGTATCCCAGAAATGATATTGATGTTTTCTTGTCACCATTGATTGATGATTTGAAAATTTTATGGGAGGATGGTATTAGGGTGTATTATTCTTATAAAATAGAATATTTTCAACAGCATGCAGTGTTTATGTTCACTATAAAAGACTTCCCAGCGTATGTAAATTTTTTTGGATATTGTGTTAAGGGGAATAAAGCATGCCCAATTTGTGAACAAAAGACTTAATATTATAAACTACATCATGGGAGGAAAAATTTATACATGGATCATCAAATATTTTTCCTATGGATCACTCTTATAAAAGACTAAAAAAGGCATTCAATTGGCTAACTAGAATTTGATATTGCTCCAAAAACTTTATCCCCTGATGTGTATTTTGAGAGGGTGAAAAACCATGATGTGACATTAGGAATGACATATAAATCTAGTAATGATAGAAATATTTGGATGAAAAGGTCAATATTTTTTGAGCTATCATATTGGAGATATCATGAAGTGAAACATAATTTTGATGACATGTACGTGGAGAATAATATATGTGACAGTTTGATTGGAACATTGTTAGATATTAAAGGAAATACTAAATATGGGTTGAATACAAGATTATAATTACTATAAATGGGAATACATTTGAGGTTATCTCCCACTCATAATGGAAGATAAACATTTCTCTACCCGACTTGTCATACATTATCCAAGAGGGAGAAAATTATCTTTTTTCTGTGTCTTGTTAATATCAAAGTGCCTCAAGGTTATTCTTAAAATGTAAATTTTTTTGTCTCTTTGAAGGATTTGAAGTTGATAGGGATGAAATATCATGATTATCACACCATGATACAACAACTTCGACCAGTTCAATTTTATGGAATATTTCCCATTTGTGTTAGAAAGACTATAATGAAGTTGTGTTATTTTTTCAATTCAATTTGTAATAAGGTGATTGATGTGAATGATTTTAAAATTTTGGAAAAGGATGATATTTCTATACTTTTTCAATTAGAAATGTATTTTCCTCCATTTTTTTTAAATAATGGTGAATTTAATGGTTCACACAGTTCATGAAATAAAGCTTTGTGGACCTGTATATCTTCGTTGGATGAATCCTTTTGAAAAAAATATGAAAATATTGAAGGGGTATGTTAAGAATCCATATTGACCTGAAGCCTCCATTATCCAAAAGTGTATTTTTGAGGAGGTTACGGAGTTTTGTATGAGCTACGTGGCTACAGCTAAGAAAATATATTTGCCTCAATCTCACCATGAATGAGTTAATAATGAAGGAAAGGGGATTCAGGGCTTGAAATTCAAATCATTGTTAGCTAAACAGATGAAGATGGTAGAATTATAAATCTTGAATAACATAGCTAATGCTCAACCATATATCACATTGCATATTAATGAGTTAAAACAATGTCAACCAAAGAAGAAAGAAATGTGGATTTTGAATGAGAAAAACAAAATTTTTTTTGATGGTTTAAAAAGACCTTACTGGGTAGATCAGATATATCAGAGACATTAAGACATTTAGTGGGTGGTCTACGTCTAAATGTGATAACATGATCCGAGTATGACATTAATAGATTTACATTTCATAAAAAATCTCAGAACTATAGAAGTTCAGTTCAAAATAGTAGTGTATTGGTGTTTGTAGAAGTAATGTATTTTCCATGTTCTAAAGACAAAAACCCAATTTCTGCATCAAGTGGATATTATGGAGTCATTGAGGAAATATGGGAGGTTTATTATTTTAAAATTAATTATCCTATTTTTAAATGAAAATGTATTATCGGTAAGAAAAATGTCAGACACGAGGAATTTGTAATGATAGTTGTTAATCTGAAAAGATTGGAATACACAAAAGATTCTTTTATAATGGAAACACATGAAAAATAGATTTTCTATGTATTTTATCAATTAGATATGCATTGGTCTGTTGCTTTACAAGGGAAAAAACAATATCTTGGTGAGGATCAACTTGACGAAGATGCTGATTTATATGAAATCACAACTTCCATGGTACAATTAGTAGAAAATAATGATGATCATATTGAAGATATGGTTTGTGCCATAAGGATTGATCATGATGAAGGTATTTATAAAAAAAATCCATTTGTACATTCTTAATATTACGGGTAATATATTTTTATTTCTTGTTTACAATTATTATTTTCATAAAATGTTACAAATTTTTGTCTATTTTTATTTGGTTTAGTTTAGTTTATCATTTTTATCATTATGTAACTTATATATCTATTGATTTTGTTGAATGAAAATTACTTTACCTTGTTTACCATGTTTACCATTTGTACCATGTTTACCATGTTTACCATGTTTATCATGTTTACCACAGTTAACCTTTACGTAACATATATATTTATTGATTTTTTTGAATGAAAATCACACTACCATGTTTACTATGTTTACCATCTTTACCATTTTTTAACATACATACCATATTTACCATGTTTACTATTACATAACTAACTTTGGTTTTTCCTTTTTTGTTTACATTAGTATTGTAATATTTGGATTTGTATATTTGTGAACTAATGTTTCATTTTTTGTATTTGAATGATAATAACATATCAATCAATTGATCAACCAAATGATTCTGGAGATGAGAATCATTATCATACCTATGGGGAGGAACATTCACATTCTCCTCTTGATGATCGCCAATCTTTCTCATGTGCTCCCATAATGACAAAGAAGAGTTCAATAGTTGGTAAACGTGGCTACACACGTTTACCAAAACTATCACTTTCCCGTAGCCAAGAAGAAAGGATCGTTGAGTTTGATGAGAATGACATTCCTAGAGGTCCAAATGGAAAAAAATTTAAGGGTTTTTTATATACTCATAGAAAAAGAAAATTAATCATTTTTTATGATGATTGTATAAGTGTGGACAAAGCGATAATATCACAGTTGTGGGAGAATATTTTGGTATGATATTTTTCTGTTGTTAGACTAATCGTTAAATGTTTCTAGTATAATTTGTTTTACCTCTTATTTATCAAATGGAATTTGATATTCTTAACACTAGAGGAGTTAGAAGGAAATGTTTATCGATGACTGGTATGAGATGAGTGATTTCAAATCAACCCTCAAATCTGATTTCATTTTTGGTCATAGTAATCATGAAAATCCATGTCATATATATCCTTTCATAAATGAAGACACATGGAGAAAATTTTCTGAAAGTATAGGAAAAGATTCATTTCTAGTAAGGGAAATGTAAAATTTTATAAAATATCTTATATAAATGATCTTATTAATGTTTTTTAATGATTTCTTATTCTTAATTTACATCAAACAAGGACATATCATTAATAGATCCAATATAAAAATGTACACCCTCATGGTTTATCCCGGGGAGGGAATACATTATTGGAAGAACAAATGATGGAATAAAAATTAAAAAAACTAAGAGCTGAGTCTTGAAGCTCTGGAGAGGTGGCCCCTCCATCCCCTCTATTTAGACCTGAATGATGGAAGACAACTCGAATGGGAAAAAAGGTAAATATCTTTTGGAATAATTGAGAATCGTAGATGAGAGGATTTTAAGATATTGATTTTATTTATTTAAGTTAATTATATTAATTATATAATTTGATTCATTAAAGAAATGTTAAATTTATTAATAAAGTATTCTCTTGAGGAGAAGAGCTCACAAAGGGTATTTACAGCTGCTGGGAGGTAAGATATTTTGTCTACAACATAGGGAAAGCCTGAAAACCCTGATCATGTATGAGGATATCTGATGGGTGTATCAGTAAGAAAGGTGTTGACATGTTCTTCAACTTCATCCATTGAGGGTGATTATAAAAAAAGGAATCTTTGGAGGATGAAGTTTCTAATATTAATGCGATGATGGAGGAAAATGTTAGATTGTCGGTACAATCTATGTTTGCAGACATGCAAAGATAATATCAGACCGCAGCTCCCACTCCTCCACCTCCCCCTGCAGACCCCATTATTTATCCTCCACCTCATCTAGTAGCTCCAACTTCCCCACCTTAGCCTCCAGAACCCATTTTTTCCTACTCCCCTGCCACAGATGCCTACTTATTGTGAGTTGTATGTTGATGATCCTCACCATCATATAGTTTCATATGGGCTTGAATATTGTATATGAGATATAGTTCATCATCAATAGTTAGAGTTGGAGCATCATAGGGTCACTGTACAAGATATTATAGATAGATCAACTCGAGTACCATTACATACAGATGAGGTGATGACAGTTGGACATTGAATCTACCTTTTTTTAGTTTGGCCATCTAGACTTTTATGACTCCTTACCATAGAGGTATGTATGTTATGTATTTTATTTTATTTTTTTATTAATGTTGTTTTAACATATGATAACTAATATATTTTTCTATTTATTTTTACAGGAATAGTTAAAAGGTATATAAATACTGTATAGACAACAACAAAGACAAATGGCTATGACATCAGATACAGATTCTAGAAGTCTTGACAGATTGTCATGATATTCAAATTTTTTGGAGGATCATTATGTGTATCCAATGGAAGCTCATGTTTTTGGACGTGCAATAAATGCTTGGATTGTGAAAAATCATATCATGTAGCTTGCTACTGGAGGTAAGTTGGGCATCGGCGTGGTGTAGATTTTTTCCATGTATGTCTTAACACCTTTCCCTATTTTATATTTATTAAAAATGTATACTTATGTCCATTTTCTATTAGGTATCTTTATAACATGTGTGACAAGAATTAGTGTACACATGTATATGGATTCGTGGACCCTCATTTGATTTCCCTTGAGGCACATGCATTGGATGAGGAACAAAGAACACTTTATATTTCTAAACGACTTAAAAATAATATAATATCATAGTGTTGGGTGATGCCTTTTTGTGAGAGGTATGAAAAATATATCTGGAATTGTGTTCATTATATTTTAACATAAAAAACCACCAACCTGAAATTTTTTTTATATCAGTGATCATTAGATGTTATGTGTTTTTTCCATGGGAGAAAACACCTTATTGGATATTCTCTGTCCATGGCAATGTGCGGGGAAGTTTTAAGAATATGCTGGAAAAGTAAGATTCAATTTATTAATATTTTTTATATTATAATGAATTTAAATTTATCTCATTCTTATTATTTTCAAACAGGGGATGGGTCTACTTTTGAAAAAACACAAAGAAAGAGAGTGCCAATATCAAATATGTAAAATTAAAGGTAAATATCAATATATAATTTGTATTTTTCTATGTATTACATAAAAATGATATTTTGAATTGAAACTAATTTAAATGTAATTTTCATTATCAACATGGCGTCTGCGAATGCAGATATTATATTTTAATATTTATATATGAAATAATTAAAACTAAAACACCTGTGAAGTTTGACCTGGTAAGATTTCTTTATATACATTTCCATAATATTTCATTTTATTTATTCATTATACATGTTAACTACTATCCTTTTAATTTGTATCTATTTGATGAACCTCAACCCTATAGTGCTCAAGAGGTCAAACACTTACTAGTGGAATGGCCAAATTATTTTACAAATTTTAATGGATATTAGTTAGATTGTATTGTAAAATGTAAATTTGAATATTTTAATTACAATTGTGTATTTGGTAGTTTTTTTGGTTGGATTTAGGTTTTTTCGTTGAAATTGTATCTTTTGAATGTTATATATGTGAATGTTTAATCTTTCTCTGGTTCTTTTTGTTTTGATCTAGATCTGATGTTTTTGTGGTATGGATTCTGGTCTGGTTTTGGTCTGCTTTTGGTCTAGTTTCTGCTTGTTTTATAACATAGTAATGGTTTATTGGGGGGGGGGGGGGTCATCCAAGGTGTGGGAGTGGGGTGGGGTGTCCAAGGGGTAGGGGTGTCCAGGGGGTGGGGGGTCTAGGGGGTGGGGGTTGTCCATGGGGGGTGAGTTAGTGTCTAGGGGGTGGGAGGGTGTCCAAGGGTATAAGGGGTTAGGAGGGTGTCCAGGGGGTGGGGGATTTACAGTGGGGTGGGGTGGTGTCTAGGTGGGGGGGGGGGGCTGTCTAGGGATGGTGGGGGGGGCTGTCTAAAGTTAGGGGGTCCAAGGGTGGGGGTCTCTAGGGGCTGGGGGCTGCCCATGGGGGAGGGGTGGTGTCTAGGGGGTGAGAGGGTTTTCATGGGGGTAGGGGGTGGGAGGGTGTCCAGGATGTGGGGGGATGTATAGTTGGGTGGGGTTTGGGGGGGTGTCCAGGGGGTGGGGGTGTCCAGGTGGTGGGGTGTCTAGGGGGCAGTGTCAAGGGGGTGGGGTGTCCAGAGGTGGTGGGTGTATTGTGGGGTGGGGTGGTGTCTAGGGGGTGGGAGGGTGTCTAGGGAGGTGTGTGGGGGGGGGGTCTGGTGGGGTGGGGTGTTGTCTTAAGGGGGATATCTAGGGGTGTAGGAAGGAGGTCTAGTGGTAGGGGTTATCCAAGGGGGTGGGGCTGTCCAGGGGGTGTCTAGGGGGTGGGGTGTCCATGGGGGGTGGAGGTGTCTAGGGGGTGGGGGTCTACGTGGGGGGGGGGGGTGTCCATGGGGTGGGGGCAGTCCAGGGGGTGGAGGGGCTATCAAAGGGGTGGGGGTGTCTTGGGGTGGGGGTTTCAAGGGGGTGGGATGGCGATGTCCATGGTGGTTGGGGCGTCTGGGGGGGGGGGGTAATCACTAGGGTGTGGGAGGGTGTCTAGGGGTGGGGATGTCTAGGGGTGGGAGGGTGTCCAGGGGGTGTGGGGGCTATCTAGGGGGGGCTGTCCATGGGGTTGGGGGTGTGCAGGGGGGTGGGAAGGTGTCCAGGGTTGGGGGGGCTGTCCAGTGGGTGGGATTGTTTTTAGGGGGGGTGTCCAGGGGTTCGGGGGTGTCCAGGGGTGGGGGATGTCTATGGAGGTGGGGTGTCTAGGGGGTGGGGGAGGTCCAGGGGGTGAGAGGGTGTCCAGGCGGTGGGGAGCTGTCCAGTGGGTAGGGGGTGTCCAGGGGGTCTTTGTCCAATTGGGGTTGGGTGGGGGGTGTCCCGGGGGTAGGCAGTGTCTAGGGGGTGTCCAATGGTGGGGGGGATGTCTAGGGGGTGGGGGTTTCTAGGGGTGGGAGGGTGTCCTGGGGGGTTGGGGGGATTTCTAGTGGGGTGGGGGTGTCCATGGGTGTAGGGGTTGTCCAAGGGTTTTTAGATTATTTTAGTTGACATTATAAGTTTTGAATGTTATGTATGTGAATTTTTAATTTTTCTTTGGTTCTTCTTATTTTGTTCTAGTTCTAATTTTTTTATGGTATGTATTGTAGAATGGTTTTGGTCTGGTTTTGGTCTATTTTCTGCTTGTTTCAGGCCTTCTTTGGTAGAGCATAGTAATGGTTGAACAGTTTTATTAAACAAAATTCTTTTTTATGTCGGTTATTTTACAACTGACCTAATAAGTGCATGAGAATGGTTTTTTATGTTGGTAATTTAATAAATAACATGGTATTTAAGTTTTTACATCGGTTAAACAATAACCGACATGAAAAAATGCTTCGCGGACTGGTTTATCACATTGGTTATAAAGATAACCGACGTATTAAACTAGTTTTTCATGTCGGTTTTTTAATAAACGACCCAAAAAACACTTCAGAGGAGCAGTTTATTATGTCAGTTTTTTTATAACCAACGTAATAAACTATATGCAACATCGGTTATTTAAAAACCGATGTAATAAATCACAACTATAAAGCAACTTCCATGCCATTTTTCAAGGAACTGATGTGAAAAATGCTTCAGATTTATGTTTTTATGTCCCTTTTAAAGAAAATGATGTAATTTTATTTAAAACATCTCTTACAATAACGTCGGCAAAACATCAAGCTAAAAAATAAAAAATAACCGATGTAAAAAATATTTTCTACACTAGTGTGGGATCCCTATAGATATTTAGAAGGATATTCCTATGTATGTCCAAAGGATAAGTCTGAGTATATGTTACAATCCTAGAGTGTTTCTGATAATCATGGATAAATTATGATTAAACCTAAGACTATATAGATTGAAATATTATAATTAATTTACCTTACTTGTGTGTTTTTAAAATCTAATATGTATTTTTATCACTTTTCTTTATGGTCGTAGTCAATATCCAAAACTAGAGAACCTAGTTAACCCTGAGTTTTTTAGATGTGGAAATTATGGGAATTATGAAAACTAATTTTCTTAGTAGAAATATCATAACGAGAATAATGAATGTGGTACTATTATTATTTATACTACTGATGATAAAAATATTATAAATGAAATGTGAAATATATGGGATGTTCTAGCATTATTGTTCACAATAAACTTATGAATCTTAGTTAGATTAAGGTTGAAAAAACATAAGATATGATTAAAATGTTTGGAATGACTAAGATGATGGATCATGAGTAATGGTTTAAAAATAAATATCTATTATTGAGGTGTATATGTTTCATAATTTAAAAGATTATATGAATCATGATATATATATGGGTTTTTAGTATAATTTTTTCATTAAGGATTGGAAATGATATGTTGAATAGTTATTAATACCTAGAGAAGGGATTTAAGGGTAATATTATATAGTTTGAGAAATCATGATTAAGGTAAATAAAACCCTTAATATGTCCCTTATGTTAATATAATAATGTTTGGATAAAGATATGTTGGATATGAATCAGTAAATTGGATGATACTAGTTTCTTGGGAACTAATTATGGGTTTTTTGTCAATAAGATTATGCCATCAAGGATAAAGTATACAACTATTTGGGACATTAGTAATATATCCAATATGTTTTTGAATAAAGAAACATGTATGTTTTCAGTAAGGATATATGTTAATTCAGGTTGTTACCATGACTTAAGAGAATACATGATTAAGGTGTTCACATGTTTGTAATGTGACCACCAAGAGATACATTATGATATATCGGGGATAAATGTTAATCCGAGTCACTGTACCTATTTCTATAGTTTGGGATTATTAGATTTTATAATGATTTTATGGTTATCAATTTATGGAATGTTTAAGTTAAACATTGGATGAATTTTGTTAGAATAAAGAATTATCTCACCATAGGCAAACTTATGCATATTTTATAACCTGTGTGAACTTTTTTTTGTAACACAGACAAATTGAACGACCTATCATTATATTTATGGATCACATGATCTGCTAACACTTTAGAAAGGAAAAATTGAGCTTCATTTTTTTGAATAAGAGATGAAGTGGAAAATTGTACAAGGCATGAACAGTGGTGATATTGTACTAAAATCAAGTATGTATATATTCTCATGAAAATTATTCAACATTTGGAAAAAAGGATCATGATGTAAAGGAGTTTCTTATTCTCATCATATTTGAGTATATCAATGACCACTTTCATGTTTATTTATTTTATTGTTTTGTGATTTTTTAATTTCTCTAGATCACTCACTTCCTTATGATCAATGATCTTTATCAATCTCTTTGATTATTTACGCTTTTCCTCTATGACTATATCTTCACCTATGCTCTCCTATATAGACACCTGGTTATGATTTACTTTGTGTAACTGTTACTTTTAGACTATTTCCTTTCAAAAGAAAAATCTTGTTTTTGTTTTTAGGATTTGGGTTTCTATGAAAAACACTTTCAAGTTTTAATCCCTTTATAACCTAGATGAATTTTGAGGTACAAATTCATTTTAAAGGGGGTAGCATGTAACAAACTGATATTTTTATGAGATAGTTTTTTTAAATTTATGTTATATCCTATGTTGTATGCTAAACCATGTTAAGCTTTCATTACACATAACACCGACTTAGGTTACGATATACAAAACATTATTCTTATCTTGTGTTGCACACAATTTCATGTTATTTTGATAAAACTCATTTCATGCCAGACTGAGTTTTAGCGAACAACTAAATATTATTATGTTACCTTATAACATAGGTATTATAATGGTCGGTATGAAAATTATTAACTAAATTATGAAAATATTCTTAATTATTTAATGATCATTTTATTATCAATGAAAATAAAACCCTTTTTAAATAAAAGGAAACGATCTTCTGAACAAAAATTTAAATGACAATAACAGAGATTATTAAATAATAAAATCACCATTGATGGATTATATTAATAAATTATGTATAGGAAATATATTCAATATAATCTTTAAAATTTATTATATATGTTTTCTATACATGATATAAGAATAAAATCAATTTTTATAATAAAAGAAGTATTTTTAAAAAAATTTAGTTTTTCCACCTTTTGATGGAGCACCAATTTTAAATATAGTTTTTGAAATTTTTATATTTTCTAATTTAACAAGATAAACTTATTACTTGCAATAAATATATAAAAATTTATTTTTGATGAATTTTTGATATTTTTTTAATATGTTTAATGTTTTTATGAATAGTAAAAATATACTAAATTTAACTAAAACCAATTTTTTTCATCAAAATAATTTATATCGTTAAATTATATTATTTAATGATTTAAAATTATAAATAGACTATATTTTTATCATTTAATATAATTTATTTCTTTTTTCATTTATTTTACCATGAATTTAGATGTAAAATCATTTCAATCTTTTGCAATATTTTAACTATTAAAACTCATTTTTCCTTCTGATAATGAGATTAATTTTAAATTAATTACTGCAAATTATGTGTTTTTAATTTTGAAAATTTTATTCCATATTTAGAATTAGTGGGTAAAAATTATTTAAATAGATTTATTTTATTTTTAGGAATTATGAATCGTAACATAATTTTTTTATTAATACAGTGAAAAGGTAAATTGGGTAATTCAGCGTAAATATAATATTATGAAATTACCCTAACAATTTTCTTAATATAATTTGATGAGTTATTTTATACCTAAATCATAATTGTGTCAAAATGGTACTCTTTGTAAGACACTTGTATTATATTACGATATATAAAATATTTTATTTAAATAAATGTTAAATATGTCTTACTCAAATTATAATAATAATATTATTTTTAAAATATAGTTATACAGAAGCTAAATTATACTATAAATACTCATTTTAAACATTTGTTTTCGTTATCTTGGTAATTTATTTGTAATTTTTACTGAATAAATACTTATTTTAAGGGATTATACATTGATGATAGATGAATTATTTTATTGATGAAAAAACAATTGTCTTATTAATAAAATGATAATAACAATTAAAAGACACAAACACTTCAAAAAATCATATTTTTTGAGTATATATTGACCATAATCATCCAAGGGTCTAGTTATTTACTATTTTTAGCCATAAGGAAAATATTATAATGCTTATAATATTTTATTTAAAGTGAAGTTAAAGTTTTCACATTCATGTTTTAATAATTACAACTTTTTAAATGTAGGGTTTTCCAAAATAAATATTCAACTATATGTATTAATATTAAATATAGAGGATTTATCTTAGAAGTTTTTTTTTATTTTTAGTTTTACAAAAAAAACAAGTATATTAAGTAATTACACAAAACTGATGTAATAATTATTTTATTAATAAAAATATCAAAATAATGTTTTTAAAATATTAAAATAAATATAATTTAGAATGATAAATATATCAAAAAAAATTATATATCACTTACACCTAATATAGATATAATAAAATATTTTTTTGAGTTTAACATCCTATCTTTATATTTTAAAATTCCAAGGATTGAATAGTGTCAAAATGGACACTATAGATATTTTATCAGAATAATGTATTATAAAATTATTTAAAAATCCTAAAACATTTTTAAAAATATATAATAATTATTATATGTTGGAAAATATTCTATATTATTCATTTATGGTCTAATTTACATCAATTAAGTTAATATTTATCCCATTTAATGTTGAAATATATGTTACCTTAGTTAAAAATTAAATAGATTAACTAAGTGTTAAATAAAGTTATAAGGTTTAAATTCATAGAAAAACTTGTCTAAAATTTGGTGTTTGATGATATTACCACCTTATCTCATCTAATATTCAAAACAAGGACATTTCTGAGGTTTTTGGACAAGTTTTTATTTTTCTTATAAATTAAAATTTTTGGAGATTCCAAAGGTTCCCCTCACCTCAGTTATAAAAGAAAACATTCCCCCCATTTCTTAACTTCACATTGAGCCTTCAAGATCATCCATCCCATTCCAATTTCCCTTCTATAATTCCCTAGTCAAATTATAGAGGTTCCAGTATTCTAAAAGGCTCAACTCTAGAGCCTTAAGGGGAGATCTATAGGGAGCTCTCCGAAGAAGTGGTAATCTCCTTTACTGACTCTCTAAAAATCATTTTTCTTCTACATAATCTTCATTTGTTGTTTACATTATAAAGTAATAATTAAAATATCACCTATATACTGAGATTTTATTATGGTTATGGAACAACGATATTACACCATCAATCTATTCTATAAAAAATAAAATCACCACATGTGTGTTTGTACGAGTTACCATCTCCACGTCGTGGTGTAATCTGTTTTTACCACCACCTTACTTGGATGGGTATAATGATGGAAATAAAACAATACATTATTTTTATAAAATTAGATTAATTATTTAATAAAATATATACCATCCAATTCTACATAATTTCAAAATTATGGGAATGATATCATCGATCATGCATACGTACGACCTACCGTCACCATGATGTGATGTGATTCATTCTACATGATCTCCATTAAATAATAAATTATATAAATGTATATAATGATTAAATATGATATGTATATATATATATATTATATTAATATAATTATGGAAATTATATAACCATAACCTATAATTAATAATCAGAACATTTTCCACAGAACATGCTTTTGAAAATGAAGCAGTTAACACATGAAAGAAGTTTAATAATGAAATATTATTAAACATGTGTTAAAATGATCATATATGATATAATAAATGTAAATATGGTTATATAATAATTTAATAACATTATTTAATCTATTTTACAAGATTTTTGGATACATATAAAGTAACCTAGACCTAAAGTAAGTGATAATTTCACAATCTCATTATTATCCAAGATTGTTTATATGTAAGTATTTACTGGGGTTTACTTATCATCCATGTAAATGATTTCTAAAAGTGATTTCATATTTTTTTACTATTATACTATGGATTTTTAATGTCATTTTTACCCATATTTAGTTTTCAACTCATTTTCAAAATAATCTTTCTTCCATTTTCCAAACTAGGTTCTTTTTGAATTTTTCAGCATAAGTATAAGAAGAATGTTTTTTATCATATATGGAATGAATGGATTTTTACTATTTCATAAAAAAAAAATTTAAATGAATATTCTCTTACAAGTTTTCATGGATATTTTCAAACAAATTATTTTCTTTTAAAATGGAATGTCATTTTAAGAAAAGAAAATGGTTTTGAAGAAAGAAATATATTTCCTAAAGAATAATTTTCAAGTGTTTTATCAAACTTATTTTACATCTAAGATGACATTATTTAATAAGGATATGATTCAATTATATTATACTTATTACTACTATGGTTGATTATTATTATGATTGAAAGATATTTATGAAATCAATTCATTTTATATGGATTATTTTAGGATGGAATGATGTTTAATAAACCTATTTTATTTCATGGATTATGATATGATCAATGATTTTTGTTTTTGTGGCACACATATGTATGATTTCTTTATGATATGGGTGGGACCTATATCTCCCCCAAATGAATTGGGTAAGTATGGATAACTCCTGAGGTATATTTGTTATGTGTGAACCTCATTTTGTGTTCACAATTATATGTGTGGACCTGGTTTTCATTTCCATAATATTATAAGTGGACCCGGTTTCCATGTAAATATATTTATGAAAGGGCATGATTTAATGTACATTATTAAATGAGTGATTATGTTACTATTGATGCATGTTCACGAAGTTACAAGTTGATGTGTTTTCCCCAATTTCATGCCTTATGTAAATTTTATGAACTTATGGATTATATTATTTGATTTCCTTATGATTCATGTTTAACATTGATATAGAAGGAATGATATTATAATGTTATTTACACATTATCATACCCTTTATGCTCATGTTTATATTTACATATCACCTTTTTTACTATTACTGAGGATTTGAGATCACCCTTTCTTATGTTTTATTTTCACTTGGTTATAAAGGAAGGTTTTAGGTAGGAGTGCCAAAAAGAGATCCCTGTGGGAATCATTGGAGATCATTCACTAGAGTATAATTTTTTGTTCCATGATTCCAAATTAACTAAATTAATATATCATTTGGGTGTATTTTTGTTGAAAGAATTAAGTGTTCTGTAAAATTAATCCAATGTCCATGTACGTCAAGCTGGGGTTGCTACAAATGAGATTCATGAGAGGAATTTTCTCTTGACTTATATGGTAAATGAATACGAATTAATATAGTATGTGATATGATGGTACAATATTTTTGATAAAGGTGGTATCATGCTCCCTTATATCGAGTGTTGAGCATGATGTCTCACACCACTGAAACTATCATGACGTAGGGCTTGATGTGCCATGATCCTCTATTCGAGTGACGACATGATGGATCACTCACCATACTGAGTGTTTTGCATGACTTATCATAATATTATTGATATATAGAGAATGTACCATATTTCTTGAGCTTATAGACTTGTTAGAATGGTCACAGATGTCCGAGTTATGCCTGGTCCATCCAGTAAGTAGTATTTCAGGTATATGGCCACTTATGCCCGCACGTACCTGGTTCATATGTGGTCATAATATAGAAGTAAAGTACACATATATATATATACATAGTAACTGATCTACCTTATATTAAATACATGATTTGAAGTAGGTGGCCCAATCAGGGCCCAATCGGAACCTGAGCAGGTTGTTAATTTATTTCACCATTTTTTCCTTTTTTGTTATTACCTGCACACTGTTTAGTCATAATCACTACTTGGATTATATGTATACACCATTGGTGGTGGCCTAATGAGATTTATATCTCAAAAAATACTCAGGTTAACTTTGGTAACCATGAATATTATATGTATTCAGGTATTGATAATGTAAAGGGCCATACTACATGATTTTTATATGCTTACTTATAGTTGGATCATATGATTAGAGGACCGAGCATGCACTCGACATTCTAGTGGATAAGCTTTAATTATTTTTTTAATTTTTGTTTAAAATGTTTTTATGACTATTACCCCATTCCAAATTTTTGATATCAGAAATCCATGAATAATTTATTGAAACTTCTATAGAGTTTTTTATTACATTTAATCTTTTTCTTAGTTATTTCTACTTCCACATTTTTTTACTTATTCTTTTTACTTATTATTTTTATTTATATATACTTCCACTGTTGGTTGAATATTTGGTATCTATTGTGAGACTTTAATAAAAGGTTATTGTCCCCACACCATAACAACTTCACGACCTTACTTTTATTCAAAAAACTCTAGCATACGAGGAGGGATGGATGATTCCATGTCACCCACTATCATAGTGCACGGGTTAAGTGGACCCTAGGTCGGGACATTGAATCCATGTTGTTGAAATCCTTTGGAAATGATGATTAAGGTCATTCCCAAGAATAGGTGGAACAGTAATGGAGGTTTTTGGGAGTTTTAATAGGTTGTCGACGATCCTGGGTGGTGGAGCTGCAGTGGAGATGACAACCTATTCTGTCTGAGGTAGGGTGCACGAGCGATCAGGAGAAACAGTGCCATTATTTTTAAAAATGTATAGTAACCCATAATTCCTATGTCCCACATCCAAATGGAGGGCCAATAAATAATCCTTTATAAATAAATCCACAACTCCATCCGACTATTGAATTTAGAGTCGATCTGGAGGACTCTTACCGATGTTTTGCACCGCCCTGGGCTGACAGGACTATCCTCCCACCCCACATGGACATGGTCTGTAAGCTGGAATAATTTTTACACAATATATTCACATAGATTAACTCCCACAGGACCCTTCAGGGGATTCATTCCACTTTTAACATCCTTCCACCTCGAACTGGCCCTCCAATGGACTTTCATGGTCGGAAGACCCCTTGTGCTGTCTATGTGGAGTGTAAGCCCATGGATTAGGGCTGACCTTAACTTGGCCATTTTTTGATAAACTATTGAAAATATTATAGAAAAATCATAAGTAAAGATTCAATAACACCAAAAATTTCATAAATATAATTTTCATCCAAGAATTTAATATTAATAAAATAATTTAAACCAATTTTAAATTCACATTTAAATTTTACAAAAATTTAATACATAATCAAAAAATATGGGAATTTGGATCAAATATCCATTCAAAACCATTCTTTTAAATATGAATAAAATTTGTGTCTATCAAATACCCCCACAATTAAACCATGATTTTCCTCTAGTATTAAATCTCAACAGGGAATTCTAAGATATACAATTTTACCAATATTTAAATTCCAATTTAATAAAATAAAATTATTATCAATATTGAATTAAATTTTCAAATGTCACCTGAAATATCAATTCAATTTACAATTTTCAAAGAAAAATAAACTTAATTATTTTATATTCTACCATTTGAAAATAATGATACTTCACTTCTCATTCATTAATGTTCCCAAATTTATTGTTATTAAACATTAAAAATCAAGATTTACCTCTTTTTTGAATCTTTACAGTCATCTATCATGATACAATTCAGGTGGATTTATTCTCATATGACGAGAACATGCTCCTTATCAATAGGATTTTAAATAAACTTTTTTATCCACTATGTAAAGATAAAAGAATCATAAAATCACAAGGGATTTCATTTAAGGTTATAATGACGATGAGGCTTAATTTTGGTAAGAATTGATGTTTTAAAAATTAAGTCATAATGAGGAGGTTTATCTATTAATTATAATGCACTAATAGAGATAATATTGCCAATGTTTTTAACATTTAATTTAAGTCTTTAAACACCACCAATTTGACATTTTATGTGAATTTCATTGTTATTGGAATAATGAAATGTTTTGAGATTAATTGTGAAAATGCCATAATTTTGGACTTTAAAGTACTTATAGTAGTCTGATGTATTCAAGTATTATATGTCAAGGAATCTTAGCGACGTGAGCTTTTCTCATGGCACGCCACAAGATTTTGGAGAAAAGAAGGACAGCTAGAAATCTGAAACAGAACACCTACAAGTTGTTTACTAATAGTACATGTCATGACCTTTTTATAAATAAATTTCAGCACATGACATGTCATGACTTCCGAACAAAAATTGAAGATCAAGTACACATCGTGTTCCCTTTTTAAACATCGTGTAGTGAGTCAACTAGTCAAACCAATGTATGAGATTCATGGGATGTGGCGGAGAAAATGGAACTGGGGTACATGTCATGTACCCCAAGTACACGTCATGACCCAGTCGACATGTAGAAAAAAAAGTGAAATTAACATGGATTGACATTTTGATGGGGATACCTATAAAAGGAACCCCTTGGAAAATGTTTTGAAGTATTCTGAAGCAGCCAATGCAGCGCTTGACCACGAAATGATCCCACATCATCTTATTTTCCATAATAGAGATTTAGCACTTGATCAAGATGTGAACCATTAAGGCTGTAATGAAGATTATGGAGGCTTTGTGAGCGATGCACGACTAAGCCCCAAGTGGTTACGGATGGCGACACCCAACAGACACTATATTTTGAGTTTCAGACTTAATGTGTAATCTCTTTCTGAATTTCTTTTGAACTTATATCATTGAATGAATCTGATTTTTTTCTTTCCTGAAAAATTTCAACAATTTTTTTTGGATTTTAATTCTATATATGAATTTAATTAATCAAATTCACTATTTAAACTTCTTCATCAAGATATTTCTATTGAGCATAACGGTTTTGTTTAGGTTTTATTTCTTGGAGAACTTCAAGAATTGGAATCACTTAAATTGGTGGGACAACATTCATATTAAGATCTTAATATGAGAGAGATATATATACACACATATATATAAAGTTTACTGTTCAACTAAGAATCCTTGGGGTGCATTTATAAATTCAATTATGCAATAATTTTAAATGAGGAAGAGGGGAGTGTCTGGGTGATTGGAGTTTGTCTACAACCGTTGTTTTTAATCGGATTTTTCAAAAAACATTATTTTTCATCAATTTATATATCTTCTATATAAAATTTCTATCACTTTAGTTATACATTATTTTAAAACTGTTAAAAATTCACCTAATTTTAAATTCATGCAAAAATAACTCAAACAACAGTGATAGTGTTGCAACTCACACTAAAACCTCCTTGAGAGACAAACCAGGGACTTCTATACTACATTTCTATAGAGGATAATTATTGATTGAGGAATTAACAATAAAAAGAACTCACATAATGCATGATATAATAATTAAACTTTAAATGTAACTCTCCCCTTAAAATATAATATCCTATTTCCCCCAAAACTCAACGTTAATGGTATGATTAATATAAACCATAGTGAATGATTTTCGGCCCCTCTTGAATATATTCTTTAATTTTTTTGAAATAATTTTTTCATTTTTTTCTTTTTTAAATGTTATGATTATAATAAACCTCACATCCATGACCTTACCATAAATGAAAAAGATCATTGTTTTAGTGATGGTAATTTTTTATTCTTCTAAGTGACAACCCATTTTTTGTCATTTTTTGTGTTCTTTTTTCTATTTTTTATTTTCTTTTCTCAGTAGGGGGAAAAAATTACAATGAATGAATAAAAAACCTTTATTAACACCCACAAATTCAACCCCCATAGTTTTTCATTACAATGAATTTCTTCCCTTTTTTATTTAACTCCCTTTACCCCCCACACCTGAACTTTGAAACATCATGCAATTACTAAGAGGAGGGTATGAGTGGAAAAATATGTCTTGAAACATGTCCCATTCATAATAAGATAATTCATGATACATATGGGATAAACAAGGAATGATGTAAACGTGGTATTTTAGGATAAATTCTTTTTCTAAATATTCCTCAATCATTTTCAATGTGTTTTTGTCAAGACATAGCTTTGAAAAGTTAAAATGATGTTCAAGTCAGTGCCATGAACCAATATCACTAAATAAATATACTCATGAATAAATAGGAAGTACCTTGTCTAAAAATCCTCTCAAGAATGGTACATATGATTTTAGTCAATCACTCAGTGCATTATTAATAATAACAAATCAATTGACACAAATCTCATAAATTCAATTCATGAAAAAAATTTAGGTGAATTTCATTTTCATGAATCAACTAATTCTTTCAAATTGGTATTCCTTATTGAAATATACATTTTTATAATTATTGATTTTAATCATTCAATTTCATTAAAATTGAAATAAAAAACATGACATCAGAGGATTATTGAGAAACTCATGTATCCTGGATAATTCAAGTCAAGAATAAATTCAAGTATAGGAATGGAATTTATATTTTAAAGCTCAAAATATGTTCTTGGAAAAAAATGTAGAGAGTTTAAAATATAAATATTAAAAGTGAACTACCTTTTCCATGAAGATTAGTCCTCCTTCCCCATTAAATATATGAGGGTTGCTTTATTCCATCATGAAGACATAAGGGATAATTTCTCAATTGAGAATAATAATCATCTTATTAAAGAATAAATTTTTAATAGGGAGTGGTATGAATGCTTGAATAATTCCTAATAATTAAATTTAAATCTAAATTCCTAGAAATGAAGTAAATGGATAAGTCTTGTTATGATTCCCCAAGTGGGTCTTGATTTTTTTCTACCACTATAGGGAAGTACCATCTATTATCCAAAATATGATGGTGGGGGGATCTTTTTGACCCGAACAAACACATGTGTATTTTTTCAGATTGTGATTATTCCTTATTAAAGAGGAATTACCCAGGATAGAGTACACCATATCCATTCCCTTCAAAATTAGGTAAAGCTTACATGATTGGGTTAGTAAGAAGTATGGACCATCATCCTTTTTGGTTTATAATTTTGAAACCACATACTTATTTTATTGTGATGGATAAACATAGGATTCATGTATTTTATTTTCAAAATTTGGGTGAGGATGTATTTTTATTTTGACACAATTCAGACATGATAAATGTAAATCAGAATTCCCCCTTTTAGTATGAAAAGCCTGTAAGAACTCGGTTCCTCTTAGATGTAAAAATTAATTTTCTTTACAAAAAGTATGAAATTTAATGTTTAAATATGGACTAATTTGAATTATTTTTGAGTTTATATAGGATTCGGGGTGTTCGGAGTTGGTTCAGATCCTGAAACCCATGTTTTAGGTGAAAAGAGGAGGTTGCATAGTTAGTGGAAGCCGTGCGGGTGGGTTTGCATGGATGTGGGGCCATATATGATTTTTTAGAAGATATTAATAGAATAATTTCACATTGTTTATTCATGGTTATTATATCATGTGTTTAAATCATGCGGGTGATCCTTGTCCTATAAAAAGTTGTGTATTGTTTTAGAACTATTTGACAAACCATACGGGTAAAATGTGTGACCCATCTAGTTCAGAAAATTTTAATATTTTTACTTAAATTAAAAATATTTTAAAACATAAAATAGGTTTCTTTCATATATATACAACAACCTAACATACTTTTCAGAGATCTCATTTGACTAATATTGGATTTGAGATATATCTTCCAACTGAACTCTAATTTGAGTGTTGTTTAGCTCCTTTGATCCATAAGAGTGAGATCAAAATTCATTTTTAGCCATTCTTAGTTTTTTTGGATATCAATTTAATTGTTTTTATTTAGTTTAATATTCCATAATTTCTCTTTTTTAGATCTTTATTTGTATTTCTCCTAAACTGGGTTGAATTAGGACCGGATACTAGATGATCAATCTAGCACAGACCGAAGTCAGGTGGTCTCATGCCTTTCATTAATTGTCAGGATATTTTTATATATCTTTATCCCCTGCACCCATTTTCTGGGTCATTTCATTGAAATTAAATTGAACCCAATTATTTCGAGCCATGTTTTAGGTAATTTAATTGGCTTCTTAATGATGATTATTTTTTTAGAACTTTTAATGAACTACCCCTTTGTGTGTGTTGGTTATAATGGACATTTTTATGGCTTATGATTTTGACCCTCAATAATATGTACTTTAATGAGTTTAGATGGTTCAAATTAATTATAATCAATTTATTTATTTTTTGTTATGTGAATTTAATTAAAAGGGAAGGGATGATTGGGATGACTTGTAGTCCTTGATTTGGTAATATCTTGGTTATGCTTGAATAATCTTAAAAATGAATTTCCCATGTGAATTAAGACATGGATATGTTAATCAATTACATGACTAAGCTATAATTTCCCCTATAAATGTTTTTACCATGCGAGTTAAATGACATTGAGGACATAAAATAAATTTTTGTGAATATAATTATTCCTATGTTGAATATTCCCATGTGAGTAGTAAAAATGAAATGCCTCTTGAGGTTTTCCAATGCATAGAACACCTCTTGAGGTGTGATTGAAATGGATAATTTTGGTTTTGACATTGGAATGTTAAATGAAATGTTTAAATGGAATTGAAATGATGGAATACCTAAAAACCATGGAATAATAATGGATCCCAATGAAGGATTACATAGAAGATTTCTTTGGACTAGGGAACAGACTGGTTTGGGTGAATCGTGGATCAAGATTTGGGATTACATGGATAGAATCAATGTCTTGAACATTGATTATTCCATGGGTGAATCATGGATCAAAATTAAGGATAACATGGATAGAATCATTGAGGGTTTATTTATATACTGAGTGAATCATGAATCCAAATGAAGGATTCCATGAACGTACTAACAAAGGGAATTGAATTTTTATGACATTGGTAATACTCATGCTCCCTATTGGATCACTATGGACAGACTCAATTTACACGACTCTATACCTCACCTAGAGTGATACCAGGTTCTTGAGAGGTTTTCGAGGATGGGCGAGTTAGATGATAGTGGCTATCATACCTGGGCGATACATGAATTCCAACTTAGGAAAGGCAAGGATATGAATAGTAGGATATCATACAAGAAGTGACACCAAAATTCCATCTTATGAATGTTTGGGATGGTCTTATGTTCTAAATTTAATTAATAATAAATGATTTTATGAACTATCTTACAGGACAAAGCACAAGACTCGATTCAGACATGACTCATATGTTTATAGATGGACTGTTTAAGAACCTGTTTGTGCTTTGCCTATGCGACAAATGCCGAGCTTGAGTCGGATCTTGAGAATTATAAATTCAATGAGATTGAATTGTTAAATGAAATTGATTAAACACGATGGATGTTTATTTTTGAGTATTTTCTTGTTTACTATTATACTATTAGTACACTTGTTATATATATTCCTTTTCTGATTATCATAGACCTTAGGTTGTTTCATACTAGGATTATATCTCACTCCTTGTTTAGGTAAACTCTTTGGAGCCCAAAAAAATTATATGGTTGCAAGTGTTGATGAGGGAAAGTTCCCTAACATAGGTACTTGACATGATAAATTGGAGAAAAAGAGCAATGGACCAAGCCAAGTCTTGTGACGCTACTGGGATTATTTTGGACTTTTTTGTACTTTTGGGACATGTATTATATATATATTTTGTATAACTTTTTTGGATGCTTTATTAGAAACATGTTACATGTATCATCATTTTGTTTCTGATATGAAATCTCAATTTTTTTGTACTATCATACTTCTCCTATTTGTTCCTATTGTATGGTTTACTGCACCCTCTATTGATGTGAGTTGTATTTATTCTCTGTTGCACTATTTTAATGAGGGAATTATCTCTCCACTAACACACCTGGGCCCTAGATACTAGTTGGTAGCCTCTTGAGTTTGGGGAGATGCTCTTGAGGCCATGTGGTGAACCCTGCTCAGAGCCCTATTGAGTTGAATCCAGGTACAAAACATTACAATGTGGTATCAAAGGGGTTTATTTTTTGGTTTGAATTGCTAATTGTGGAAAATAGGATGGGATATGAAGGAAGGGGAATTTGGTAATGAGATGTACCCAGGTGTAGCTAACTCATGTATAAGGAAATTCCAAATTATCTTGAATTGAATTTCTATTTTCTAGATTCTTACTATTACAGTTGAATTGATTCCACTATTGGGTGATGCACTTGATTTATGTTATTATTTTTGATATGATTTTTGGTTCTATTGTGTTAAAACATTATGATATGAGGGTATTCCATATCATTCATCATATAAGAACCTTCTAGATTTTACATGTGATGCATTATGCTATGCCATTTAGGATACATTTCTGATTGCATGTTGTTGTGACAGGTGCTATGATATATATGCATGTTGTTGTGATAGATGTTGTGATATATAAGCCTATTGTTGTAACAAGTATATTGAGATATATTTTCATGTGAAATTTATATACAATAATCTTTGGTCCCTGAGGTTTATGTCCCCACTTGGATCAGAATTTGGAAGATCACGGTTCAACCTTTAAAGTGAAAATGTGTTATGATGTGACATAGGTTGACACCAAGCTTTGGTCCCTTGAGATAATGGCCCCCATGGATCGGAATTAAGAATTCCATTGTTTAATATCTAAATTAAATGTGATATAAATGTAAAATAAAGTTGAAAATGAAATGTATTATAGGAGAGAACTTGATCGGACCTGACTGTAGTAGTGTGCAGCAGGTGGAACCTCTTTATTTTCATGACTTGTTGACGCCTAGACCTAACCCTTGGGGAAGGCAAAGGGGGAGTTATTATAGAGGAAGTATTTTAACTATAATAATCAAATATCTATTATTTTGAGCTGATAACCTTGATAATAATCATGAACCGAGGTGTGTGTTTGGCATTCTAGATCCATGCTACAACTACGACCTCATGTGTTGCAATAGGAGGGTGTCGATGACCATACTAAAAAGGTTGTTGCCCATGGGCTACCAGTGGATCCTGAAGTTGTTCCATATGTGACACTGGTTGTTATACCAGGCATAGGTGAAGAGGCATTTTTTCAAGATGGGTTCTTTCAATTCATGTAGACTGTTATGGGAGCACCAAAATTGTCCCTGACTGTGGAAGAGTTGACACGTGAATTTCAGCAGTAGCGTTTGCCCATGTTTTCTAGTGATGAAAAACATCAGGATGTGGAGACATAGATAGAGTCCATGATGTCTATAATTGAGCACTTATAGATTCCTTCTAAGAGGAAGGTAAATCTCTTTATGTACATGATATATGATTCTTATAATAGATAGTGGGATGTAATCACTAAGAATGATCAAAATCAGGAGATGGATTAGAGGTATTTTCATATAGCCTTATATGATTATTTCTATCCAACATTGAGGGTTACTATATCCTAAGAGTTATTACATTTGGTACAGGTCACACTATCAGTTATGGATAATTCATCCCGTTTTACAGAGCTTCCACACTTCACACCTATTCTGATGGGTGGAGAGCTATTTAGAGCCAGGCGTTTCGATGATTGTCTCGGGTATGACATCTGATCATAGGTGAATGTATTTTAGCAAACTAATTTTTTTGAATATTGAATTAGGAAATAATCATAGAGCATACCTTGATAGAGGATGGGGTATGATCTAGGGTAGTTTGATATCATGTAATTCATCAACCGGTAGTAGGAACTGTCATCTAGAGCTTCCATAATGTGATACTGGCAGTAAAACCTCACATTAAAGTATCTAGTTAAGCTACCACCAATGTGGTATGCTTAAAAAAACTAGTCCATAGTGTTTTAGGGATCTAGTGGAGTGCTGATCTTGTGGAAATATGGGAATATAAAATGATTCTGCAGAATGTTTCCGACAGAAGGTAGTGAGAGACAGTCTTCACTGACTCCATATTCATGTGTAGGGTCAGTAGTTTCTTAATAGGAAGGGATCTCGGGTATAGCTGGCCAAACGGGACATGGTATCCAAACTCCAGGTTCACTGCAATAGTAGGGTGGATCAACTCAAGGTAGCATTGTAGTTACATAGGGTCGTGGTACAGGCTTGACTTATGCAGTGAAACATACCAGCGAAGAGCTAGACCCTAAACCATCTACCATTAGAGGTACTATTATAGTATCCTCCACATTATCTTATAGAAACTCTGATATAGTTTTTTCACATATCTTTATATATTTTCCCATTTTAGAGAGCCTCGGTTTAAGTGTTTAGTCTTCTAATGACATCATGACTCCTGCCACTCATTTTATGAATTAGAAAGGAGGGTGTATGATAGTTCAGACATTTACCCCTCAAGATTTGTTGGTGTCACTTTGTATAGAACCTTTACGTCCTCTAGATGATAGGATTTAATATCATTCTCAAGATGGACTGGTTGGTTCTTTTTCATGATTTCATTGATTCATATCACCATAGGGAGAGGTTTACATCACCATAGGGTAGGGAGTTCATTCTAAAGGTTTAATGGGTTTTCCAGGCGAGCCAATCTAGGCCTGAGCATTGTGGGATGGGTGGGATGACATCCCATATGTTGAGTTTATGTCTACATTTTGAGGAAACACGTCACACTGATTTCACACTAGTTGTTGATTATTTTAGGATGTTTTCCAGGATGAATTTTTAGGATTACCTCTATTGAGATATGTAGAGTTCTCTATCAAGATAGTTCTAAGATCTACACCAGTATCCATTCCTCCCTACAGGATGGCTATGATGGAGCGAAATAAGCTCAAGAGGAAGCTGGAGGATTCAGAGGCAAAGGATTTCATCTGAACTAGTACTTTCCCATGGGATCCACCTCTTCTTTAAAAAAAATGAGAATAATAACCCCAAGATTTGTTTAGATTACTGGAAGTTGAACCAGCTATCGATTAAGAACCGATATCCTCTTCTACATATAGATAATATCTTCTACCAACTCCAAGGAGCTTGAATCTTCTCAAAGATTGATTTGATATATGATTATCATCAGTTTCATGTTATACCATAATACAAACATCGCATAGTCTTTCATAGTAGGTATGATCTATATGAGTATTTAGTTATGTCGTTTGGTCTCATGAATGCGCCAACAGTCATCATGGAACTGACAAATAGAGTGTTCTATCCATACCTAGATTCATTTGTGGTGTTTTTTCTGGATGATATCATAGTGTATTATCATAATTGACATGACCATCCTACCCATATTGAGAAAATTTTGAATACAATGATAGAGAATCAGTTATCTGGTAAGCTCCCAAAGTTCCACTTTTAGGTGGATCCTATTCACTTTATGGGACACATAATCTCAGAGATAGGATTATCAGGGGACACAAAGAAGTTAAGAGTAGTTGTTTTCTAGGAGCATCTGAAGAATGTATTTTAGGTGCAGAGTTTCATAGGGTTGGATCATTACTATAGGCATACCATACATGAATTTTGACTCTTAGAAGCACTATTTACGGGCTAAACTAATAAGGGTGTGAAGTGTGTATGGTTAGATTATTATGAGATGTCCATTAAAGATATGAATGGTAAATTGAATTTAGTGATGATACTATTTTTTCCAAAGCCAGGAATGAGTTAAATTGTGTACTGTGATGCATCAAAAATTAGGTTGGGAGTAGTTCTTATGCCGGGGGATTGCGTAATCACATATAAATCTTAGAAGTTGAGGCCACATGAGAGGAATCAACCAAAACAAAATCTCAAATTATCTTCATTTGTTCACAAATTGTGTTATTATAGAAATTACTTACATGAAGAGCATTTTATGGTGTACACTGACCAAAAAATCCACAAGTATATATTTATACAGTGTTATTAGAATTGGATGCAGCGAAGAGGAGTCTAATACCTTCTGTCTTTTGAACTCGAGCTTGCCTATATAACTAATAATGGCAATGAAGTGACAGATGCATTGTGCCAGAGGGATGAGACATAGGAAATGAAATAATACAATAGAGACTTGTATCTTATGACTTTATTCTTTTTCATTCACTTGGAGGTGCACTATATTCTAGGTTATAATTTCCTTTCACATTTATTTTTTACCTCTACCTTGCAGGATAGAGTGAGGATAAGGTAGATATCAGACCCAGAATTCCTAGTTCTTCAGGGGAGTGTGGGAGGTAAGGGCCCTTCTCCTTGATGGAACATTGGCGATGATGAGATCCATTAAGTACATGGTCACATTTGGGTTTCAGCAGACATGCGTGAAGAGATGATATAGGATTTTCATGCTTCAGTTTAGGAAATGAATCCTGGTTTCACAAAGATGTTTGAAGTTTTAATTCATCATTATTTGTGTCCGGGTATGAAAATATATATATATGGTTTTATAATGAGGTCTTCCGCCAATCAAAATGTGAAGGAGAAAAACCAGCGACCAGCCAGAATTTTAGAGCAGCTACCCATTATTGAGTGGAAGTGGAATTATGTTGCAATTGATTTTGTAGCATGTTTACTGAGGTCGCTCGAGGTAATGATTCTATGTGGTTTCTTATCGATAGAATCATGAATTTCATTCACTACCTACCTATGAATGAGACCTTTTCAGCTGATTATCTAAGGAGGTTGTATAACCATGATGTAGCACGACTTAACAGGGTCCTGTATTCTATCATTTTAGATAGGGATGATCGGTTTACTTCATGGTTATAGAAAGCGATATAGAGGTTTATTGGTACTGAGGGGATTTTGAGAATACATACCACCCCCAGATAGATTTCTAGTCATAGTGCAGGATTCGGGTGCTTGAGGACAAGAATAATGCATCATATACTTCAGGGGATCTTGGGAGAGGCATATACGCATATTTAAATCGCCAAAAACAATATCTTTCTAAATAATATTCAAATGGAACCATATGAGACTTTTTATGGTAGACCATGCTGACCACCCCTATGTTGGCTAGAGGAAAGAGAGGCAGCTATGTTGGGACATTTTCTTATCCAAAAGACCACATATCAGGTGCAGTTGATTCCGAAGCGGATGGATACTATGTAGTCTTTTCATAAATCATAATAATATTACCATATATGGCTTTAAGAGTCTGATATTGTGGATTCAGTTTTCCTACATATTTCACCGAGGCTAAGACATAAGAGTATCGGGAGACAAGGTAATTTTTACCAAGATATGTCAGGCCATTTGAGATTTCAAAGAGAGTCGGGATGGTAGCCTATCGATTGTAGTTACCTCAGAGGTAGTAGGCTATGAATAAATTCTTCAATGTTTCTTAGCTATAATGTTACTATTCATACCTATCTCATGTTTATCATCCCATGGATGTTGAGTTACAGGTAGATACATCCTTTTTGGAGTATCCTATACATATTGTGGAACGTAGAATGATGGTTCTTTGAGTCCATTTTATTCCTCTAGCATGGGTTCTATGGTAGCATGGAAGATTACATGATGGGACCTAGGAGCTGGAGTTCGTTGTTCAATTGTAGTGGACATAGTTTTTCTCAGATGTTCTTGATCACCCTTGAGAAGGAGATTCTGTGACAAATTGCTTTAAGGGGGGGGAGTTTGTAAGAACTCATTTCTTCTTAGGGGTAAAAATATTTTTCCTATCAATTCTTAGTTTTAATGTTTAAAAACGACCTAATATGGATTCCAATTTAGGTTATAGGGTACTCATGGGTGTCTGGGGATGGTCCATATCTCAGAACCATAGTTTTGGGTGAAAAGAGGAGGTCACACGGTTAATTAAAACCGTATGAGTTAGGCCATATAGTAGTGCATATTCTTTTTTATTTTTATTTGATGTTAACAGAGGACTTACACATAGTTTTCACATGGTTATTAAACTGCATGGGTAAAACGTGTAGGTACTCCATGGCCTACTAGAATCTGTTCCTAGTTTCTACATGGTTTGAAAAACCATGCCGGAAAAACATCCGACCCTTCTATTTCTGGAAAATTTAATATTTTCAATTAAATAAAAAAATATATTAAAACTGAAATTCGGTTTCTTTCATTCATGAAATAAACTCACCTCCCATTGAAATCTCTACTTTTACTAATCTTGTATTTGAGACAAATATTCTATCTGAACATCGATTTAAGGGATGTTTACCTCCATGGATCCATAATGGTGATATACTAATTTCTTTTTATCCATTCCCAGTTCATCTGGCTATTGACTACACTATTTGGATTTAGCCACATATGCCCTAATTTCTCATTCTCCATCCATTCTTTATATTACTCTTAATCTAGGCTGAATCATGACCTAATGCATGATGATTTGTCTAGAACGAACTTACATTAATAGGTATCATGAATTTTGTTAATATTCAGGCTATTTATATATGTTTTCATGCAACACACCCATTTTTTCGTTCATTTATTTGAAATGAAATTGAACCCTATTATTTGCAGTCATTTTTAGGTAATTGAATAGGATTGTTAATTATTTTTATAGGTTGAGAAACATTAATGAGACATCCCTCTAGGTTTCATGGTTATAATGGCCATTTTGATGGCTTATGCTTTTGACCATTGATGCCCTTGAAATGTGCCTTGGTATTTGCATGGGATTAAATAGGTAAATTGAATTATAATAAATTGATGAAATTGTATTTATGCTAATTGAATTAAAATGGATGGTATGATTGGAATGAACCTTGGACCTTGATTTGATATTTTATTGGTTATGATTAAATTTACTTAAAAATGAATTTTCCATGTGAGTTTAGATGTGGATATGTCATGAAACTGCTTGAATAAGAAAAAATTTCCACCATTAATGTTTCTTAGGTTCTATTTAAATGACATTAAATCAAATTAATAGCTTTTTTTGAATAAGAATCTATCTATATTGAAAATTCCCATGTGAGTAATTTAAAGGTATAGCCTTTTGAGGTTGTCCAATGCTTAGAACAACTATTGAGGTGTGATTGAAATGGATGATTTTGTGTTTGACCATAGAATGATAAATGAAATGTTTAAATGTAATTGAAATGATGGAGTTCCTAATATCCATGGTTGAATCATGGATAAAAATGAAGGATTCCATGGACATACTCATTGGACTAGTGAATCAAATGCCTTAGGTGAATCATGGATCCATTTGATGGATACCAGGGATAGAATAAATGGTCTGAACCTTGATTATGCCATGGGTGAATCATGGATCCAAATGAAGGATTCCATGGACGAAATAATTGAGGCTTGATTTATATACCGAGTGAATCAAGGATCCAAATGAAGGATTCCATAGACCGACTCAAAAAAGGAATATAATTTTTATTCCATGGGTGATAATAGGGATCACTATAAGATCACTGAGGATATACACAATTATAAGGACTCGATACGTCACCTAGAGCGATACCGGGTTCCTAAGAGGTTCACCAGGACTAGCTTGTAGGGTGTTGGTGGATATCGTACCCCATAAATACTTTAATTCCAACTTAGGAATGTCAAGGATGTGCATAGTGTGATATCATACCTAGAGTTATACCCAAATTACAACTTAAGAATGTTAGGGATGGGAACATGTTTCAAATTGTGTTAATAAAAAAAGATTATATGAAACCTCTCCCAAGACAAAGCACCACTTTGGATTCAGACTTAACTCAAATCTTTATAGATGAACTATTTAGGAATATATTTGTTTTTTGACTATACGGGGGATGTCATGCCTTATCCGGATCTCAAGACTTATAAACTCAATTAGATTGAATCATTAAATAAAATTGATTAAATAGGATGGATGTTTACATTCGAGTGCTTGTTGGATCAAAATATAGATGTAAATGTATATGAGATGGAATATTACAAGTGGGGGTGAACTATATGTTTATAAGTATTGTATTCAAACTCTTAAGAAGACTTTTTTTTAAGAGATCTTAAACTAATAAAATTCACAAAGCCTTTTATGAAATAATAAAAAAGATGAAACTAGTCTTGGATCCAATGGATATAGTATGATACCACAATTTATTAAAAAGAAATGTATTTGGATTGAATACAATGGTCAGAGTATAAAAATTTGAATGATTCTACAATACAACATATGGAATCTATTAATACAATGTAATGTGAATGGATGTATTGTAATTAAAACAATTACAATAGAAAAAAATTGAACAGAAAGAGGAAATAAAATTATTCCCTTTCTATTACAAAGATAAGTAGAAAAGTAAAGAATATTACAATTATTTTATCCCAAAGAGTTGGTTATCATTTCACCTAAGATAAGAGGTCTGTCTTTCCACCACCTAGGTAAGCTCTTGATATGATGACAAACATGTCTATCTTCATATCCATATAATCCCTCAATTAAAAAGGAAATCTGCACCTATGTATTTCAAATACTTATAAGCCCTCGATAAAATGATCGGTAGCACCATCTTCCTATCCCTAGATTCCCTCAATCATTATCACAATGATTGGTCACACAAAGAAATACAAAGCACTTGTTGAAATTCAAGAACTTGGAACAATTCATTAATGTCTTGTATCTTTAAGTATTTCAGTATAAAGTAAGAGAGAGGTTACACCGTCTCTCTCTAGAACATAATTCACAATATTCTATCTTCTATGTTCAAATGGTCCAAGCCCTGAAATATATGGTTCAAAAAACATCCAATTTCTTGGCCTTTTGGCCAACAGTAATATTTTACTTCAATTGTCATATTTCTCTGGAAAACGTGGTGGGAGTTTAACACCTGGCACTATAACGGTCATAAAAAAACAGAATACACAACATCGTTTTGATTATTTTATAACTAACTCCAGGTCATCCTTTTTGTTAGAAAATAATAATTATATAAGTATGAGAGAAAGATTATGATAAATATATAAATCATGAGTAAAAAGATAATGTGAAATACTTATGCGGTATTAAAGTAAGACATGAGTATAATGCATTACATGATTATGATGAATAATATGGCTACGGTGAATAACATGGATACGATGCATAACATGGATACGATGCACAACATGAATATGAGGCATAACAAGGGTATGATGCATAACATGGTTACGATACATAACATGGATACAATATATAACATGGTTATGATGCATAACATGTTTACGATGTATAACATGGATACGATTCATGACTTGGTTACAATGTATAGCATTGGTACGATACGTTGCATGAATATATGATGAAAAATGACACATATGGTTACATTGAAAAACAATACATGTAATGAAAAAATACATGTGATGAAAAAAATACATGTCGTTATGATGAAAAACAACACATGTGGTTACGATGAAAAAAAATATGTGGTTATAATGATAAACAACATATGCGATTATGATGAAAAAAAACTTATTCGGTTATGATGAAATACAACATGTATGATTATGATTGAAAAACAATATATAAAGCTATGATGAAAAACAACACATGTGGTAACGATGAAAAAAACATATGTGGTTATGATGAAATAATTTGGGATTTCCAAATCTAAAATAAATGAAACAGAAAGTCAAAACAAAACTTTTGACTCAACAATCCCCACTATTTTGGATAGCACAAAAAAACCAAAATTTTGGATTATCTCCCCCTATGTTTAGTAACTATTTTGAAGGTAATAGTGAATACTACTAATTCTACCTTAGGATAAAAATTTTCTATAAGGATTTTATTCTATTTAATTTATATTTTTTAATGAGTTATCCCACTTAATAAAGTATTCTCCCTTTTTCCTTTTTATGGGAAGAAATTCTTCTATATAACAAAAAAAAATTATTTTCCAAATTATTCTTTCCCTTAGTGATTTTCAACAACAATAAGGGAAAGCATTCTTTCTTGAAAAGAGTTAGAGAAAAAAATTATAAAAAACAGTATAAATTACTTGAAATATAATTAAAAAAGTTTTTATTACAACAAGAGATCAAAATTCGTTCTTTATCCTTTTTTTCAAGAGGTTGAAAACAGACACATTAATCTTCATGAACTCGTATCTATTCTCCATCAAATTTCTAGAGCTTATTGCTGAACCTTCAGATTCCCATCATATTCTACAATAATCATTTCTTATTTACGGAGGATTTCTTCATGATGTTGATTGATGGATTCTTGTTCTTTGATCCTTACTTACTAGGAATTGTAATCATCCATTCTAACCCTGTAGGAATTTTCTAAGATTAAAATTCTATTTGAGAGAAAAAAATGTCATTATATCGATTTTACAGATTTTCCTTTAGATGTCCATGATATTTAGAGGATATTCCATTAAAGTACTCAGTCTTTGAAATGATTATTCTTTTTCATTCAAATCGGTGACCATGTTTTGTTAGACTGAATTTAGATCATTTACACATTTCACCAATTCAGTAATATTATCCAAATGAAACTTGATATTTTCATCAATATTGTATGGCCACTTAACAACTTTGTTACAAGCCCTGCTATTCTCAGGAGATCATTCTTTGAACAATTTAAAATGAGCTTCAAGATTCAAAAACATATCCATCATAATCTTGACAGAATCCATTCTTTCATTATTACTATTAGAAATGACATCTAGCCTAGCATCCATTTTTTGAAATAATAGTATAATATTTTCTAATATTTCTAAGGATTGTTCTATATAATGAACTCCCTTTGCTATGTTTGTCCTTTATGAATCTATATCTTCATTGAAATCTAGAAGTTCTCCAAAATGAGTTTCTGTACTGACAAAAACAGTTGGTTGATTCTGATTATTATCAGGTTCTTCTTATTTTTCTTTATCAAAGATTTGAGTAACTTTCTTAGTAGTATTCTTTTGAGAAACTCATTTTTTATGATTGAGGATCATGAGATGGAACCATAAAAGACAGGGTTTTGAACAATTCTGCTGAAGAAATTTTTTTACTATTGACTTTTCTTGTTTGCAGCTACATTCTGTTCCTCTTATTATTATTATTCTTCTTCACCTTTTTCTTTTTATTCTTCTTCAAATTTTGGATTACAGATGTGTGTAACTAACTGACTAGTTTCTTGTTTTTCTTTTTCTTTCTCTACAAGATCTGATTGGGTTTGAATAGTTATTTAACTTATTACTATTCTAGTTATGGATTCCTCATCTATCATTAGAATACTATCAATATCAATAGATTGTGACTTTATCTTCTTTATTCTCCTTTTGTTGTATTTTTATTTTAGGTTATCTTTACTTCTTCTTATTTCATCTTGGGATTCTATAAGACACAATCCGAATTGTGGATCACTTTATTTCCTTTCATCCTTCTTTTTCCTCTTTTCTGCCACAACCTCACCCAATAGTACTTTTTTTCATTGATTTCTTCGGGGTTTTAACCTTAGATATATTTCTTTTTATATATGTTTGTTTGGATGGATTTGAAAATTTTTCACTCCCTTAAGCTATTTATTTTTTCTTTATTAGCTCTTGTATCCTTCTCAAACTTCTTGGATTCAGGGTTGAATCACAACTTTAGTCTTATTATCATATACTTACTGACAAGAGGCTACTTGAATGTTTTAGATTCTGATTTAATTGACACATTGTACAAACATAAGAATTATTTCAAAATCATTCCCAGTATAGTAGAAAATGTGATCATTTGAGATTTGATTGCACTAGACTTTTGTTTCTTGATGGTCAAGAAAATGAACCCCATGAGATTGAACTATCTCATATTGACTAAGTAGATAAGAAAATAAACATAAGAGACTTTTAGAGTTTCCTTATCACCCTTTTTGGTACTAGGAAACCTTGCATCTAGAGGTCTATAAGACGATTTCCAGCTAATATATTATTTACCTTCCTCTTATCATCATGAATCTAAAAAATATATTCCTATACATTTCTTTTATCATGTGTTACATCTAGTTCTGGTAATTTGTGGGAAGGGGACACAAAATCTTCCATAGACAGAACTCCTAGGAAAAAAGATTCTTTTTAATTGTGGTTGTTTATTTCACGTCATGCATCATAAATGACACCTTGAGACCATTATCTATCTGTAATGTTTTATATAATTCTTACACTTCTTTATAATACATGCAATATTGATCTACTTCATGTCTTTTAATATATATGGATTACCATCAGTGGAAATTTATTATTCTTTTCAATGAAGAATCATAAGTCTCATAAAATTCTTGATTAACTAACCTTTTACCTAGAAAGGTCATAAAAAAATCATTTGGATAAATTTGTTTTTGAGAGGAAGCAGTTGACTCAGACTTTAAATTCATTAAAAAAAATCTCCAACACTAAGGTTTTCTCTTGTTTCAAATGTTGAGGAATTATCTGATTACAAAAACTAAGATGCTCTCTGATTATGAACCATAATAGATATTTATAAGGCATCATATCTTTGGTGAAATTCAAAAGAATTTTGATGTGGTATGGGTAGGGGATTTTAAAAGAGAAATTGTTGGTAAATATCAGATCTAAAATATTAAATTTCTAAGAATGACTTTGTACTCTTGAGGGTTTTCTTAAAAAATGTATTTAAGTTGAATTTGATTAGAGATTAAATGAAAAAAATTCAAATATCAACAATTTTATAAATAATGAAAAATATGGGGTTTTAGAAGTTATACCAGTCAGAGTATTAGGATAGATATATTGGTTTCAATACATTATTCTTAATATAACAACACTAAAGTACAATAATGTTATTATAATACCGATAAAAACATAATCATGAAAATGATAAAACATAAAAACATGGAACTGATAAAACATGAAACCGTTAAAACATGAAACCAATAAAACATGAAACTGATAAAACATGAAACCGATAAAACATCAAACTGATAAAGCATGAAACTGATAAATATGAAACTGATAAAACATAAAAATATGAAACTGATAAAACACAAAATTGATAAAACATGAAACTGATAAAACATGAAAACAATAAATACATGAGGAATTCCCCTTTCAAAACAAGTAATTAAATATAAGAAGATGGTTTAAATAATAAGTATATGTGAATGAATACTTTATAGTTATCATTATATTATTTTTTAATGTATTCAAATCTATCAAAATATAATGACTTTGGGAAAATGTTAGCATGCTGTTCTTGCATTATGATGATTTTTAAAATAATATATCCTTTGAGCATGTGTTATCTAAGAAAGTGATTACTAATATCTATGTGTTTTTCACGTGAGTGATATACAGGGTTTTAGATTAGTGGAATAACAATAGTATTATCACATACTATTTGAGTTTTGAAAAAACTCATGCCATAGTAATTGAGTGTGTGTTTCATCTACAACATATGAGCACAAAAACTTCCAGCTACTACATATTTGGCTTTAGGAGTGGAAAGTGCTACTGAATGTTGTTTTTTTCATAAAAAAGAAACTAACGAATCTTCTAAGAAATGAAATGTTCTGAATGTAGTTTTTCTATCCATTCTACAACCACCAAAGTCAGCATCTGAAAAAAATTTAAAATCAAAATCATTTCTAGAAGAATAAAATAGTCCCAAATCCATAGTACATTTTAAATAGAGAAAAATCATTTTTACTACTTTTAAATGGGATTATTTTGGATTTTATTGGTATCTTGCACATAATCATACATAAAACATTATCTTTGGATGACTAGTAGTTTTGTATAGTAAGCTTCCAATCATTCCTATGAAAATCATTTCATCAACTAGTTTCCCAATATCATAAAGATCAAGAGTATTTGAGGTTCTGATTGGAGTTCTAATACCATTTGTGTAATCATAACCATAATATTTTGTACATATTTGATATACATATGTTGGGATATATAGGTTTCTTCTGGTTTTTGAGATTTTTAAAATCCTATAAAGAATATTAACTCACCCATCATATTAATTTCAAACTCATATTTCATGAGATTATCTAAAGAATCATCTAGTGATTACTGAGGTAACCTGAATATAATGTCATCAACATAGATTTGAAAAATAAATACATTTTTGTTTTCTATTTTTATAAAAATGTTGGATCTGCATTTTCTTTGGCATAATTGTTTTGTAAATGAGATCTTATAATCGTATCATACCAAGCTCTAGGGGCTTATTTAAGGTCATATAAAGCTTTGTTATGTCTAGAAACATGATTAAGATGTTTTGAATCTACAAAACTAAGTGGTTGTTCAAAAAAAACTTTTTCTTGAACATATCCATCAAGAAAAGAACATTTTACTTCAATTTGTGAATTTTTGAAGTTAAAAAATGTTGCAAAGGATAATATAATATGAATAGATTCATGTATAGCTACTGAAACATAGGTTTTTTCAAAGTCTATTACCTCTTGTTGGTTATATCATTGAGCAATAAGACCTATTTTATTTCTTATAATGAATCCATTTTCATCACATTTGTTTTTAAAAAACAATTTTTCTCCAATTATAGTTGTTTCTTTTGGTCTTTCAACCAAGGTCCAGACTCTATTCCTTTCAAACTCGTTTAGTTCATCTTGCATTACTTTAATCCATTCCTCATCACCTAAGGATTCATTGGAAGTTTTAGGTTCAAATTGGGATAGAAAAGAAAGGTGATCTATTTCATTTCTTAAGGAATTTCTAGTCCTTACAGATTGATTTACATCATCAATGGTATTATCACTAGGATGATTCCTAAGAAAAATTGATTTGGGGTTTTCAAAACTTGTTCATACACATAAGGAAGAAAGTCTTCTGGGGTAAATATTTAAGAAATATTTTCTTTATTTTTCCCTTATCAGAATAATTTTCAGTCAATGGTTGATAATAATTTTGTGAAAACACATCTGTTGATGTTGGTTGGGGTTGTTTAAAAAAGGATCAATTTCATAAAATTTAACATGCACTGTTTCCTCAATAGTATAAGAGTTTTTTGTTAAAAACTTTATAATTCTTAGAAGAAGTGGAATAACACAAAAATATTCCTTCCTTATATTTGGGTGAAAATTTGTTTAAGATATTATTTGTATTCAATATGAATCCTTTGCATCCAAATACTCTAAAGTAAGAAACTTTAGGTTTTTATCTAGTCCATAATTCATAATGTGTTTTATTAAGAATATTTCTAATTAAAACTTGATTTATTGTAAAACATGAAGTATTTAGATATTCAACCCAGAAATGCTTAGCAATTGAGTATTCCCTCGACATGGTTCTTATTATTTAATAAAGAATAAGATTTATTCTTTCAACAAAATCATTTTTCTGAGGCTTCTTGAAGCTGAAAAGTTATGAGTAATACCTTTCTTAATAAAAATGATTCACAATCTGTTTTTTTTAATTATACACCATGATCAATTTGAATAGTTATCAGTGTAAGGTTTTACTCATTTTTAACATGAGCTCTAAAGGTTTTGAAATAAGAAAAGTCTTTAAATTTCCTTGCTAGAAAATTTAAACATGTAAATTTGGTGTAGTCATCAACTAAAACAAATACAAAGTATTTGCCTCAAATACTTCCAATTTGTGTAAGACCAAAAAGATCCATGTGAACTAACTATAATGAATTAGTATTTGAAACGTTAATTATAAATTTAAAAGAAGATTTATGTTTCTTACCATACTGACAATGGTCACAAACTTTTTAAGAATCAAACCTAAGATCCTGTAAATCCTTAATAAGTCTTTTATTTGAGATTTTTCATAGTTTCATAAGGTTAAAATGTTCTAACCTTCTTTCCCATAACCACGATCGGTCTTCCATTGCACTTAATAAAGGTATATCATGGATCCTAAGGTCTTCTATGTAATGTGTGAATACATTATCATGCCTATGGGTATATATAATGAATTCATACTCAGAATTGTGGACTCAACATTTATCATTCCTAAAATTCACAGGGAAACCATAATCACATAATTTACTTATGCTTATAAGGTTGTGCTTAAGACCATTAACAAATAACACATTTGAAATTAAAAATTTTCCTAAAATAAAAATATTTCATATACCACTGATCTTTCTTGGAGAATTATATTCTAATTTCACTCTTCGACCTTTCATTTCAATGATCTTTTCAAATAAATATTTATTTCCAGACATATTTCGAGAACATCCACCATCCATGTACCAAATATTCTTGTTGGTGGATTTTTTTTTGTTTTCTACAAAATGATACAATTAGATGTTCAGAACCAAAACATGATTGGATCTATAAGTTTTAGATAAAAGAACTTTAGGAATCCATATTTGTTTTGAAACGTGAGATTTATGATATCCCAAAGATTGTGTTTTATTAAAGGAATAATTTTTTTTCCAATTTCCACCAATCTGACACTTAGTGATAAATGGGTTACTTTTAAAAACAAAATAGTTATGTCTAAAAATAAGTTTTTAACATAAAAAACCTTTTCTAGAATTATTTCTTAGAGAAAGAATTTGAGAATTCATCTTTTCAAATTTTCTTTTCCAAAAGTAATGTTTGAAAAAGTTTCTTAAGAGAAAAAATTTCTGATTTTAGTATAATGACTAAATTTTCATTCTCACAAGAAATTATTTAGGAATTGTTTTTTGTTTCTAAAATATTTTTCTCAAAAACAAGTTTTTCAAAATCCATATAAATTATATCCTTCTTAGAATTTAATTCCATTTGGTTTTTTGAAATATTTATTAAATAAATAGTTTTTTATTAAGATATTTTTAAATATCTGATACTTCTTTTGTAAGGATAGATATTCTAGAATTTTCTTTATTAATCTTTTTCTTGAGTTTGAAATTTTCATTTAATGTAGTTTGGAAAATCATGATACTTCTTCAAGAAAAGGTAAATTATCCTATACTGAGGAGGATAATTCATCTAAAAAGTAAGAATATTTATCATCAGGGTATTTGATGTTTAAAGATCCATTTTTTAAGATATTCTGAATTATGTATCTTAGCCATGAGACTATGATTTTCAATAGGTATTCTGGCTATAAGTCTAATATTCTTCTGACCAAAAGATTAATATTCAGTTGATTCATATGAAAAGTCACTACCACTGGCATTTTATGTAGCATTTTCTTTCAATACATTCTTATTTTTATACTTGAAATACCTTTTCTTGTTTCCTTCAGAATTCTTATCCTTCCTTCCTTTCTTTTTAATCAAAGGAAAATCTGATCTAATATTACCTACTCTTTTACATTCATTACATGTTACTTCTGAGTCTTTCTTGTCCTTTATATCTTTCTTCTGATATCTATACTAAAAATATTTATTTTCTACATTTTGTTCTTTCTTTGAGAAATATCTTCTAGTTCATTATCTAAATGATCACTTTTACTATATTTTGATATAGGAACAACTCTCTTAGCTTTAGATCATGTAACCTTTTCTGGAGTTTGGATTTAGATGTAGTATTAGAGGCTACACTTCCATTACCATTCTTCTTCTTATTAACATATTTATGTCTTATATTTCTTCTCTCGTAAAGGAATAGTGTACCAAATAATTCATCAAGAGTGATTTGAGTAACTTTTATATTCTCATCAACAGTTGTACTTGTTGATTCCCACTTGTTGGGAATGATATCAACAATCTTATCCACAAGTATCTCACCATTAAGTCCTTTTTCTCCCATTGATTTAAAAGAGTTGATCATCATCATAAGTCTTTGTTGAACCTTTTATACCGGTTCTCCATAGGGAAAAACAAAACCATGATATTTAGCTCAGATCATGGCACTTCTTGTTTCTATAACTTTATATGTACCAAAATGTGTGAATTCTAGTTTCTTCCAAATACAATTGGAAAATTCACTGATATTTAAATATATATATATATTGTAGGTCATAGAACATAAATAATCATTGAATACCTTGTAATTTAGTTGATATTCTAGTTTTTCTTGGTTGGTGAACGTTCTGACTTCCTTGTATGGAATTTTGTAATCTCCACTGAGCATCAAAAAATTATCTACTCCAATATTAATAACAAATTTCTTCATTTGATCTATCCAGTACTCATAATAATTTCCATCAAAAATATGTGGTCTATTTGGGTTTAGATTATCAATTGATCCAATATTCCTTACTTCTATCTTTTTAAAACAACAATTTTCCTCTCCACATGTTACTGTAGTAAGTAATTATAAACAAAGAGTTTATAAAAATATATAACTATCTTACAGAAAGAAAAAAAGAAAGTAAAATTAATAAGTGGAAGACTTTTCTGATAGCAATTGTAGGATCGAAATATAGATGTAAATGTATATGAGATGGAATAATACAAGAGGGGTGGGGGTGGATTGAATGTTTAAATGTTTTTCATTAAAACTCTTAATAAGAAACTTAGTTTAAGAGATCCCAAACTAATACAATTCACAAAGACTCTTATGAAACAATAAAAAATATCGAACTGGTTCTGTATCTAATGGATATAGTATGATACCACTATTTATTAAAAATAATTGTATTTTGATTGAATACAATGGTCAAATTATCACAAATGTGAGTGATTATACCATTAAAACACATAGAAATTATTAATAGAATGTAATATTAATAGATGTATTGTAATTAAAAAAATACAATAGATAATAATATGAATGGAAAGTGGAAATAAAATGATACCCTTTATATTACAAATAGCTTTGTAAATGTAAATAAATTTTGAATTATTTTACCCCAAAGAGTAGAGTATCCTTTCACCTAGGATTAAAAGAATATCTTACCACCACCTGGGTAAGACCTAGATATGATGATTGGAACGTCTATCTTCCTTTCCATAGAATCCTTCTATTAAGAAGGTAATTATCACCTTTGTCTTTCAAATACCCGAAATCCCTTGATACAATGATCGACAACACTGTCTTCTTATCCCCGGAAGAACATGATCATTATCACAATTATCGATGTCACAAATAAATACAAATAACTTATTGAAATACAAAAACTAGGAACAAGTTGTTCACATCTTGTATGATCAAGGATTTTCACAAAAAGCAAGAGAGAGGTTACACCATCTCTCTCTAGACCTTATTTCACAATAGTGTGTCTTTTATGTTCAAATGGTCCAAGCCCTATACTCTCTAGTTCAGAATAACTCTTATTTATAGGCCTTCTGTACAATGTTCATATTTTATTTCAATCTTCATATTTGTCCAGAAAATTCAGAGGTGTTTGGACACCTAGAATTGTAACGGTCAAAACAAAACAGAGTACATGAAATCATTTTTATTACTACATGACATCGTTTTGGTTTTAAAATAATAAGTATATAAATATGAAAGAATAATTATGATGAATATATAAAGCATAAGTAAAAGGATAATGTGAAACATGTATGAGGTATTAGGGTAATAAATGAGTATAATTCATTACATGAGTACGATAAATAATATGGATATGATTCATATCATGGATACGATGCATAACATGGTTATGATTCCTAACATGAATATGATGAAAAACATGGTTATGATGCATAACATGGTTATGATGCATAACATAGATACAATTAATAACATGGTTCTGATGCATAACATGGTTACGGTGTATAACATGGCTTTGATGCATGACATGGTTACAATGTATAACATGGGTATGATAGATTACAAGAAGTAATGATGAAAAACAATACATGTGCTTATGATGAAAAAAAATATATGTGATGAAAAAAATACATGTGGTTATGTTGAAAAACAACATATGTGGTTATGATGAAAAACTAAATATGTAGTTAGGTTGAAAAGAACATATGAGGTTACGATGAAAAACAACATATGCGGTTGTAATGAAAAACAACATATTATATTATGATGGAACACAACATATACAATTATGATGAAAAACAATATATATGATTACGATGAAAAAAAATATATGTGGTTATGATGAAAAAAAACATATACAGTTACGATGAAATAATTTGTGATTTCCAAAACAAAAATAAATGAAAGGAAAAGTCAAAACACAACTTTTGACTCAATATTGTTACCTTGTTTAATATTATACTTCCAGAAAACTTGTTATATATATTCACTGATTTATTGGCATAGACCCTGGGTGGTTTCTTATAAGGATGATATATTGAACCCTATTTGGGTCACCTTTTTTGACCCAAAAATATTATATGACTGTATGTGTTGATAAGGGAAAGTTCCCTAATACGGGTACATGATATCCAGCTTTAGTGTAGGAGAGAATGGGATCGAGCTAAGGCTTGTTAAGCTACTAGGATTATTTTTCCCTTTTTCTACTATTGGGATATGTATTTTATATTACTATTGTGTACCTGTTTTGGCTTCTTTATTAGGAACACTTGACATGTATCATCATCTTATTTATTATATGACTTATTGATTTGTTTATTATATCCAACCTCTCCAATTTATTTCATTTGCATGGTTTATTTATTCTACTATTTCATTGTGTTGTATTTTTGCTGTGTTACACTCTTTTATTGAGGGAATAGTGTCCCCACTAAAACACATAGTCCCTCACTACTAATTGGAAGCCTTTTGTGTTTGTGGATATGCGTTTGAGGCCATGTGTTTAACTAGGATTAGAGAACTATTGAGTTCCATCTGCGTCACACTCAAACTTTTTAATTTATTTATATTTTATTATTTCTTGGCTCCAATTCCTCATGCCCATGTCTGGTTTGGACCCTGACTTTACATTTTTTTCATTTAATATTTTTACTAGGCTTTGGACCCGTGCACAGTCACCGCACGGTTGGCAGTAGCCGCTCAGCTGGCCCATGAGTCAGGAAATCGCTTATTGTTCTTCTTCTTCTTATTATTTTTGTTGTTTGAATTATTATTATTCTCATTATTATTATTTTTATAATTATTATTTTTAATGGTTAGTTAATTTTTTTAATATTATCTTTATTATTGTTAATCTTACTATTATTATTATTATGGTATTATTATTATTATTTTTTCCCATTTTCATTATTTTTATTTCTATTATTATTATTATTATAAGATAAAAATAACTCTTAAACCTAATTCCACATGTGACGCCCCCCCCCCCCCTTTCAGCCTCCTCCTGTGCGAGCTGCCCCTACGACTCATCCTTGCGCCAGCCCCAGCGGCCACCACCACCTCACCCAGCAGACCACTGCCTTACCTCATTGACGCTTTCCCCTTGACCCACATTGCCCTCCCTAGTTCTCCCCTCTCCTAGCCGACCGACCTCCGCACCGGCTCCCACGTCCCACGTCGGCCTGCTCCCGACACCCCGCCTCGCCCCGCCGCACATCTAGCCAGCCACCTCACCCTGTCGCGCTTCAGTTCCCCAGCTCCAGCCAACCACCATGCCCAACACCCCTACTGCCTTCTCCCATCTTCACCCTACACTCCCGGCCTACCGACCAACCACCTTCGGAAACCCCACCTCACATGCTTCGTGCTTTCTGACCGCTGCACCTTTTGCGAGGTTGTTCCCCGACCTCCCACGTTCCGAGCAGCCCACCTCCGGCCTCCAGCCTTTCGGCTGACCCACCTTTGACCAGCCCGCTTCACCCTTCCATGTATCTGGCCTCCCGCACTCTCACCCTCCGCCTTGTACCATCCAACAGTAGACCCAAAAATCGGCACGCGGCCCCCAAGTGGTCTCCCATTCCGGTTCGCACCCCTTTTCATGACCCCTCCTACCGCGGTTTTCTCCTTTTCCCTTAATTTTGGGAGTTTTTCTTCAAGGTGACAAAACCCTAACATTTAGGTTGTTGGTTTGAGTGTTTTTCTAGTTGTCTTAGGTGTGGGTTTGGTCCCCAAATAGGTTGTTCCTCCTCCCATTGATGTTTCGTCATTCCAGCTCTGCTTTGAGGTAGGAGGATCCTAGTTTGTCCCTTTCTGATGCTTTCCTTTGACATTTTCATTATTCTAGTTATTTATCTGAGTCATAACATTATTTTTCTCTTATATGGTCTACTATAAAGTTTTTTTTAATTTCTATAAGTTGTTAAAATAAAATTTTTAACAAATTTATTTATGTATTCTAATCTACACCAATGCGAAAAAAGTTTGATTAATTCCCATTTTTTTTAATAATTTTTTCATTTATGGATTTCAATTTTGATAATTCTTGTTTCAAGAAATGCTTTTATGTGTTTATGAAGACAAAATTTCGTATTAAATGTCTTTACACATGTATGGTGAAATTGGGGATTTTAAAAACCATTGGAATTAATTATATTGTGAGAGTATCTGCTTATTGGTGAACATTGTCTGGCACATATGATTTGGGGATGTAGAAATTTGAAATTGTGTTAAAAATGACTTGAAAATGGAATTCACATGTGAAATTGGTGAGATCCCGATATAATCCTTTATTTGGTCCTTGTGAAATTTTTTACTAAATGAGTAAATGGTTTATCAAATGGTGTTTGAAATGTAAAATATGAGTGAGAAGTGTTTTAGTGTGTGTTTGGGTTTTGTTTGAAAGGGAATGATAATTTTGTAAAGATGATTTTTTCTAAATGACGTTGGTTTGTTTGTGTGGTTTTTAAAATGGGTTTGTGGTTTTAAATTCATGATTTGTGCTTCTTAAACAATGTGTGTATAAAAATTCTTGTAGTGGGTTTTATGGTCTTGTTGGGGTTTTTTGGTATTTTTCCAAATATTGTGGATGGTTGGCTTTGGTTTTTAAATCAAGCGATGAATTCGTGGAAAGGGTTTTAAAATATTCTCTTGGTTATTTGGTGTACCATTAGATGTGTTTTTAAATGAATAATGCAATTGAAAAATGGATTTCTCTTTAATCCTCAATGACTTAAATGGGGTTTTTGGGTTTTCAAATAAAGTTGGTTCCCCTTGGGTGATTTCTAAAGAATACTTTAAATGTGTTCTTTAAATAACAACTGATAGCCTATAAAATGTGTTTTGTCCTATGTTTAAAAATGATAAAGTCTCTTTTGGTAATTGTGAAATGATTTTATGTGAGTTTTGAATATAAGGGACCATTTGGGTTGGTAAATACAGGATACTGTATTTTTGATGTTTTGAGTAATGTTATAGTTACGTCGAGGTCAAGGCCCATTTGGGACTTTCAACTTTAGTGTAATGCTTTTGTTAATACTTTGAAAAGATGGTGTTCTATTTATTGTGTTCCCATTTAACAATTTTAATATTTTTTAAAAATTATCAAATGGTTTTAATGAATCTTATGGCATGACGGCCCGGTTGGTACCTCTGATGATATGACATATGTATGTATGTATGTATGTATGTATATGTATTTTTTTTGGGCACCTCTATAGGGGGGATATCCCTTATGGGTTATCGTATGGAGTGTCTGTGTTTGGGTAGGAAAGTGTGATGAGATGAGTCACGTGTGTGAGAGCCTCCCACATACACAGTATTATTATAAACACCATGGGTTCTTGGGTGTCTTTTGGATGATTGAGTGATGGTTTTTTACCAACCCCAATTAGACGGGTTGGTACCCCCTGGATTTGTCGTTAGGCCATGCATGAATTTCTACAAGATTAGTCAGTTAGGGCGGCTATTTGGTTATAGAATTAAGAGATTCAACATATTCTAGAAGGTGGTTCCAAAACTGAGTACGCCCAGAGGTCTTCTAGGGATGTTTAGGATCACCCATGGTTAATAGATTGTTTTCATTTCTTGTTTACATTTCATGCACTAGTTTATTTTCAGCTTTCAATCTCACTTTTTTTACTCTAGCACAACATTGATGTATTCTGTTTTGGATTTTTATTTATAAAATTTCAAATGATTTTGGAAAATGGTATGTAGCCTGTATTGGGTTTTTGAATGAAAAAAATCATGTTTCTTATTTTTTAGAATGTGAAAACCCTGCTTTTATAAAAAAAATTCAAACTTGTGTTAATGGATTGTTTCAGAAAAGGAGACGTTGGATTTTGTGGTTTCTCTTGGAAACCCTACTAATAATTTTAATGCTCACACCTTCTTAATCAATTCAATTACAGGTTTCCTTTTCTCGGGTTCTCTTGGTTGATTTGCTCATCCTTGGAGCACGGTTGGTTTTTAGTTGGGTGGTGACCTAGTAGGCCAAAAATAGGTATGTTGAGTTGTTCCATTTATTTCATTTTCCACTGCTAAAGTTCAGTTTTATTATTCTATTTAACGTTGGTTATTTATTTATCTTTGGCGACAAATCGTCCCCAACAGTTAAATTTCGATTCCTGACACTAGATGGAAGCCCATGGTGATCGGGAACACTCTTCGGGCCATGTCGTAGACTAGATTGGGTGACCAGTTCAGGGTCGACCTAGGTTGGTTCGTGACAATCTGGGTCTGAGATCTTACAAAGCCACTATCTTTATTTCCTCAGGCTTATCCACTTGGGATTAATCATAGGCTTTTTCAAATGTATTTTCATTAAAATCTGGGATCTCCATCTTTCACTAAATAGGTGCATATTCTATTTCTTAATATTCTACTATGGAATATAAAGGATTGACAAATTATGAATATTCAAATAAGTTAAAAGGGATACTCAAATAATACTGAATAATATTATAAAATAAATAATTCTAAATAAGATCATCTCCCTTTGTTTTTTATTGTGCAATCACTTTCTTAGTGTTAACTCCTCTTGAAATTGGGGCTCTATGGATAGACATAGGTAGTTAGGATGCTCCATAATTTCTCAAAATTCCAAAAAATGGGTGATGTATTTTTTACATGTCTATAAATAGGTAGTTAGGTTCTGATTTTTCATACTTATAGATGGGAAGATCTCATTACATTTCATCTTCTACACAGTTACTCCAAAACTGATCTACATATTTTACCATATTCCTATCATAATATGAGTATTCATATTCACTCTCAATATCTTCATGGTACTCATCAATATGGTTCTTAATATGGTGGAGTTGTAGATACCCCTTAATTTTGGGCTCAACTTCTTGGATGTATTTATTGAAATTGGAAAAAGTTGGTGGAACTTCCAACTTAGCCTCAAATATTTGATGGTGAGATTGAAAGTTCATCAACCATGCTCAAAGAATATTGATGCTAGATTCCTATATATATTACTATTTTATTCATCATTTAAATTATCATAATATAATCGACACTTCTTTTGAGGTCCTCCCCAGTATAGTCTCTTTCTTGTTCCTTCACCTATGAGTAATTATTCCATGTATTGAAAAAATGATTATATGAAAATATCAGGGAAAATTGAATTTTTTATGGATTTTAAATCCATTCAAAACTAAATACTATGTAATTAGAAAATGTAAATAAAATAATGATTAGATCCCCTGTAATGAAACTAGTTTTTGCAGAACACCTTTCGCAGGTGTGGTCAAAAGGAAATTTATAATGTTTCTTCTAATACAGCATAGAGGCAGACTAGGGTCATATTACATGAGGAGCATTCAAAATTGTTTAATTACATAATATAATTAACCTAAAATACTTATTCTAATTGTTTTTATTAATTCTATGAATGAAATAAAATCTTATTGAAAGAAAAGATTAAACAAAAATGTAATGAAAAAAATGTTGTTAACAATGAAAGAACATGTATTTTATTGTTTGGTAAATGGGTTTTATCATTCTCCATGTTGTTGTGTCAATTTAGTTTGATAATAAAATTATAAGATCTCATTCATGAATTTCTATTGTTTTATATAGTGGTGTAAAATATTGAATTCCTTTAGCAATATTAATTCCACATCCTCTTGTAATCAACGTTGATGTCACACCTCAATCAAGAATTTGACAATCTGCAAGACCAAACTATATCATATGTTATTTCATCCACTAAACTTCTCAACTTCATCACATTAAGAGATTATTTTTATTTTATTAGAGGGAAAATATTTAATAAAATCATATAAATGAAATGGAAACACCACTTACCTCTCTTGGGACAAGCCTTAGGTTAGCCCCTCATTTTTGGGTTTAAGATGTCATTGTGGAAAGGTGAGAGTGAAGAGAATAAAATAAAAATTTAATAAGAATATAAGAATAATGAGAAAAGAAAAACACATAAAAATAATAAAAATGGAAGAATATTGATATGAAGAATAAAATAAAAATAAAATTGAAAATAATTAAAAGTATTAGAATAGATATAAGATTAGAAGAAAAATAAGATAAAATATAATAAAATATAAGAATCATAAGGAGAGAAGAGAATAATAATTAAAGTGTGTGGAAGTAGACAAACAAATTATAAATATATTCTAATAAAAAAATTAAAATTATAGAGGAAAAATAAATTTCAAATTAAAATAAAACTAGAAAAAATAATAAATAAAAATAAAAATAAAAAGGAAAAAAATGGAAGTAACTTGCTTCAGGGATTCTACCTCCGTAGTGTGGGTCAAACTCTTCGTGGTAGTGAGGGCCTCTTTTTATTAATTGTTCGAGAGGCCTTATTATTCCTTATATCCCACTAAAGCCAATAATATAATAAATATTCATTAATTATTTAATTTTTAATAAATCAATATCCTCTAATAGGTCTCTCAGTTTTCAAAGATACACTCGATAAACTTAGGTGTTTTCTTTCTTTCATCATGGATAAGAAGCTTCGTGGTGCTTGGATTATACCATGCAAGGGGTGCTTGAGTGAAACACCCCATAAATATATAAATTGAAATTAATTTCTTATAATTCTTCCATATCGTATAAATCATATAGAATCACATATATAACAAAATATAAACTTCATAAATTAATAAATAATTAAATAAGATATATTTCTAGAAGTTAAGGAACCTATACTAATGGAATAATAACTTCAATAATGCAATAGTAATTTGACCATTTGGAACAATAATATGACCTACAGAATAGTAACTTGACCCATGAAATTATAATTTTTTTCATCTTATAAATTAAAATATGATAAAATTATATCATATTATAAGTAAATAAATGTTTTAGAAATTATTAATCATGTGTTGATATTTTTTATAAAACCTAAATGTTTATTTTCAATATTATATTTAGTATAATGATTTGAAATAAAATTTATTTTAATTAAATGTATTCATAAATTAATATTTTTTTTGTATTATTATTGACATATAATTAAATTAAATATTAATTAATTTCTCAAAGTGTTATAAAATCAGGTATAATTTAGAAATTGGAATCTTCCAAGTAAATTATAAATTTCATTAAAAATTAAATATCTCATATTTTTTAAATTATTTTCATAAATATAAGTTCATTTTTGAATTATACACATCGAAAAATGGTTATAGTAATTTTTTTGGATTTTTTAAAATACTTCAATTTTTTAGTGAATAGTAAAATACATAAAATGCGGTATATATACACTATAAGTTAAATACACCATTAATTGAGTCATTAATGATTTAGTCAAGATAATATCAAAATAACCATTATTAGTTTTATATATTTAGTGACAATTTTATAGCTATTCATAGTCTTGAAGAAAAATAATAAACTAATGAATAAAATAATGTTAAAACACCCCCCAACGCCCCTATAAATAGAACCCCTCACCACAAATTCTCCTAACACCTTTAAAGATTTTAGTCTTCTCTAAATTCATTCCAATATTCTCTAAAAGTATCTCCCCCACGTCCATTATCCCTTGGCCTCAATTAAATACCAAACTTAAGTCTATCAAGGAGGTTCTGAAGGAGAATAATCCAGGAGGTAAAAACCTCTTTCCATTTAATTTAATTTCTTTCCAATTTATATTATGTTATTATTATATCCTCCCTCACCCTATAATATTGGAATTTTAACTCCTATATCTCTAATATAATAAAATTTTATTATGTTAATCTTATAATCTCTCATCATTTCGTTCTCCTCTCCTTTTTTACTAAAACAGAAACATCGTCCTTGATGTGTTGATTTATCACATTCAAGGACAACAGGTTTTCAATTTTTATTACCTCCTTCAATACTATACATAAAAAAAATTTATGGATAAAAGAGATTAAAATATATGCATTAAATCCTATGTAATTTTATGTAAACATTATATAGACTCAATGTTAGTTAATAAAACGAAATTAGTTTGTGATTATCGAAAAGCCACCCAAATATTCTAAATGACTTATATAACCATTTAATATTTTTGATGTTAATTAATAAAATAACACATAAATTCTAGACAACCATTATCTTTTTAAATTATCTTTTGTACATGTATACAAGTAAACTGATCATGAAAACCACAGAAAGCACCACTCCTGAACAATGAAATTGAATATCATAACCCATCAAAATGGAAAAAAAATGAAATTAAATAAATTGTGATAATTAAAATAAAGGTATAAAAGGCTATAAATTAATTAATTAATTAATGGATTTAAATTTTTTATCCATTACATATACACAATGTTAATTTAATAAATCATAACTATTTTGTGATGATTGAAAAACAACCAAAATATTCTAAATGATTTATCTAACGATTCATTCTCAAACCAAATAACTAAATAACTTATATAACCATTAAATATTTTTCTTTTCATTATTAAAATATACCTTATTTATGGACAACCATTATAATTTTACATTATTTTTCATACATGTATACAAGTAAAATGATCATGAAAACCAAGGAAACCAATAATCCCAGACGATGAAATTGAATCTCATAACCCATCTGAAAGGCCAAAAATGATATCAATTAAATTATAATAAATAAAATACATGTATAAAAGGTTAAAAATTAATTAATTAATGAATTTAATTTGGTTATCTAGGACATTAAGTTCTAGTGAAGAACACCTTCACGCATAAGGTAGGGGATTCCCTCCAAACCCTCATTTTTATTCACGTTACCCTTTCTCTTTCTTTACCCCAATGTAAATATTATTTATTTTTATAAAGTTATTCTAAATTATATGTAAATTTTCCAAAATCATTTTTCCAGATCATTACATCCTTCTTTGATGGAAAAACATGTGTTTAAAAAAAATCTCTTCTAAATTCTTCCCGATAAGCAAGCCCGATTAAATGAACCTTCCCAATTTCTTACCCATTTTCAAGTGAAATAAAAAAATTATTTTAACACAACTTTATTTTTATATAATCAATAATTTTGATACGAAAAAATATCTTGTTTCATTTCTTATTTTATACAAACCATGATTCATTTTCTATTTAAAATATGCTTGGAAATTTTTCCTTAACCCTTACTAAAATGTTTTAGTTCTAAAGTGTCTTAAACAGTCTTCTTACATATTTCCACTTTAGTTTTTCATAATTTATCATTATATATGACTATTTTCTCTTATTAATGACCATGTATTTTTGAAATCCATTCTTTCATGGAAAAAAATTTGATTTTTCCTTTTGATATGCATTTTGACATGATTATGATACCCAAATATTTCCATGGGTAACTCGTACATTTATGTTTGATTCTTCATGTGGAACACATATGAATGAACATGTTATTATGTGTGTCGATATATAGATCTATAATTAATTGGGTAATTTTTATTTTTATGAAATTTCATGTGTAATGGTCTTGGTGGGTATCCTTCACTCATGCTCCATGTGTAATGGTCTTAAAGGCTAGCCTTGACACATGCTCCTCCATGTGAAATGAGTATTGAATCATAATTATGTCATGTTTTATATTTCTTATAAATTATTATGATTCCATTATTACATTATAAAAAGTTCCATATTTTATTGTTCCCTTTTTTTATTAATGTTCCATTTTATGCCCTCATATTATGCGTTATAACCCATGTGTTATGATTTATTCTTACATTTATTCCCTTAGTGGGATTTTTAGCTAATGTCATTGTTCATTTTTTACTCAGGATATCCTGTGTAGATGTAATGGATCAAAGGGTTTTAGGATATCCTTATTAAGAATAAATAAAATATGTTTTTATTTTGGTTTTATGGTTTCTAATTATGTATATAATCTTCTTAAATACACTATACTTTTTGATCTGTTGTTTTTATTTGAAGGATACACTATTGGAAAATTTCTCTATACTCACAGTTTTGCCCAAAACCGTGGGTATAGGGCACACTAATACCCACCTTTTTTGAAAACCATGGGTATAGGGTTATTATGGGAACCTATACCCACGGTTCTGGGACAAACCGTGCATATATGTTTATCTTTCAAGACATATTCCCATGGTTTTCCAAAACCGTGGGTATACGATTTTTTAAAGACCTATACCCACAGTTTTTCCATAACTATGGGCATATTTTTTTTTCGAAGACATATACCCACAGTTTTGGAAAAACCATGGGAATATAATCTTTTTCAAAGACCTATACCCACAGTTTTATAAAACCTTGGGTATAGCTTTCCCACGTTATGGTGAGAAAAAAAAATTGTGGGACACAGAAAAAATTAGCAGGAAAACATATCCCCATGGTTTTCCCTCATATACCCATAGTTCTGATTAATATATTTAGGTAGATACAAATAAATAAACATATAATTCCAATAGGTTCGTTGGTGGGGGAATTTGGTACTCTTATCTGCGGTCGTAGGTTCGAAACCCACTGGGCACTATTTTTTCTATAACTCTTGGAGTGAAATTATTTTATTAGATGAAATAAAGATACATATATATATATGAATATTGGCATGCTCGGTTGGTTAGGAGATGGATTCCTGATCATAGTGACTCAGGTTCGAAACTCGTGAGAAGTTTATTTAAATTTGGACGTCCAAATATTTTTTGGAAACCTATTAATATATTATAAAAAAATAGAGATATACATAGAATTAAGTGAAACAGGTTTATTGGTAAAGCGCTCAAATCTGAAAATTGAGGTCACGGGTTCAATACCGGCTGAGCATTTTTTGTAAGAAAATATATGCCCACGGTTTTGTAACTATGAGTATAATATTTTTCTAGCATGGGAATTGGATACGATCCTTTGACATGGTGGAAAAATATCTATGCCCACAGTTTGGAAATCCATGGGTATAGGATGGTGACCTATCCCGATGCCTCAGTTTCCCATGGTTCCCAAAACAGTGGGTATAGGATATACCCACGGTGTTGGGGGATATACCCATGGTTTTGAACCGTGGGTATAAGTCATTTTTCTAGTATTGATAATTATGATTAAAATAATATAATATTATGTGTAAAATTATAGGTCCATTATATTTGGTATCAAAGAAAATTTAATTTATTTTTTGATATTAAAACTAAAACACTATAGTAATAACCCTAAGGATAATTATATCACCATGGGTAGCATAGATTGAAACATAGGATATCAGAAATTAGTATATAATTTTCATTTTCATGTTTATCCTTATATGTTTAATGTTTTATTTTTTATATGATTATTATCTAAGTATTCAAGCTACACTAATTGTACTCTATTTTTCTTAGTTAATTAATAAAAATAGAAGAACTCATACCAATAATAAATGTGATGGGAAATGTGATGATTTACCTACTGATATAAAAAATATGATGGGAAAATGTGATTAAAAATTCATGATAGTACTTTATCATGTTATGAATAATAAAATGAATTGTGTGGAACACCCTCCTTATCTTAAGAAAGAGAAATTTGTAGTCAAATATTTCTTGTGTAAAAGGTATCCCATATTTAGTGAATCCACTGATCCCATGATCATGAAACATTAGATTAACTCCATTGAGAATATATTCTATATATTATAGTTTTTAGAAGAAGAGAAAGTTTTGTTGGATGTCTATCATTTTTATGGGGAATTTGATCAGTGGTGAAAACTAATCATGAACACTAATTACAAAGAGGAAATTGATTCCATTTAATGGGAAGATTTCAATAAAATGTTTTTCAATAAATATATTCCCTAAAATATTTGTCTTAAGGTGGAGAGGGAGTTCTTTAGTCTAATAAAAATGGAATATGAGTCTACTGGGGCGTATGAAGAAAAAATCACAAGGCTTACATGATACACCTCAAAAGTTGTCATAATTACTGAAATAACTGTGAACCTCTAATTTAGGGGACTAAAGATGAGTCTATGAAAATATTTGGAAATTCAAGACTTTGAAAGATAAAAAGATATTATTCGTTGTTACCACAATGTTGAAATGGTGATCGAGGACTCTCAATGGTCTTATGGGTCCAGAGATAAAAGGTGGGAAATGGATTTTAATATGGGTGGATAAATAGTAAAATCCCATGATGTAAATAAAATCCAATATCCCACAAGTAAAATTTTTGGGATGAAGCATCCTAAGAACAGTCTAAAGGGAACTGATGAATGCTTTAAATGTGGAAGAATGGGGAATCCAAGTAATAAATACCAAAGAGATATACATAATACCACTAATGTAGAAGAATAAGTGATGGTTCAGATAAAAAATCAGCCTATATTTAAAAGTTTCAACTTTAATTGAAATGGTAATTGTGCGAATCACTTCCATAATCTAAAGTTGTTTTGAGGAAATTAAAAACAACAAAATCCAAGGTAGTAAGAAAGGGATTATTTTATCACTACTTCTTTGTTAGAGCCCGAAAAAAATGTGGTGATAGTTTTTCTAGTTACTAATTCAATAATAGTGAATGTACTATTTGATTTTGGTAATATAATTTCTTTTATATTTTGAATGTTTAGTAGAACTATTTAAATGCCACCTCAAAATATGGACGATGAGTTATCTATGAGAAACAAAAACGAGGAAATTATTGAATCTAAAGTATATAACACCTCCATGGTTAATTATTGTGGGATGAAAATCGAAGAAAATATTGTTTTACATCATTTGGTGGAGTTTTATACTATATTGGGTATGTATTTGGTATCTTTATACAAACCCTACATCAAATGTTGGGAAAGGGAGATAACTCTTCACATCGCGAGGTATCCTCTAATTCTATACAAGTGTAAGGTAGAGGATGAATCTCCACAAAAATCATAATATTAGTTATGGATATTATTTCATTATGAGAAATCATATCTATCTAAAATAATTGAGTCAAAGGAAAGAATCATTTTCTAAGAGATGCCCATTGTTAGGGAATACACGGATGTATTCCTCGAAGAATTTCCTAAAATTCCTACTAACCAAGAGATTGAGTTCTTAATTGAACATATTCCTAGATCATTTCCTAAATCAAAGAAACCTTATAGAATAAACATTGTTGAGCTGGAAGAACTAAAGAAGCAGTTAGAAGATAATCTGTTCAAGTGTTTTATACACCCTAGTGCTTCACCGTAGTGTAAAACAGTCGTATTTTTCATGAAAAAGTATGGTTCAATGTGAATCTTCATTAATTATCATGAGATAAATAAAATCATGATAAAGAACAACTAACCCCTACTATAGATATATTAGTTTTTTAATCAATTACTTTGGGACAAGTATTTCTATATGGTGGACCCTCAGTTAGGATATCACCAATTAATGGTGGGGACGGAAGATATTCGCAATACTACCTTTTGAACAAGTTATTGACACTATGAGTTCATTGCAATTACCTTTAGACTCACGAATGGTCAAAAAAATTCATTTATTTAATTAATATATACTTTAGAGATTAACTCAACAAATTTTTGGTTGTCTTTATTGATGATATTCTGATATACTTTAAGAGAAAGGAGGAAAATGAGGATCATTTTAATACTATGATTAAGACATTATGAAGGGAGAAACTAAATTAAAAGTACAATAAATGTGATTTCTAGATGGATGATGTATCATTATTAGGTCATGTAATACCCAAAAAAGTGATATCTATGGACTCATCTAAGGAAAAGGCAATCAAAGAGTGGGCTAAGGAAACATCGGTAATGAAGATCTGTAGTTTTCATTGGTATAACTAGGTTTTACCTGTGGTTTTTGAATAAATTATAACAATTTTTGAACCCACTAGAAAAGATTAATTGGAAGGGAGAAAGGTTTTTCTAGACTAGTGAATGTGAAGAAATATTTAAAGATATAAAAAATAGGCTTATCATGGTACTAATACTCACACTACCAACAACTGGGGAAATATTTGTGGTGTACAACAGTTCTTCAAAGGAGGTATTAGGATATGTACTAATGAAAAATGATAAAGTGATAGGCCACAACTGAAGGAAGTTAAATTTTTTTGAGAAAAACTATCCCACTCATGATCTCATGTTGGTAGCTGTGATATTTACATTGATAATATGGCAGCATTATCGGTATACGGAGAAATTTGAGATATATAATGATGATAAGAGCCTCAAATATATATTCAAATAGAAGGAGATTAATATGAACCGATGAATATGGTTAGATCTCATCAAATATTACGACTGGTCAATCCACAACCATCATGGAAAAGTGAGTAAACTAGAGGATTATCTATGTAGAAAGGATCCTACATCATTATCAATATTGATAATTAAAAAGGATCCAATATTCATAGATTTTAAAATGATAGACATGGGAATATTTTAGGAAGGAACATCATAAATCCCTTCACAAATTATTTCTCCACTATCTTCCTAGATAAATTAATGAATGCTCAAATAAATGACTTGGAAATTCAGAAGAAGGTGGAAGCCATGAAAAATAAGAAATCCAAAAAGTTCATAATCGATAAGGATGGAGTCTTGAGATTTGTGTTATATCTATATGTACCATCAAATCTAGAGATAAAGAAAGAACTTTTTAATGACCCACAGAGGTCATCCTTTTATATTCACCTAGGGAGCACAAAAATGTATCAAGATATTAGAGAAAACTATTTATGGGACATATAGAGGAAGTATTCTATATGGGTTTTTGTGTATCGTCTTATAAATACATCTCACTTTATCACAATTCAAGAGGACTTATCCATAGATAAAATTGCACAAATATACTCCAAAGAAGTGGTAAAGCTATATTTAATACCACTATTGATTTTATTTGATTGAGATCTGAGACTCACCTCCATGTTCCAGAGGTCATCAATATGGTCTAAACACTAAGCTGAACATTATTATGACATATCATCCAAGAATTGATGGAAAATATGAATAGACTATCGAGGCAATTGAAGACATGTTGGTAGAATGTTCCATTGTCTTCATGGGAGATTGGGACCAACATCTTCCTCTGGTCAAGTTCTCCTATAACAATAGTTTCCACTTGAGAAACCAAATAGATCCATATGAATCCCTTTATCAGAAAATATTCATAAAACCAACATGATAGGTTATATTTGGTGAATGTAAGATTCTAGGACCTAAGATGGTTGAAGAAATCGTAGAGAAGATGAAAACCATTCAACATCACATCAGGGTAACCAAAAGTCAAAAAATGCTATGTAGATAATTGTCTACAAGACATGGAGTTTAAGGTTGAATAAATGTTATTCTTATATATATATCCATAGAAGAGGGTCATGATATTTTAGAATAAAATAAAGTTGTCCCAGGTACATCAACCCCTTTGAGATTAAAGATCATGTTAGAGTTGGGACCAATCAACTATCACTTCCACCAACCATGTCTCATCTACATTATGTATTCCACAAATTCCTCTTGAGGAAGTAAATACCTGATCTATCACATGTACTGAATTCAATGGTGGCACAATTGGAGAATGATCACTCTTACAAGGAGAAGCCAGTGAATATCTTGGATCGTAGAGATAAGGTTCTACGCAACAAGAACATTCACTTAGTAAGAGTTCTATGGTGCAACCATAAGTACAAAGAACCAATAAAGGAACCAGAAGAGGTTATTAAGGAGAAGTACCCTCAATATTTTCCCCATAGTTGTAAAATAAAATTTCGAGGGAAAAATTTCATAAGGGGGAATAATTTAACTACCCATAATTGTATTAAAGGAAATTACATTCTTATAATTACTCTATATAGTATAAATCAAAAAAATCACATAGAGAACACAATAAAAACATTTTAAATAAATAATTAATGAAATAAGAGGTATTTTTACAAGTTAAAGAACCTATAACAATAGAATAGTAACTTCAACATTGGAATAGTAACTTGAATATTAAGAATAGTAATATCACCTAGAGAATAGTAACCTCACCCATTAATTTAAAAATAAAATTTTGGAATTTTATAAATTAAAATATGTTATAAATATATTATAGTATAGGTAAATAATTGTTCTAGAAATTATTAGTTATGTGTTGATATTTTTTTTATAAAACATAAATGTTTTTCTAATTTTATAATTAATATAATGATTTAAAATAAAAAATTCTTTCATAATATGTATTCATAAATAAATATTTTCTTTTATTAAGATTATAATATAATTTTACGAGACCATAATTAATTTTTCAAAGTGTTATAGAATCACTTATTATTTTAAAATTGGTATTTTCGATGTAAATGATAGTTTTAATTAAAAATTAAATTTATCATATTTAGAAAACTATTTCAACAAAATTGATTTAATTTTTTAATTATAAACATCAAAAAACTGTTTGGGTGAATTTTTTATATTTTTCTAAAATACTTGAATTTTGGTGAATAGTAAAATACAGTAAAATACAGTAATTTACAGAATATATATATATATATATATTATAAGTTAAATACACTTTTCATTGAGTCATTACTGATGTAATAACTATAATATAAAACTCCACTTAATTATTATAATATATTTAGTGATAATTCTAAAACTATTCATAGTTTTGATGAAAAATAATAAACTAATGATTAAAATATGAGAAAGCACCCCTCTCCTCCCCTATAAATACAACCCCAAAACACCACTTCTCCTCACATATTTCACGATTTTAGAATTACCCAAATTCAACCCAATACTATTACCAAGTATCTCCCCCACTTCCATGTGCTCTTGGTATCAATAAAAGACCTAAACCAAGTGCCTTAAAGAGGTTCTCAAAGAGAAGAATTCAAGAGGTAAAACCCTCTTTCCTTTTCTTTTAATTTATTTCCAATTGTTTTATTTTCTTATTAAATCCTCATCTACCATTTTCCTAGTGACATGGTATCTCTAGTATTTCATATATTTATAAATTTTATTTATTAATGGAATGATCCATCATTATTTCTTTCCCCTCTCCTTTCATACTAAAAATGAAAACATCGTCTGTGATGTGTTGATTTATCAGATTCAAGTATGACGAGTTTTAAATTTCCATTAACTAAATAAATAATGGAAATAATACCATTTTTATGGTTAAAAAAATTATAATATATGTATTATATCCTATTTAACTTTTAAAAAAAGTAATATATAGATAATATAAATTAATAAAATAAAACAATTTTGTGATGATAAAAAAACCACAAAAAATCTAAATTATTATTATGAACGTCTTGTCTAATTATTAATCCTCACCCCAAATTATAAAATTAATTATATCACCATTTAAAATTTTGTATGTTAATTAATAACATATAACTTTAATTCTATACGACCATTCTCATTTTACAATATTTTCCATATATGTATACAAGTAAACTGATCTTGAAAACTAAGGAAACCAATGCTCACAAATGATAAAATTGAATCTCATAATGCATAAAAATTCCATGAATGTACATAATAAAATTAAAATAAATAAATTAAATGTATATAATGTTCTAAATTAATTATTTAATGGATTTAATTTAGTTATTTAAGACATTAAGTTCAACTGTAGAACACGTTCGGACATAAGCTAAGGTATTCTCTAAGAACCTTCATTTTTTCCTTTGAGTTACACTTTATCTCTATTTAACCCATTGTTAATATTATTTGTTTTTATATAATTCTTATAAATTATGTTTATTCATTTCAAAATCATGTTTCCAAATCATTAAATCCTTTTTATTGGGAAATACATGTTTTAAAAAAAATTCCCTTCTTAATTCATCCCGATAAGAAAACCTGACTAAATAAAACTTCCTAAGTTCTTAGCCATTTTCTATTACACTTAATATTCTATTTTAAGCCACATTTATTTTTATATAATCACTTATTTTAACATGAAAACCCATCTTGTTTCATTTATGGTTTTATGCAAACAATGATGCCTTTTTCTTTTTAATGAATCACAAAAAGTTTCCATTAAATAACACTAAAATGTTTTATTTCTATAGTTTCATAAAAATAATTTTATTTGTTTTTTACTTTAGATTGATTAAAGTATAATTATATATGACTATTTATCTTATGAATTTTCATGCATGATTTGGTTCTATTCTTTCGTGGACACCATTAAGAAAATCCATTTTGATATTCCATTTGACATGAGTATGATACACAATTATTTTAATGGGAAAACCTTATGATTATGTTTGATTCATCATGTGGCACACATATTCATGAACACGTTTTAATGGGAGCACCCAGATAGAAATACAATGCATTATGTAATGTTTAGTCTCATGATATGTCATGTGAAATGGTCCTGGTGGTTAGCCATGACTCGTTCTCCTAGTGTAATGGTCTTGGTGGTTAGCCTTGACTTGTGATCCTCCATGTGAAATGAGCCTTGAATTATTCTTATGTCATGTTTTATATTGCTTAAAAATTACTATGATTCTAGTATTATATTATCCCATGTTATATATTTTATGATTCCATATGTTTATTCGTGTCCCCTGATTTTTATTTCATCATGTTACACCTTCTAATCCATGTGCTATGATTTATTGTTTTGTTTATTACCTTACTAGGATTTTAGTTCATATTTTTGTTCATGTATTCCCCTGTTTATCGAATTAATATATAAGGGCTCAAAGGGTTTTAGTAACTCATTATGAGTATTAAATAAAATATTTATTTTTTTGGTTTTATGCTTTCTAATTATGTATCTATTCTTCCAAAGATACAAGTCTTCTTGACCCTTGGATTGTATTTGAAGTCTATTGATTATTAAAATCATGAAATAATTTCTGTTTGAGGATTGGTTAATTATAATGAGATTGAATCTTGGAAGTGGATCATGGAATTTGAGGTGAGTGGTAGGGTAGGGAGATCCTCCTTCAACCCATCCGAACATCACAATGGTTGGTGGGTGCTCAAAATAGTGTCAGGGTGGTTGGATAAGAATTTAGAGAGAATCCATGGTGTTGGAATCCATTTATAGTGATGATTGAGGTCAAGCTCAATATTAGGTGGCATTATAATAGAGGTTTATTAGAGTTATAGTGGGTGGATGATGACATTCAGTGGCAGAGGCATGGTGGAGATGACATCATGTTTTTTTCTGAGGCGGGGCATACAAGTGAGAAGGTGAATGGGCACTATTTTTGGTAAAAATGAACAATAATATAAAATTCTACTATCCCAAACTGAAATAGAGGTATAATACACAGTCCATTGTAAATAAATCTGTGGTTTCAACCAGCCAGTGAGGTCGGACTGGAGTCAAAGGACTCTTACCACCATTGTGAATCACCCCATATTAGTGGGACCATCCTCCTACCATCACATATACATTCTCCAATCTACGACACAGTCTTTAGACACAATATTCCCATGGATTAACCCATGTAGAACCCTAAATAGGATTCATTACCTTGTTAACATCCTACCATCTTGGGTTGGACCACCTGTGGGATTTCAGGGCTGGTCATCCCCTTAGTTTGGTTATGTGGTCTGTTAGCTCATGGTTAAGGGTTGTTCTTAACTTTGAATTTATTTTGATAAAATCTATAAAATATTATAAAAAACAATAAGTATAGTTTCAATATCACCCTAAATTTCATAATCAATATCAGAATCCAATAATTTAATATTAAATAATTCATTTAAAAAAAATTTATTTCCACATTTAAAATTTTCCAAAATTTTATTAAACCTTTAAATCGTTGGTAATTTAGATAAAATATTCATTCAAAACCATTGAAAATTGTTTTAAAATATTCATGAAAATTGTATCTATAAATTAGGTAGAGGATACTAGTTGTTAATATTAATCTTATTAAATTCTCAATTGTCAATTCGTAGTTTCATTGATCTATCACTTTTTTTAAAAAAGAACAGTCTCACCCCAAGGTGACACTCTTGGATGAATGAATCCCTTTTAAATATTATCATAGAGTTTATTCTTTAATTCCTACAACCTAATCAAGGATATTCTATATATAGTCTCTAAAATAGGCAAAACACCAGATATGTGTTCAATTGAGAACAAAACATCATGATTCTTTGGAAGATTAGGAAACGTTTCCAGAAAGATATTGACAAACTCCCATACAATAGTTATATCTTTAATATTGAGTTCATCTACAACTATATGATATAAACACACCTTTAAAAAATGAATAAATACCCATATGATGGATTTAATTTCCATAAGAATTGTATATTAATCATCATACTGATAAACGATCATATTTTGGTTAGAATATAAAAAAATTCCTTCCTTGGAAATTGATGTGATATTTATGTAAATAAATCAAATCCATTCCTAAAATTACATCAAATAATACTATAGGATTAATAATAATATTTTTAGATTGTATATTTCCCTAAATATTAATTAGAGAATAATCATAGACTTGATATGAGATCATTATAAAATTAGGTGTTTTCATTGATAATTAAACATATACTTATTGATCTGGTATCTTCATACACTTAAAAAATTCTTCAAATATAAAAGGGTGTGTAGATAGATAATCAAATAAGACATTAATAGGTCTAGAGTATATGGTATTATTACCATTCACCTTTTCATTATTGTACCCCTCAGCATTAGTAGTGATTTCATGAGATTTCCCATTTTATTTAGGCTTAATCGATTTCTTATGTTGATCATCATCATTAACATTTGGGTTTGAGAATGAGTTAATATAACACCATTATCCTTTCATTTTAATCATTGGAGTGTTGGTGGTAGATTCTATGGTTCTTTTTCTCCATCATTTTGTAATCTCTTCCTATGAATTTAATATTGGATGAATGATGACCTTCCTGTCCACACATAAATCATTTACTAGTCCCTTTAAGATAATTTCATCAATGTCTCATTCCACACATAAATCATAATAGATGACCCATAGTCTCTACTCTATGGTTTTTATTATTATTATTTCCTTTGAATTACTTAATTATTTTATTGTCAAAACCATGATATTGAAGGGTAACTTCAATCACCGTTTATACCTTTATAGTATATCAAATGATTTCTCCGTAACTACTAAAGTACCTTATGGATAATGAAATTTGGAGACTTGGTCTTAATATATTGAAGAATAGATCAATATTACTTTCTAGTTCAATGATAAAAAAGAAGTGCACCTCACACGTCTTTTAAATTTTTCCTCATAAACAGTAATGGATTCATCATCCTTTTACCTTATCTCAAGGAATTATTTATCTATTTTCATATAATGAATCCATGGAAAGTACCTTTTGAAAAATAATTTTTTAAAGAAATCCCACTATGCGGAGTCAATTTATTCTCATATACTCTTATTATTTATAATATTTCACCATATATATGCATGAAATTTAAAGTGATAAACATCCAAAATAATGTTTTTGTCTTCCAAACACTAGGGAAACAAAAATATCTATTCAGTGTTATTGATACATTTCTCACAAACCAATAGATCAGTAAACCCACTGAGAAAATGTATATGGTACCTCATGAAAGAATAAACATCATTCCCCTACTTTTCTCATTTGGAGGATCAACATGATTCATAATTTCAGAAATCTATGTCACTGTAAGAATGAGATCATTCATGTTTTCTCCAATAACATTTGTTTTTTAGGAGTATAATAATTTCAATTTCCATGATATTCAGTATTAACATAGGTATTTTGGGTTCTATCCATTGAATAAAACCAAAAATCATGGTGTAAAATATAATAATCATAGTTGGAAACAATATTTTCATAAAAAAAATTTAAAGGATATCTAAATAATGACATGATATTCCCAAGACATGACACCTTCTATTTAACCTAGTCCATATATGATATTCATCTATTCAAATGCTCTATTATGATTAATAAATAAATTGTGAATTAACCCATGCATATCCCCTAAGAGTGTCAAACCTGGTGCATAATAATAGAACACTCACCATGTACCATAATAATAGATGAGATATGATCAACCATATCATTTCAAGGTTATTTCCTCTAGATGTATTTATTCCAAAAACCACCTCCACTTGTAATATCCAGAAAAGGATGTTTTAATAGGAAAACCATACTCTTTTCATAAAGATAACTTAAGAAATTATCCTAAATGTAGGATTATACTAAGGTTTCTCACAAAAAATTTCCCATCCTAGTTTACAAAGGTTTATTAAACCTTTCTATGATTCCAACTATAGTGACCCATAAGTTTTATACATAAATATTTGATCTTATTATATGAATTTTCACTAGATAACATCACATTACACAAAATAATGTTATAAGTTTATAGTATTTTGAAATTTGGTTACATAAAAATATAGTTCATAAAATATTTACATCATCCCCCACTTATTTCTTAATAACTAACACTATTATTCCTAACATGAGAATGGGAACATAAGAAAGAGTGAGTTTAAATTCTTTGTAAGTGTAAAAAAGCGATATATCAATGACAACTTAAGTATAAAAGTATAATCAATGTATGATAACCTTAAATTAACATTTATAAACCATACATTGTCTATCATAGATGAAAATCAGGACTCATGACATTAATCTTGGTAGTTCAAATGACATGAATCATAAAGGGATAAAATAATATAAGCCAAGAGAACATAACGTGGACATGAGATTATGTCATAAAAGAGTGGAATAATATAGGAAACAATTTTAATAATATAAATATTATTTTAAGGCCACCCACTAGGAAATTTATAAAATTTTATACATGAGATAACCTCCCTTGTACCTACTAAGGGTTTGGGATAACCTCTCATGTACTCTCTTTTTCAGGCTTGGTATAAACTCCCATATACCCTCTTTTTCAGGAATAGGGTAACCTTCTATATACCATTTGATCTTTAAAAATTCACGTTAAACTAATAAATTTGAGGGCTATATAATTTTGGTCCCACCTATCATATAATCATAAATCCATTCATAAGTATGCCATTAGATCCTAAAAAATTTCATTGTAACTTAACCTATGGAAAATGAACTGAGTTTAATTAATATTTAATTATGATAACAATATAAAATCAAGAGAAAAAATTAAAGATAGTATCAATAGATCATATCCCTATTAAATACCATGTAATATTAAAGGATACTATCATAGATAAAAATTTCCTTTAAAAGATCACTGTAATATTTCTTGATAAAAATACCCTTTTCACATTAAAATCACTCAGATAAAATTTAGAAAATATACAAAATACTAAAGAAAATTTTTTATTTAAAAATAAACTTGGAAACTTTTAAAGAAATATTTATAGCACTGAGTGGTCATGGTAGAAGTAAATTCCATTCATTTAATATGCATTAATAAAAATATTCATTTCACATTTTCAATAAAATTTAAAAGTACCTCATTTAGAAAAAGTCATTATGTTTCATTTTATACCATTTGATAAAAATTAAAACATGGGGGAAAATTAAATTAATAAATCATTATAGAATAGTAAAAAACATTCATGACAATATTTTTAGAAAACAAGGACATGGAAGGAAATGGTTTTTCAAACCATGAAAAAATAAAGTAAATTTCTCTCAAAACATTATTTTTTATCTTGAGTACTTAAAGTGGGTAAAATTAAAGGAAAAAATGTATTAAAAATAAATAAATATTGGATACGAACATTCATGATATTCTTGAGATATATATCATGAAATTTTATTTCCAAAAACATTATCATAAACAATCCCATTAAATAATTAGATTATAACATGAATCTCTTACCTTGAGTTCAACTTACATTGAAAGTTCTTTAAACCCATTTATTAAAATATAAATTTATTGTATTCATATACTAGAGTAATTTAAATACTTATAATATAATATATTATCTACTTATAATAGCTGAACACCTATTTATTAAAAATTAATTATTAAAATATTTGTTTCTATGTGTTAAATGTTTCTTTTTTCATGAGAATTTCGATTGGGTAGTTTCAGTACTTCCACAATGATCATGTTTTCATAATAATAAAAATGTTAAACATGATATAAATATAATATATATTCATTATGTATATATATATATATATTCAAAATCATTCCTCAAGGATAGAGATATAAAAATGAATTACACCATTCATGGAGATGGTAGGTCGTACGTACACTAGATCAATGTTTTAACTTCTCAATAGATTGACCAAAATGAATGTAAATAATAAATCACCTTTAAAGTATCATTATTATATCCTAAATAAAATATATATTCATTAAATATATCATTATTACCATCCATGTAAACTAGAAATAAAACACAGATCACATCACTTTGTTAGGGTGGTAGTCAAGACATATGCATGGGTTACGTTATCATTCTCCAATAGATTGTAAGGAAAGAATTTAGATGTTATATAATAATTATAGTAGTATAATTGTGTCATATATATAAAATATAAACACTAAATCCATCACGATACTTGAATTTTAATTTCATTCATTCATTTTAGGGTGTTTTAATATACTGATTGATGTAATTTAGTTGATATTCAGAGCAATATTTTGATTGTATAACTTTTTGTTTTGATTTATGAAAATATACTACCAATATTCGGAAAAAAGAAGAAAAAATAGATGAATATAACAGATAAAATACACTTCACACAAGGCCGCAAAGTGGAACGATGTGACATAGGGATATTGAAGCCAGAACCCAACATCATATAGAGCAAGAGGATACTATAAAATCACAAGAAATGTATTTTTACATCATGAACGAAATTCATGACATGAGTTTCATTCATGGGATTGAGAGAGAGGTATTACAAATAATGCATCACCCCAACCATTCATGAAATGAAGATTCATGATGTGTAGACTATTCACATCATGTTATTGTCGAGATAGAAAAAAGTTATAGATGGACGACGATTCATATTTCATGATGTGTAAAACATTCACATCGCAAAATCATTTAATACGTTTAAATTTTTTGTGCATATATGATTCTTACACTATGGAGGTCTATTTATTGATCCTTTTGGCTGCACAATAAATAGACTACACCAGATACATATATTGATGACTTCCAGATGATGGGTGTATGACTATTGATCCCTACTACTACTATTCTTCCCCACCTTTCTTTCTTGAGTATCCATACTACTTGTTATCATTATGTTTAGCATGGTCGAGTAGTTATTTTAGGGCTTGGTGTTGTGATTGTACGAGAATGTGCAGTTAGAGATTAATTCTATTATCCTTTCTTGTTTTGGATTTATTAAACTCTATTTCTAAATTCTAATTCTAATTCTTTTCTTAGTAAAAGAAAACTATTTTCACTCAGAGGATATTTCATTTTATTTCATCAATTAATTTACCTATATTTTTGTGACCATTACACAATCCTAGTCGTCTATGTTTAAATAAGGTGTTAGGTAGCCTAGTTCCTTGATTAATCCTAATAGATGCCCATTAAAATGGTGTGATAATAGTATAAGTGTAGGGATACCATACCAAGGATCTATAAAGACCCAATTTATAAAACAAACAATAGTAAACCCAAAATCAATTTAATTCATTACACACAAACATTAAAATCACAGAACCATGAATGTCCCACCTCTTGATTTAAATCATTGTCTTTGTTTCACTTTCTATCTCTCTCTCTCTCTATAAAATCAACCAATAATAATATTTTTTATTTATTTCATTAATTTATAGCATACGAACAATGCTAGTGGGTTCAACACTCTAACTTTCCAAGTACCATTGTTTTATAGTTAGTTTTTATGAATTTAATAAATTATTTAATTTGTTTAGTCTCGTAACAAAATAATGACTCCCTATGGAATTCCATATTTTTGTAACTATTTAAGGGGATGCTTTATGAAATTATTAAGTTAATTAGGTACTATGATAATTATTTTGATTTTAATTAACTAATTTACTATAGAAATTTTCATTTTTTTATTTCTGGTTCAATCCATTAGACAACTAATCCAATTTTGGAAAAGATAAAATTAATGATCCTTCACATGACCCATAGTTAGAAAGGGCCATTTCAATGAAAATGAATGAAAAGGAATATACTGACCAAGAATGAGTAATCATGGATATAAAGTATAATTATCAAGTCACTGGACATGATCTAGACCCGAGAGTAGGACCAGACCTCCAAGGAAGAATTCAAGGGGGGGAGCCTTGATCAACTATCGATGAACTTCAAACATGGTGGTTAATCCATGTATTCATATACCCCCCATTTCTACTCAACATTTTGAGATCAAGATAGTGGTCATCCAAATGATCATATATTCAATCCAATTTATTGGGATACCTTATAAAGATCCCAACTCACAAAATGGGAGTTTCATAGAATGTTGTGAAAAGTTCTTTTTTTTAGAATGTCAAAAATGATGCTATTTGACTAAACCTCTTCAGATTCTCATTAAAGGAAAAAACATGATATTGTATCCAAATTTATCTCCCTCATTTAATCATAACTTGAGAGGGTCTGTTAATAAAATTATTAACTAGGTTTTTCCACCCTCAATGTCATCAGTACTAAGGGTAAGTATTCTAATTTTTTAGATATTTAATGAAGAATATTTATATTGTGAATTTGGTAGATTTTGGGGTTTGATAATATGATATCCTCATCATAGAATCAATATTTTTCTTCCAATAAAAACATTTTAAAAGGGAATTTCCTAGATAAATCACTTGATAGTCAATAATGCTAAAATAGGATCCCATATAAGGAAATAATTAGATGAGGGTTATTGGATTAGATATACCACAATATCATTTAGTGGAATCTAGAAGAAGGAAAATATCATGGGGTAAACATGTTGGATAATAATTTAATGAATAATCCAGTGGAGTCTATGACTAGGAAAATGGACGGAAGGATGGATTTTCAAAATATATAAGGTTTGTATACTAAATATTTGAAATATATTGATTATAATTGACAATATAAATTTCATTTTTATAGGAATAAACATTCAAAATTATAAGGGTATCGACAAAGACCATAAGGACTTTAGAAAAAATTACTATTGACCCCCAATTATTGAGCCATATACAATCCTTGGAAGAAAAATTTTATATATTCATGACCACTATTGGGGTTCTACTAAATTAAATAAAATAATACTCAACGATATAGAAATATTGATTGATTAATCTTGAGTATAAATTTGGTACAATCATTTAGGATCTTAGATAGGGAGAAAGAGGTGTTTTACTAACAGTTTCAGAGGTGATCCCACTAGCATATGTGATAATGATAACTATAAGGAGTGGAAAAGTCAACGAGAATAACCCTTAAACAAGAATATACAATAAGAATAGTGGGATGAGAAAGAATTTTAAGATACAGAGAAGAATAATAAATATAAGGCTAAAGAAGAATAGGTAGTTGAAGAACCTCCCATTGAAAACTATGTCTACCATTTCTAGAGGGTACGAAGAAGGAAAACATGGATGCTCATAGAGTTAAATTTATTAAAAAATTAATAATTTTCAAATTAATATTACTTTTTTAGAATCCCACAAAAATATTCCAACGTAATCGATGTTCATGAAGGTGTTGGTGATGAACAACAACAAGCTGGAAAAGATTAGAATAATAGAACGCTTGGGATAATTATCAAGAGTCTCTCATTACTATATTTATTAGAGATAATAAATTTAGAAAAGGTTTATGTGATTTATCTTTGAGAATAAATATCAAGTATTACACCACATTCAGGAGCCTATGACTTGGGGGATTGAATCCCACAAGAGTTTTTCTTCAACTAGAAGACTCAAAAAATAAAGTACCCCTAAGGGTTCATCGAATAAATTGGGATTAATGTTTGAAAATTATAATTTCTGGTGGAATTTTTAGTGCATGATATATAATAGCAGCACAAAAATCTCATTTTAGGGAGAGTATATTTACCCACCGGAAGAGCACTTATTGATATGAAAAGTGGTGAACTATGTCTATGGGTAGGTAGAGAACAAGTAGTTTCAACATTCATTAAGAAATGATGAACTGTTATGTGAGTTAAGATAATGAGTTTGGAGAAGACAAAATACCCAATGTTATGGTATCAATGATGTAGAATAAGTACAAGATCATGTTCTTATTATAAAAGAGGAGACTCAAATTAAAGTTTCTGAGAAAAACAAATAAAGGCTAAGTGGTGAGACAAAATAAAATTGAAGATAGATCAACTCTACACATTTTGAAAAAGGACAATAGTTTTGGATGGTAGATGACCATCCATTTTGTTCATCAAGATTGAGAAAAAAATGGTACATCATACCAATGGATATCAATTAAGTTATTCCATGAGGAAGAGTTACTCTGTTTAGAGAGAAAGGATATGGATTGAACTATATGAATAGGAATCAATTGAGACTATTCATAGACCTCAACCAGGTACCATATTTTCTATGATATGTCACCTAAGCTAAAGCTGAAGGAGGTAAGGTCATGAAAATTACACCAAAAAAAATCTTTTGGTAGGAAACCTGGGATTTTAGGATTTTCATTATTAATTTTTTATTTTTTGTGAAATATCTATCCCCCAAATTTTTTAAATTCCATTTATTATGGAATATACTTTAACTTTTTTATTTTTTCTGGACCATAAAGTACCCTATAAAAATAAAGTATAATGAGGTATTTAAATAATTCGCAGGACCACCACACATCATGAAACCCATTCACATCATAAAAACTAGAGAATAAAATTTATTAGAGAAATTCCCATCATGAATTTGGAGCAACCAGAACCTAAAAAACCATGTTAAATATTAACTAAAGTGGAGTATGTATTTCATTTCTGAATATTTCTATTGTATTCCCTGAATTTAATTTATTTAAAGCTTTCACTGGCAATTACATGCCCATAATTTATAATTTATTTACTCAACTGAACTAGGAGACATAAATTTCAGAGGATAATTAAATGATATGAATTTAAATTTATTTTTTAGTAAATTTTAAAAGGAAATGGGGAGAATTATTAATAGGGATAATCCTGTGGATTAGGATTCATCAAATAATGGTTTTGGTGATCATTTTGATTTTGGTAAATAAAATTTTTATGATATCTGGAGAGCCTCAAATTTCGGATATTTTCATTAATTTATTTTATTATTCATATTAATTTCTATGAGTGATTTCACCAACCATCATTCTCATTTTAAATACACCCTTTGAGCCTAATATTTCACATTATTTCATAATGCATATTTCTTGAGGTACTCATATATGCTTTTATAAATATTTTTTTTATCTTATCAAATCTATTACTAAACAAAATCAATTTTAATATGGTTATGGAAACTTTTGTTTAACCCTTTCTCCTTGGACCAACCTTACATTAATCTTTTTTAAGTTTGTAGAATGCATGCATATCGTTTTTAGGAAACGATTCATATTACAATCCTATTTTATCAATTCCAACCTTCCTCTAAATATATTTTATGTTATTTAAAAGAATATGAGTGGGGGAGAGACTTTCCAGGGTGGATAAGGTTAGATTTTCATTTAGAAGACTATGATGGGGGTTTATATATGATTTAGGGATAGGCATTGTATTTTTCATTATATTTTATTATCCATATCTCTTTAAAAAAAATTAAAATTCATAAATTTGAATAAAATGAAAAATGAGAAAATAGGGGGTTTTTCTTTGGAGGATAAAAAACACAACTTTAGAGCCTATGATCTTTTGATTGGATGTGTTTAGGTGGTGGATGTGATATTTTTCTTACGCATGGATTTTTAAAAAATAAAGAGTGGTTTATTCATTCATTTTTCTTACTTGTATCATGAGACCACATTGATTTACTTGGGAGAATATATAAATTATATTTTTAAAGGGATATTTTATTATGTTTATTTTTTATATCATGCATTATGACTTAGTGTCAATACTCCTTTTTGGAGCTTTAATTTTACATAATTTTCTTACCCACCATTATCCTCAGATTTCTTTGATCCTAAATGGTGAATAATTCATAATTAATTTTGATCTTTTTCATTACATGGGGGATATGTTATATTAAATATGACAATTGTGTGATTGTGGAGCCCTACTGCTACTGTTCTTATTTGTTTTTATTCTATTGGTATCCATGATTCTTTTTCGTATTATAATTAGAATTATTGAATAATTTTTATCTTCCAGGTGATGGGATTTTGGGTGATGTTTTTAGGGTTTATTTAAATTTATTTTATTTTTTTGGATTACTTTAACTCAATTTCTTAATTACAATTATTCTTATTTTCTTATTGCATGACCACTGTTTTTGATTTGAGGAGCTTTTACTTTATTGAATCAATTAATTTTCCTAGTTTATTTATCAACAATACGAAATGTAGGTAAATTATGTTTAAAGAAGGTTTTAGGTCATCTTTTTCTTTGATTGAACCAAGTAGATTACCCTTATAGTGGTGTAATAATTAGTTAATGTAGGGTACCCAGAACCAGGATCCCTAAAGGCCCATTTCCAAAACCAATCATGAATGAACCCAAAATCAATTGAAAACTTTATACACAAACTTGATAATCATAAACCTAGAATTAATCACCTCTTGATTTAAATCCTTTTATTTTCTTCACATTCTCTATCTCTCTTTATCTCTAATCAATCAATCAATTATATTTTCAATCCCTTTAACTAATTTAGAGAAAATAGACTATCCCTGTGGGTTCGATACTTGAAAATGAAATATACCACACTTTTATATATAAGTTGTCTATGTTTTAAAAATAAATAATTTTTTGTATCCCTATAGGAAAAAAACGATTCCCCATGGGTTATCAAATACCCATCCATAAAATGTGGTGATGAAAAAATAATTGTATATTTACATGGAGACGACAAGCCGTACATATGCATAAATGGTAATTTCACTTTTCATTTAATGGAAAAGTTGGTGGATAACGATGGTTTAATAATCATATTAAAATTTTAGAATAAATTTTGTACTAAATATATTATTTTATTATAAATACCATATTTTTATATGATTTAAAATAAGAAGAAGAAAAATAAATTTATTGGTCAAGGTGATTTCTTCTAATTTGAGTGAAATCATTTAAATCTCAAATTAAGGAATCTAGGGTTCGAATTGTATGGAGACCAACACATATAGAATTTGGATACAAAATTTTAGAATTTTTTTTAGGTTTTGTTCAATATATATGGTTAAAAGTGGTGTATGTAAGTGAAAGGAGGGCTCCCTTTTATTAGGGAAGGAGAGGTCAAACTTCGAATTTGTAAAAGATAAAAATATAATAAATTATTTCCCATGAAAAATGTTTTAATAATTAATATGAATAGATATAAAATAAGGATAGAGTCAAAATAAAACCAAACAATGAAATTTAGACAAGTTTTTGTGTCATTTGAAATATTATATTTTTAGATTAACCCCTTGTTAACCATTTTGGCCTTACCAACGACAATAATTGTTTTCTTCTTAAAGGGCTGAGAATGTTATGTTATATGGAAAAGTTACTCATAAATAGACCTTTGTTGATATTTTAAACCATGATATACTCAATTGACCAATGATAATAGTTTTAATAATTTTAAAACATTTAATTAAATATTATTTATTATAAAATATCATTAATGTTAATGTTGGAACTATTCAATTAATTTGACATTAATGTCACCCAGAATATTATGGAATTATAATGATAAATTTTAATGTATCCCTATTTTTTCATATGGGTCTAAAAAATTAATTTAAAAAAATATTTCAATTAAATTATATATCTATGAATAATTTTAAAATAATATAATTAATTTGTATTTTAATTCAATAAATAATTTTTTGATGTTACGTAAGAATTTAAGATAAATATTCAATTACTAAAAATTAAATTAAATTAATATGATAATAAATTAAATTATTTTTAAAATAAACTTTTATAACCAAACGTATTCTTGTTTAATCCTTATATAAATATTTTATAAATATTAAAGTCAAGAAAATGACATTTTAAATATGTTATTTTTTTAAATTAATATAAATTCATAATCAAAAAAATAGAGAAACAAGTGACAATATATTTGAGATATGGATGTGCATGGACGAAATACACTCATAGAATATGATATAGGAATGTTTTATATATATATTAATGCCTTATCCCAAAGTTTTTAACACATTTTACCCATATTAGGGTGACACAAATTTTCAATGATTACTATCCATGTTTACCAAAAATAAAAATGACCTATTTACCAAATTTTATCATCAAAATTCCAAATATATAATCCATTTCTCATGATTACAAATCTATAAGTGGTAGAAATTTATTTTAAAATAAATTCACAACATGTGAAAAACCGACCTTTTAGAAAAATAAATTTTAAGCATAAAAATGGAACATGTTCTTACATTATGCATAGAAAAAAATATTAGATGAATTTGAAAACATTTTATTAAGAAAATAATTTATTAATTTTATTAAAATAGTTATACAATATTGATCAATCCAATTAATTATGATTAAATACTTTGTGCACATAAAAATTCTTTTTGAGAAAAACATAGCTTTTACTCACAAATGATTTTTATTTTCATGTATAATCAATTGATAAAAATTGAATTTGTTATACACCATAATTTTTTCATAATATATTTATTCCTATAAAGCCCCTCAATTTACAACTAGGTTATAATAGTAAACTATATTACCGTTCATTTAGACTAGGTGTTTTGTGTAAAACAAGCTATCAAAGAAATTTTATTTAAAGAGAAATATATCATAAAATTTTATGTTGTTATAGAAATAATACACTGATGATTATTATAATTTACTAGGGATATATTATAATGATAGCATACACCTTATTTATATGGATGGATTATAATCATGTTATTATTTTTATTGACTGAGGAAAATATTAACATTTTGTAAAAAAAATCAATATGATTTTTTATATTGATTATGTATTAAATAATTATTAATTTATTTCATATAATGAATGAATTGGTATTAATAAGTTATATGAGGGGACTTTTATTTCCACTAGATGTATTGGTATGTCTGATGAGAAAAAATAGTTTGGGTATTTGGTATATGTATTATTTATTTATGTGTGATGTATTAGAACATAGCCTTGGTGGTATAGTTTTGATGTTTTATATTATGAATTCTATCATTATGAAACTATCTATTATTATCCATGTAATTATTTAGGTTTTTATGAAATCCATGGATATATTATTTTTTATGATATTTGTTATATGAAATATTTGATTATTTCTTATCTCCTCAATATTATTCATGATTTACTTCTTCTAGGACAACTTTTATTGTATGATTTACCTTATAGATAATTTGATCTCACACCTTATTATGTTTACCATTCCCTGAGATACCAAGAAGGGATCTAAAAATGATCTTAGGTATATACTATAAGTAATAATAAATTTATCATAAGATTTTTAAGTGGTATTTCATGTTTTAAAATGTAATGTAAGAATCATGTATGTATTTAGTCCCTATAGAAAAATAAACTGTTGTACCATTTGGGATGAGATCTCTTGTATCTTATACCAATGTAATAAGATAACTATTAGCTATTGGTTAATAGATTTAGTTTTTTAAAAAGAGTCTCATAAAAAAACTCTATACATAAGTCATATAAATATCAACCAATGAAGTAATTTGAAACTCTATGGGAATAACATGTCAAACAATTAATAATGGTAATCATCACAAAAGAAATTGATCCCACCTAGTTAACATGTACTATTATCCATCCATTAATTAAAATTACCCAAATTTTGGACCCTAGTTTCACTCATACTCTCAATCCTCATAATCGATGGACTATATATGAGTTCATTTCCAAGTCATACAGTAAGTTAGAGAACACTATCATCTAGTAGAGAAGAATAAAAAGAATATTTCCTTAATCAATAACATTTAAATGAATCATTAATATCAATGATTCATTGAAATTATATCCCTACTTGTGATTCCCACTGGGAGCTTCTCGCATATGGCCATCATTGCTACCAAAATGATGGACTGCACATATACATGTTCACATATGAAATAATTTTTGATCCAAATCATCATCCTATTTTTATAAAATGAACCAACATAAGATTCCACTATATTCTACTCAAGAAAAGGAAGACAACAATACTCTTGGATATTTCATGGGTCGATCAGTCACTGATTTAGTTTCATATTCCTAAAATAATACCCAAAACATCTTTTAGAAGACCCCAAATAGATAAAATATTATTACTACTGATATATATATATATATATGAAAAATTGAATGGAATATGCTAGTATTTTGTCTATAACAAACTCTATCTTAAAAATGTAAATTTTTCACAAATATAATAATAATAATAATAATAATAATAATCGTATTTATAATAATAATAATAATAATAATATGGGTCAATGTATAGGTTGAGAAAATCATTAGTATGATTTGGAAAATCCCCCACCCCCAGCTAGTAGAACAAAATTCTAAATGACATGGGTATTAAAGAGTTAATCATGAATTTAATATGTCTTGTCATCCCTATGTTTCGGTGTATACACAAGGCTAATTACTTCAATTATATTTTTTTAGAGATAATAAAACTACATGCTTCCTGGAAAAGGAAAGAATTATCCATGGAGAGATGGGTGTGCCTTGTCAACTCTAATATTTTTATAAGTTGTTCTATATTTTTATTGTTTATAGGTGGCCTACTCCTTTTATCAAAGCTATTAATGTCTGTATTAAGAATTGTTTTGGGACAAAAAACATCTATAAAGGAGTAATGGTTACTGTGTATTAGAGAAAATGTTATATACACATCAATGTTAGTGGTCTAGATATTAAAACCTTGAATGCTTTAATGAATCATTGCATGTACACTTCATGTGGAGGATTTTCACTAGATACTCTGATTCTATTTATATCCTCAAATATAGATTTATTTTAAAAATGAAGAATTTTAACTTCAATTACAAGAAATAATCTATATGGCCACCTCTTAAAGAATCCTTCTACATAATATTATCCAAATATAGATAGATCCCTACTAGATTCTCCCATCATAAATTCATTCTGGAAAATTGGACAAGTGATCTTCTTATTCATCAAATTGATAACTCTATTCGACCCATTTATTTGTAGGTATATATTAAATACTATATTGATGAACCTAAAAAATATATTCTAAAGATATAAAAAAGATCATTGATGATTATTTATTATCCACTCTTGAAGATATTCTTGTTTGGGAATATGTTAGAATAAGGTAGTAGATTGAAAATATTTTCGAACACTTCAAAATGGGATATGTTATCATAATAATCTATTAGGTTAAAATATTTATCATATTATGGATAAATAATTCAAGGTTCATGCTCACCAAGAGAATAGACCATAGAAATATCCTAATAGAGGCATGCCTATAGAATATTGGGATCACTCTATACTCCAGGAATGCACTATGAAATCAATACTTGGAAGACATTGACAACATGTTCTTAAGATATTAAACAACTTAAAATATATGTATTTATATATTTGATATTTTTTGTTTTCCCCCTCACAATTATTTCACTATAAAAGACAAGTTTATTGCCTGAATCAAATCATATGTTCAACTAAAACATCTCAATCTTTTTATAGATGTTATAGATGAAATAGTGCACACCATCTAAAGAATCTAAAAAGAAATAATTCATAGAAATACAAGATTAAATCTCTAGGCTTTGGTATTAGACATTATTTCTATCATAAATTAATCTAACTAAATGAAAAATGGACACCACAACAACTCTTTTCATGAATTTACTTTCCTTTTATGTTCTGTCATCAGTGGAAATTTCCCCCCTACAGGTATGTTTGAGGTTTTCTAAAAAAACCCTTACTAATATGGGTGAAAATAAACACAGATTGTGCCTTTAAATTCAATATACATCCCTTGATATGTGGAACTATGTTTAGAAACCACAATAATTATTTCCTTGTATTTTTTTCTACATGTGTCGTCACGTTTTCTCTTAAAATAAGAGATAACTAGAGTCCTAAATGTGGTGATTTTAACGAGTAAAATATGTTGGTAAATGATATGGTTAGATAGTGATTCCATAACCGTAGTCAATGCAATAGGGAACCACAACATGTATCTCTCATAGATACTGATGGTTCAATGGATAGAGTACCTGAAGTTCTTGTAATCAATTTAATTCATAATCCAACTCATATTACAGGAAGGAAAAATGGTTTTAATTCACTTGGAAGTAAGAGAGTGTATAGAAATGAGCTAAATGGAAAGACATCCTCCCCTGAATTTCTTTGTCTCTTTGATAGAGACCATTATAAAGTGACTCTTTTAAGACTCATGTATGTTTTCCACTTTTTTTATTAAGGGATATTTGGCGTTGGTAATGGTATCAAATTTTATAAAAAAAATATAATAATAATAATAATAACATAATTATTATGATTATTATAGGTAATTACACCCCACAAATCTTACTTTTTTTTAAATGGGCCAGTTACTTGGTTGACACTCACTATAATCTTAAACAAGGTTCCATATGGTTGACCCCCATATATTTTTTAAATTTAGTATAAATATATTTATATATATAGGTGTTCATAATATGTATATATATACACACACTAAATTATATATTTCACATATATAATCAAAGAAATATGCGTGGTGGAATATACCCATGGTTTCGATAAAGTCATTTCCCCCTTTATAGGGGTGAAAATAAGATACATAAATTGTTTTTAAAAAATGAGATATATATTATAATAATTTCAAAATTAATATATATTAATTTAAAAAAACTAGTAGGAAGGGGTCATCCCCTTCCTCCCACACATTCTCTATCGCCTAAACTTGACAATAAATATCTCCAACCTGATATTCTCTTTTATAAAATCTCTCAAAACAAAACTCAACCGGACACAATAATCTTACTTTTACCTTATATTTTTCATGATTTCTAGATATTCATCTAAAAATATTCAAAATTTCCTTGAATTAAATTTTCACTTCTTTCTAATGGTAAAATTGTTTAGCCACCACTAGAGTATGGCAGAATAACATGACACTAGTCACATAGGCAAAAAAAGAAGAATATGGTGATAATAATAATTATAATAAAACTAATACAAATAATATCACCATAAATAATTAAAAAACATAATATTATTTTCATAAATTATGATAAAAAATACATTAATTAATTTAGCATAAATAAGTTAACAATCCTACCAAAATGAACATGCGATGAAAATTCTATAATTCTAGTAAAATCCCGGTCTAGAAACTCTCAACTATGAAATACTAATAAAATGGAAGAGAGAGGGGAACTGATTCCCTTTTTTTATAGAAAATATTTAATAATAAACACTTAATTAATTATCTAATTATTTATCTTATTAATTTAATAAATGGAACCATTATTGTTCAATAACATGAAAAAAATAATTTCCACTTCTTATAGAAAAATTCTCCTTCAGTAATTTCTATTCGGAAAAAATTAATTTGAGACCTGGTTTATGAGATATCTATATATATTCTTTAAAGACCACAATAATGAAAAATATATATTATTTGTAGTATTAACTAACCAAATTGAAACATAATATATTTAAATAATTTAAGAGCTAAATAATGTGAGTATGATAATTTTTATACCCAATATAAATAAAAAAGGAGGTCAATGTAAAATTTAAGAAATTAATTAACCTGAAAACCCAAGATTCTATAATTGTGGTTTATTATCTATATCCAAACAGATTTTTTGTTTATTAGTTTTATATAGGTATGATAGAAATCCACCAGTGTACGAGTTTTTTATTATTGTAATGTTTGATATATCTGTGGGTTATGTCAGATTCTCAACAAAATATGGCATTGTACTATAATATTTATCAAGAGAATTAATCATTCATCAATTACTAATATTTAACATCAACTCCAATTTCCAACCCCCAATGACTGAGTAATTCACCAGGGTAATGTGATGGTATGTATAAAGTGGAAAAAATATCCCAGATATGTCGTTATAATATTTCATCACACATCTTTTACATTATCACTTTTGATCTCTAAGACCTATTTAACACTATAAGAAGTGTAATTATTTATTATACAATTAAATATATGATAATTTTTAACCAAAATTAGAATAGATATATATATAGAAGTTTCTGTTCACTATCTAAAATACGAAAAGATGTTTATTATTCTTCATATCTATACTAAACTACCTAAATCTCCATGGATATTTATAAATAACAATGTTTACTAATCACAAACTAATGGATTTTTTTTGAAATTTTATGTCATTAATTATTTCCAATTTATAATCCAAGATACTAAATCAATTATTTTTATTTAAAACACTTTCATTAATTGTATTTTTATATACCGATGTTTTATATAATCATTTAGGACACTTACCTTCTAATAATACAATCATAAAGTCACTCTACTTGTATATATAATATATAACCAAAGACTTCATGTAAAAAATATTACCTTTAGGTTACAAATTACAGGACTCAATCCATCTATAAAACTTTTATCTCATATGTAAAATATTTGAACAAAAAATTTTAAACATTTCTCAATCAATATTTCTATATCCAAAATTACTAATAAAAACATGATATGAAAAATTATAAATGTTATGAAATAAGGATCCAAAAACAAACCAACTTACTTTATATAATAAAATATAATGATTTTTTACATTACTTGTTAATTATGAAATGAAATAAATAGAATCAGTGACTTCTAATTGAGAACTAGTAATATTAGTTTTAAAAATTTTCAAATGGAATTAATGACTAACAAATAGTGGTTGATATGTTAAAAAATTTTGATACTCGATCCCTATATTCCCAATTCACACAATCCCCTTCACTGTACTTTCAATAGCATGCACTCACCATCACTACCATTAATTATATGTGATTTAAACTTCCCCCTTACCCACTTTTTCATATATGTCCTAAGCCATGCCCCATGTGCTTATCCTTGATGATTTTCTTTTCCCATTATCACTACCCATGCCTACCCATTTCCAGTTAACTCCTTCATTTTCGTCCAATGCTTTAATAAGTTATACTATATTATTCCATTATATAATATTAGTTTCATTATGTTAATTTTTATTACCTTTTTACAGTAATTATTTTTTATGTTATTATAGAATGTAAATTTAATGTTCATTATTATCATAAAAATATCAATGAGTCTAAAATTTTATTATAAAATGATTCTAAATTATTATACATATTTTAAAAAAAATTATTGTTTTTTGTTTAAATGTTATATTTTTTATGATTTTAGTAATATAAAAATTTATTGGGCTCAAATTTATTTTCTTTCACACAGATTTAATGAATTTAAACAAGTTAATTATTTCATACACTAAATAAATATTATATATATTCATTATAAATTCATGAAAATATTTTATTACATTTTAATTTTTTTAAAGATATAAATTTTATAAATTAAAATACTATTATTTATATAATTAATGTAAACCATGACATTCTTAAACCAACCCTTTTTAACAATTAATGTGAAAAATAATTCAATTGTAGAGATCTTTACGGTTATGTTGATATATGGTTTCATAGTTTCTTTAAAAAAATTTGTTTATATTAACACAAAATTTTTTCTAGAATTATATTTTGCTGGAGTAAATGTTTTTATTTTGGTTTTTATTTGAAAAATATTATATAAAAAAGTTTAAAAAGAGGATATAAAAAAATATTCTACTGTAAAATCTTGCTAGAGATTATTTAATATAATTTTTCAATATTTGTTTTCAATTATTAGAAGTTTTATAATTTTTATATATTTAAAAAATATTGTAATATATATTGATATTTAGCTCATTTATTTAACACACCATTAATTTTATTAGTCTTTTAACTATAAATTATTTATTTTTATTGTACACTAATAGATAAGGATATGAGTTGGATTGATATTTTACATAGAATGTTTATAGAATATTTTTATGGAATTATGCAGTTCATTACATTCAATAGAGGATCATTGAGTGAATATATTAGTTTTCTATATTGAAAACGTTAAAAAAGATATTATTTCACATTACATGTGATGGAACAAATGTTCTTGAATGATTTTTTTGAATTTTTTTCGAACATTACTCATCATGGGTAAAATTTGGTTTTTCTATAATCGAGCATTAAGTGTTCTAATAAAAATTTATATAATGATATTTGATTGATGAATGAAATTCACAAATAGTGTGGTATGAATGTTAGCCCCTAGAAATTATCATTAGTATCTCTGATCGTTTGGGGGGTAATAAGACATGAAATGATCCTAAAATGATCCTATATAGGTTAGCAGAATGGAATGGTTCTCTTCCCCCAATAAGAATCCAATAGGAAGGGGTTGGTGACTAGAACCAAGATGGTCAATACATAAAGTGGGATGCATTCATCCATGAATCATTTAATTAAAATTACCACAACAAGAATATAAAGAAACATATTCAATATAAATATTTAAAAATAAAAACACATAATAGTAATTATGACATATCATCAGTAAAAAATTCAACAATATATAAAAAAATTCATAAAATGAACTATAAAATAAAATTCCCTAGACATGGGATAAACCTATCAATAAATTAATACAAAAATGGAAACATATAGAAAAAGATACATACTCTTCCATTAATACATCAACAATGATCACCAGATGATCAACCTTTAAAAATTAATACCCTCATCTCCAAATCACTATGTACTCTTATAAAGAATAATTTGTTTTCTCAAAAACGCCTACATCACCATAAAATTTCTCATCTAGGGGTGAGTAAAAATACCTAGTAGGAAATCCCAAGTACCAATAAATACTAAATTTGAGTTCATGCAAGTATAATTACCCAATCATATAAAATCCTAAAATATAGATATAAACTAATATCTCAATACCACCCAGGGGCAATCTAATTGAAATATTAGATAAGGGACTATGACATCCTAAAAGTCTTATAAGGTACCACATAGAATATGAGTTCATCGTAGAAGTTCACAATATGTCAATCATAAATTCAGCCCATAAAATAATTTCATTGTAAAGATCAAAAAAACATAACGCTCTAAATAAAAATGTTTATGATGATACAAACACAAAAAAATGAAATTAAATAAACCATTCCTTCAGTCATGAAGAGTAATGGAAAATTTAAAAAAAAACCATGTAATGATACTAATAAAAATTCATATGTGGATGATGAATACCTCACTGGTGGATGTATATTTGTTGGGGGGTACTAGATCCCAAAAATTGGGGTTCCATTCCCTCTCAAGGAATATAATCAATTGGGGAGGTAAACAACTTAATCTCTTATGTTATATGGGACACCCAAGTCGCATTAATGGCAGTGTTAATCAAGATAATACCAAGACCTATATATCATGAGATGGAACCAAACTTTTTTATGAAAAAATGGGAGATCCAATAGTGATAGATTTCATAAATTAGAGAAAATGGGAATGAAGAAAAATAAAAGGAATAAATAAAACATATAAAAATTTACATTGTTTTTCAATAATCTCTATTTTTATGGGGATTCAGAATAATATTAAAAAATTTATGTTTACTAAATTTCATATAAATAATTGAATCTAAAATCCCCATCTTGAAAAAGATTTTCTAATAAAACATGGTGCTATAGTACCCCACTTTGTTATAGTAACTAAATCTGGATAGAAATCTCTTATTTCATTGTTCCATGAATCAGTGCGGTCTATGAATTTATAGTAATAAATGTTTTTTATTCTTGTTATTAATACTCTAGTGGTCAGTTCAATCATTTAACACTCATTACAACTCCATAAATCTTATTATACTACATCATTCTAAGAATATCTTACTTAGAGATAGATCTAGAGTCTGACCTTGAATTCGTAATCCCAAAATAAGATTATATATTCTACCTCTAAATATTTTTTCATTAATTGAGTCCAGTAGAAGAATAAAAATGTATAAAATTCTTAATAATTATCACATTTGTCAACATATTGTAATCTAACTATCATAGTGAAATAAATTTTCTTTAAACTTTATATCTATGCCCTCTAGTAAGTTCTTCATCCAAACCATCACCTTCTAAACATTTTACACAATAATATAAACTACCTATATGGTGGTTAGTTCCATAAAATTCTATAAAAGAGTTAAATAACTTATGAAAGTTCATTTATATATAAACCCATAACATATGGTACTCCACTTTTCATTGATGTCACCTCCAATGTCAGCATCAACATACCACTATAATAAACTTCCTTTCATAAAGCACCATGATACTTCCCATCCCACATAAAATAAATTAGCATCTTATACATGACATACCAATATTTTTTCCCTGGTTGGCCATGTACTTATAACTCCAAAAAATATATGTAATTTTAGTTCATGTACTAAAAATGGAATAAATTAATTTTTATATAGATAATGTATAAGGTATATTTTCCTTGTAATGAATTTTTTCATGAATCTTTAAGTGGTCCATTGTTTAATAATTTAAAATGATTTTTCAAGGGAATATTAATTGGTTTTTATTTTATCATAAAAAACCTACTCCCAATTTAGTTATATTGTGGGAAATAAATTTTATATTTTCATGATCTCTGTAGATATTTTTTCATAAAATATTAATTAATTATCTAAGGCCTTTTATCTTAAATTCTTTGTCTAACTTCCCTTTTACCCCATTAATAGTTTTATTTCATGATCCTTCAATAATATATAATACATATAATCAATAAATATGATATATCTCTTATTTAATGTCTTAAATTATAAACATAGGTCAATTATATACAATTTATATTCATTATTACTCATAAATCCATCAAAAAATTTCTTCCCAAACTCAAGAATCTATTTCAACATATATAAATTTTTCTAGTGTTTTTACATAGGCAACTCATTAAAAAATTAAAAAATACATATAGTTTATATATAGATATTTCTTCATATGGATCACTATAAATGAAAAGAGTCTTCAAGTCATGATTCTCAATTTATAATTACATTTATGTAGGAATACTAATAACCAACTGAATAATAATATATTTCTAAGGAAATGATATTTTGTTGAAAATTTTATCTGTAAATATCTTATTAAATTCCCTCATACCATATCAAATACATGGGTTTTACAACATTTTTTCGTTTCCATATAAATTTTGTGAATAAACAATTCAGTATTACATTTTGTATTTTAATGATAAAATATCATTTTGATATTATATAATCATTAATTCATTTCAATAAATTTAATTATATGTTGATCAGGAAACAATATTTGAATTTATTTTGTGTGGATTTTTCTTTAATCATTTTTTTCATTATTTCTCTTTTGGAGATATTTATTAGATTATTTTGTCCAATAAATTGAGTATATATCTATTCTCACGATTGATCCACCAACCATACACTAATCCCCAAAGCTAACATAAGTATAAGATGTCAACCCACCACATGATCAACTAAATCCTACCCCGTGTTAGTAGAGTAATTTTTTTTGAAAAGGATTCAACTAACTATATGGGTAATTAGGGGATTAACTAGTAGTGAACCATAATTTATGAATTATCCATAGAAACTCCATTAAATACAAGAAAACTTCTTTCTAAAAGACGTACCAAGCCAAATAAACCTAACACAAATGGAAAATTCCCACATACTACACCCCTGAAACTCAACATACTGTAGAGAATATGATTGAATAGACAGTTAAATAATAACGAAAATGAGACACATCATATCCAAAACAATCTATGGAACTTTAGTAAGGACACTATATCTTATCCTACTATTGTTTATTAGTGAAAATAAATTGAACCCAAACCCCAAACTAGTATGAATCTTGAAAGATAACAAGCTCGGTTGAAATTTTAACCAAGGTGAACCAACTGAAGAATGTTTGTTGAGATTTATAATGAATACCGAACCTAAATTGATTATTCCCAAAAAAAATGAACCTATATCAAACTAAGGGTAATGTTAATTTACAAAATCAAAAATATTTGTCTCACCATTGATACCATTTGGAAAACCACATCATATTTTAATTGAAGTAATTAAGAAAAAGTTTGAGTTTGTTCCATATGAAGATCAAAGATAGTTGGAATTTGAACCTTCTCTATCAAAAATCCGAAATGTTAAAGGATAATGAACACCATTTTCTCAATGAAATTGATCAACGAACTCAAACAATCACCTATAATTATTCCTTCACTTCCTCATCACCATCAATGTAGCTGGATATCATTTACACTATAGAACATGTGACCAAACTAGAGGTTCTCTGTTTAGGAACCAAATTGGATTTACCCATATTTTTATACTACTAATTATTGTCCAACTATCATCCATATTCCACAATATCATAACTTGAGATCTCAAATATCTGATTCAATTGTTCTCTCTCCATATGATGCAGACACCACAGTTTCACTGATCAAGTAGGTTCAAGCTCCCAATAATGCTAACTAAAACATGAAAATTCATCTTAACTTTAAGTATGGTAATAGTGATTGAATATTAGAATCTTGTTTGAGTAATAAAACACATTAGACTGGATATTTCCACTGACTTTTGTGATCTGGGACCAGCCCTTTCACACCAGAATTTACCCAGGCCTAGATGAGCATAACAATATAATCCATATCCTACCCAAAAATTTTAAATGTAAAAATATATGGCCTACTAATAATTTTAGTGACTATGAAATATAAACATGAAAATCACTCCAACCAATCCTCAACTAATTCTTACACATCTAATCTTTATTATAACCATGAATTCTTGAAACTCTCCAACTCACACTCTTCTCTAATGCATATGGAGATAAATCATGGATGAATTGTATTAATCAAGAATTCTCATTTTCAATTATTTTAGGAGAAAGTATTAGGAGTGTTATATTCAAAGAGGGTGGTATTGAGTGAGAAATAGGGATCCCATTCATATCATGGATATTCTAAATCTTTCCTTCCATTATGTATTTCATCACAATTTTTTTATGCTATGTTACGTTCTGTATCTCCTTGTCTTCTGTGTTTTTGATGTCTTCCTCTATGATATGAATGTAATATATCAACACCAATATCATGAATCATTTAATATAGGAGAAGTAATAGGGTAGGTTTCAGGGGTTTCCCATGTTAATTTCATTTAATTCCATAAATTTTTGATTTTTTTGTGAAGGAGCAATGGAATTTCCTTAGAATTGTGAAGTGACTTATGAATTTTCTTGGTACTTATCATATCCTAGTTAAAATATCAACAAACTGAACATTACATAATTATGAAAAAACATTTATACAGTTTTATTCATGTTTATAAAGGAATGAACAACTTATGATTAGAGATGGATCATGGAATAGTGGATACCTTGGTTGAGTGTGTTCACTGGTTTAATACTATAGAAAAGGTGAGATTTGGTGTTCCTACGAGATATAAAGAAGATAATTAGGAATGAAAAATAATGTTGAGAATGGTGATTCATGAATGTTATTGAGTGAATTATCAACAATTATTAATAAGTTCTTTATGATAGGCAATGATTTCTTTTCACGGAACCCTGGACCAACTCCTTTCACTACTAATATCGATTAGGATATTTTCCGCTTTATTTTATATTTATATATGTATTAACCAAAAAAAATCAACCTCTACATATATTTTTTAAACTTAGTTAATAGAACAATAAAAAAAATATTAGTAATATTTTTAGAATAGTGAAGAACCGACTACATGGAACATTGAGAATGACCCTGGTCAATTTTACTGGACTGCATTCTAGGTTAATTTTTTTTATATATGTCCCATGAAAAAATTTCTCAAAATAGAAAATTTTTTCCAGGAGTTTGGATAGCAACTCATTTTGGTTTTCTTTAAAAAAAAATTAGTAATTTACTTTTCTCAAAATTAAAATCCAAAAAAAATAAATCCTCACATCTATACTCATTTCATATTAAAAAAAACTAGTGTTTAATTACTCTTGTTGGGAGATAAATATTAGAACTTGACAACGACTACTCATATCCCTCTTCCCATCAAGAAAAAAGTTCACGCACTGATCTTGGGATTCCTAAGAGTGTAATAAATTATATGATATATGAACTAGCATAGCTCAAAAAATCCATCCAGTGCCAGAAGAGAAGGATATGCAATTACTCCATAGGGTGGAATTACATACCCTACTTAATGAAGTCAATGACACTTTACGGAATCACATGGATCACGAAGAATAGAACCATAAATAAGTGATTAAATAAAAAAATCCTAAAATGAAGTTCCTTCTTATAAAAAAATAAGGTTGGGGAGAGATTAAAGAGATTGACGAAGAGGATGAAATAAAACTATTTACACCTCAACTTGTTTTTATAGTGTCACTACATTTCAAAGAAGAATTAAATATTGACACTAATTAAACACATATTATTTATATTGAATTATAATTTTTTTTTATTTTATTAAATCCCATTTAAAAGGTAATGTTCCATATTCTATGAATTTAGAATCAATACCAAGATCACATGCCCATGAGAATGAATAATTAATAAATGGGATAAAATTTGAATAAAATATGGAATGAAAAATACATCCCCATACTCACTTAAAGAATTAAATGAGGAATTGTTAATGGAAAATAAACGATATATTTAGATTTAATAGAGGCACCATTTACCTATATTCAGTTCAATCTAAATTTATTCAATCTAAAATATCATCTAATATTGCTTGATTTAATTTTATAGATGAAATCCACTAATTTCCACCTTGGATGATGAGGAATACAAGCTAAAAAGATTTCTTTTTGAGGATATGAAAGATTAATTATAATCCATGAGTATCACATATGACCTTTCATTATTTTTTATAATAAACAAGATTATCAACCAATATTACATGATGAAATGAATCAACTCTTAAGATCATTTGATTTTTCAAAAACTATTTTACAAATATATCTCAATATTTTTCATATTACAAAAGTAGAACCTCTTCTACTCACCCTTATAATAGTTGAATATGAATAGGTTGTGAAAAAAGGACAATGAAGAACCTATATGAGAGACCTTATAAGATAACTTGGAGTTGAAAATTGAACAAGGAGGCTGACCAAGGTGGTAAAAATAAAAATAGGATATCATAGAGGATTATTTTGATAATATATTGCCGTCAACTCTAGAGGTGTTCTCGATGGATTCTCACAAAGAACCAAAATCAAATGATGCTACCTAAGAAGGCTAGAATTTGGATTTTAATTCAATTTATATTAATTATATTCAAATTGAATCACTTTATAATCATTCCTTGTTTTAACATAGCCAAGAAACTTTTATAGAAAAACCATTGAAATAGATAGCCATAAGTGTAATGGCTGAGGAAACTCGATGCATAATTCCTCAACACCAAATTACTAGTTAAAAAACATAGATCATAGAGTATACATGCCTAACTATAGAAATGGGGACCCCCAAAAAGAAGAGAAGTAGAGTAGTTATAGAACTACATGGATGTGATGGTTTTGACCTCACAATCCCAACTTACATATCTATTGGTAATAATCTAAATAATTTCTAGCTACTTTCAGTTTAAATTGAAACACCTCTTGGGGGTGGCATACCGAATATTCGTCATTATTTTTTCCATATTAATGTTTTAACGGTTTTTTTATAATTTTGATTGAATTGGTACTGTTTGTTTTTTTCTATGAAATAAAAAGTGGATTCCAACCACTAGAGATTATTGAGGAACATTGTAAGATATGTTAAGTGATAATAACACCTTCCCAAACCCATATAAATTCATTTAATAAAATACATCAAGGGAAACTCCTTCCATTACACTTGATTATGCTAACATATTTTTAAATCGATTTGAATATTTTATATAACTTTATGATTTGTTTGAAAATATAACTAAATATATGTGTCAGGGGAGGGAAGGAGAATATATTGGATGCTTTGTTTTATATCTAATTTTTTATTTTATTTGTTGTTTATAAGTGAGATTTTTTTGAAAACATTATAATAATAATAATAATTTTTTCTTTATTTTGAATATATAAAAAACCTTTTTTCATAGGTTTTGAGTTTTTTATACATTCTTTGAGATGAATTGAAAAATATATGTTGTTTTTTGTTTCATGTTGATTGTAATGAATTTTATCTTAATACGGAACCTAAAAATTTAAAATGATTATTTAGATTTTTCTTGAGACGTATTCATGGAAATATTTCCTTAGAATTAGAAATGTGAGATTAAGTGAAAATTTATTTTTGGAAAGGAAATAATAACACGAAGACACTATAATTTTTAACTTACTTTAAGGTAACTTGGACTTAGTGAAAAAGAAAAAACGTAGGGTTCTAACTCAAAATAAATTTATATAAGTCCTTTGAAAGTAGAGTAAAATAGATATTTTAAGTCCGTTATAAATTTCTGATACATTAGTCATTGTAAGAGTGGGTAATAAATTCAATTTCAAATAAAAATAATTCATTAAGTGGTTTTCACAATCATGGATGAGAATAATTAAATATCTTTATAATTTTGAAAAATGAATACATTTAGGTTAAGGGAATATTAAACCCATATGGAGGAGGGGTAAATTGAATTATGACAATATTATTTGAGTTATATCAATGATGTTGAAAATAAAGACATAGTTTAAGGAAATTTTGAGAGAGGGATAATAAGAATATACCTCTTGTTAAAATTTTAATTCCACTTAAATATATTTATTCCACTCCTGAAAATTATTTATTTATTTAATTGAAGTGATAGTAGTGGATTAAAGTAATGTATAAATCATGATGTGATTTTTAGTGTAAATAATTGAAACTAATATCCCTCATTATTTTATTTGTTGTTTATAATTGATATGAGACAATTTTTTTTGTTCATTGTATGAATTTCATAAAGAATAATTTGAGTATATTATATTATAAATACTTGTATGATGCTATTATTTTATAAAAAAATGAAAATAAAAAACTTTTTTTGTAAAAATGAAAAACAATGCTGCATTTTAATTTCTAAGATAATAAGATGATGACTATATACTTTACTTTTTTTATGAAATATATGTTTGTGTTTCATAATAGTGTGAAATTTTAATTCAAAAACCAAATTTTTTTTGAGATGTCTGCATTTTTAGAATTTTGATTGAGGTTCCATCTTTTTCACATTCTTACACATAAAATTAAAATATTATTTTATTTGGTGATTGTGATTTTTGAAAAAATAATTCGGGAGGGCTACCTTAATTAAAAATGGAAATTAAATGATAATATTTACTATTAATTCAAAACTATAAGTAAATAGGGGGTGATGAAATTATATTTTATTGAAAATTTTATCTACAAATGACTTATTACATTCCCTTATTTAATATAAAATACTTGTTTTTATATATTTTTTTTCATTTTCATATGAATTATGTAATTAAATATTTCCATATTTAGTTTTTTATTTTAATGATAAGATATTATTTTGAAACTCTAGAAACAATAATTAATTTATTGAAATTTAACTGGAAGTTCGTCCTAAAAAGATAATTGATTTGAATTTTGGTGGTTTTTCATTCATTCAAATTTTTTATTTTGTGATAAAATTTTCAGATAATTTAGTCCAGGAAAACGAGCATATATATTAGATCATTATTGATCCACCTATCATGAAACCATCCCTCAAGAACCATAAGTGGAAGATCTCAACCTACCACATGAAAAACTACAGCTTACCTCACGTGTCCACTTTGAAAATTCCACAAAGTATTCAACTGGATGCATGAGGAATAAAGGGATTGACCAAAAGTGACCCATAGTAAGATAACTGATTGTTGAGACTCTATACACAGTATAAAGGCCTCCTAATACAAGATTACACAAGCCAAATTAACCTACCAAAAATGAATAATTCCAAGCTACCATAAATAAGGAACTGAAATAAACATGGAGAAGATGATTGATTAACAGATTGAAGGATGATGTGGATGTGACTCATTAGAGATAACAGAATCCTTGGTACCTCATAGAAGAAACTATATTATTATTATTATTATTGATAATTGTTAAACATATTGAATTCAAACTACAAACCAATGTGAATCTTGAAACCGTCCAATCACAATTGGAATTGTAATTAAGGTTAACTTATAGAAGATAATATTAAAAGACTATTGATGAATATAAAACCAAAAATAATTATTCTCAATCAAAATAAATAAATCATGAAGTTGGGGTAATGATGAATCCCAATGTCGATTAAATCTAAATCACTATCTATTCCTCTTGATGAACCACATAAGATATGAATTAAAGTAAGGAAGAGTATATATGATTTTTTCCCTATGAAAATTGAATATAGCCTGACCTCAAACGTTCCATATCTTTTGAAAACAATGTTGACGGTGAAAAAAACTATGTGATTGATAAAATTTCTCAATTAACTTGTACCATCACAAAAAACATTGCCTTTAGTTAACCACCAACACCAATGTATCCCATGGTCCTCTTCACCACAACCTAATACCCAAAATAGTAGTATTTTATCCATCTAAACAACCAATATTACCCTAGATCAATCCAGAAACCAATATTTTCAAGTAATCATCCATATTTTAGAATCTCATAGACTCAATATCTTAGTTTGATAATTAGGCCGACATCTCTCCATATGATTCCAGAACCTCAGTTTGTCCAATCAAGTAGATTATAGATCAAAATAAAGGATAATCTAAAATGAAACAAGAAAGGTAATTTTAATAAGGGAAACACATTTTAAAAAATTGTCCTGAGTAAATGAAGGAAAACACATTGGATCAACTATTTCCATTATCCTCCACGATCTAGGAGAAACCCCTTCATATTGGAATCAACCCTAGCAAGAATTAGCACATATAACAAACCCAAATTAGGACTAGTATTTTAAATCCTAACTTAATATGACCAATATATATTTAAGTGAGAAAAAATTAGTAGAAAATGCATCAATACAAGTTATCATCTTAGGAATAATACATATTTGGTTTACACTATAGACATGAAGCACTGAAACTATCAATCTCTGACACTTATTGAATGTATACAGGGATCAATTATGGAGGAATTATATAAGGCCCCAGCCTTAAACCTTACTTAATCTTGAGTTATTACAATATTACACATTGAGGATCTTTTTGGGTTTAGAGTTTTAGAGAATTAGATCATAAAACTTGCATTACATTCCACATATAAAAAAAGTGGTTACATAAAGATAGTATTCTTCTTTCCCATCAATGGAAACATATTTAAAATAAAACATGGATTCTTTCTTGACACTTCCTTGACATTATCATCATATCATGTACGTTTCCCTTGACCTGTGAAAAACATTTCAAAAAACTTGCGATGAGCATAAAAAGCTCGGTAAGGGATATAAAAATATGGAAAGGAAACATGGGTACATATATACATAAGGATGAGATGATACTTTACCCATAAAACATAAGCACTTTAACATACCTCATCAAATCAGGAATAAATCATATAAATCATAATACATAAAGGTATCTTAAGGCATGCATAACATTCTTACGTAGGGAGTAACCCTCTTGGTTACGTTTGGAATACCCATCACAGTATATTCCCTAAATCTATTTGGAGAAACCTTAACGTTTCACTCCCTCGCGTTACCCAATGCATTGGAGAGCTATATCGGGCTCACCCACCCTTAGTTTATCACAGAACCACCCGTTTTCATAATAATGCCCAAGAACCTCAACATAATCATATCACATAAAACATGCATAAAGGAAACATAACATTCCCACCTTTCAATCACAATATATCAATACAAAAAATTGATATAAAAACATTATGAAAACCATTTTCAATACCAAAATAAAAGAAAAGTAAAACATGGTATTTATTTTTCTGTTAAAAAGAATGTATGGCTTATAGAGGAAGCCGAAACTCAAATAACGGTCACGATGGCGGAGAAGTCGTTGTCGCCGCATACGTACGACAAAAACATACCCTTTTGTCGTTTAGTAAACGCTTCTTATAAAAAAGATTCCTTTTGAATAAACGTAAAAGTCAAAGGGGTTTATACACCGTATAAAAGAAGGTTGTGTATAAAACAAAATATGCCTCAATGAAAGGAGATTGAGACGAAGTCCCATACCTCGGGTCCGACTTGACTCTGTCATTCTTTAATCTCCTAAATAATAAACTTGAGTTAATCTCTACTTGCTTAAGAACCTTTTTCAAGTTCATTATTCATTTTATACCATGTTATGAACATCATGTAATCATTTAAGTTAATAATGTTCATTTTGTCGGTATTCGGTTCTTAAGTCAAAAATAGACTTCTTACACTTACATGTTGTTAATTTGGTCAAAGGTTCGTTATATCCAGAATTTTATTCATGATGTAGATATCATATATTTCATATATATCCAGTACATGCATGCATTTATAATATTACATAATCATTTAGAGGTAAGAAATGAAATGCATCTTTCATGGAGACGGTAAGTCGTACGTACGCATGAACGCTACTTTCATTTCTATTTCCTATTTTATAGAATTGAATCATAATGATATAAAGGTATATTATAATTACAGTATAATATCATATATAATATCATAGTTCCATCCTTTATACGTCCCACATATGGTATTTAACGAATCAAATCACTTTGAGGGGGCGGTAGTCCGCACTTCCTTAAATGAAGATATCGCGTTCACCCATAATGGAAACCATAAAGGTATGACCAAAAATGAAAAATACAGAAGCTTAAGGAAAGAATAAAAATATTATATATCATATATAAAAATATTGACATCATAATGGCCACCTTTGAAGGTGTTAAATGAGTATTGAACAATCATCGCTTCGGGAGGAAGAATTTTTCCATCCACGGAAACCGTATGTTCTTTGACCATTTGATGTAGTTGTGTGAGAGTGTAGCTCGAATAAATATTATAACAACATCCTAGTATATTGAAGATACTGTTTTTGTTACAAAAGAAGTAAATAAAAAGAGTTTAGGGGGTTGGAGAAGCAAAATAAAACAAATGAACATGAGAGAATGAATTACCTTTAAAAGTGTAACTCCTTTTGATTTGAGCCTAAAGGCTTCTTTTGAAAGGATTCTGCCCAAAGGGAATCCTCTAGGATGAGGAGAGGGATGTGGAGATACAAAATGGGCAGGGGTTGGCCGAGCCAAAGGCTTTGGGAGTGTGGGTAAGGAGGTAGAGGTGGGGGCCTTTTATAAGAGGAGAGGAGGGGCACTCTTGGAAAATAAAGATAAGTTACTTTATTTTAAAATGAGTTTCGGATTCAAAAGGTCCCAAATTGAAATAATTATAGGATAAGGTGATAAGTCTTCGAAATCCACTCAACCAATTGGTTTTGGCCATGTCTAGGTTTTAGATTTTACATTATCTTTCCATTTTATTTAAATCATTAAATAATGAGGTCATCGCTGCATCATCATGATGTCATAAAAAATTTAATTTATATAAAGTATAAAAATTATAAAAAAAATACTATAATGTAAGAAATATTTTTATCTTTCCAATGACTACTTATAATAAAAAATATGATCTTTATAACCCTATGTAAAAATTGTTTTTGTAAAACATATTATGTTTGTGTCATTTTTACTTTTACATTAAATAAAAAGTTATTTATGTCATTTCCCAACCAAAGTGAATCCATGGGGTCCCCAAGTAGACCCATGGCTTGTCTTGGTCGGCCATGATATAACCAATGAGGGTAGGACATGTTTCAAGCTCATCTCATTTTATTAAAGCATTATTTTTACCTTAAACTACACTAATTACCACTAATCGCGATTAAAAACTTAATAAGTTACTATTCACCAAAAAATTATTTTAATCTCATTGAACCATATTTTACTTCTTAATAACAACCATGTATGTCTGATTTTTGAAATTCAAAACACAATGATGGCAAAATTTCATTTAAACGGAAAAATCAGATTTTATAAGTACCACTTAGTGGTTTCACTATTCATCAAAATTTGAAGTTTTTCAGAAAATAACCAAAAATTCACCCTAAGCTATATTTGATATTCTGAATTCAAAAATGAAGTCTATTTTACAAAATTCAAAACATATAAGTCACACTAATTAATTTAATAATTAATTCCCGCTGTCATGACAAATAGCGTGTTTTTATGAAACAATAAGTATCAAAAGATTGACACTAGTTTAAGTCCAATTTCAATGTGAAATTGATTCCAATGACCACCATTGGATAAAATGGTAAAAATATATTCTAATTCCACTTCAAAACCAATTAAAAAGATAATCTAATCATATAAATAAATTAGATTAAAAAGCAATTTTGATGTAAAATGCAGTATTTTTCACTATTCATTAAAAAATGAACATTGTCTGAAAAATACCAAAAAAACACACAAAGTAAATTTTGATGCCCCAATCATAAATAATAATTTTATTTTGACAAACATAGCTTATAAAATTGTCAAAATATAGATTTAAAAAGGGTTTTTCATCAAAAGGAAGTAAAACAAACTTTTAAAAAATATTAGTGTATTCCATGCTTAAGATTGGATTTATTTTCATTTTAAGCCTCTAAAACACTATCTAATTCATTAATATACATAGATAAAAATATCTATTATTCATTACCTGTTTGGGATGCTACATCCTTCCCCCCTTTAGAAAATTGCGTCCCCACAATTTATTTACTTATCAAATAAATGGGGGTACTTATCCCTCATTGCATTTTCAGATTCCCATGTTGCCTCTTCCATCATGTGGTTTTTCCACAAAACCTTTACCTGGTGAATCACCTTATTCCGTAACACTTGCTCCCTGTGGTCAAGAATCTGGACCGGTTGTTCCTCATAAGATAGGTTCTCTTCCAGCTGAACTACCTCTGGACTCAAAACATGAGATGGATCTGGCATATACTTTCTCAACATCGAAACGTGAAAAACATTGTGTACCTGAGATAAACTCAGAGGTAAAGCCACCCGGTATGCAACTGATCCAACTCTCTCTAGAATTTCATATGGTCCAATAAACCTTGGACTCAGCTTCCCTTTCTTACCAAATCTCATCACACTTTTCCAAGGAGAAACCTTGAGAAAAACATGATCACCCACCTCGAAAGATAGATCCTTCCTCCGGTTATCCGCATAACTCTTCTGCCTGCTCTGAGCTGTTCTCATGTGCTTCTGAATCAGCTGAACTTTTTCTTCCATCTCTTCTACCAATTCTGGTCGCATCAACTTCCTTTCACCCACTTCATCCCAGAAAGCTGGAGTCCGACACCGCTTCCCATATAATGCTTGAAATGGTTCCATCTGTACATTTTAATGAAAACTGTTATTATATGAAAATTCATCCAAAGAAAGATTTTGGTCCCAACTTCCCTGATAATCCATAGAACAAGCTCGTAGCATATCCTCCAAGTTCTGAATTGTTAATTCTGACTGCCCATCTGATTGAGGATGAAAAGCTGTACTAAAATTTAATTCAGTACCCAACGACTTCTGAAGGCATTTCCAAAAGTTAGAAGTGAACCTGGGATCACGATCAGATACAATGGAGAGAGGAACTCCATGTAACCTGACTATCTCTTTAAGATACAAACGGGAAAGTTGATCTAGGGAAAAAGTATCTCGTATAGCAAGGAAATGAGAAGATTTAGTCAAACGATCAACAATAACCTAGATTGCATTATTACCTCGAGATGTCTTCGGTAATCCCACAACAAAGTCCATGGATATATTCTCTCATTTCCACTCTGGCACTGGTAAAGGATAAAGCATCCCTTTTGGTAACTGCCGCTCTGCTTTAACCTGCTGACATGTCAAACACTTCAAAGTAAAATCAGCAATATCTCTTTTCATTCCATCCCACCAGTAATACTCCCGCAGATCTCTATACATCTTAGTACTGCCAGGATGAACTGAAAACGGAGAACTATGAGCTTCACATAACAACTCTCTCTTCAAATGTGAATCACAAGGCACACACAATCTCTTCCCAAATCTCAAAACGCAATCATTATCAAAGTTGAATTCAGGCAACTTACCTTTCTGAACCAACTCTACCTTTTTCTGCAACTCATTGTCTTGCTTCTGTGCTTGATTGATTCTATCTGATAGAGATGATCTCATTGATACCTGAAACAAAACAGAAGAACTTTCTGCACCAACAACTTCTATGCCAAAGTTCATCAAATCCTTAACCAAAGGATCACGTTCCAAACGCAACATTGCTAATGAATCATTACTTTTTCGACTCAAAGCATCAACCACTTTATTTGCTTTTCCCGGATGGTAATGAATTGAACAACCATAATCTTTGATTAATTCTAGACATCTCCTTTGTCTCATGTTCAATTCTTTCTGAGTGAATATATACTTTAAACTATTGTGATCGGTATATATTTCACACTTTACTCCATACAAATGATGCCTCCAAATTTTTAAAGAAAAAACAACAGCAGCTAATTCCAAATCATGTGTAGGGTAATTTACCTCATGAGTTTTCAACTGTCGTGAAGCATAAGCAATTACCTGATCATTCTGCATTAGGACGCAACCAAGTCCTTTCAATGAAGCATCACTGTATATAACAAACTCACCATTCCTGGAAGGTAGTGCCAAAACTGGAGCATTCACCAATCTTCTTTTCAATTCATGAAAACAATCATCACATTCTTTTGTCTAGATAAACTTAACACTCTTCCAAGTTAGCTTAGTCATTGGACTAAATAACCGTGAAAAATTTCTAAAAAACCTTCGGTAATAGCCTTCCAAACCAAGGATGCTACAAATCTCAGTTAAATTTGTGGGTCTTGGCCAGTCTTCCACAACTTTTGTTTTTGCAGGTTCAACAGTTATCCCATCTTTAGAAACAATGTGACCAAAGAAGGAAATTTTTTGCAACCAAAACTCACACTTGCTGAATTTCCCATACAATTTCTTTTCTTTTAAGGTTTGCAAGATAACCCTTAAATGTCTTTCATGCTCCTCTTTTCTTTTTGAAAACACCAAAATATCATCAATGAAAACCACCACAAACTTATCCAATAACTCATGGAAAATTCTATTCATTAAGTCCATGAATACAGAAGGTGCATTGGTTAGCCCAAAAGGCATTACTACAAATTCATACTGGCCATATCTCGTACGGAACGCGGTCTTCGGAATATCTGCCTCCTTTACCTTTAGCTGATGGTACCCCGATATCAAGTCAATCTTTGAAAAAAACTGAGCTCCCTAGAGCTGATCAAACAAATCATCGATATGAGGAAAAGGATATTCGTTCTTAACAGTGATGTTATTCAAGGCTCTATAATCAATGCAAAGTCTCATAGGACCATCTTTCTTTTTAACAAATAAAACAGGAGCACCCCAAGGTTATGTGCTAGGTCGAATGAATCCTTTCTCTAATAAATCTTGTAATTGCTCCTTTAACTCTAAAAGTCCAATTTGAGCCATTCGATAAGGGGGTTTTGAAATTGTCTTAGCATCAGGAACTAAGTCAATAGTAAACTCAACTTCCCGATCTAGTATTATTGCAGGCAACTCATCAGGAAAAACATCAGGATACTCATTTACCACTGGCACATCATTAATCTGAACAGTTCCTTTATTTTCAATGATGTGTGCAAGGTAACATTCATTTCCATATTTTACAAGTTTCTCAGCCTCTTTATAAGTTATCAACAGTAAGGGTTCATTCTTGTACACAAACTGAAAGTCTTTCTGAAAAGAAACTTCTTTAGCTCTACAGTCAATCTTAGCATGGTAAATAGAGAGCCAATCCATACCGAGGATAACATCAAACTCTACTAGAGGTAGAACAATAAGGTTTTCAAGTAGGTTCTTTACATAGATAAGGATAGGAAGATTCTTATAAATTCTTTTTTCCTCAACATTCCCCCCAGGTGTTTTTACCAAAAGTTCAGGAGTCATTTATTGAGATGGTATTCCCATTTTACTAGAAAAGGTTTCAGAGATGAAAGAATGTGTAGACCCCCAATCAAACAACACACTGGCATAATCTGAAAAAACAAACAAAGTACCTGATACAACTTCATTTTATGGCCCGACATCTGATGAAGTAGTTGCAAAGGATTTCACCACCCCTTTCTGCTTGTAGTATAACTTCTTCCCATCACTCAAGATCTTTGTCGGACACTCATTTGCATAGTGACCCATCTCATTGCACTTATAAAATTTCACTAACCATAAATCAAATTTGGTCTTACCTTCACCTTGATCCTTTTCAGTGCAATCACGAGCCTTATGTCCCATCTTACCACATCGGTAGAACTTTCCAGAATTCAGAAGGCATTCCCCAGCATGCCTTTTGCCACATTTATCACAAACTAGAAACTTAGTTTTCTTACCATCAGAATTTTTTGAAGAATTCTTACCTTTCTCCTGCCACCTCGGTCTCTTCTTCTGTTAGTTGTTATAGAACACTTGATCATCGGAAAACTCCATTTCCACCTTCTCATCACATCGAACAAGCTTTTCATAACTTTTAAACTCACGAGAAGCTAATGCCATTCGATATTTTGGCTTTAATCCTGAGTAAAAATGATTGATTTTACTATCAAGGTCTCGGATAAAATTTGGAGCATACCTTGCCAATCGAGTGAACCTTTCTTCATAGGTAGCCACTGAGTCTTCCTCTTGCCTAAATTCCAAGAATTGATTTTCCATCCTTAGTAGAACAACCTTAGGAAAATACTTCTCAAGAAACATACCTTTGAATTCATCCCAGTCAAGAGCATCAATATCATCAGCGTCCCTGATATTTTTACCCATCGACCACCACTGATCTGCTTCACCCTCCAAATGGTAAATAGAAAGACTAACCTTTTGATTGTCTGAACACCCCATGACATAAAAAATCTTCTCCAGTGCTTTAATCCACCCTTCAGCTAGCACAGGGTCAGATGATCCTCTGAATGATGGGGGATGTTGCCTCATGAAATGTTCCACCACTGACATGTTCCTCTGCGGTTGATCTGGATGATCTCGTCCATGGATACCACCACCATTTATCACTTGAGTCAACTGCGCCATTACTGCAACAAACTATTCAGTTCCAATTCCGACCATCTCAGGATGCTGATTCGGAAGGTTATTTCCTTCTGTATGCCTTCCTAGCACTGCTTCCCTATTTCCTCTGCGGAATACCATTCTGAACAAACATGTCTTAGATGAAGCAACATGGTAATCTTCAAATGCTATATCATTACAAAAAAAATATTTTTGGATAATAATTTAATAGAATTCCAACTCCTAAAGTTATCTAAACTGTCCTCTGATACCAACTACAAGGCCCCATCCTTAAACCTTACTTAATCTTGTGTTATTACAAGATTACACATTGAGGATCTTTTAGGGTTTATAGTTTTAGAGAATTAGATCATAAAACTTGCATTACATTCCACATATAAACAAAGTGGTTACATAAAGATATTATTCTTCTTTCCCATCAATGGAAACATATTTAAAATAAAACATGGATTCTTTCTTGACACTTCCTTGACATTATCATCATATCATGTACCTTTCCCTTGACCTGTGAAAAACATTTCAAAAAACTTGGGATGAGCATAAAAAGCTCAGTAAGGGATATAAAAATATGGAAAGGAAACATGGGTACATATATAGATAAGCATGAGATCATACTTTACCCATAAAACATAAGCACTTTAACATACCTCATCAAATCATGAATAAATCATAGAAATAATAAGACATAAAGGTAACTTGAGGAATGCATAACATTCTTACGTAGGGAGTAACCCTCTTGGTTACGTTTGGAATACCCATCATAGTATATTCCCTAAATCTATTCGGAGAAACCTTAACGTTTCACTCCTCCGCGTTACCCAATGCATTGGAGAGCTATATAGGGCTCACCCGCCCTTAGTTTATCACGGAACCACCCATTTTCATAATAATGCCCAAGAACATCAACATAATCATATCACATAAAACATGAATAAAGGAAACATAACATTCCAACCTTTCAATCACAAGATATAAATACAACACATTGATATAAAAACATTATCAAAACCATTTTCGATACCAAAAAAAAAGAAAATTAAAACATGGTATTTATTTTTCTTTTAAAAAGAAGGTATGGCTTGTAGAGGAAGCCGAAACTCAAATAACGGTCACGACGGTGGAGAAGTCATTGTCGCCGCATACGTACGACAAAAACATTACCTTTTGTTGTTTAGTAAACTCTTCGTATAAAAAATATTCCTTTTGAATAAACATAAAAGTCAAAGCTGTATAAAAGAAGGTTGTGTATAAAACAAAATATGCCTCAATGAAAGGAGATTGAGACGAAGTCCCATACCTCGGGTCCGACTTGACTCGGTCGTTCTTTAATCTCCTGAATAATAAACTTTAGTTAATCTTTACTTTCTTAAGAACCTTTTTCAAGTTCATTATTCCTTTTATACCATGTTATGAACATCATGTAATCATTTAAGTTAATAATGTTCATTTTGTCGGTATTTGGTTCTTAAGTCAAAAATAGACTTCTTACACTTACATGTTGTTAATTTTGTCAAAGGTTTGTTATATCCAGAATGGAATTCATGATTTAGATATCATATATGTCATATATATCCAGTACATGCATGCATTTATAATATTACATAATCATTTAGAGGTAAGAAATGAAATACACCATTCATGGAGACGGTAAGCCGTACGTACGCATGAACGCTACTTTCATTTCTATTTCATATTTTATAGAATGGAATCATAATGATATAAAGGAATATTATAATTCCAGTATCATATAATATATAATATCATAGTTCCATCCTTTATACGTCCCACATATGGTATTTAACGAATCAAATCACTTTGAGGGGGCGGTAGTCCGCACTTCCTTAAATGAAGATATCACATTCACCCATAATGGAAACCATAAAGGTATGACCAAAAATGAAAAATAAAGAAGCTTAAGGAAAGAATAAACATATTATATATCATATATAAAAATATTGACATCATAATGGCCACCTTTGAAGGTGTTAAATGAGTATTCAACAATCATCACTTCGGGAGGCAGAATTATGTCATCCACGGAAACCGTATGTTCTTTAACCATTTGATGTAGTTGTGTGAGAGTGTAGCACGAATAAATCTTATAAAAACATCCTAGTATATTTTAAGATACTGGTTTTGTTACAAAATAAGTAAATAAAAAGAGTCTAGGGGGTTGGAGAAGAAAAATAAAACAAATGAACATGAGAGAATGAATTACCTTTAAAAGTGTAACTCCTTTTGATTTGAGCCTAAAGTCTTCCTTTGAAAGGATTCTGCCCAAAGGGAATCCTCTAGGATGAGGAGAGGGATGTAGAGAGACAAAATGGGCAGGTTTTGGCCGAGCCAAAGGCTTTGGGAGTGAGGTTAAAGAGGTAGAGGTGGGGGCCTTTTATAAGAGGAGAGGAGGGGCACTCTTGGAAAATAAAGATAAGTTACAATATTTTAAAATGAGTTTCGGATTCAAAAGGTCCCACATTGATATAATTCGAGGGTAAGGTGATAAGTCTTAGAAATACACTCATCCAATTGGTTTTGGCCATGTGTAGGTTTTAGATTTTACATTATTTTTTCATTTTATTTAAATCATTAAATAAAGAGGTCATCGCTGCATCATCATGATGTCATAAATAATTTACTTTATTTAAAGTCTAAAAATTATAAGAAAAATACTATGATGTAGGAAATCATTTTATATTTCCAATGACTATTTATAATCAAAACTCTGATCTTTATAACCCTATGAACAAATTGTTTTTGTAAAAAATATTATATTTGTGTCATTTTTACTTTTACATTAAATAAAAAGTTATTTATGTCATTTCCCAACCAAAGTGGATCCATGGGGTCCCCAAGTTGACCCATGGCTTGTATTGGTCGGCCATGACACAACCAATGAGGGTAAGACATGTGTCAAGCTCATCTCATTTTAATAAAACATTATTTTTACCTTAAACTACACTAATTACCACTAATCGCGATTAAAAACTTAATAAGTTACTATTCACCATAAAATTATTTTAATCTCATTGAACCACATTTTACTTATTAATGACAACCATGTATGTCGGATTTTTGAAATTCAAAACATAATGATGGAAAATTTTCATTTAAACGGAAAAATCAGTTTTTATAAGTACCACTTAGTGGTTTCACTATTCATCAAAATTTGATGTTTTTCAGAAAATTACCAAAAATTCACCCTAAGATATATTTGATGTTCTGAATTTAAAAATTAAGTCTATTTTACAAAATTCAAAACATATAAGTCACATTAATTAATTTAATAATTAATTCCCGCTGTCATGACAAATAGCGTGTTTTTATGAAACAATAAGTATCAAAAGATTGACACTAGTTTAAGTCCAATTTCAAAGTGAAATTGATTCCAATGAACGCCATTGGATAAAATGGTAAAAATATATTCTAATTCCACTTCAAAACCAATTCAAAATATAATCTAATCATATAAATAAATTAGATTAAAAAGCAGTTTTGATGTAAAATACAGTATTTTTCACTATTCATTAAAAAATGAACATTGTTTGAAAAATACCAAAAATTCAAACAAAGTAAATTTTGATGTCCCAATCATAAATAATAATTTTATTTTGAAAAACATAGCTTATAAAATTGTCAAAAGATATATTTAAAAAGGGTTTTCCATCAAAAGGCAGTAAAACAATCTTTTAAAAAATATTAGTGTATTCCATGCTTAAGATTGGATTTATTTTCATTTTAAGCCTCTAAAACACTATCTAATTCATTAATGTACATTGATAAAAATATCTATTATTCATTACTTACTTTGGATGTTACAAATTATATTAGAAGAGAATGATGCTTTTTCCATTATTTTAGGTAGATGGGTGATATAAACCATATTTAAAGGGGGAGGGGATGAACAAGAAAGTGAGGACCCCCATCACGGGATGAATGTTCTAACACATCTCTTCTACTTTATATTTAAACCTAAACTTTTATATTAAATTATCTTCTAAAAAATTTATGATTTTTTGTTTATGATCTCTTACTATATACTAGGAATGTAATATATAAACCCTATTATCATGGAGTATTAACCCGAAGAAATTTCATGGGGGATATTTCATTGTTCTCCCAATTTGAACAAAATTTCATTATTAAAATATTGATTATGTTAAAATAGAGTAGTGGAGTTTTCATGCGAATTGTGAAGTGATTTCACAAATTCACCTGGTAATTATCAAAACCCCATTAAAATCTCAACCAAATCACGTCCCCTTCATTCTCTTGGTAGACATTTCATTTAGTTGGATTCATGTGAATCAAAGGGCGGACAACATATGTTTGTAGCTGGTTGTTGGTACAGTGGATACCTCAGTTGAGTGTTTTCAATGGTTTGATACTACAGATGAAGTGAGACTTGGTGTTCCTAGGATATTTTTTAAAGTACACTAATAATCAAAAATCACGTTGAGAATAGAGATTCATGACTCATATTGGGTGAATTATCCACATTTCTTAAGAAATCTATTAGGACATTGAAGGAATATCATGTTCCTAACATTAGAAAAATCCCTTTATTTGATAAAAACCATTATGGGGTTTACTCATTTATTTTATTTAGGACATTTACTCAACAAAATATCATAGTAACCATCTATTTCTTAAATATTAATTAAAGAAAACCCAAAAAAATATTAATAAAAGATAGATATTTTTGATGAATCGACCACATGAATCCTTGAGAACAAACCTATTTAGTGCCACTAGACTACATTATAGGTAAAATTGATTTTTTATTCATCTATCATGAAAATATTTCAAATCAGTTTCCCTATAGGTTAAAATATTTAAATTAAATACATAACATCCTTTTACCGGGATCCTTTCAGCACCAGCCTATCATCGAATATCCTTTTACTATCTTGCTCCTCCATGTTCTGGAATACACAATTATTTAGAAATTTTTTCTTCTCATTTGGTAATGAGGTTATATCCCATTTCCTATTATAATATAAAGGCAAAATTTCCTCCTTCATAGCCCACTCTAATAAGCTTTTATCCTTCTGTTAAATTTCTTATTTATGTCAATATGACTCTCAATGGAGAATAAATAACTAATAGTGTGAGTGTTTTGAATTATTTATCACAATTATTCTCAACATAGATGATTTTTTTAACTCTACATGAAAATTACGATCTACCAGTTATGTTATCACGTTCATTGTTACATCTTTGAGATTAAATTTCTCCTCCTACCCTGATTCTTTATCCCCACCATCACTTTCAACAACATGATGATCCTTGTATATAAAACACTCATTAAATATCACATTCAAACTTTTAATTCTGAAACAACATGACCAACCAGAACTTTGATTCGGTTAGATGTAATCTGATTATGCCTCATCAGGTCTACTTACAATACACCAGGGGTTAATGATAAAAACCAAGAAGAAATAACACACATGGGAGGCCTTAAGATACAATAACTAAAAATTTAAATGTAACTCCACTACATAATAATAATAAAATTTGATTGAAATATATAAATACTAAAACTGTATAACAATTCATGTATGGAACTCTATCCAACATGAAAATTCCTACATAGGAAAATAACTTAGGAAGACAATACATCAAAGAATATATATATGATTATAATATAAATAAGGCATTGTAAAAATTTCCTCACTACTAGGACTCATATAACTATCTACAACCATAACCATCTTAATAATATACCATCATACCCCACTTTATGTATGTTCTACTATCTCCATATTCATTATAGTAACCTTAAAATAAGTGTTATCTACATAGGCCCAACACATGTAGGAAACAATATCCTATATAGGGGTGATTATATTCATACTCACTAGGATACCTTGAAAAAATAATGTAAAATTCAAATAGAATGTTATCTCAAACTCAGGATATAGAAATATTGGATAAAACCCAGATATTAATTAATGATTAAATAACCATAACAATATTATAGGCCTAATTTTATTTCTTAGTTATATGTAATTTTCAAATTAACGTTATAAGATCTGATGCACTAAAATACCCACAACATATGAACTACCCAATTTCCCAAAAGTCAATGCTACCTATCTATATTTCTAGTCAAGTAACTACACCTCATTGAGACATGAGTGTAGGTCTGGTAAGTAACAACCCCTATGGAGAAACAAGAACATATTGAGTGGACGTTTTGATTGATGGAGTATTATTTCTAATGGATGAAGGACCTATACAACATAAATTAGAAGGGAGAAGAACAAATTATATAGATAGAGGAACCACACCACTTAATGTGGGTGAGTACATAGTCTAACTATTTTATGGAGGACCCATTCCTCATCGTCACCAAGGGAGTGGAGATCTCATTCCCATTTTGGCACCCCATACTCAGTATCCATAAAGAATTATTTAATCTTTGATACATGCATGGTACCTGAGATCATGTCATGTGGTACCAAAACATAAGATATATCCAATTAAAAACATGATGTGTGATAAGGGTTTTATAAATATTTTTTAATTCCTTATAGTTTAACCAATGTAAAAGAAATGGGACCTATAAATATTTATTCATAACATAATTAACCCATGGAAAGGAAATGAGTTTCATAGAATCATCCTTAAATCATCATCATAGTAATCCATATAGGGAAATAAAGTTGATAGCATCAGAATATAATATCCCCTATGAAGAAAAAAATACTTATAGGATATTGACATAAATATAAAATAATTCAAAATGAGAATTGGAATATTTATTTGAAAATATAAAAAACATAATTTAATTTCTGTATTATTAAAAATTAAAAAATCAAGTTTTTTTGAGATAGATATATTTTTTAGAAATAATCACAGAAACATGTAAAAGATTCTTTAAATGAAATAATATTCTTGATGGTAGGAAAACCTATTTGTATAGTAAATGATAAAAAATTATTCTTTTCACACTTTTTTGTAAAAATTCATAAATAACTAGTTTAGAAAAAAATATAAAAAATTCATTTCTAAAACTTTGAAAATAAATTTAAATATAATTAAAATTGAATTTAAAAAATCATTTGGTCATATAAAGGAATATTCTAGACAACACATTGGAGGAAATTGACAAGGGATAAATAGTTCATCAACCAAAGATTAAATAAAGTTGGGTTTTCCTAAAATAATTTTCTAAATAATTTTACAAAATAGAGAGAGTAAAATGAAAAAATTTCTAGAAAATTTAATTAGTATTTATAGAAGATAAAAATATACTAGGTATAAATCTTAAGATTCATATAATTTCTCTAAATAGAAATATAATATAGTTAATCCTGAAAAGAGAAGAAATTATAACATAAATCCCTACATTTGTATCATATTTTTGTATATGAATTAAAACCTCCAATATATTAAATAAATATTTTTATATATCCATTTTCCATGCATGTTCCAGTTTGATAGTTCTGATCCATGTATCTTTGTCAAGGATTAAATATATATAAAATCATAATAATTATATAATTACAATATTCACAAATTATATACCCTTTTAAAAGTATTTAGATAAAGTGTTAATGAAAAATGAATTATATCACATCATGGAGGTGGCAGTCTACACATACACATGAGTAATGTTTACACTTTTTGATGGGTGGAAAAAATAGGTATATAGTAATTATCCATTAAAGGATGATAATTATATAATAAATATCATATATATTCATTAAATCTATCTTTATTAATATCTGTGTAAAGAGTAAATGAAAAATGTATCACATCACTTCGTGGAAGTAATAATGTACATGTACACAAGAGTGGCGTCATCATTTTCCAATGGATAGTAAGTAGATATTAAATGAACGTAACATTAAAATAATGAAATATAATTATAGTTAATATACTTATTATTTCATTTCAATATGGTTATATAACATTTGGAGAAGGTTTATGAATAAATAAACATGAAAAATATTGGTAAGAACCTATACCTCTTCTTTAGGTATCCTCGTCAAAAAAGATCCTTAAGGATTATTAGAAGTGTATTTTGGGATGAATTAAACCCAAAGGTAATGTATAAGTATATTTTTATAGTATTTTGGTGGATCATTATTGAGTTAAATTACTAAATTTTTGTGGTGAAGAGTGGATATAAGGTTACCTTTTAGAAGTGAGGTGGGTGGAAAACATGTAAATAATTAAAAGGATATTATATTATATATGTCTTACTAAAGTAAAGTTGATCCAAAATAAAAAAATATAATATAATAATTATATGGTTTAAATCCTATCAACAAATCAACTAAATATTGTGTTTTGTAACATTTTAAACCCTATCTCTTTGTTAAACCCCTTTTTTGACCCTTTTCACCCTTACTGTGGTGATAAAATGTTTACCATGACAACTATTGATTAAAAAAAAACTATATTAAACTTACTGAATTATATTAATCATGATGATTAAAAATATGGAATAAATTTTACAATATTTAATTTTTATAACTTCCAAAAATTTATTTTTTAAATAAGTGCGCAAAACGCAACAAAAATAATTTCTAAAAAAACCTTTTTAATCATAAAACTGAACTTATTCTTATTCATTGACTAGTAAAACCCATTAAATTATTGATAAAATATTGTTTTTAAATTATTATATAAAAAATTAATTTAAATATTTCATTAAAATAGGTTTATTTTATTTTTTTAGATAAAAACACATTGTGCACATAAACATAGTTTTTCAGAAAGTATCTATTTTTTACATTCAAATGATTTTATTTTCATTTTATAATAACTAGATAAAAGTTGATTCATTTTATAAATGTGGAAAAATGCATTTTTATAAATTATCTATTCCTATTCATACCCTCTAATCCAACGGCTAGGTGATAATTATCAGATTAAATAACAATAATTCAATATAATATCATGGTTTGTTTAAACTCATTGTTGTGTGTAAAGTAATATATCAAAGACATACAATTTACGTCAATATAAATATATCATAAAAAATCATGTTGTAAAACTATACCCATTTATAAGAATTTTTCCTCTTAATTCCATCTCTCTGATACAAATAACAAAGGATACTTCTTCCTCATCACATCATTGAGTTCCCACATATCTCCCAAAAATTTATTATCTCACCACAAAACATTGACTAGGTGAGCGGTATTTTTTCTCAATACTTTTTATCTTTGATCTAGAATATCTACCAGTTATTCCTCATAAGATAAATCATGATCTATTAGTATGAACTCTAATTTTAGTTCATGTGAAAGATCACATATGCTCTTTCTTAGGAGAGATACATGGAATACAATGTCAAATTGAGAGAGATTTAGTGGATGTTCCTTGTAATAAGTAACCACCATGATACGATAAAAAATTATGAATAGACTAACATATATTTATTTATTTATATATATGTCTTGATATAAACTTCATAAACAATATTACAACCTTATTCAAAGGAGATATTTGTAGAAATACCTTTTCACCATATTCTAACCATACATTTCACAGGTGATGGTCAACATAAATTTTATATTGACTCTATGCTACACTGATGTGTGTTTTAATAGAGCTCAACATATCTATTATTTCCTTATATTTTTTAGTAGCTGATATCTTTATTTCTCTAACTTCATAAGAACACATTGGAGTTATGAACTTCCTGCTATAGAGGTCTTTATAAGGAGACATCATAATTCTTGAGTGAAAGCTATCATTGTATGAAAAATCGACTGGAGAAACATTTTGATCTAAAGAGCCTTTAAAATCAATATAATATTCCCTCAAAATGTCTTATAGGATTTGAATGGTACTCCCTGACTGACCATCTATCTAAGGATGATATGAATATATAAATTTCTCTTATGTATTCAAAGATTGTTAAATATTTCTATAGAGAATTGAGGTATACCTCATATCCTAATAACATACAATAGAATTTCGTACTCTATGAATCCTTATCACTTCATTAATATATATCATAGAAACTTGATCAAGAGATAAATATTATTTTATTTCAAGGAAATTTGATGAATTCATAAGGAAATATACTATAATTTCAATAACATTATGTCCTACAATTATTTTTTGGGAGTCTGATAATGAATTATATGGTATGGTTTTTCCATTTATATTCTGGTATAAGTAATGGTTAAAATACCCTTATTAGTTTTCCTCTTATCCATAACTATATAATATATGAAAAAATGAGATGCATACTTTACAATATCCCTTTTCATGTCGTCCCTCCAAAAAAATCATTCCAATATCTATATATATTTTTTCTTCCCCAATGAATTGAGAATGATGAACTATGATCTTCATCCAAAAACTCCTTCAAATATAGTATTTATGGGGAACATACTCAATTATTTAACCTTATTATTACATTACTATCCTGTTATAACTTAGGAATATTCCTCATAATATTCTATAGTTCAATATCTTCTTTATGTGCCTCTTTAATCCTCACATGGATGGATGGATGGTGAAATATTTATTTCAGAAAGAAATTAATTCCCACTTTATGATAATTTCATGATCTATATTATTTAAATCTATAAATATTTGATCTATTTAAATCATCCAGAGGGAAAAACTAGCATGATCATTCAAGATTTGGGCATCAACACCCTTGTTCAACTTCTCAGGGTTGTAATGTAATGAGTAGTAATAATATTTAATCAACAGTAAACATATCTTTTGAATCACATTCAACTATTTCAGTGTGATTATATACTTTAATATTTTAATATTAGTATTTATATCAAATATTTAAATATATAGATATTAAGTCCATATTTTCAACAATAAAATTATTACATCCAACTCCCAATCCCATGTTGGGTAATTTTTCTCATATAATCTCAATTATCATGATGAATAAGCTATCATCATATAATACTTCATGATTATGAATCCCAACCCCTCATTAAATTCATCATTATAGATCACAAAACCTTCTCCACTATTGGGTTGGGCGACCACAATTTCATTGATCAACCTTCTCTTTAATTCAATGAAATTTTATTTGTATTAATTGATCCAATGAAACTTGGATACCTTTTGAGTAAACATAGTTTTTACATTATATATCCATGATATATTAATGACAATTATTCAATAATATCCATATAACCCCTAGAAAATATGGATCTCAATTACCATGGATTTTCTAGAATATTTCACAATAACTTCTATTTTTGAAGGATCTGTTGATATACACTCTCTTGAGATTATATGACCCAAGAATGAAACATTATTTATCTGAAATTTATACTAGAAGAATTTTAAATATATAATATCCTTCCTTAAGGTCTTCAATATTATACATAAATGATCATCATACCCTTCCTTGATCTGGTAATATATATGAATATATTCATTAAAGGCTAATAATAAATAATCACGGAAATTTATAAGGACTATATTCATTAAATACTTGAAGATCATAGGGTCATTGGTAAGTCCAAATGGATTAAAAATAAATTTATAATGAAAATACCTTGTACAGAAGGATATCTAGGTATATCCTCATTATTGTCCCCCAATGTTTGATATACAGAATGAAGTTCAATCTTGAAAAAGTATTTATCTTTGAAGATTTGATTAAAAAATTCATCAATATATGTTAGAGGATACATGTTCAATACAGTGATATTTTAAAGTTCTTGATAATTAATGAAAAATAAATTGAACCATATTTCATCTTACTAAAATGAGTTGGTGCACCCCATGGCATGAACTCTACCATATGAAACTCTTATCAAGATTATATGGGATTTAATTCTTTAATTCCTACAACTCAATAATGAAAATTTTATAGGGATTCTTTGAAATATGTATATCCCCTAGTATATCTTATATTGAAATCTCAAATATATGATTCAAGGTAAGACTAAAAAAGTATTTAATAAATACATTAGCATAATCCTAAAAAAATAGGCATATCATCAATATAGAGGTTCTACCTGACTAGCTCAAATAAACATCCCTTATGATTAGGAATTAACACCCATATAATGGATGTCATTTCCATTAGATGTTTTTATTCATCCTTGCAGTAAAATACAATAATAATTTTATTTAGAATATAAAAAATAACCTTCATTCCTCTATAATTGATATAATATATATATATATAGATACCCAATGAAAGCCAAAAAAACATCAAATTTAAATTTAAGGGGAATGATAATATTTTTATTAGGAATATTCCCAAAAAGATTCTATTAGAGAGAAGTTATAGACTTTGTATTTGATCATCATATCCTTAAGATATTTCACCAATAATTCTACATATAATTGTTTTGGTAGTGATTTGATAGCCTCATAAAAATATTTAGAGATAAAATAGTGTATCGAGATATAATAAAATAATTCATTTTCAATTATAGAGTGGACAATAGGTGTAACTTTCTTGTCGTCATTTTTGTAACCCACTTTAGTAGTTGGGATCACATGACATATCCCTTTTTTCATGAAAGTAGAGATTTCTAATGTCGATTGTCATTATTAGCCCTATGATTTCTTCTTTGATTAGAATAATTTCCAAAATAATTTCAATAATAGAATTGGAGAGTGGGTGGCACATTCATATGAACTTTATCACCATTATTGAATAGCATCGTCACATCAAATAGGCATTATTTTTCTCAATGGACTCGTTTTCCACATTTAAAACATTTCATAGACCCCACATGAAAATTTACTATGAAATTAATTCAACACATATGATATGATGTAAGAGTAGTTTTCATTCCTCTATGGGTTTTATTATAATAATTTCCTAAAAATTCCATCTTTCACTTTTCTCCCTATAACCAAGAGGACAATGCGAGTATCTAATATTCATTTCTATCTTGAGATCACATCAAAAATATTCATTATATCTATCAAATTAACTTATAAACAATTAATTTTGGAGACCAGGTCTTAATCCACAAATGAATATATCAAATTTTCTTTCAATATTAAAGATAAGACTAGAAGAATACCTTGAAATTCTAGTGAAATTTTCCTCATATTTTCTAAAGTATTCTTCATCCTTCTAATTTATTTCCATTAATTCCCTTTCAATTTCATTTGTGAAGTGTTCTGGAAAAATAATTATTGAATATTATCTTATTAGACTCTTCCCAAGTCATGGAGTTAATTTCCCTCTCTTATATAATATTATTGAAAAGATTACACTATTGATCAACTTCACGTTCCAAAAGATACAAAACCAAAATAACATTATCTAGGTATTATAATTTGATAATATAGAGTAACCTTTCTATAGAATTGATCCATTACTCAATAATAGGTGGATTAGAGGAACCACTTGAGTAATGTGTACATTCACACATAAAATAATCAATATTTACTTGTTCTATCTTTTGGATATTTAGAATTTTATATTGGTTTATGTTACAATTAATATATTTAGTGATTTGGGTTTTAATAACCACACGATTATGAATCCTATATCCAATTTAATTTTTGATTCTCGTGAAGATAATTATTTCATGGGCATTACATTCATAGTTCACATGATTTCTCCATGTTCTAGCATTTTACTAAAACCAAAAAACATTGTGTGAGTATCAATCATAAATAATCAGAGTAAAAAATCATGTGATTTTTAAAATCATTGTTATGATGTTTGAAATTATGAAACCTTATTTCAACCCATGACACTTTAAGTTCACCTAAAAACACTATGGCTTGTCATCAGTTGTCATAGGATCTATCCTATTAATTATCATAATGGTTCATCAAATAAATGTGATTTAACCATAGAATATCTCTTTGGAGTGACTACTGAGGTGTTTAGTATTGAGAGCAGTCATCATGCACTGAGTGAAGATCAATTTGAAACTCAAAAATACATTTTTTGGTTGTTTACTTGTAACATACCACCTTCTCCTCATTGGTTTGAGAAGGCGATAATAATGATTCTTGGCCTTAAGTGACATCACCAAGACACCAAATGCTGGAAATAAATGAAGAAGAGTTTCAATAAATGTGGGAGGATGATTTACCCTTTATGAATAACACAATTAACCAACAAAACATAACCATACATACCAATATATGATTAATTATAACCATGGAAGACAACTCACCTTTTCTTATTTCAAAATCATTCTCAAATAAAGTGCTTCAATGGAAGACCACAACATTATGTAAACAATAGATGATAAAATAATAAAACTCCAAGATGATTAAAATAATTTTTTCTCAATAAGCTCCAAACTCCAACATCACCAAATAGACCATGTACCATAATGTACTGTGCAACATGTGAAACATTACCTTTTTCCATGTCCCAGTAGATAAAATCTGTAAAATCATTAATGTTCCAAAGAAGGGGTGAGTACTAAAACTGAGTAGCTTTTCCCCAATAACTTCCCTACTCACACCACTATGATAGAAGAGTTAGAAACATTTATATAAAACAGTTTATATACATAAATTTCCAAAACAGTTTGAATCAATTTCTAAAGTTCCATTTGGCATAACCATCACATTCCACATATCCATCCATGAATTTATCTTTGAGAATGTTTAATACTCATGAGCATTCTCTGATCGATCTACCATTTCATCACATGATAATTATACCCCAGACTCCATTATACTTATGGAACCAATAATATGGTCATATTTCAACCAAGCCTTGTAAATTCAATATAAATACAAAAATTAGTATTTCAAATACCATTTCCAAAACCATAATGCCAAAATCATTTCAATAAAATAACCTTTTATTGAGAACCCATTTTCCAAAAAACCATTTTACTAATCCTACTAGATTATATTTTAAAATCAACATTTTAAAATCAACATTTTAAAATCAACATTTTAAAATCAACATTTTAAAATCAAGAAACTAAATCCCTTTACATAACAATTCACCACAATTTCACATTTTCACAAAAAAACATAAATTATCAGTAAATAGGCTTTATACCATGATTTTATCAAAACATTAATAATCAATTTCATTAATCATAATTAGTTTGAAACTGAGATAATAAATCCTAGAAATCGGAGTTGATAGTGACTCCACGTACCTCAATAGTTTTGGAGAAAATGATATGAAGATGAAGAATGCCAATGAAACGGAGCTAAAAATTCACAAACCCACCTTATATATATCCCACTATGAAAACCATGACAAAATCTAAACTTATTTGGAGTACATGACCATTGATCTACCCACAATGTTTATAGATATAAGAACTTGATAATTGGGGATAATTCGATCTAATAATAATATGAAGAACAATGAAGAACAAAAAATTACCATAAGGAATTGGATTTTAATCACCAAGAGAAGACTTCAGATCACCTCCTGATCTACGAAAGAACCTTATTTAATATTTGGAGAACAAAATACCGAGTTAGGGCCACATAAGAGGTGGAATGAGGCAGTAAACATTAAGGCCGACCCAGATCCACTTTTAAATAAGTCGGTTTTGACCAATGCATAGTTAGAAAAACCATGTGTTAACCATGAGTTAAATACTAATTCAAATATGAACCTTTACATGGTCTCCTCAAACGGTGTCCAAAACCATTCTCCAACCATGCCGAAGCCACTACCTTAAACATTCAACACCCCACGGTTTCTCTTAGGTTGTCATACATTTTGGACAAACCATGTGCCTCTCATACATATTACCTTTAGCTGAAAAAAAGATTTAAAGTTCTCCAAACCTCAACCATTTACATTATATCCTTAAAATCAAAATGAATGCATTACATACCAGAAACAGTGGTTGCAACATTCTCCCCGCCATTAATCTTCCCATCCCCCCAAACTAGAAAAATCCCATTTCCATAAAAGTGATCAGACCATTTCACTTTCATTTCTTTCTCGCATTACAAAGTATCTTCCTAAACATGACCATGTTGTCAAAAAACTCTTACTAGATCAATGCTTTTTTATAAAATAATTTCTCTTGGTTATCTGCAATTTTCAATAGGATATGTATCGATGAAGAATACATCTCTTGGTCATCGTGATCCCAACTGATCACATGATCAGAAATAGGTTGTTACTTTTTTAGCTATTAATCATGGAATACATTATGCACCGCACTGAACAGTGGTGGCAATTAAAACCGATTTTCCACTTCTCCAACCCATTCTAGTATCTCAACAGAGCATATGTATCAAGGAGTTAATGTTCCTTACATCGAAAAACATCGATAACCAAGCCTTGGATAAATCCTCAAGAACACATGATCACTCACCATGAATGACAATGCTCAACAATGATGATCCGCACAAGATTTCTGATGGCTCTAAGCTGTCTCCATCTATTTTATGATCTAATTGATCTTATCTACTTCTTCTGGGACACGTTTAGACCCAACTAGTGAAGTATCACCAGTTTCCACCCATCATAATGAAGAATGACAAGGAAGCCCATATAATTATTCGAAAGGATCAATATGTATCGAGATATATAGTTTTTATTATATGAGAAATACATTAAGGGTATGTGCTCTTCTCATCAGCAACCAAAATCCAATACACAATCCCATAAGAAGACTTATAATGTTTGTATCGCCCTTTCTTATTTCCCATCCATCTATGGACGTCATGCCGTACTCATAGTCAATTGAGTTCCAATGTATTTATGTACGGATTTCCAAAAATTTAGATGCAATCCTCAGATCTCTGTCTGAAACTATTGAAACTAATATTCCATGTATCTTTACCGCTTATTGGAAATTGAATTTTTACATATCCTCCACATTATGAGTTTCATGAATAGATATTAAATGAGCAAACTTGGTGAGTTGATCTACTATCAACCACATGGAATCATGTTTCTAAACCATTCTTGGGATACCTGTAACCAAATCCATAGAAATATTCTACCACTTCCACATAGGGATATGTAAAGACTGCAACATACCTTTTGGTCACTGATTCTCTTCCTGAACTTGATGAAAAGCTTAGTACGTTGAAACAAACTCATCCACCTTCTATTTCATACCATTCACCCAGAACTATGCATTCAATGATTTATACTTTTTCGGTATTCCCAGATGAACAACCCTTCTCAAATGGTGGTAATAATGAAGAAGTTTTTCTTGAAAATACATAGGTACAACCATCCGATTCCTGAACCACATCACTGAACTCCCATCCATCCTTCATCTCTTAATGGCCTCCCTAACATTAATTTTTGACCTCCTTATAACACATTCAGAATCATATGTACGTTCTTCCTTTACTGTCTTTATCAAATCAGGAACCATAGAAATTGAAAATAAAACTACAATATCAACACGGTCCTCACATTCCACATGCATGTCGGCTAGGACCAACATTAACTACCACTCGTCTAAATATTCTTTTTCTACTTGAGTATATGAATTTATGATTAATGCATCTAAAACTATATTTCATTTTCCAATTGTATATATCAATTCAAAGTAAAACATATGGAGATATTAAATCAATATAATTTTCCTTATATTCAAATCTCATTGCGAGGAAATATGTTTCAATCTCTTTTGATCCATGAACTCCATAAATTTCTCACAAAAGAGATAATGATGCCAAGTCTTCAATTCAAGGACGAATACAACTAACACTAAATCATTTTTGGGTAATTATTCTCCTGAACTCTTAAAATCATTGATCCATAAGCAAAAACATTGTCTCCCTGCATGAGAACCCATCTCAAGCCCGATCTCAAAGCATCGCAACACACCACATACCCCTATCCTGATTCCAGTAATATCAAGATTAGTTCTTATGTAATAAGAACTTTCAACTCTTGGAAATTCATCTGACATTTCTCAGTATATTGTATTGGAATGTTATTCTCTGTCAAAGCTATCATAGCTTATTCTAGTCATGGGAATTCATGGTAAAATAATCAGTAATAACCAATGAGACCAAGAAAGCTGCATATCTCAGAGACTTTCTTTGGTGGTTTCCAAAATATAACAACTACTATATTTTCTAGATCAATATAAAAAACTTTTTAAAAATTTACTTAAATAACAAAGCGTACTTATTGTATCCAAAAATAACACTTAGATAGTTTGGAATAAGAGAAATCATCTCTCATGTTTCCCAACACAACTGATAAGTATTCTTCGTGTTCATCCCTAGTATATACTAGTACATAATCCACAAAAAGCACAAAAAATAATCTCAATATCTATTAAATATCCAATTCATAAATTCCATAAAGACTGATGGTGCACATGTAAGATCGAAATGCATTAGTACAAATTCATAATGGCCATATCTTCTTCTGAAGTTGTTTTTAGAATATCCTCCTTCAGAATTCGTAATTGGTGATATCCTGATCACATGTTAGTTTTAGAAAACCACTGATCTCCCCTCCATTGATAAAAAATGCCATCAATGTGTGGAATTGGATATTTACTCCTTATCGTAACTTTTTTAATCTCACAATTTTCCACACACATCCTTAGAGTTCCATCTACTTTCCTCAAAAACTAGACCAGTGGTGCCCACAGAGATGTGGTCAACCAAATGAAACCTTTGACTTCCATCTCTACTAACTACACTTTCAATTCTATTAATTTTTTTTTGGCTCCTTTAGGTAACTGGTATGTGAGATAGTACTAGTCCCTAGGGGGAGACAGATCATAAACTCCATTTCTCATACTGGTGGAAAACCTGAGAGAATTTTAGGGAAAAAATATAGAAATTGATCCATGACTTCTACATAATAGTTACACTTGATCTCTTCCATCGATGAAAAAGTCAATGCCACCAAATAGTAAGATATTGTTCCCACTACTGGTGCCAGAAAACCCATTACACCTATCTTTATAACCCATTATCCACTGAATAGGTGCTCAACACCATCCTCAGTTGTGAAATTAACTGTTCTTCTATAATAGTCAATATATTCCTTTAATGTTGTCAACCAATCTATAAGCATGATTAGGTCATAGAAATCTATATCCAACACCAAGAATTTCCATTTCAGTTTATCTCCATCAATTATTATAGAACATGTTATACACAAAAGGCTTGACATTCTCTTTGACTAGGAGGAGTTCGATGTTTTATCACAAAAGGCATCATATTAAGTTTTAAACATATAAAATCAATATCATGAGAAGAAATGAAGGAACGCTCTGAAAAAATATCAAAAAACACTCGAATAAGGGTGGAATTTAAAAGAATCATACCTCTCACCATCGATGGGCCGATCTGATCATCTACATTCATCTACACATCTCTGTATAATTTCTTCATCGCTACACTCTGTATAATAAACCATCTCTTCAATAAACACTTAAAATTGATTTATTACATATGTTTTCACTTAATAAAACTCTGAGTATTGAGAGCTATAGTGTCTTGGGAAATTAAGAACATTACATAACAACTTTAAACGTAAAATACAACATCTTTATTGAAAATTATGTTTATATGACAAACTCATTCCTTCGTACTTAACACTGAGTTGGATAACATTAGGACATACATAAGAAATGGGTTATCTATAAGGATTATTAAGGTGTTAATAAAGGCATAAAATGAAGAATACAATACATGTTAGGAAATAGTCATATCAATGGAGCATAAGAGAAACATGAACATAAAGGAATGATATAGCATGATTATCATATCATGGAAATGTGGAAACAACATAAAACAAGATATTAACATGAGATAAGGATCATTACACATGGTTTAACATGAATAAACTCTCATTGAACATGAATTAGCATGAATAAACCCTCATTGTACTTGATTTAGTAAGATTAAACCCTAATTTCAGTTGAATTAGCATGAGTAAACCTTCATTGCACTTGAATTTGCATGAGTAAACCCTCATTGCACTTGAATTATCACACGTAAACCACCATTGTACTTGAATTAGCACGTGTAAACCATCATTGAACTTGAATTAACATAATTAAACCCTCATTTGACATGGATTATCTTGATACGAAACATTACTTAATGCATTGGAGCGTTATCAGGGCACACCCTTTATAAACATTTAATTTCATGCATATGTGTGCCACATGGATCATATAATATGGAAGAAGTCAACATCATAATTATCAAAAGATAGAGGAATGTGGAATAAATTCATCAAATTCAATAATCAATAAGTATATATTCATAAAGGTGAATAACCTTGATAGAGAAATGTGTTTGGTATTCACTACACATTGATTTTGGAATGGAAAATTACGGTGCAATTTCGACAGCCTAACGGTGTGACATTAAATATCAGAAAAATGGTTGATGAGAGGGAAAGGTTTATCTCATTATATTTACATGAAATGGATAATAAGAGATTCATATAGAAACTTGTCTGAAATCAAATAATTTGGTAATAGAAGGCTTGACATAAGAATGAAACTTGAAGAAAGATGAGAAATGGAATAACTCTAATGAAATTTTGGCATGGTAACATGTGTACATGGGGGGATTAATGAGAGAGAAAGAGGTATATCTTCATTAAAACATAATAAGGTCAGTATGGGGGAGGTGAATAATCATACCCCAACAATTTCAATTAAAATTAAAATGGTATATCAATATAAATAAATATGGACGAAAATGAAAAAAGAAGAGATCCCTTAAAAACTTTTGGCATGGTAACGAGAGTACATAAGGTTTCATAAGAGGGTTAAGTGAGAGTTAAAGGGGATATTATGATTTATAAATAAAATGATCAGTAGGGATGGTATTTAATAACATATATCATCATAATAATAAAATATATTAAAAGACATAACATGAAAATAATGCTTGTTAAAAGAAGAAGGTGGAAGATCCTTTGCGAAATGTTGGCATAGTAACGGCTTAAGTAAAGGTCAAAATGAGGAAGGATAAATAATCCCTCATTAAAATAAAATAAAATTTATCGTAATATATTGATTATAAAATAATTCTATTATAACCATTTGAAATTACGTGTACTACTTTCAAATAAGAAGCTTGAATTTGAAAGGAGACGAAAGTGAGGATCCCTTACCTGGAAGTGTGAACCCCAAGGCTTGTGAGAGGCTTGAGAGAGGATTCATGAGAGATTGGGGAAACTTGGGAGGATTATAGAGATATTAGGGAAGAGGTTGTCAAGCTATAATTGGTTTTAAGGAAGATTAATGGATCATTGAGTGGGTTAATATAGGAAAGGAGAGGGAATTTTTTATTATTTAGGTTTTGGACACTACACATTTAACTAATAAAAACCACAAACCATCCCATGTTTTTTGCCCAATGTTTCTGAAAAAGGTAATTAGTATACAATATTTTATATTTCCATGGGCCGAAGATATTAAAATATTAGGCTTGCTTATTTAGAGGTGAGTCACAATCTCAAGGAAATCATTTTAAAATGTTAAAATATTTTATAAGTCTTGGTGGGTCCCCTAAGGTATTATAAAATTAATCAAAAAAATATAAAATCGCAATATTTTAAAGGTAAAATATATATTGGACTATTTCACTTTTTATAGTATTTTATTACATCACTATTGGGTCATTATGATGTTATAAAACAAAATATATATTTATAAAGAATTAAATTTTTACCCAAAAATTCGACTGTATCTTAAAATTATGACAACTTCACCATTGGATAATTTGTATTCCCTGATTCCAAAAATAATATTTATTTTATCTAAATAATTTTTGAAATATTTTAATTTTACATTTTAAAATAAAAACTAACATTTATTGAAAATTCATGGGTTTTGACAAAAACAGTTTTCAAACCTTAATAAAAATTCTAATTGTATTCATAAAAATTATACGATCATTTATATTTAATAAAAATTAATTTAGTAGTAATAATTTAACACAATATTATTTAACTAAAAAGTACATTAATTCATCAAAATATATTTATTAATTTAATTTAAATATTAACTAAAAAACTATTTTTTATTTAAAAACCATTAACAAAGTTGCAATAATAAAATGAATGTATATTAATAATTATATAAAAAAATAATGAAAATAATCATAATGATTGGGTCTTCTTACATACGGTATGGTGTGCGATGGTAGGGATTTCTTGGGGTCGTTCGGTGAACATGGTTTGGGTCGTGATCTTGATCTTCTCTCGTAAACGATTTCACTCATGCTTATGTTGTTGGATCTCAGCTTGGTATTGGTCTAAAAAATCCCAGAAATGGCATATCCCTCAAAATATCGGACACCTGGGCTACAAATGGAACGATCATACTGGTCAAGACCATCACTTACTTTGTCTGTGTCAAAAGGATTTGTTAAAACCCTATAAATATACTAGTCCCATGATTAATATTTGATGGCTATATTATCAATGGTAACCATATTTTATGGTTATTTAATCCCAACTGGATAAAATAAAAAGTACATTCGTTATCTTTATTCAAAAGACATTTAATTAATTAAAAGAAATGGAATTTTGTTCATGAAGGTTCGCGCCGTTCAAAACTTCCCCCTTATGAAATTATTCCCTATAAATTTCTTTTCCCACTCTAAAATAGATTAGGGTAACTTTTCCTCATCACTTCCTTCGGTTCCCATATTTCTTCTTCAAACATTTGATTTCTCCTCAACACTTTGACAAGGGGCATTGTCTTATTTCATTACACTTTTTCCCAGTAATCTAAAATCTTCACCGTATTTTCCTAATAGAAGGGGTCATTCTCCAATGGTACCACCTTTATATTTAGTAAATGTGATGTATTAGTTATTTACTTCCTCAATAGTGATACATGGAATATATCATGTACTAGATACAGGTTTGGTGGGAGTGATAGTAGATAGGACACTACTCCAATGAGATCAAGGATCTCAAAAGGGCTGATGTACCTTGGAATAAGATTAACCTTATTACCAAATCTCATAACTCTCTTCAACGATGATATATAGAGGAATACTATGTCTCCAACATAAAAATCTATGTCTCTTCGATGATTGTCTGCATAAATATTTTGTTGACTCTGATCAGTTTGATGTGCTGTTAGATGTTATTATCCTTCTCCACCATTTCTTCAACCATTTCTGGACAGAGAAGTTTTCTCTCCCCAACATCATCCCAACAAGTCAGTGTTCTTCACCTCTTCCCATAAAGGGCCTCATAAGGATCCAATTAGATGCTTGAGTGGAAACTATTGATGTAATAGAACTCAACCAGAGGCAGATGTGGATCCTGTCATCCTTTGAAGTCCATTGAGAATGCTCTCAACATGGCCTAAGGTGTTTGGATAGTCCACTTAGATAGAAACTCAGTGTGAGGATGATAATATTTACAGATTTTTATCTCAGTATTCAAAGCATGTTGGAGACTCTTTCAAAACATAGAGGAGAATCTTGGATCTTGATTAGATACAATAGGTAGTAGTACTCAATTCAACCTTACCACATCTCTGATCTAGTGAATTGAATAATTACATGGACATAAATAAATGATCTCATAATGAGGTAATACATATTACCATACCTCTAAAACTATTAGGAACTTTCACAAGATAGTTTAAATATGTGGGTAGAAACCCACCTAACTTTGCTAACAGATTTTCCTCATGAGACCTATTGATGCATTGTGGGCCTGTCTATAACTAGACCCAACCATCAATTATGAAGTACAATGCATTTCCCAAATGAAAGGGGTGAAACATAGTCAACATAAATCTTAATATTGAAAAAATACATATTTAATGTTAATACTTACCCCAATCAATTAAAAATAATCACAAAAAGACAAGATTAATATGGTGAATGGTAATAAAATTTTACATCCTCATTCAAATAGATTTTAAACCAAAAAATTAATGAATAAGGATGGTATAAATATAATATGTCCTTATTGGATCATAAGTATTGTAAAGGGTTGATGTAATTTATGAATATAAAAACCACAAAAATGTCATTAAAATCATCTTTGAAGTAAATAAACTTTTCACATTGATTTTTTAAAAAAAGGTTCACAAAATATTTTGAAAATTATCTTCATTGAAAATTAATATTTAAAACAATTAAAATCATCTATAAAACATTAGTTGTTAATGATTTTATAAAATTCTATTCATGTCATACAAGTAAAATTAAATATTCCATTCACATATTTAGTAACAGAATAATAGGCATTATTGGGAAAATAACATGAATATTCCATTAAATTGTTTTTTTACAAAGTATCAAATGTGTAAAAATTTCTTTAATAAATCATTTTATAAAACATAGTTTTATAAGAAAAATTATTTTCGTCTAATGAGAGAAATGATTTTAGATTTTTTTAATTTTTTTAAATAATTTTAAGTAATAAATAGTAGGAAAATGGTACTATTACTTGAAACATTCATGAATAACAAAAGGATAATGAAATATATTAAATTTATTATATATATATATATATATATATATAATTTCCCTAAGGAATACTTAAACACAAACAATCCCAAATAACGATGAGATTGTAAAAGAAACCCTTACCACTTTGGTTACATTTGAATCATAAGACCTATGGATGAAATAACATAGAAAATTTAAATTACATGGATATAAATATATTCATGGCATAAAATATCAAAAACGGAATTATGTGCACCACATAAAGGAATATTGGGTGAATATATCGTATGCCTCATAAAAGTAAATGTGAGACGAGAAACCCTTACCTTAGGATTGAATTCCTTTGTATTTTTTTGAACCTAATGTATAATAAATATAGGGTTATTATATATATATATATATATATTAAATAACCATATTCATATATGACATACCATATATTATTTATTTATAGTTATTTTTCACCTTTTTATTAACAATTATTTGTTAAAATCAATGTTTCAGGTGATAATTGCTTCATTTTACATGTTTATTGCAGATCACTAATTTTGGCCATTTTAATTTAATCATGGTTAAATAATCTGAATAATTTTAACCATGATATAAATATCATAAATATTTATTATATATGTTTTGGTAGTGATCTATTAATTTTAGAGATAGAAAATGGATTACACCATTAATGGAGACGGTGTGTCGTACGTACACATGAACACTATTTTCAATTTTCTCTAAGGATTAAATGAATGGAAAATAAATACTAATTTATACTTACTGAATCGTTATTGTTTTATATATATATTTTTTATATAAATAAAATAAATCCTTATTAACATCCATGTAAAAATAAAATGAAAACATTCCAAATCGCTATATAGAGGTGGTAGTCCATACATATGCACGAGTGATGTTATTATTTTCCAACGGATTCGAAGGTACAAAGTTATAAGTGATATTATATTTCTATAAGTATTATTATTTCATAAATATCACATTTATTGATTAATTTTTACTTATTAGCTACCATGTAATGAGTATGTAAAAAAAGAAACACATCACTTCACGAAGTGGTAGCCCGCCGTATATACGAGCAACGTTATCATATCCCCGACAAAAAGAAAGTATAATGGTATGTTTATTATAATAATTTAATATGAATAAATATAATTTACATATGTTAAATCTATCATTATATCATTCCTTGAAATGTGGTTGTGGGAAACATATTACATAGGTTTGTGAGGCGGTCGTCATTCATGCACATGATCAACAGTTTTGCTTCCCATTTGATGGAATTGAATATGGATATGGGTTATCACATTGAAATAGTAATATATCAGTATATATGATATATTTTTGTTATTATATTATCATAGTTGAATAATTTTTGAAGGATGTGGAAGAATAAATAAAAAAAAATATGCACATTTAATAATTTTACCTCTTCTTCGGAGAGCCTCTTTAGTTTACACTTGAGGCCTTATTAGGAGGAATTAATAATAAAAATATGGAAACTTATATGTTGGGTGGGAATTTTTCATGATATTTTTGTAGGTATTTTTTTCGAAAAGGTTTTTGAATGTGTGGATAGGGGAGGAGATGGGGTGGACATTTATAAGTGGGTGAGAGGATACACATGAAATATTTGAAAAGATAAAGTGATACCCACATTTTTATCATTCCATAAGCATAAAAGTGGACATGTATAAAATATTAGAGGTTATATAAGGTCTATATATATCCATAAATTGGATTTGGGAAATATTTAGGTCATTTTAACACTTATCTTCTTAGTTTAATCCCCATGTAAACCCTTTTTTACCTTAACCACAAAAATTTATTTTTATTGTTTTCACTATTTATTATGGCCAAAAAATTAGTTTACCATATTAGGTAGTATAATTTTTTATTATTACATATATTTACGGATTCATTCCCAAATTAAATTCACATAAGTGGTAGAATTATATTTAAAATTTAACTGTAGACGTGACGATAGAGCAATTGTCCAAAAATAATAATTTCATAAGTATGGAATGATTTCAAATAAAAATTCAATATGAAATTGATTAAAATGAACAAAATTAGTCAAATTGAAATATTTTTTTACAAATTTATCTTTAAAACCAATTTATAATATAATTTATCTTTTTAAATAATTGAAAACAAATGCAGTTTTTAATACAAATATGTATTTTTCGCTATTCATCAAAAAACTTACACTTTTTAGAAAATTATAAAAAAATCACCAAAAGGTATTTTTGACATTTAGATTTAAAAAATTAAGTTTATTTTTTCAAATAAATTTTATGTAATTCATAAAAAATAATTTTAAATTATGTGGACAAAGTGTGAATAATCCAACTTTTAGAAAAATGCAGTTTTTTGAAAAAATATTTCTCTCCCTTTCAAATGGACCTTATTTTATTATAACCAATACATAACCATTGAATTTATTGTTTACATGTTTATACCATATAATTTTTATAACATAGTTATCACAATTCATGCCCTTTATCATAATGGATCAGTTAAAATGGTAAAGCATAAATAATAATATTTTAATATAGTATGGTGTTTTGTTTAAAATTAGAGTAAAATGCCATAAAAGATATCAAATAGATTGGATTTAATGAAATATATCATAATGTATTAGTGTTTTATATTCTCTTATAAGCTTGTAATTTTGTGTCACATATGCTATCAAAAATGATGGTCCTATTTTAAAATCTCATGGTGTTACATTCAAACCCCTTAAATAAATTATGTACTCACAATTTAATCATGATCCTTATAATTAAGTGTTTTACGTTAAAAACTACATTTTTTAGAAACCCACATCACAAAAGGGGTTCCTAGAACTTCTTCATGATAAGAGATAAACTAGAGTACCAAGGTCATTCATAATAACATGTCACTAGGTGTCTAACATGGAGAACATTGATGTCCATTGAAAATATGGACATGGAAGAAAAATACTAACACCCATATATTAATAGAGAATGAAAGATAAAGTGTTTAAGATAAATTTACTCACCCAAAACAATAAATAATGTGATGAGTTAAAAGTCCATTGATATAAGAAAAATCAAATTAATAAGATAACATCCTTATCTAAAGATATTTTTATTAAAATTGGGCTATTCTATTACTATTATGATAGAGAACACAAAATAATATACTTAAAATTTCATCCATTTTTTATGATTAAATCTATTACTAATTCACATATTACTCCATGAAATGAATATCCAATATGAATCTTTATGCCCGAAAGAAAAAATTGACATTCAATAGATCATTAGATCAATAATATTAGGGTAAGTTATTCCTTCTATCTCTATATATTTTGTAAGACCAAAATGGTTATCAAAGGACATACAAAAACACCCAAGTTTCAACTTAATACTTTCCATAAATATTTATCCTTAATAATCATCCAAAATATATCTGACCAAATTCAATATCTGAAAATTTAAAATAGATGTCACTAAATAAATATTATATTCCCCAAAGAATATAAAGTGTCTATTAATGTCGCATTCCAAATATATGAATACCCTGATCACTATAAATAACTAATGAAAACATGAATTCTTCCAAAAATAAAATCCAAGGTTGTTGAATATATTCCACAAAACCAAACATGTAGTAAAATCTGAAAAAGATAACATAAATCACTAAACAATTTCAATGATACCAGTACTATCCCATTAATATCTCTTTATCATTATTAGATCAACAACATCAATATAATATTGATCATTTTCATTAATATTCTCTTATACAAAAAGATCAACTTTACATAGAATCACTTTTCATGGTTATCAGTACTATTCATCATTTGCTTTTGGATCCTTATAGAAAAGGAACTACAGTAAAATCATGATAAATTTTATGATTATTATAATGATAATATCATTTATAAAATACTTATACAATATATTTCTTGAATCCAAATGTAATCACTTTAATCATTCCACATGGGTTAAATCTATAGTATAAGCTTCCCTTTATCCCTTAGCTTCTTTTAGAGTACGTTCCCTTTATTCATGGGAGATTCATTTTCTTCAAGTGATATATCCTTAACATCAAAGAATTAAACATTATAAACATATTTTATTACCTTTGAATCATGATAATAGTGGAATTTCTCTCCACACTTTCAGAAAATTCATTTTCCCTTTAGGTAAGTACCGAGTGTTTCATTCAATAATTATCACATGTGAAAAAAATACTTCTTTCCATTCTTCCATTTATCCATATTTTATCTTCTATCCTCTAATTTTCTATCTTTCCTTTAAATCCATAAGATTTAGAGAATTCTATTTCTATCTTTGTAAAACATGATACTATTTCTTTGTATAATGGGAATGTTTGGGATACTAATTCATATAAAAGGATTAGATTTAATACATCAAATAAATAGTCAATATTACTCTTTTAATTACATACTTAGTCCAAAAAATACCTTTCTAACCTCATAATTTTGGCTTTATAATTATCTATATTTTCATATTCCATTTATCTTTGACTCATGAATTGTCTCTACATATCCACTCATTGCTTATGAGAAAAAACTTTTCCATGAAGTGTATCTTAAAATATATTCATTCTATGTATGATATATCTTCTTCATCCTTATTTTATTTAATCTATTACCACAAATGATCCATATCTCCAGAGGGATGAAAAACTAGAATAACAACATTCTCCCTTTCATCACAACCCAAATCAAGAAATATCTTTTCTATGAATTGATCTATTTTTTAGATACAAATAGATTTGTAGTCCCATTGAATGATGGAGGATTTAACACATAAAGTGGTCTATAATTTTTACAACACATGGTGGATCAGTAGGCTAATCGATACAGGTAATTTATTTCTCATAACCTGAGACAAAATTCCCAATATAGTTATAATTTATTCAATTCTAGCCATAGCTCCAGATCCAGCTACATTATCCTTCTCATGAGGGAAAGACCAATATAGGGTACATTAATTGATACAATTCCCATTAATTATAGTAGGGACCATTTATAAAAAATTTAATAAACTAGAATAGATCATAAAATTATGAAATTTAATGTATAATCTCAATACTAGTGAAAGAATTAACATAATATGGAAAAAAATTATGTATAGGTAATCTCATAATCACAAACATAGTTTCTTTGGGAAGGTTATAAAATTATAAAAAAAAATCAAATCCTTCATAATGGATTGGAACAAAAATGTAAAGTAACTATGGAATTTCCATCAAGAATTTCAAACTAGGTGTGCATTAACACCCATTGTTTATACCAGGTAATGACTGAGTCAAGCATGACACACTATTTTCAGAGTTATTACACCTAGGAACTTCTATTCCACAGCCATATCAACTTTTAGTAGCCTAATAGGTATGTATTTCTAGAAAAAAAACATAATCTCAACCTTACCAAAATTTTAAGATGTCATCATATACTCAATATTATCCTTAAATTAAGTTATAGATTTATATTCTCTAGTCTATGTTTTCTCAAATCTAGTTCCCAAGGTTTCAACTAAAATTAATTTAATAAAAACTACAAATACTACAGCCCTATTGGCCAGAATCCAGTGGTTACATTATTACACTATCATATGATAAAAGGAATCACATCTCAAAGGACCTAATAGTTTATTAGTATTGATAAACCAGACACATATTTTAAATTGACATTACACTTTAAACATACAACACACAGGTGATTTCCTTATGAATTCCATTATTCTCTTTATCATATCCCTACAATCAACCATAACACACATTCTGGTATCCTAGAAAAAATAAAACAAAAGAAAGTGGTGAGATCAAATGCTCAATAAGGGTACAATTACAAGGTAATATATCATGAATAAATAAACATAATCAATATATAATGATAAATTTGAAACATCTATGTGTTTTCCATGTAATTTATTTGAATATATGTAGAAATATTTTTCAGACTAGGTGATAATATGGTGTGGGATTCTAAGGCATAGTGTGTCTATAATTAATGTTTCAAAATTATTAAATATATTAATTTCACACAAAAATATTTTTCTAGAAAAATGTTTAATAACTTATAAATGAACAATCAAAATTAAAAATATAAGGATTGTGTTGTGTTCATAGTGTAGGTTTTACCCTAGGCATGACATAACCTTGGACCATGTAAGATTTTCAGGTTGAGCGTGGTCATGGGAGAATGTTTAAATAAAATAATAAAATAAGATAATTTATTTAATTAAATTACCATGACATGAATTTTATTATAAATATATGGCTATGGGGAAACACCAAGGTTAGATGCATAACCCTTGATCCATTTAACAGAGCCTTGGAGGATCATTCTCAAGTGAACAATAACCATATCAAGGATCAAAAATTAGTGTAAAAAGAATTTCAAGGATCTCATCAATGATAATGACGTAGATTCATTATTCATCAGAGATCTATCCATCTCATGGTAGGACAAATTTTTATTTCTACTTATCCATGTTCTATCTCTATAATGATGAATGTGAATCAATTAACTATCGAATTGATTCATAGATCATGCATATTACCGGTACGGTCTAGATTTATTCTGGATTTAGGATGTTTATTGATGATTATATTACATATATTTGTTGACAATCCTAATTAAAATTAATCAAGGATAAAAAACATTTTCTATGGTTTGTTCCTCATGTTTCTGGTTTTTTATATTATTCCCCCATTCATTATTTTTCACAGGTAAATCTATTGGACCACAGTTCGATGAATGCTGATAAATAAATAAGTGCACACCCATTTTCTGGAAAATGGATTGATACCATATACGTGAGTTTTGATTCATGATGGGATTAAGATACGATGACTAAATGAGACTTTATTGGAGTTATTTTCATGATCTTTGATGTCTGGTAAATGAGAGATGCAAAAGATGGTTTTACCATGAGTTTCTTATTTCTAGATTCTAGTGAGTGGTGATGGAGAGGCTTTGTCGGACCAAAATCATAATCTCCAGCAAGATCTATAGTGAAACCATAGGCTATAGTTATATGGGAATACATGGAGGAGGAACCTCATAATCTATAGAATTACACTACGTATAATCTAGGACTACACCCTGCATGGGACTCTCTGTATGGTTATAGGGTTTCCACGTAGAGATAAGGATAACATTACCTATGACACATGTCACATTATAAGTGACCCTTTTCTGACCAGTTCTACATGTACAAATGGTGTACGCCCAGTGGCCCAAGAAGTATTACACACTGTGTGGGCATTCCATATTTAGTATACAATACGGTATATATCTAAACATGTTAAGGGAGTAAATTCCTAGGAGGCAGTGCAAACCTACATAATATGCGTAGTAGGTCACACCAGTACTCAGACATGGACACCGACAAAGACATAGGTCATGCTACATGGGTAAAACCTAGTGGAAATGGTACATTCCTTGCATATCATGTACATTCAGTGTACTTCTACAAATATGGATTGGATCAATTTTCATCTTAATCTTGTAAATGTTTTTTTGGGTTACAATCACTTGATCCATTTCCCTATGGTTTTAGTATGAAGTCATGTCCTATTCATAGGATTGTGACCCCCTCCGAGGAAATTCAGTCTCCCATAGTGTTTTTGGAATTCTTCCATGAGGCTCAGAGCAAGATTCTCTATTCCAATATTTTCCCTAGGTGGGGTTCTTGGTATCATTATAACCAACACTACATGGTAATAGATCCCATAATTATTAGGATAATCCAGTTGGGATTGTTGGTATACCCTATGGACTTAGGTTTGATCCCCATCTATTTACCGATCTAGTTAGATTTCTAGTATATACTCTTATGGTGAGACCAAATGAGACCAGCCTATCATATGGACATCATCAGGGCTATTTGACTAATGGAGTGTGTTCTATTATATTAGTTTTATATGGAAGCTTTCAATAACAATCCAAGGATATCTTTATGGTTGCGACCTTACCATGAGATAGTGTTTCTGACATGAGCATATTTGGACATTCATGTTATGTATACTGTTGATAAATCCCTGTGATGATCTGACTATTATTCTTGATTCTATATTCATAGGAATTTTGGGTTTTCTTAATGGGTATTGTTATACTCACCCATGCATGGTATTTTCCATCACGTATAATGGATTTTGCAGACGGCCAAATATTTTATGGATTCCTAGAATCAGTGGAGATTAGTGTTCTAGACAGATCATGGTGTGTTCCAATGATTACATTGACAACAATCCTCTCCTAATTCATAGGTTTTACTTGTTCATAGTTTCTTTGGGTGGAATTTTATTGGGACCTTTATTTTTAGTACTATTTTACATACTATAATTGTGGGATTTTAAATGAATGCATTCATTTTTATTAGATATGTTAAATTTCATAATTATATGGTCTTGGAGATTAGTGCATGTATAAATTTATATTAGTGTAAGTCCCCCAATTTGTGTGATATTACTACTTGGCGCCAGTCAATATCCCTTGTACTATTGCAGGTAGGCTTTGGGTAGTCACGACTCGACCCCTATTAGGCATGGTCATGACAGAGTAGTATTATAGGTAGTCGGTTCTACCTTAGTACCGAATTCAATGATATTAGTTTTGGTTTTATGGAAATTTTGTTAAGTGTTTTAAGTTTATCTCCCAAGAATGGGACTCCGGTGTTGGTGTGACAGCTGGCATATCTATTCACCAAGACATTGAAAACCTTCTAATCAGTACATATAGAGACTAGTTTGGGGGAATAAATTCAAACATACATCAAAAAATAATGTCTTATGGTTTCTATATATTTATTTAAACAGCTATCAAGATATACTCATTGATCATGGTATATCTTGTCTATTTCCTGATGCCTCTATGACATTTTCTATATAGTATTTTGTAGAAAGATTATGAGGATGATCCCCTAAGTGAAAATTCTTTGATAAACAGAATAGTTGATAAGGTGTTACCTCCGGGTGGTTGACAATACATACTAACACTTATTGACCAACAGATGGTATCGATAGTACCAATGTATGAGGTGTGAAGGACGAGCATGTTTAATTATTTTTTTCATCATTGAGCCCTCAGGTTTGGGGTAGATCCAGACCCATAGATAGTTGAGGATTTTCTTGAGGTAGTGATGTGAGTGTTTTATCTTTTTATGACATCAACAGACCAGATGGTGGTCCTAACAGAGGGCCTGCTTCACAGAGCTATATGATAATGGTGGGGCTTAGTGACCTAGTCCTTTAATAATATGACTATTTCATGGTAAGATTTTGAGTTCCTTCTCAATGAAGAGTTTTTTAGATACATTTAGGGTTGGGCGCATTCAGGACCTTCTATAGCTTCAATAGTGTAGTATGACTATGGACGAGTATTCATCGAAGTCCACCAAACTCTATTAGTACTCGATAGATATAGTGTAGGATAAGTAATTTCAGGCTAAAATATTTGATATAGGACTATGTATATATATAATAGATAGTGTGATGCCTCATTGAATTCTTCCATATGTTGGAGTGTTGGAGAATGCTTTGGTGGTCGAGAGTTTCTTGGATAAGCAGACATAGACAATTAGTGCCAAAAGTGGGAACACGGGAGAAGAGACATTGGAAGTATGAAGCCAACAACAAACATTGGGTTTTGGAAATGTTATATGATTCAAGAGGCGGTATTAGGAAAGTGGGTCTATAATTCAGGGCTCATAGGATGGATCTATTCAACCTAGGGATAGACAGTGATACACTTATGATGATAGGGGAAAATCATACAGGATTTTCCAACTCGCCATACGGATGATAGAGAGGATATGTATGGGATTACCAGGCTTATGAAATGGTATAATAATAAAGGTATGTAAGGTATTAGATATGGAGGAGGATATGGGGTGTATAAAGAAGGTGTAAGATGTTATGAATTGTCACCACCACCACCCCTAGGTGGTCCGCACCAAAATCCAGGAGCTAGGGGACAAAAGAGATGGAAGCCACAGGCGGTCGAGGCTTATAACCCAAGTGATCCAAGTTTGATATGCGGTATGATAAATATATTTTCTACTTTATCTATAGTATTGATATACATGGGTTTGATGCACTTCTTTCTTGTCACCTATTTGGTTTGAGACATGTAAATTCTAGTTAAACCTTAGATCAACCATTGCGATTAGACAGTTAAACAATATGTGACTCAAAGATCACACAATTCGTCCAATGGTGTGACCTTAATCTTGGAGGTAAGAGTTTATTTTGAGATATTTTTGTATAAAAAACTAGGACTTTTGATTTATTCTTAGACATGGACTGGTTATCTACAATTTATACCTAGATAGACTATTTCAGGAATAGGATGAAGCATATCCATATTTATGGGATGAGGTTTTCCATTGTGGGTGAAAAGGAAACCTAGGAAGGTCCAGATGGATTTAGGCATAGGAGGTGAATCCAATTACACAGTAGTTGGATAACATGCTCTTAGTATAATGGATTATATGAGTTCTTAGTTTCTTGAAATGGTGACATAGTATGAGGATGTATTTTCTAAGGGAATTCCATGATTACCTACCCATAAATTGATAGACTTTCACATTGATCTACACCGCAAAAAGTACTGATATCTACGATATCATATTGGATGAATCCCATAGATCTTCATGAACATAGGTTGTAGTTGGAGGACTTGCAAAGGAAGGTATTTTCAGACCTAATTCTTCACTATGGGAAGCCCCGGTATTGTTCTCTAAAAAGGTAGATATGATTTTGATGTTGTATATCGATGAACATCACCTAAACTAGGTGACCATGATGAAAAAGTATCCACTATCGAGGATAATTGATTCTCCGTTCAGTTGGGAGAGGCAAGATAGTTCTCAATGATTGAACTCTGATTAGGCTATCACAAACTACGAGTAAAGGACAAGGATATACCGAATATGAATTTCTAATTTCACAATAGCCACTATGAGTACTTGGTTGTTCACTTAGGAGTGAATAATTCACCAAAAATGTTCCTTGGAATCATGAACCATATCTTTTAGCCTCTCTTTGACCATTTTGTGGTAGTCCTAATCGGTAATATCCTAGTACACTCAGTGTCTGAGGAGGATAAGACAAGACACATGAGGATGGTCATTTATGTATTCCAAGATTACACTATTTATTAGAACATATCAATGTTCTAGTATTGTATTCATGAATTATACTTTTTAGGACATGATATATCACTAGATGATGTAGTATTTTTCCCAATGAAGGCCTACGTAGTGTTATATTGGGAGCTACATAAGAGGATGATGAAGGTGTGATGATTCCTTAGGGTTGAAGGAAACTATCAAACATTTGTATCTGATTTATCTAGGGTATTATCTCCCTTCCAATCTTTTAACCAAAAGGGAAATACATTTGTGTGGACATAGAGGTTCCATCAGATTTTTTTGGAGTTAAGGTAGAGTTTGAAGAGTCCTCCCATGATAAGATTTCTAGAAGAGGGTGTTGAGCTCATAGTGTTATGTGATTAATCAAGGAACTATCATGGTTGTGTCCATATCTAGTGGAAGGTGGTGGTTGCTTATGGTTCGCATCAGTTGATACCACATGGGTAACATTCCCCAATCTGATAATATCTCAAGTGGCTAGAAATGGTTGGTTATGAGACCTATAGAATGCCTCCCCATACATCAGAGGATACCAACTATCATAGGTGGTGTGAAATGTATAGTGGGAGACTATACCCTCTGGTATAAAGTGTCATAGTAGTAGGAAAAATCAAAATAGAACATATATAATCATAGTAAAGTCACAGGAGAAGAAAAAATTAATATACAACTAAATAATACATTAAATAAATAAGTAATAATTTTATGAAATTATATAATGTAAATAAATTTCATGCTAGAAAAATACAATAAAATACTATCATACTAAAATAAAAGACTCAAAGTCCTGGGTCACAAACCCCATGTCGATTTCTTCTCAAAAATACTTCCCAACAGTAAACAAGCAATCCACAGAAAGGTCCTTTGACCTTTTCCAAACATAAATCCATAAAATCTTTTTTGTTTCCAAACAGAGGCCTAAATAGGGTGTGAGTATAACTAAATATGTCAACATCACCATGTCTACACTAACTAGTCTGATAAGAAGTATATGAAATAATGAGATAAAAATGCGTATTAATTTATTAAATAATTAAATAAATAAAATAACCTACTTAGGATCTATGCTACAATATCTCTACGCATGTTTTATGACCATTCCAACCACAATCATATAACCAAGGTAAGATAAACTACTTCGGAACCATGCCATAATATCTCAGATCATGTATTACAGCCATGGAAACGACAATCATATAACTAAGGTGAGATAACCTACTTCAGTTCCATTCTTGAATATCTCTATGAATGTCTGACAACCATTCCAACCACAACCATATTACCATGGTATGGCCAAAATAAAAAATCTCGGACAAATCCCTATAATAATTACAACATTTTTAGATCAAATACCTATAAGCATTACAACATGGAACTGGTTATAGCCCACTCTCTATAATAATTACAACAAGGGACCAGGAAAAGACCACTCAATATAAACATTACAGCATATAAGGGTGGAAGTTCCACGAACGCTCCCGATATATATGAATTATAGCATGGAACACATTCCCTGTTAGACATCATGGATTTGAAAATATCATATCACAATTAAAAATGGATAATTATGGGAATTACCATTCTTATTTCTTAAGCCACATGAAATATAATTGACAATTGAATGAAAATTATATCAATAAGAAATAAGAGAAAATTTTGGGATTCTATAACAAGAAATCACCATAGGTTACGTGTCATGCTAAACAGAATTTAATCCATCATGCATTTCAAAATATTTTCAATGGTTTCTCATAGAATGGGGAGCCATAAGATAAGCTAGAATCTAATTCAAAACAAAATAATTCAAAAAATAATTCCATTTATTTATTTATTTGTTTTGGGAATACATAATGATGGAAAATTCAAAATATTTCATAAACATGGAAATTAAAAAACTGAATAGTTAATATTTGGACCCCTATAATAAACCAATGATCCAACAAAAATTTCAATAGGGAAAGACCATAGTGAAGAAGTTTTGGGTGATTCTAAAGAGGTTAGAAGATAAAAATTGATCAATATGAAAACCACCAACTCATTTTGGAAAATTATTTCACCAAAAAAGATATGAGAAGAAATAAGAGAAGGTATAAACCAAACCAAAAGGACTTAATAAGGAATTATAATGAAAAAGAGTTTTCTAGAAGGGATGTTGTCACCCAAAAATTGCATGGAGAGAGCCCTAGGAACAAGAAGACATAAGATTCAATAGATTAGAAATAAAATTAGTCGTACAACATATTTAAAACAAATGGTCGGGAATTTACATGGTGTGTAATGTGTTTATATACCATGTAAAAAAATTTAATGGAAAAATATAAAAACCCCTTCGCCTTAGATTTATTTTATTGAAACCCATGAACAATTACATAGCATGTAATCCCTTTACACAACCTATAAATATTCTGTAGTTGATTTGTCATCCCATAATCCATTTAAACAAACCATGACCCCATTAAATATTTTCAACTTACCAAGAACCCATATTAACATATATTCCCATTTATACCCAAACTCCATTAATTCAAACAAGAATTCTTCCCCAAACATTAATACTTTTTTTCCAACAATGGATCTCCATCTCTAAACAAGACACGCCCCCCATGAATCAAACTAAAAAGTTAGAGAGAAACATACCTGAAAAAATATGGGATATAACAACCGCCACAACTTATTACATCTCATCCCCAAGCTGATCCAAGCATCACTGTGAGGTTTTAGTGAACAAGTCTGGACACTCTGTTCACATATCAGACGCATTCTCCCATGTCTCCTCTTGAACTCTCCCATGATTTAATTACACTAGAAAAAATGTTACAGTCTAATCCTGAAGATATTTCTCACTATGATCCACTACTCGTATCTGATCCCCCTCAATAGATGTATCAACACAAAGATCGATATCTGATACATGTATCTAATGAGAAGGTTCTGGATGGTATCTTCATAGTTGAGACACGTGGAACACATTGTGCCTGGCACTTAAACAATCTTGAAGGGATAAATAGTACCCCACTGGACCGAACCTTGCCACAATTTCAAATGGCCTAAAAAAATGGGTGCACGATTTCCTTATTTCCTGATTAAAATTTACCGCAACCTAGGTGACACCCAATGGAAAATAGGATGTCTATCCTCAAATTCCAGAGTTCATCTTCAATGGGAAGCATATTATTTATTCCTTCTCTTCATGATCACCACCATCAATATGATCAAATGAACTTGTTAAAATGTCTTCAGTATGAGACTGGTCCCCAAAAGTGTTCACTCAACTGCCTCCATCCAAAAAAGAGGTGAATGATACATCCTACCACACAAATCCTCAAAGGTTTCTATTTGGATCAATTCTTATAATATATTATTTAATAAAAAATCCATGAGTGACATATGTTGCTCACATGAACCACCGAAATACATAACACAAGATCATAACATATCCTCTAGAAACAAAATAGTTCACTTAGATTGACCATCAGTCCATGGATGATAGGTTGTGCTCAGAATGAGTCTCGGTCCCAGGGATTCCTGAAGACCCTATTAGAAACATGATGTGAATCAAGGATCTCTATCTAAATTGATACTCCTTGTAACACCATGAAACTGAACTACCTTGTGAACATAAAGTTTTACCAAATCATTAATAGTAAAGGTCTCCCTAATAGTTAAGAAGTAGGCTACCTTATTTAGTTGGTCCGAAACAAACCATATAGAATCATTCTTATGGGTCATCCTTGGTAGTACTATCACAAAATCTAGTGTGACATCATCCCATTTACAATCAAGAATGAGTAAGGACTACAAAATCCCAGTTGGCCTTTGATTCCTAGATTTCACATGCAAGTCAGTGAAGCAACTAACCATAAATATTTTCACCTCCTTCTTCTTTTCTGACCACCAGTACTGTATATTGATATGACGATACTTACATATTATTCCAAGATGCTTCACCCATCTAGAGGCATAAAACTCCCTCATCATCTCATCATACAAGCCCATAAGAACGCATAATCAACCATCGAGAAGAAGAGAATTTATAACATTGAGAGACCATATTGACGGAGTCTCCCCACCATATAATTTTTCTAAAAAAACTGATACCTATGTATCAGACAACTTCTCAGTCTTAATCTAATCCAAAGGAATGGGTATAATAGATATCAAAGTCAGAGTTACTCTCCCTTGATATTCCTGAACATATAGATGCATGTATATAAAGAGAGTCATTATCCACAAATAATCACAAAACTCCCATAACTCCTTTTTCTTTTTCTTTTAGTTCAATGAATTAGTAATGAAATTTACCTTTCCTTGTGTATAATCCAATTTAATGTCAAAATACTGCAGATAATCGACCCACCTCATATTGCAAAGGTTAAGATATTAATGAGAAAATATGTACCTGAGGCTATTTTGATCTATGTGAACTAAAAACATATCACCCACAAGATAGTGTCTTGAACATTTCATTATGTGTACCACTAATTCTAAATTTATATATGAAGTTGGGTAATTACACTCAAGAGGTCTCAGCTGCCTGAAGCCATAAGAAATCACATGATCCTCATGCATTAGAACTGTTCAGAGTCTATCTTTGGATGCATCATAGTAAAAATTATATACATTACCTGACACAGGTAAAGTAAGGATATAATCTAAGTTCATACCACCATTTAGATCTTGAAAATATATTTATCAAGTTTCATGCCAAAAAAAATCGCCCCTTTCTTCAACATCTCAGGCATTGGTGCATAGAAATGGGACACATCTTGGATATAATGACGGTAAGAACCTAATAAAACCAGAAAGATCTATATTTCAAAAACACTCTTAGTATTTTCCCAAGATAACATGATTTTTAATTTCTCTGGGTTCACTACAATCCTAACACTATGATGACAAGACCCAAGAAATACACTTTTGTTTCAGAAAAAACATTGAAGTATGTTAGAATAATGTCATTGATATCTCAATGTACTTAGGATTATGTCAATATTTTTGTCGTGATCATATATTATCAGGTTTTACACTAAGTTATCTTTGATGAAAACCGCCACGAAATGATCTAGAAAAGGAGGAAGGATCATATTCATTATGTCTATGAATACCGCATGCGTATTAATCAACCCAAACAACATCACTACAAATTATTACAAGACATACATGCTCCTAAAATTAGTTCTAGGTATGTAAAATAGTCTCACACATAACATATGTTACCCTGATCTCAATTTAATCTTTTAGAAGATCTTATCACCTCTCAACAGATTGAAAACATCATTATTTCACAGAAGTGGATGTCAGTTCTTGACCGTCATCTGGTTAAACCTCCGATAATCCAAACATAAGTGAAAATATCCATTAGAATTTTCAGATATTATAATTGGAGAACCACAAGGATATGCGCTTGTTTTTATGAATCATTTATATTCTAGATCATCCAACCGAACATTCAACTCCTAAAGCTCTATTGGTGCCATTTGGTAAGGCTGGATAGAAATTGAATCTATTCCCATCACCAACATGATCATGAACATGACCTCTCTCTTAAGTGGTAATCCATATAAATAATTGAGGAAAATATTCCAAAAATGTTCTAACACTAGAGAAAAAATTATACTATATTAAATCATGATATAGAGGAATATGGGTGATTTAATCCTTGAAAAAATCTAGTCTGCAATAAATTGGTCCCGCACAACTAGCCTGAAGATCCCACTCACCTTAGTGAGTATAACTATTTCATTACAGATATAGGAACGTAACTCTCCTCCTGTAACTATTGATAAGATCATGGTATATAACTGACCAATCCATACTAATAATCAAGTCGAAGCCTTTAATTTGTAGCATGAACAGTTCCCAAAAAGAAATAGTAACCACTAATCTCTAGAGAACAAGCCTTTAAATGTTTAATATTATCCAAATACACACACAATGGTGTTTTAATGGTTAAAAACACTATAATATTTCTAGATCCAAGCCCAAACTATTTTTGGAAAGATAATATATAAAAAATGTGATACTTCTATACCTTACAGAACACAAGCTAGGTTAGATTATAAAATAATTGCACCTCTAATGGTATATGGTCATGTTTACAAATTAGATGGAGTAGTTTTCATAATGTGAAACTGACTTGTCCCTCTACCCTAAGCTCTAGTATAACTACCAAAAGACACATCTGTTTCTTGGTACTATTGCTTATGCACTGGGGTACCACATCCACTGACTCAGCCTGAATGACCTCTAGAACTCTATCTACTGACCTGCTGAGGGGTAGATGATCCCCCTTCTGGATTCTAGTTCCTGTCCTGATACTCTTCAACTATTTTTCTGTTTAACATTTTCACAAAACCACTAGATATTAACCAATCTTCCATAGATATGACACTCAACTGTGGGGTAAGGACACTACAAACTCTTGTGGAAAAACTTCCCACAGTGATAGAACTGGAACAAAACATGACTATGAGATTTAAATACACTACACTAACTAATCTAACCACTATAACTTTGGTGAATACTTCATAACAACGCTTCTTACCATTTGAAGAAGAACGTCTATGTCGCCCTGCTGAAACTGCCAAACTGCTGCTCGGGGCCTCTCTTAAATTCCCATCCATGATGATTGCATGATTAATAATGTATTAAAAGAAGTTTAATAAAAAAACATTTACCTGTAGCTTAATAAAATAATGAATACCTTTGTAGAAATGTATTTCCCTGAAGATCTCATCAACAAAAAAGGATGGAACAAAGCACTATAGGTCAGTAAAACGTCCATCATAGCTCAGCACTGAAAAACCCTCCTATGCTAGATTTATGAACTCAAAAGATTTTTCATCCATCAATATTTATGGATAGAAATGGAAAAATAAATTCATATTTATGTCCTTCCAAGATATATTTTCTTACTTCCTAGCTTCCTCTAAAATATCCCACTAATGGCTGATAGATCCATGTGGTATATCACAACACGCTTCACACTCTAATCTGTGGGTGTCTTGAGATGCTTGAATCTTTTCAAGAATGACTCAATCTAGACCTCAGTTTCTTGGTCCCCCTTCCCTAGTAAACATTGGTGTATTATGAAGCTGAAGGTATCTTGTCAGATCTAACATTGACAGAATGGTACGAACAACATCCCTATCGATGGACTACATGACCCTCAGGAAGCAGTCATAAAGATGAACATCCATATTTTCCTCAGAAAGTATAGAATGTTATTAATCAACTATGTTCAAATAATCCTTATTTCCACTCTCCTGATTCTCAAGTTGAAGATGAAATGTAAACAATTTCTCAACAAGACAATCATGCACCTAAGAGAACTTTCTTGCAATAAAGTCCACCAAAGAGGTGACTATTACATAACATCCTAGTCTCCTTTATACCTTTCCCAAACCATAATGAAATATAAAATGAAACCTACTCCTCTAATACAACTTTGCAACATCCTCAAATATAACGCTCTATCACGTGGCTAGAAAGGGTTTGTTACGAGACCTCAAGTACACCTCCCCTTTTTCCAAAGGCTACTGACTAGTATCAAGTGTGTGAAATGTGTAGTAGGGAGATTATAACCCTTGGTATGACGATCCATAGTAGTAGAACAAATAATAATAGAATATAAATAATCAAATTAAATACATAGGGGAAGATAAAATTAATATCCAAATAAATAGCCCAATAAATAAATCAAGAATAATGTAATGATGTTATGGAATGTAACAATATGTCATTCTAGAACAATAAATTAAAATACTAGTAGAATGAAATAAAATCCTTAAATTCTCTGGTCCCGAACCCCAAATTAGTACCATATCCAAATTCATATACAACAAAAATAAATAAATAATCAACAATGTCATTTTCCACTGTCCAAACTAGCATTCACAAAATCTGAATAGTTTCCAAACAGCGGCCCGAACAGGATGTGAGTATAACATAGTAGGACGACACCACTATATCTAAACTTATTGATCTATTAGGAAGTCTATTCAATAAAGAAATGAAAATGTGTATTAACTTATTCAACAATTAAATAAATTATACAAACATCTTCGATTTCATTCCAGAATATCTTTGAGCATGTCTTACAACCATGCCAATCACAATCATATAACCAATGTAAGATAAGCAGCCTTAGCGCCATTCTAGAATATCTTTAATAATTTCTTATAACTATCCTGAACATAATCATATATAGAAACAAGGTAAGATAAACTGCTTCAGAACAATGATGGAATATTTATGAGCATGTCTTTCAACCATTCCAACTAGAATTATATAACCATTGTACAATCACAACAAGCAATCTGAGCCAAATCATTATATGAAATAAAATATTCCGGGACAAAGAATTATAAAAATTACAACAAGGTATTGGGTACAGCCCACTCTCTATAAGCATTGAAACATGGTATTGGGTTGTCCTGCACAATATTATCAATACAACATTTTAGGGTGTATGTACCAAGGAAGAGCCTGATATATAAGCATTATAGCATAGAACACATTTCATGTCATACACCATGGTTATCACAATATCATATCACAATTCTCAATGGTCGATTAACTGAATTACCATTATTCCTTCATAATCCACTTGTAGTTTAATTCACAATTGATTAAAAATTATATCAAAAAGCAGTAAGCTAGAATTTTCGGATTTTATAACAAGAAATCACCCTAGGTCACATGTCATGCTAAACATACTTTAATCCATTATCCAATTCCAAATATAATGATGGATTTCTCTACCAATGGGAATCCATAAGCTTGGTTAGAAGAAAACAAAAAACATTTTAATTCAATAAATAATTCCATTTAATTATTTAATATTTTTGGGTGCACAAAATGTTGGAATAATCAAAATATTTCATAAACAGGGAAATTACCAAACAAAAGGATTTAAATTTAGACACCCAATATTTAATTGATGATCCAGAAATGCTTCCAATGACCAACTCCCATGATGAATAAGGTAAAGATGATTGAAAATAGTTTCCTATATCAGAACCAGTTAAGAGAGAAACTAAAAATGAAATAGGGAAATGTATTTCACCGTAACAGATTTGAGAAGAAATAATAGAAATGAGAATCCTAAACAAATGGACCTACCAGGGATTTATCACACAATCAGGATGTTTAGAAGGGATGTTGGCACCAAAAAAATTTATAGAGGGATCCCTAGGTCTGAGAGGAGATGATCTACAAATGATTGGAAAAAAATTAGCTGCACAACATGTTTAATATAGTAGGTTAGACATTTACACATTGTTTAATGTGGTTACATGTCATTTAAATATTTTTAATGGAATATGCCAAAAATCCCGTCACCTCAGATTTATTTTATTAAAACCCATGAATAATTAAACATCATGTAATACCTTTACATGATGTATAAATGTTCTACAGTTGATTTTTCATCTCATTTTCCTTTTAAACAACCTGAATCCCCTTAAAATACTCTCATCTTACCAAGAACCTGTATTAACACTTAGTCCCATTTATACATGGAATTCCTTAATTCTTACATGCATGCATCGTTGAGAATTAGGTAATTTATTTCAACAATGTATCTCAATCTCTAAACTAGACTTGACAACCAAGACTCAAATGGAAAACATGGAGAGAAATATACTTGAAAAAATATGGGATCTTACAACATTATTAGAACTATATGACCCATGATCTTATTTCTAGTAGATGTAGTATTTTCACTAAATTTATGGAAACACTACCTTATGGGTGAGAAGATTATCATCTATTATAACCAATAGAGTCTCAATTATATCTTCTCTTAGAAGGATCTTAACTTGAGACCAAGGTGATGGATAGAGTTACTCCAGGATTATGAATTTTTTATTGTATATACTTTTGGGAAGGGTAACATGGTAACAGATGATCTTAGTAGGAGATATTGTTCACAACAACTGATGTAGGAATTAAAGTAGTTGATATAGTTATAGTTATCCATTATTGGATGTGTATAGAGTAGATTACATATCGTCTATGGTTTTTTTCCCTCAGCTTTTACATTGAATTATAGAGGACTAACTTGTAAATACCAACTATGAGACCCTACATACTCATATATCCATTGGACATGCCCCTAATGGGTTTTCTAAAGGCAGGGAGCATGTAATTTTCAGATGATACATTTGGTTACCATTGCACTGAGATAGGAGTCTCTGAGAGAGTTGTGTACTTCAATCCTAGAGAGACATCCAAGTGTGGTGAAGATGTATCAAGACATTTTGTGGAATTTATAATGCCCAGGGATGAAGAGATGGGTTGTAGAGTTTTCCTCTTGATGCCTCACTTGTCTGCAATTGAATGTTGATCAACAGGTTCTAGTGGGTTTATCTTAACCCCATGATTTTTAAGAGCATAAGTGGGATGGGATATACATAGACTTCATTATGGGGTTACCATGGATTTCTAGAAGAAATGATTCCATCTGGATGATTATAGACTGACTAACCAAATCATCCCACTTCCTAGATATTCGAAAGTAGAGTTCAGTAGAGTGCTTAGGATGCCTTTACATGTAGGAGATAGTATATCTTCATGGAGTACTCTAAAAAATAATTTATGACTGTGATGCTTGTTTCACATCCCCATTATATAAGGGATTGTATAATGCCTTTTAGAATCAGTAGTGTTGAGCATGAATTTTCACCCCCATAATGAAAGAAATCTTCAATGAACCATTTAGGTAATGGATGATATAATTCGTGTTTTCATTTTTTGACTTTGGCCATTGTTGAGAGGATCACTTTCCCTTGGTAGAGTTTTCAAACAGAAATAGTTACCATTCAACTATCAACATGAAACCATTAGAGGCCTTGTACAACCAACCCTGTAAATCACCACTATGAGGGAAAAAACCTAAAGATTCAACACTTATCAGCCTATATTTAGTGATAGATACTATAGAGAAGGTGCATATCATCCAAGAGATGACGAGGAATTCCTAAATCCATTAGATGTCATACCTTGACTAACCACATAAGCCTTTTGAATTTTATGAGGGGGTCCATGTGTTCATGAGGTTCTCACATTGAACTGGGATATTAATAATTTTCCAGGGGTAAAGATATCTATGAAATTCATTTCCCATTTCCAGATACAATGTATATTTGGAATGGTGGAATACCACTTAAATCTACCACTGTAGTTATACAAGGTATATGAAATTTTCCATGTGTCAAAGAAGATGTGGTGTGTGCAGAACCCATCCCATTTTGTCAATTGGGTTGAGATGGACATAATGGACAGGGATACCATTGATGAGTACTGTTTAGATATTTAGAATTGACAGCAGAGGATCCTCTATGGTCAAGCGATTCCTTTAATGTATGTTTGGTGGAATCATGCTGATATTTAAGATAACACCTAAGAGTGGGAGACCAAGATCATTATTTGTACCCACATCACCTTGTGTAGCCATTTTTTTTCTCTTATGTCAATACCCAGGGTTTGGAGAATGTAATGTCTCTTTTTTACAAATGAATTATTCAAATATATCAAGAAATATTTTTGAGACTTGGCACTAAGAAAACCTATGATTCTAAGGCCCAGTGAGCCCAGAAATAATGTTGGAAAAATATTAAATATATTAATTTCACATGCACATTGTTTTCATGAAATATTTCAATAACTTCAAAATGGAAGGTTGGATTGGAAATTTTAGGCATACATTGATTTTATAGGGTGGGTTTATCCAAGGAATGATATAACCTTAGAGCGCATCAGATGTTCAGGTTGGGCACTATCATGGGAGAATGTTTAAATAAATTAATTGATTAAAATAATTTATTTATTTAAATTTCCATGAAATGAATTTTTTGTATAAATATATGGATATGAAGAAATATTAGGGTCAGGAACATAAACTTGGAACCAATTAAGGAAGAATTTGAGGACATTTCTCAAGTGTACAACAACAATATTGATGATCAATGATTATTATTCAATAGAATTCAAGGATCCCGCCAATAACAATGATGAGGAATCCTTCATCATTAGGGTTCAATACACCTCCACATAGAAAATTTTATTATGTGGATTTATACAAATTTTATTTCTCCTATGATGAAAAATAATCAATCAAATAAATAAATGATTTTCAAATCATTCATATTGTGTTTATGAGTAAGATCTCTCTTAGATTGGGGATATTTATTATTGAATATAATATATATCTTCATTTTTTTTCTAAGGATAATGAATCAAGCCAAAATAACATTGGATAAGTTATTTTCCTTATGTTTTTTGGTTTTTTCATTTGTTCCCTCATTCTTTATTTATTATAGGATATTTCATTGGCCTACGATTCAAAGAATACATAGAAATCAACCATTTCAAACCTATTTCATAGAATAATAGATTGATACCAATGATCCATGTTTGTATTGATAATGGGATTGAGATATGAGGATGTATTTGGATAGGATCAGATTTCTGCATGTGATCCTTAATGTGTAGTGGCCAAAAGATATGGAAGAGTGTTTTCCCATGTGTTTCAGACGGCCGGAATATGATTAGTAGCAACAAAAAGGCTTGGTGAGACCATATCTTCATTCTCAGGGAATGATTGATAGTGAAGCTCAATGGGATAATGGTACTAGTGTATTTGTAGGAGGAACCTTGGAGTTTGTAGAATTATAGGTTACACTATGTGTAATACGAGACTACAAACTATGCGGGACCCTTTGTGTGGTGCTAGGGTTACTGTATAAAGATAATAATTACACGCTATGTGACATGGGTCTTATGTTATATGAATCTTTACTAAAAAACATAGTGTGTATAGAAGGTTCATTCCAAGGATCCAGATTAGTATTATATCCTATGTGGGAAAGTTACACACCCTATAAAGTATGTGAGTTAACACAACGTGTACGAGGGGTACATGAAGAAGAGACCATGTATCCCAACACACTATGTATGGAGGGCCACAATCTGTATACCGAAACATGGACATGGACACATTCTTAGGTCCTGTTACATGGTTCGAACCAAGTTGTGAAGAAACATGATGTCTACATATAGTACGTGATGTGTGCTTATTAAAATATGGATTAAAGCTCTTTTCCTCTTCATCTTAGAAAAGTTTCATTAGGGTATGTTCCCTCGACCCATTTTTCCGAGGGTCTAGTATGGATTCACATCCTATAAATAGGATGTTGATCCCCTCTAATTAACTTTAGTATCATATAGAGTTTTTGGAATCCTTCTGTGAAGCTCGAAGTGATATCCTCAATAATTATCTTTTTTCTAGGCGGGGTTCTAGGAATCATTGTGACCAATACTACAAGAGCATCAATCACCTACATAGTGAGTTAATCTATACTGGGTTACTGGTATACCCCATGGCCTTGTGTGTGATACCCATATGTTTATCAATCTTTGTAGACTTGCAATGTGTACTCTTATGGAGAGAGAAGATGATAAAAACCTCTTAAACAGACTTTATTATTTCCATCTGACTCAAGGAGTGTTTTCTACCATAATAGTGTTATATATAACATTAAATAAGGAATCATTGGTTGGATTTATGATTGTAGACTTACCTTGAGATTTTGTTTCTACTATGATTGTATCTAGATATTCTTGTTACGTATGATGTTTTCATATCCCTCCGATGAGATGATTATAATTCTCAATGTTATATGCTTAGTTATTTTAGGGTGTCCTACTGAGTATTATTGTAATAACCCCTTCATAGGATTTTCCCACTCTTTTCATGTCTTATGTAGAATAAAATCCTTTTTATAGGTTTATAGAGGGACCATGACTAAGATGTTATTAGTGATCTAGACAAACCGAGGTGTGTTTTTCTGGTTACATTGACAACATTTCTCTCTGACATTATAGGTTTGACATGTACTCAGTTTCATTTGTTGGTCTTGTATTTGTACCTTTCTTTCCAGTTTTTTTTTCATAATATAAATGTGGTATTTTAGATTTATTCGTGAATGGTTATTGATTGTTTTATATTTCATAATTTTATGTTCGTGGAGATGTGTGTGTTCATACATGTATATTAGGTTATGGCTCCCCATGTGTGTGATATACATTTTAGGTACTAGCTGCCAGCCCCAGAACTATTTGAAGTGGGATTGGCGTATTCACCAATCCAGACCCATTGGTCTAAATTGTGAGAAAACAATTAAAGCAGATTCCATTTTATCAATATAATAATCATAATATAAAAGAAATAAGTGATGATAAAATAAATCCATACAAATAATCACAGGATCTGGAAACTTATCCACCGATATTAAAACTAATAGAATAATTACACGGATATCAGTAACCTATCTCATAATTATAAAATTAAAAATGACAAACATCTAAAGCTATCAACACATTTTACAATAAAATTGAAATCTATGGATAGAAAACCAGGTAATTTAGCCTATTTATTTATATCATGAGGCATGTCGATACATTGAGGGGATATGTATAAAAAGACCCCACCCATCACATACTATTTTCATCAAATTCATCGTAATAAATGGGAAAAACATAGTCAACATAATCATTATCATTGAAAAATTTTCAAAAAAAATTTCTTAATACTTTCCCCAATAAAATAAACATAATCATCAACCATCCAATGTAATATTGTGAATGGTAATAAAATTAGACATCCCCAAGCATACATTTCATAAAAGTAAAAATAAAGAAACAGGATGATATCAATAGAAAATTCTTAATTGGATCATAATTATAATAAAAGGATAATGTCATTGTTTAATATTAATACCATAAAAGTGTCATAAGAAGATTTTTTAGGAAAATATCATTTTTACATTAAAAATAATTTTAAAACAAAAAATTCAAAAAATACTGTGAAAATAATTTTATTTAAAAAAAACTTTTGTTAAAGTGTAAAATAAGATATAAAAAATTGGGTGGTCATGAAAATGTAAAATTACATTAATACCATTTTAAAACAAATATTCCTTTCAAATTTTCTATAAAATAAAAATGGGAATTATCTGGAAAATTAAATAAAGATTCATTTTCAATATTTAATTAAAAATTCACACCTAGGTAAAAATATATTTAATAAATTATTATAATAATTTTAAAACCATTTTGGAAAATATTTTCATAAATTGTGGTTTTGGAAGAATAAAATTATTTGTGACTGAAGAGATAAAGGAAGCCGTATTTTCTTAAAAACATTTAATCAATCATTTTTTGTAAAAGAGTTCAGAAACATTGTACTATTACATGGTATGTTCTTGAATAAACAAATTATAAGTGAATGTATTTATTTTACGATATAAATCTCAAATAATTCTCCCAATAGAAAATTAAACATAATCAATCCTGAATAATGATGAGACTATGAAATAAATCCTTACCAATTTGGTAACCTTTAATTCCTAAGCCCCATTAAAGACCCTTACCTCAGGTTCAACATACCTAGTATGTGTTATAAAATCTGGTATAAAAATATGTATTTATTAAAAATATATTAAATTTCCCAAATTTTATTCCTTATTCAATATATTATTTAATTATATCCATTTATCACCCATTTATTTACATTTCCTTGTTAAAATCACTATTTTGGGTGATAATTGCTTCATTTTCTATGTATGTTTTAGTTTTGTAATTATGATAATTTTAATATTATCATAGATAAATGATATAAATAATATTAAAAATTATATAAATATCAGATATATTCATTATATTTTTATTTTGACAAATATATTAATGTTAGATATAGAAAATGAATAACTCTTTTCATTGAGACACTAGGTCGAATGTATGTATGAATGTTGTTACCATTTTTCTCGATGGATGGAATGGAAGGAAAATAAATATTAATTAAAAATTTAAAAAAATTATTTAATATATTTTTATTTATATTAATAAAATACTTCTTTATTACTATCCATGTAAAAATAAAATGAAAAACACTTCACCTCTCTACATGGAGGCGGTAGTCCACATGTACTCATAAGTGACATTATGGTTTTCCAATGGATTAGAAGGCAAGAAGTCAACTATGATATTATGTATAAAAAAGTATTTTTATTTAATAAAAATCACACATATCCATTAATTTTACCCTTAATAGTATCCGGGTAAATCATAAGGAAAAAATGAATCATATCGCTTTGAAAGGCGTTAGTCCGTTGTAAACATGAGAAATGTTATCATATCCCCCACATAATGGAATGTTAGAAGGTATATGTGATATAATAATTATATAAGTATAATAATATCTTAAATATCATATAAATAAGTTAAATTCCTTATTATATCTATCTTTTGAAGGTTGTGATGGAAAACACATTACCTATATCAGTGAGGTGGTAGTCCTCAATACACACCATCGACCATTCCCATTTGATGGAAGTGGATATGGATCAATTTTATTCCATTAAAATGTGAAAATATAATCATATAGTATATACTTGTTTTGTTTCCATATTTTAATTATGTTTTATGGATGTGTAATAAGAAATAAAAAAAATATGCGTGTTTAATAATTTTACTTCTTCTTTGGAGAGCCTATATTGGTTTATGCCTAAATATTTATTATGAGGGAATCCTAATAAAACTAATACATATATTATGTGGGGATACAATTAAGGAGTTTATTTTTATATTTATTAGTTGAAACCAATAGTTTTTTATGTGTCAATAGGGGTGTGAAAGGTGGTGATATTTTATAAGTGGGGGAGAGGACACACATGGAATTTTTGGAAAGATATACCGATACCCATGTTTTTATCAAACCAAATGCCAAGATTATTGATAATTCTAGAAAATAGATGTTTTAAGGATGAAATATTTCTATAAAATTGGTTCTGTTCAAGTTTTATGTCATTTTGGAATCTTATGTTCTTAGTTTTACCCCTTGGTAAACTCATTTTAACCTGAAACACAATAATTATTATTATTTATTATTTTCACTATTTATTATGGTAAAAAATCAATTTAACATTATTATATAATATAAATTATTATTATTCCTATTATGGAATCAATCTTTTAAAATTTATTTCATATAAGTGGCATAATTTTATTTAATATTAAATCGCATACATGGCCAAACACCGGTTTTTTCCAAGAGAAAATCCTCATAAGTATATAATGTTTAAATATAAAAATTAAATATTCATTTGATTAAAATGACCTAAATTAGGTAAAATTTTATATAATTTTACTAATTTTACTTTATAATAAATTTTAAATATTATTTATCTTTGTAAATAATTTAACCAAAAATAATGTTTTCAATTAAAATCACCATTTTTCACTACATATCCAAAAATTAATCTTTTCATAAAATTATGAAAAAGATAACATAAAAATAATTTTGAAATGTATGTTTAAAAAATAAAGTTTATTTTTTTCAAATAATTTTTCTAAAAATGATAAAAATTAATTTTAAATTATCTGCGCAAAGCATGAGTAATCATCCTTTTAAAAAAATATAATTTTTCTGAACAAATTTATTTCTATTTAAAATGGTTGTTATTTTATTATATAACCAATAAATAAATATTGAATTTATTTTATAGATGTATAAACAATGTAATTTTTATAGTTTATTTACTACTAGTCATACCCCCCATTTTAATGTCTAAGTTATAATGGTATTGTTTAAATAATAATATTTCAATAGTGTGTCATGTTTCCTTTAATCCCAGCATTGTGTGAATCAAAATCTGTCAAAGAGATTGGATTTATAGAAATATATCATAAAGTATTAGGGTGTTTCATTCTATTATAATATTTTTGTGTGATTTATACATTATATCTTACATGATTTTCCTTTTTTATAATCTTATGGTGTTACATAATAGCATAAGGCTTTGTCATAAAAATACATTAATCACTTGATTTCAGAATAATTAAGAATCTATCATGAGCCATAAGATCATATCATAAGCATAATAAATACATTTTTGGAGTACACATAAGAATATAAAATCATTTCCTTAGTCAAGTATCACTTCTGAGACCATTCACTCCCAAGGCTACCATACTGGATAGATTTTGTTAATTAAATGGGTTCAATCCCCATTCATATCCATATTTTCTCATGATACGTCATTATTTACCTAATGGATTAGAGGGATATATAATTTAGAGCCACCAATAAAATAATGAAAAACATACATATTTGTCCCATAAAATCGTATAACATTCATCAATCCATAATATCATAACCTACGAAAAGGAAATTTGGTTTATAAACATTTCAAAATTTCATCATTGTATAACCCATGGAAAATGAATGGATTTTATAAAGATTTATTTATATCATAAATAACACATGGGAATGAAATAGGTATCATATAATCATCCCTAAATCATCATCATCATCATAAGATATTCATTGAATAATGGGGATTTTATCATAATAAAATATCCCCATTGAAGAAAAACATTCCTTAACAATGTTTACATAGATGAAAAATTCCTCCTAAAGAACATTTGAACATTTCCCTAAAAACATGGTAAATTTCATTTTCATTCAGAATAATTGGAAACTAAAGAATAGTAGAATATTAAGATAACATTTTCCTTTTATATTAATCTTTAAAATTTTAAATTAATCTATAATGAATATAATATTCATGATTTTGGGAAAATCCATTCATGTGGTAAACGTTAAAATAATGATTTATTTCACACTTTTAATAAAAAAAATACAGTAATAATTAGTTTGGAAAAAGTTATAAGTTATAATTTTTAAACATTTTAAATTTAATTAAAATATATTTGAATATTAATTTAATCCATCATTGGATCATAGAAAATAAAATTCTATAAATTTTTTTAAATAAACTGGACAATGAAAGAAGTTCATCCAACAAAGAGGAAATAATGTTAGTTTTTCTTAAAAAAATTCTTAATAATTTTAATTAGAAAATATATTAAAATGGTAATATTACAAAAAATTTTTTGAATAAATACTATATAAGAAAAAACATGAGGATTAATGGGTAATATCTAAAAGATTTCTATAAACCAAAACCTAGCCTAGGCAATCCCGAAAAGAAATGAGATTGTAACATAAACTCTTACCTCAAGTACCGTATTGCTTAATACATGTTAAAAGACCTTATATATTAAATATAGGTTTAATATAAATATGTTATAAAACTATATCAATAAAATACATACAATGTATTTTTTTATAATTTCCTATTATCCTTTTACTAACAATTCTTGATTAAAATTAACATTCTGGAGAAAACTGGACCGTTTTTCTTGCATGTTTAAGTTTGATGGTTCTGAAGGTAGTACCATGGGAATAATTTCATAATATAAAAAATATTAATAATGAAATATGTATCATATTTGTTAATTATATAATTTTTTAACTATTCATATAAATTGGTAATGAAAAATTAATTACATCACATCATGGATGTGACAGTTTATAACTACACACACGTGATGTTTTCAATTTTCAATGGATTGGAAAATGAAAGATATATAATACTTAACATTTGTAGAGTCATAATTATTTAATATATTTCTTATATATTCATTAAATATATTATTATGACCATCCATGCAAATAGTAAATGAGAAAAAAATCACATCGCTTCTTAGAGGTGGTCATCCACAATTATGCACGGGGGAAATTATCATTTTCCAACAGATGGTAAGGAGATATAAAATGGATATAAACAAATATTTATACTTAATATATTTATAACATGATGTTAATATTTTTATATAACTTATATATAAAGTTTACTAAGAAATTAATATGGAAATGATTGATAAAAATGTATAAATCTTCTTCAAGTATCCTCTTTTAAAAAGAACCTTAAGGATTCTTGGATAGGTATATTGGAAAGATAAGAACCTAAATTTTTTTATGATGATTTTTAAGAGTATATGGGATATATGTTTTGAGATAAAGGGATCAAGTGGTTTGGATAATAGAGGATATGTGGTTCCCATTTATAAACGAGGTGGGTGGAAAACTTATAAATACTTGAAAATTTATAATATAATTTATGTATTACTAAAGTCATATGGATAAGAAATGATAAATATTTAGTCATAATAAGGCCAAATTAGATATAAAATCAATAAATAAAAATAAAACATGTCTGTGATTTTTTAAACCTTATCTCTTAGGTTAACCCATCTTTTAACCCTCTCAGCCCATTTCATGAAAATAAGATTTTTACCATGATAACTATTCATTATAGCCAAAATTTATTTTTAAATTAACCCATTATATTTATTATCATTATTAAAAAAAATGAAATCCATTTTTAAATATTCAATTTGTATATTTTTTACAAATTCATTTTTAGATATGTACAGAAAACATAACCAAATCAATTTTTAGAAATGTGTATTTTAAGCATAAAACTAACTTTATTATTATTCATTGACTAGTAAATACAAATTAGATGAATAAAAAATATTTTAGTTAATATATTATCTAAAAATTTAGTTGAAATAATTAATCAATACAGATTAATTTAATTTATTATGATATAACCCTTTGTGTATATTAAAAAAAAATTCATAAAAACATCATCTTTTTACCTTCAAATGATTTTATTCTAATTTATAATAAATTTATGACTAGTGAATTCAATTTATTAATATATAAAAATTAATGTATCATTATTTACATAGTCTTATTCATATTCTTTAATCCAACAACAAAATGATAACTTTCACATTAAATAATAATATACCAAGGTGTTACATGTTCTGTATCATTGAAATTCATTTGAAATGTAACTTATTTATAAAAAAATATCCATAGGTTGAGAACAAAAACATAATGACTCTCAAACACTGTAAATATTTTATTTGTGTTTCCTTCTCATGGTATGATTCATCTGCCATTGGTTCCTCCACTACCATCACAACTCTTGTTTCCGATTATTGATTATATTAGCTATCTAACACTACCACCTAAAACTGGTATCTTTACCCCTATAGGACATACTGATCAAATCTATGTCAGTTTTTTTTAAAATAGGTTGAGATTATTTTGACTCGATCCCACAACATCACCACCCATTCCATTGACTCTCTACTATAGTTCTATTTTCACTAAAACACCATTGATATCCTCTATCCATAACACTAAACCTTCACTGAAATTAAATTAAATTATTAACTCATTCATGTGATGTTGAACATAAAAAAGGTTTATTTACATGAAGCACTGGCCATTGATAAGGTCGATGGGTATTTCATATGACGATTAGGGAAAAATGGGGAATTGGAATGTCAATGGACTTCTAATATATGTGATTCTAACTATCAAATATTTAATTCATGGCATGTTCATCATTAAACGCATTAGATTGAGAATTTGTGATGATTTTTATGGGAATATAAAAATTACTGTTTTTAAGGATGACATCCAAAGATAATATATGAACGAAAAATAAGAATCAATAAATATTCATTAAATTATTTTTAATAGAACCACATTGAAAATAGATATAATAATATTGAAAGAAATAAATATCATACACTACCCAAATGATAATTTTTTATGCTTAAAATGTTTATCACTATTTGTAATAAAAATATATCTACATTCCTCATATTTTACATGACTTACTGCTTGAAAAGTTTCATGATCCCAACCATATCTTGGGTTCATGTGTGAATATCAATTATCATCTCCCAAAAAATATACACAATTTTTTATAACACATAATTAGGTAATTATAGGTAAATAAACAAGTGACTTTTGAAATGGCTTCACCCAATACCAAAATACTAATAATATATTATAGCTAATCTAGTTAAAAACACATCTATTGAGCAAAACTATTATGTTAAAATTTCCATTGAGGGTTCTATTTAATAGATATCATTTTTTATTCAAGTGAGAAATATTAATTTTATAAATTAACATTAAATATCCCTAACAACTAAAATATCTCCAAATATCACCAGTACTCAACCTAAGGGGAATAAATATTTTTCAATATTAATGAAAAATAAAAAAATTCATAGAACATTTACTATGATAAATTTATGTTTTTTAACATTTTAAGGTTCAGACATCTGAAACTCAATAATGATTTTCATCCTAACTAAAGAAAAACCTAGGTTAATATGTCCTCTATAACAATAAATCATTTAAACATTGAATATGAATGAAAAAAGTGATAATAATTTGGGAATCTCATAATGACACATCATATGTTAGGATATTACACAACAACACACACATCCTTCTACTAATGAGGTCAAAACCTTATCCATGACAAGATAACATAAAATATAGTGAAAAGATCGTATTTTATATACTTCATATGGATTTTTCCTGTGAATAATTCCTTAAAAAATATAATATCACGTTATATGAATTTTTCAAGGGTTCTTTTCCAAAAATCATTCTATCCATTGGTTTCCCACTATCATTGCACAAATAAATATATGAACCCTTTTCATCACATGGATATGGTTTATTAATACTATCACTTCATACATGAGGATTTTACACTGATGATTAATGATTGAACTAAAATAATTCCACACAAGGACCATTAATTCTATATAAAAATTATTGAAGGGAAGATAAAAAAATACGAGATGATTGGATAAACTACTAAAAAATCGGTCATTAGCGACCCCCATTGGCGGTCGCTATAGGCCTATAGAGACCTCCCAGAGACCGCCATTCGCGGTCGCTTCATCTTCATCGTTGTAGGCCAATAGCGACCGCCAATGGCGGTTGCTATAGGTGGCCGAAATTCTGGCCTTAAGGGACCGCCTTTGGTGGTCGCTACCCTGGGAAAATTATTTTTTTTTAAAAAATCCTACTGAAAGAAATATATATATATATATATTTATATTTATATTTATTTATTAAATAATATATATATATATATTAAAGAAAATATATATATATATATATGTGTTATTAAATAAAATATTTTAAATATATATATATATATAATATGTTTTAAATATTTTAATATATATATATAAATTGAAGAAATATATATATATATAATATTAAATAAAATATTTTTCATTTTTTTAATGAAATGTACAAATTGTGTTTTTATTTTCTTCACGGTGCAAAAGCAGAGATAAAACAAAGTAAAAATCATAAAAAATCGAAAAAAAATTCAAACAGCATAAAAATCAAGATCATCATAAATAATAGATGATAAACGTGCTTCAAAGATCTGAGCAGGTCCATCCATTTCAATCTTTTGCTTCAATAAACCAACAATAAGACAAAAAAACAAAAAAACAAAAAAAACAACAAAACAAAACAAACGTAAATTGGACATTATTATTCAGTTATTATATACAGATAATAAAATTAAATCTGACATCAAATCATGGTGATACAAAAATTTAAAACCCCCAATTTAAGAAATGCTATCATTTCAGGTCATTCGGAGCACGTTTACTCCGAATTCGACCGTTTCACACCGTTTCTGGAGTTTTATAACACCAGAAACACGTTTCCGGTCACCGCGGTCAAACGATAGTTCCAATTGACGTGTCGTCTGCCCGACCATTTCACAAATCACACAACGAATGTTGTCGTACAGTTTCATGGCATTCTGAGTTCGTTCGAGTGGTTTTGACCCCCCAACGCGCCATTTTAGCGCGCGTCGAGCTGCTGAAAACGACATAATTGGCCGTACCGCACGCACCGCACGTCCGATGGGCCTTCCGTCTTCTTCTCCACATTACAAATAATATTCCTAATATTTTTGTGTGGTTTCAGGTCATTTGGAGCACGTTTGCTTTGAATTCGACTGTCTCACACCGTTTCTGGTGTTTTATGACACCGGAAACGCGTTTCCGGTCACCGCGGTCAAACGACACACCTGATTGACATTCCGTCTACCTGAACATTTCAAAAATCACACAACAGCTATTGTCGTACGGTTTCATGGCATTCTGAGGTCGTTCGGGTATTTTTGACCCCCAAACACACCATTTTAGCGCGGGCTGAGCTGCTGAAAACGACACAATCGGTCGTACTGTGCGCACCACACGTCTGATGGGCATGACATCTCCTCCTACACATCACGAGTAATATTCCTAATGTTTTTGTGTGGTTTCAGGTCATTTGGAGCATGTTTTCTCCGAAATCGACCGTCTCACGTCGTTTCTGGTGTTTTATGACACCGGAAACGCGTTTCCGGTCACCGTGGTCAAACAACAGCTCTGATTGACGTGCCGTCTGCCCGAAAATTTTACAAATCACACAAAAACTGTTGTCGTACAGTTTCATGGTATTCTGAGGTCGTTCGGGTGGTTTTGACCCCCCAGCGTGCAATTTTAGCGCGCACCGAGATGATGAAAATGACACAATCAGTCGTACCGCGCGCACCGCACATACGATGGGCCTTCCCTCTCCTCCTACACGTCACGGATAATATTCCTAATGTTTTTGTGTGGTTTTAGGTCATTCAGATCACGTTTGCTCCGAATTCGACCGTCTCACACCGTTTTTGGTGTTTTATGACACCAGAAACGCGTTTCTAGTCGCCGTGGTCAAACGACAGCTCCGATTGACGTGCCGTCTAACCAACCATTTCACAAATCACACATCGGCTGTTTTCGTATGGTTTCATAGCATTCTGAGGTTGTTCGAGTTGTTTGGACCCCCAACGCGCCATTTTAGCGTGCGCCGTGCTGCTGAAAACGACACAATCGGCCCTACCGCGCGCACCATATGTCCTATGGGCATTCCGTCTCCACCTATACGTCACGAATAATATTCCTAATGTTTTCGAGTGGTTTCAGGTCATTTAGAGCACGTTTTCTCTGAATTCGACCGTCTCACGCCGTTTTTGGTGTTTTATGACACCAAAAACGTGTTTCCAGTCACCGTGGTAAAATGACACCTCCAATTGACGTGTCGTCTGCCCGACCATTTCAAAAATCACGAAAAGGCTATTTTCATACGGTTTCATGGCATTCTGAGGTCGTTCGAGTGGTTTTGACCCCCCAACGCGTCATTTTAGCGCGCGCCGAGCTATTGAAAAAGACACAATCGACCGTACTGTGCGCACCGCACGTCCGATGGGCCTCCCATCTCCTCCTACACGTCACGAATAATATTCCTAATGTTTTCATGTGGTTTCAGGTCATTCAGAGCACATTTACTCCGAATTCGACAGTCTCACGCCGTTTCTGGTGTTTTATGACACCAGAAACGCGTTTCTGGTCACCTCGGTCAAACAACACCTTCAATTGACGTTCCATATGCCTGAACATTTCATAAATCACACAACTTCTGTTATCGTACAATTTCATGGCATTCTGAGGTCATTCCGGTGGTTTTGACCCCCCAACGCGCCATTTTAGCGCGCGCAGAGCTGCTAAAAACGACACAATCGGTCGTACCACGCATACCGCACGTCCGATGGGCCTTCTGTCTCCTCCTACAGGTCAATAATAATATTCCTAATGTTTTCGTGTGGTTTCAGGTCATTCAGAGCACATTTTCTTCGAATTCGACCATCTCACGCCGTTTCTGGTGTTTTGTGACACCGAAAATGCATTTCCTGTCACCGCGGTCAAACAACACCTCCAATTGATGTGACGTCTGCCCGACCATTTCACAAATCACAAAATGGCTGTTTTCGTACGGTTTCATTGAATTCTGAGGTTGTTCGGGTGGTTTTGACCCACCAACTCGCCATTTTAACGCGCACCGAGCTGCTAAAAACGACACAATCGGCTGTACCGCGCGCACCGCACGTCCGATGGGCGTTCTGTCTCCTCCTACACATCAAGAATAATATTCCTAATGTTTTAGTGTGGTTTCTGGTAATTCAGAGTATGTTTTCTCTGAATTCGACTGTCTCACGCCGTTTCTGGTGTTTTGTGACACCGGAACCACGTTTCCAGTCATCGCGGTCAAACGACACCTCCGATTGACATGTCGTCTGCCCGAACATTTCACAAATCACAAAACAGCAGTTTTCGTACGGTTTCATGGCATTCCGAGGTCATTCGGGTGGTTTTGACCCCCAACGCGCCATTTTAGCGCGCGCCGAGCTGTTGAAAACGACACAATCGGCCGTACCGCGTGCATCGCACGTCTGATGGGAATGTATTCTCCTCATACACATCATGAATAATATTCCTAATGTTTTCGTGTGGTTTCAGGTCATTTGGAACACGTTTTCTCCAAATTTGACCGTCTCACGCCGTTTCTGGTGTTTTATGACACCGAAAACGCATTTCCGGTCACCGCGGTCAAACGACACCTCCGATTGACGTGCCGTCTGCCCGACCTTTTCAAAAATAACAAAACGGCTATTATTGTATGGTTTCATGGAATTATGAGGTTGTTAGGGTGGTTTTGACCCCCCAACGCGCCATTTTAGCGTCCGTTGAGCTGCTGAAAACAACACAATCGGCCGTACCGCGCGCACCGGACGTCCGATGGACCTTTCGTCTCCTCTTACCCATCAAGAATAATATTACTAATGTTTTCATGTGGTTTCAGGTCATTCGGAGCATGTTTTATCCAAATTCGACCGTCTCACACCGTTTCTGGTGTTTTATGACACCGGAAACGCGTTTCCGGTCACCACGGTCAAACGACACCTCTGATTGATGTGCTGTCTACCCGACCATTTCAAAAATCACGCAAAGACTATTTTCATACGGTTTCATGGAATTCCGAGGTCGTTCGGGTGGGTCTGACCCCCCAACGTGCCATTTTAGCGCGCGGTGAGCTGCTGAAAACGACACAATCGACCGTACCGTGCGGGGAGGGCTAACCGGGGTGCAGGGAGGCCTGTCCGGAGTGCGGGGGGGGGTGGGGTGTACGGGGTGGGGGCGGGCATGTTCGAGGTGCAGGGGGGCTGTCCGGAGTGCGGGGAGGCGTGTCCGGGGTGCGGGGGGGCTTTCCGAGGTGCGGGGGGGATGTCCGGGGTGCGGGGCGGACTTTCTGGAGTGCGCGAGGGGGGGGGGCTCTACGGGGTGCGGCAGTGTTGTCTGGGGTGTGGGGAGGGCTGTCCGGAGTGCGGGGAGGGCTATACGGAGTGCGGGGGGGGGGGGGGGGGGGCTGTCTGGGGTGGGGGACATGTCCGGGGGGGAGATGTCCGGAGTTCGGGGAGGCCTATTCGGGGTGCGGGGGGGGGGGGGGGGGCTGTCCAGGGTGCGGGGGGTGGGGGGGCTGTCCGGGGTGCGGGGAGGACTGTCCGGAGTGCGTGGAGCTTGTCTGGGGTGCGAGAAGGCTGTCCGGGTTGCTGGGAGGGCTGTCCGGAGTGCGGGGAGGGCTGTCCGGGGTGCGGGAGTGCGGTCCGGTGTGCGGGGAGGGTTGTCCGGAGTGCGGGGAGGCCTGTCTGGAGTGCAGGGGGGCTGTCTGGGGTGGGGGAGGGGGCATGTCCACGGTGCGGGGAGGACTGTTCGAAGTGCGGGGAGGGCTGTCCGAGGTGCGGGGAGGGTTGTTCGGGATGCAGGGAGGCTTTCCGGGGTGCGAGGGGGCTATCTGTGGTGCATGGAGGGCTGTTCGTGGTGCGGGAGGGCTGTCCGGGGTGCAGGGAGGGCTGTCTGTTGTGCGGGGTGGGGGGGTGTTCGGGGTGAGGGGGGCCTGTCCGGGGTGCGGGGAGGACTGTCCGGAGTGCGGGGGGCCTGTCCGGGGTGCGGGAGGTCTGTCCGGGGTGCAGGGAGGGCTGTCCGGAGTGCGGGGAGGCCTGTCCGTGGTGCAGGGGGGGCTGTCCGGGGTGCGGGGAGGGCTGTTCGGAGTGATGGGGGCCTACCCGGGGTGCGGGAGGGATGTCCGTGGTGCGGGGAGGGCTGTCCAGAGTGCTCAGAGGGCTGTTCGGGGTGCGGGAGGGCTGTCCGGGGTGCGGGGAGGGCTGTCCGGCGTGCGGGGAGGGCTGTCCGGAGTGCGGGGAGGGCTGTCCGGGGTAGGCCGGGGACTACAAATAGTGAACTCAGCTCATTCATCAAAAACAAGTGTAATTGTTTATATTAGGAATCACATTTTTTTTCAAAAATATTACAGACCATGCAATTCTAAACACTAAAAGTTAAATGAACAAAAAATATCCAAATCATTGATCAGTTTCATGGTTACTTCTCAATTCGTGCACACAAACATTGCATGAGGCCAATACACACATGATACCCCCAAATCACAAAAAACTCACTAGAAACCCAACATAAATATAAATAACAACCCCACCATTAAAATCAGAAATACACCTCGTGAATATGATGCGTCATGCGTGGTCATGACTACTACCTCCATCAGGTGGGTCAGGGGACTACAACAAAAAAACATTATGAATATTTTCATAACAAAAATAATATAAATTAAATAAATAAATAAAGTATAAACCTGTGTCGTCTGATCCCCTGCACTATCACCTTGGCGAACATATTTCCATAGTGCTCTAACCTCGGCGATCAATTGCACATTTACCTCCTCGGAAGCGTGCAACCGTGCCTCAAAATCTGACAACCGTTGTGTCATATGAGAAATAGAACGACCGACAAACGCAGCGCGTGACACTACATAATGATGAATCCTTGTTCCATAGGTCAAAATATATCCATGCCCATCCCGACCAACAATGCGATGAAAGATATCATCCCTTCGCATGGGAATCTATCACTGGTCCTCTAGAAGATGTTCTAATTCAGCTTCAAATTGAGCCTGTGAAATATTTAAATAAATAAATATATATTAATATACAGATTTTTTGTAAGTATTGGTAATGAGTACAAACACTTACTATCAATGCTGCAACCTCTGGATCATTACGATCACGAGTCCTCATCCACACCAACATTTTATCAGTTGGTGCACCTTGCTCCTGCAACTGTATATGAATAGAATATAAAAACAAAACCGTATTAATTAAAAAAATTAAAAAATGAATACTAAATACCTCATGTCGGAGCTAAGACACGTGACGAGTCCCGAGCCTGTGAGGTGGTCCCTGCAACGCTCGATTCTCAGAATGGCGTGTTGACACCTCCTACCTTCAATTCATTCAAATTTCAAACAAATCACATATTCTTGAAAATATATATACCAAAATTAATATACAATCCGAAACACCCTTAGTAGACCAATATGCAACTAAATCACACCACTGAGCTAGGAGGACACCTCTCGGGACTTTTTCCAGAATTTCTGCGGCACCCACATTTGGTACCCAGTGGTCCCTCTTGACATTGCCTTTATAGTCATTCCACATGTTACGATATTTTCTCATACACACTGGCCAAAACACATCGGGACATACTTTCAAATTTCTCTATTAAAGAAAAAAATCACATATGTTATTGTTGGTTATACATAGGGAATAAATTAAAATGGTCTTCTTACCTGAACCTCCCTCCAAAGACGATCTAATGTGTCCTGAGGGATAGAATCCCAGTCACCCATGGTCCATGGAAATCGATGTGGATCACGTGTGATATGACCCAGCTGACGAATAAATGCAGGGGAATTCCGTCCCACAGGATGAAATACCTCATCAAATGAAACATCAAAAGTCATGTCGGAATTCCATGATAATATGCCACAACCAGGGCCTCTCCTGCGAGAGGAAGAAGCAGTCGAGTCTGATCCTGTTGAAAACATTTTTATATACAAATTTAAAGATGTAATATATATATATATATATCTCTGTTTATTAATTACATAAATAATAGAGACAATGAAATTCCAACATACATCGACCCTGAGATGTAGATGCCTCAGATGGATGATGTGGATCTTCTGCCTCTTCCTCTGACATGCCTGTAGTCATGGAAAACATTAATAAGGGGACTATCCAAAGTGTCCAAATGATAAATTGGATTGTTTAAAAAAAATGTGTACAGTTGTTAATCAAACAAAAAGGGATTGAATAATTAGTTGTGAATGAATTTTAATAAATCAAAGAGTTCACAAAAAAGATATACAAATTATGTACAAAACCAATCAATGCATAGCCAAATTTCAAATTGAATTAATAAAAATTCAAGCAGCACATGAACCAAATGAAGAATACCTCAATGGGAAGATACACCGACAATAACATCAATATAACATGAGTTAAATCACCCTAAATATTTATAACAGAATAAACTTTCAAAAGTGAGGATTAACACTTACAATGATTTATAAAATGTTTAGATAATTTATGATATCTTAGGCTGAATAGTGGGAAAACAATTATACCTTTCATTAAGCTTGCAAATCGACCGTTTCACCTTCAATAGTTGCTCCGGCCAAATAAATATCTTCTTCACGTTGAACTATGGTATGTAGATCAAGCTGTTGGGAATCAAAAGGAACAGTCTCGGGTTCATCTTGTTCAAATACAAACACTCCTCGCCGAGACATTTTGAGAAAAACTTGCCAACTTGGATTCGAAGGAAAAGTAACGAAGAATACTTGTTCCTCTTGTGATGTCAAAATGAATGGTTCATTATCAACTCGTTTATTTCTGTATAACATATAGTTAAAATTTACCAATGAAAACTGATATTGATCGACTTTACATCCACGCACTGGATCAACCCAATTACACTTTAAAAATATTTACTTCAACCCATGTGTGTATACAACTTCAATGATGTCTATCAATTGACTATAGTAATAACCAGAATCGACAAATGGACAACGGATGCCACTGTTTTGTGTTGCTCGTTTTGTAACACCCCAGGTAAATAAGGAATATGGCATTTTCACATTTATCCATATTTCTGAATAAAATATTAATATTACTTTAAAGGGGACGCTATGATTGATGGCGTACCCAATACGCAACAACGAGTTTCTTGGGAATCTTACGTTGCAATCTAATAATAAAATAATATTATTTTAAATGGTAGTTAACGCCTGGCTGTTGTAATGGAGGGAATGAACAGAACTAAATAAAAAATGATTATATATGTTTGTCAAATATTTTTACTTTTTACAATAAATGTTAGAGGATTAAAAATGCAAATGAATCCAATTTTAAGCGTAAACATTCTAATATTCTTTAAAAGGTCGATTAACCGCCTTTTGGTGACGAATCTCTGTTAAATCCACTTTTTGACAATTTTATGTGTTATATTTGAAAAAATAAAATTCTTCTTTAGAATCGGGATATCAAAATTTACTTTGTTTAAATTTATGGTATTTATCTGATAAAGTTCATTTTTTGATGAATAGTGAAAAATGTTGTATTTTAATTCAAAACGTCTTTTTAATCTAATTTATTTATATGATTAGATTATCTTCTGAATTGGTTTTAAAGTGAAATTAGAATATATTTTTACCAATTAATCCAATAGTGGTTGTTGGAATTAATTTCATCTTGAAATTGGACTTAAACTAGTGTCATTCTTTTGATACTTATTGTTTCATAAAAACACGCTATTTGCTCTGACAGCGGGAATTAATTATTAAATTAATTAATGTAACTTAAATGTTTTGAATTTTTTAAAATAGACATCATTTTTGAATTCAGAATATCAAATATAGCTTAGGGTGAATTTTTGGTATTTTTCTGGAAAACGTCAATTTTTGATGAATAGTGAAACCACTAAGTGGTACTTAAAAAACTGATTTTTCGTTTAAATGAAAATTTACCACCTCTGTGTTTTGAATTTCAAAAATCTGACATATATGGTTGTCATTAAGAAGTAAAATGTTGTTCAATGGGAGTAAAAAAAATTTTTGTGAATAGTTACTTTTAAGTTTTAATCGCGATTAGAGGTAATTAGTGTAGTTTAAGGTAAAAATAATGTTTTAATAATATGAAATGACCTTGACACATGTCCTACCCTCATTGGATGAGTCATGGCCGACCAAGACAACCCATGGGTCAACTTGGGGACCCCATGGATCAACTTTTCTTGGAAAATGACATTAATACCTTTTTATTTAAAGTTAAAATTAAAATTCCACAAACATGTGTTGTTTTACTAAACCAGTTTTTAGATAGGGTTATAAAAGTAATATTTTAGACTATAAATATTCATTGGAAATATAAAAAGATTTCTTACATCATGATAGTTTTTCTAATAATTTTTAGGCATTAAATAAATTATTTTATTTATGACACCGTGATGATGCAGTGATTACCTCATAAATGAACAATTTAAATAAAATGAGAAGATAGGGTGAAATCTAAGTCTTAAACTTGTCACAAACCTATTGTATGGGTGTATTTCGAAACCATATCACCTTATCCTCAACATATATACTTTTGGGACCTTTTAAATCAGAAAATAATTTTATAATAAAGTAATATTTTATAACTTCCCAAGAGTGCCCCTCCTCTCCTCTTATAAAAGGCCCCCACCTCTACCACCTTACATGCACCTCTCAAGACTTTGGCTCGGCCAACCCCTGCCCATTTCATCTCTCCACATCCCTCTATTCATCATTGAAGCCTCACTTTGGGCAGAATCCTTTCCAAGGAAGCCTTTGATCTCAAATCAAAGAGAGATACCCGATTTAAAGGTAGTGTCGCCTCTTGTGTTCTTATGTTTTATTTTGCTTCTCCAACCCCCCTAAAATATTTTATTCATTTCTTTTGTAACAAAACCAGTGTCATCAATATACGAGGAGGTTTTTATAAGAATAATTCGAGCTACACTTACACACACATACATCTAATGGTTAAAGAACATACTGTTTCTGTGGATGGCGAATTTCTGCCTCACGAAATGATGATTGTTCAACACTCATATAACACTTTAAAAGGTGGCCATTAAGATGTCACTATATTTAAATATGATATATAATATGTTTATGTTTTACTTAAGCTTCTGTATTTTTCATTTATGGCATACCTTTATGGCTTCCATTATGGGTATACGCGATATCTTCATTTTAAGAAGTGCGGACTACCGCCCCTCAAAGTGATTTGACTCGTTAATACCATATGTGGTACGTATAAAGGATAGATTTAATGATATTATATATTATATAATACTGGAATTAAAATACTATTATGTATCATTATTCTTTAATTCCATTAAATATGAAATAGAAATGGAAGTAGTGTTCATGCGTAGGTACGGCTTACCGTCTCCACGAACGGTGCATTTCATTTCTTAACTCTAAATATTATGTAATATTATAAATGCATGAATATACTGGATATATATGATATATAAGATATCTACATCATGAATATAATTCTGGATATATTGGATATCTTACCACATGAACAACTTGTAATTATAAAGAGTTTATTTTTGACTCAAGTACCAATGATTGTTAAAACGACCGTTATTAACTTAAATAATAACATAGTGTTCATGTCATGGTAATAAGTGATATAAAAGGAATAATGAACTTGAAAAAGTTTCTTAAGAAAGTAGAAATTAACTCAAGTATTTTATTATGGAGATTAAAGAACGATCGAGTCAAGTCGGACACGAGGTAAGGGATCCTACCCCTTTCTTTCTTTTTAAGTACACTCTTTTATGTCATTACTTTTAAGCTCATATTTCTTATGATTGGGATGTTATTTTATATTAATATTACTTTAATTTTTATGTTCATATGATGAGATACCCTATTTTCTCTCATCAATCCATTTTTTAAAGTTTTGAGTGGCGCTGTTAGGCTGCTGAATTTTCATAAGAGATCTAACCTCTCTCTTCCTTTTTAAGTACTCTCCTTTATGTCACTTATTTTAATTTCCTCTTTGTTGTGATGTGGGATGTTCATTTATATTCCTATTTATTTAAATTTTATTTTAATATGATGAGAGACCCTATTTTATCTCATCAATCCATTTTTTGATGTTTTAAGTGGCGCCGTTTGTTTGCCGAGTTTTCGTAAGGGATTTTTCATCTCACTTTTTGTCCCATGAGATTTATGCTACATTTTCCACAATTTCCATTGAGTGGTGTATGTACTTCCCATTATTATACTCTTTGTGTAATATAATTTCATTTATGGGTATTTACATATTCATTGTATGACCCTTCTTCAATGGGGTGTACGTTTCGAAAGTTACCCAAGTCGGTAAGGGATCCTTTCACGCTCCTCTTTTTAAAAGACTTATTTTGTTATGTCGTTTAATTCACTTACTATTATGTTGGGATATATTATTATATATCCTTATTGATGTAAATTTTATATCCAAGTTATGAGATACCCTTTTTATCTCTCATTAACTCTTTTTCTGAATTTTGAAGTTACGCCGTTAGGCTGCCGAATTTTTGAAAGGGAACATCTTAGCCCAATTTTGATTATTTGGGATAAACTTATACTCCTTGAATATGTCATTATATGAATATGTGTGAATGTACTCTTATTTTTTTACACTTAATATCCACTTATATTTGGTGTATTCGTTTGTCACACATAATTATGTAATTGATTTATCCTTAATCTAAGGATATCGTCTCTGTAAGGGACATAGTCTCAATCTACTTTCATTGAAGTATATTTTGTTTTATACCCAACCTAATTTTATATGGTGTATAAACCCCTTTGACTTTTACATTTTTTCAAAAGTAATCTTTTTATACGAAGAGTTTTACTAAACGATAAAAGGGAATGTTTTTGTTGTACGTATGCGGCGACAATGACTTCTCCGCCGCCATGACCATTATTTGAGTTTCGGCTTCCTCTATAAGCCATAACTTTTTTAAAATGAAAAATAAATACCATGTTTTAATTTTATTTTATTTTGGTATTGAAAATGTTTTTCATAATGTTTTTATAACAATGTGTTGTATTTATATCTTGTGATTGAAAAGTGGAAATGTTATGTTTCCTTTATGCATGTTTTATGTGATACGATTATGTTATTATTCTTGGGAATTATTATGAAGACGGGTGGTTATGTGATAAACTAAGGGCGGGTGAGCCCGATATAGCTCTCCAATGCATTGGGTAACGTGAAGGGGTTAAACGTTGAGGTTTCTCCGAAGAGATTTAGGGAATATACTGTGATGGGTATTAAAAACGTAACCAAGAGGGTTACTCCCTACGTAAGAATGTTATGAGTTCCTAAAGTTACCTTTATGTCTTATGATTTCTATGATTTATTCATGATTTGATGAGGTATGTTAAAATGCTTATGTTTTATGAGTAAAGTATGTTTTCATACATGGACTAATGTTTTCTTTTCATACTTTTATATCCCTTAATGATCTTTTTATGCTCATCCCATGTTTTTTGAAATGTTTTTCACAGGTCAAGGGAAAGGTGCATGATATGATGATAGTGTCAAGGAAGTGTCAAAAAAGAATCCATTTTTTATTTTAAAGAAGTTTTCGTTGATGGGAAAAAAACGAATAGTATCTTTTATGTAACCACTTTGTTTAAATGTGGAATGTAATTCATGATTTATGATCTAATTATCTAAAACTCTAAACCTGAAAAGATCCTCAATGTGAATTATTCATTTAATTCAATATTAAGTAAGGATTAAGGATGGGGCCTTATAGTTGGTATCAAAGGTTGGTTTAGATAACTTTTGAGGTTAGGGTATTCTCTAGGCATAAGTGACATTACCACAATGGTCAGGATTTCAGAAAGAGTCCTAGTTTTAGATAAAGTGAATGAGGAAGTATATATTAGTGTTTATCTTCCTCATTAGTACATGATGGTTTTGTTTATATACTCACACTAACATTTCTATTTTTAGTGAATGTATGGATCTAGCAGGCACCAAAGTGACAATAGGTTTGAAGGAAACTGTCATGGTTCTCTTATTAAGAGACTGGATGAAATGGGGGATTCAATGAGGAAACTCGTGGTTGTTGTAAACCAATTACCAAGGAGTCATGATCAACTACTTGTACCTTAGTATGTTCTATAATGCATCATGTACAGGATGACCAATCGATGTGCAAGTTCAGGTAATAATTATAAAGGTAACCATTATGGTTTATATGATCCTTGCTTTTGAGGTAATTATGGGTTATTATATAGTATGATGGAAAATGAAAGTCATGAGATAAACTTGATGTTAAAATATGTTATGATTATTTTTGAAGATTTTATCTCATTTTGGGGAATGTTTTAAGAAATATATAGTTTTGGAAAAAGGACAACACGTAGACCGTGTGACAACCCATCGCGTCGGACAAAGCTGTGGGAATCGAACCCACAACCAAAGTGAGACTGGTATTTATCACGTACCACTAGACTACATGAAGTCCCTGGTTAGTTTGACTAATTATTTTTAGTTAGATGATTTTAGGAATCAAGAGTAAGTTTATTTTGGGTTATCTATGGAAATGATTAACCTATCATGGAGGATATGTGATTTGGTTAATTACTTTTCAATATGAGAATTTAAGAGCAACTGATGTTATTTGGAGATAAAAGTTAATTTGTACCTTGGAAGACTATGTGATTAAATCCTTCAATTATTTGGGTTTCAATCATAGTTTGGTTTACTTTGAAGAATTTTATGGACAATTGTTTATCGAATGGTCTTCGTTTAACATTGGTTTTTTTGGGAAAAATTTTGGAGATTAAGAATATATTTTCTTTTTATAAAGGATTATACTTTTGTGGATTATCTGATCTCATACTAACAATTTTGGTTTTTGTCTAAAGACATGGGAAATATATAGTTATATTTTTTGGATTAGATTATTTTCTAGAAGTTGATTATAGATCTCTTAATGTGAACAAGTCATCCTAAATACTCTTCTTTTGGAGAAAATATGTGTTCGTGTAAGAAATCTAGCAAAAGTTGAAATTCAACATGACAAGTAAGTATGTTTCCTTATGTTTTAGTTAAGCTCATAAATAAATTCCTCAATAAAAAGTAACTTAAAACAAAAATGTTGTCTGTTAATTTTTCCTACTGGGGAATCAAATACCGTTTAACCCATCACAAGTTTGGGATTTTCTTATGGTTAACTTTCTTCTAGACATGTTTACTATCACTCTCCCTCAGAACATGACCCTTTTTTTCTCCTCCATATCCATATTTTCATACTTGGAATCCTAGTATGGGTTAACTCGGGTGACCTTTGTACTTCTCTATATTTTAAAGTGATATTTTTACTGACTCTTGTTCCAATGTGGGATTTTCAATGATGTTTCCAAGCCCAATTTTAAAATTGCAAGGACGCAATTCCCATAAGGGGGGAAGGATGTAACACCCCAGGTAAATAAAGAATATTTCATTTTTACATTTATCCATATTTGTGAATAAAATATTAATATTACTTTAAAGGGGACACTATGCTCGATGTCGTACCCAATACGCAACAACGAGTTTCTTGGGAATCTTACGTTGCAATCTAATAATAAAATAATATTATTTTAAATGATAGTTAACGCCTAGCTGTTGTAATGGCGATAATGAACAAAACTAACTAAAATATTATTATATGTGGTTTTCAAATATTTTTACTTTTTACAATAAATGTTAGAGGATTAAAAATGCGAATGAATCCAATTTTAAGCGTAAACATTCTAATATTCTTTAAAAGGTCGATTAACCGCCTTTTGATGACGAACCTCTTTTAAATCCACTTTTTGACAATTTTATGTGTTATATCTGACAAAATAAAATTATTCTTTAGAATCATGACATCAAAATTTACTTTGTGTAAATTCATGGTATTTTTCCGATAAAGTTCATTTTTTGATGAATAGTGAAAAATGTTGTATTTTAATTCAAAACATTTTTTAATCTAATTTATTTATATGATTAGATTATCTTTTTAATTGGTTTTAAAGTGAAATTAGAATATATTTTTACCATTTAATCCAATAGTGGTCGTTGGTATTAATTTCATCTTGAAATTGGACTTAAACTATTGTCAATCTTTTGATACTTATTGTTCCATAAAAACACGCTATTTACTCTGACAGCGGGAATTAATTATTAAATTAATTAATGTAACTTATATGTTTTGATTTTTTTAAAATAGACATCATTTTTGAATTTGGAATATCAATTATAGCTTAGGGTGAATTTTTGGTATATTTCTGGAAAACTTCAATTTTTGATGGATAGTGAAACCACTAAGTGGTACTTAAAAAACTGATTTTTCGTTTAAATGAAATTTTACGTCCTCTGTGTTTTGAATTTCAAAAATCCGACATACATGGTTGTCATTAATAAGTAAAATGTGGTTAAATGGGATTAAAATAATTTTTTAGGTGAATAGTAACTTTAAAGTTTTAATCGTGATTAGAGGTAATTAGTGTAGTTTAAGGTAAAAATAATGTTTTAATAATATGAAATGACCTGGAAACATGTCCTACCCTCATTGGATGAGTCATGGCCGACCAATACAACCCATGGGTCAACTTGGGGACCCCATGGAGCCACTTTTCTTGGAAAATGACATTAATACCTTTTTATTTAAAGTTAAAATTAAAATGCCACAAACATGTGTTGTTTTACTAAAATAGTATTTAGATAGGGTTATACAAGTCATATTTTTGACTATAAATATTCATTAGAAATATAAAAAGATTTCCTACATCATGATAGTTTTATTAATAATTTTTAGGAATTAAATAAGTTAATTTATTTATGACACCGTGATGATGCGGTGATTACCTCATAAATGAACGATTTCAATAAAATGAGAAGATAGGGTGAAATCTAAGTCTTACACTTGTCACAAACCTATTGTATGGGTGGATTTCGAAACCATATCACATTATCCTAGAAATATATCTTTTTGGGACTTTTTAAATCCGTAAATCATTTTATAATAAAGTAATATTTTATAACTTTCCAAGAGTGCCCCTACTCTCCTCTTATAAAAGGCCCCCACCTCTACCACCTTACACACACCTCTCAAGCCTTTGACTCGGCCAACCCCTGCCCATTGTATCTCTCCACATCCCTCTATTCATCATTGAAGCCTCACTTTGAGCAGAATCCTTTCCAAGGAAGCCTTTGATCTCAAATCAAAGAGAGATACCCGATTTAAAGGTAGTGTCTTCTCTTGTGTTCTTATGTTTTATTTTGCTTCTCCAACCACCCTAAACTCTTTTATTAATTTCTTTTGTAACAAAACCAGTATCATCCATATACTAGGAGTTTTTATAAGAATAATTCGAGCTATACTTACACACACCTACATCAAATGGTTAAAGAACATACTGTTTCTGTGGATGACGAATTTCTGCATCACGAAACGATGATTGTTCAAGACTCATATAACACCTTCAAAGGTGTCCATTAAGATGTCACTATATTTAAATATGATATATAATATGTTTATGTTTTACTTAATCTTCTGAATTTTTCATTTATGGCATACCTTTATGGATTCCATTACGGGTATACGCGATATCTTCATTTTAGGAAGTGCGGACTACCGCCCCCTTAAAGTGATTTGACTCTTTAATACCATATGTGGTACGTATAAAGGATAGATTTAATGATATTATATATGATACCATACTGTAATTAAAATACTATTATGTATCATTATGTTTTAATTCCATTAAATATGAAATATAAATGGAAGTAGCGTTCATGCGTACGTACGGCTTACCGTCTCCATGAACGGTGCATTTCATTTCTTACCTGTAAATGTTATGTAATATTATAAATGCATGAATATACTGGATATATATGATATATATGATATCTACATCATGAATATAATTATGGATATAATGGATATCTTACCACATGAACAACTTGTAATTATAAAGAGTTTATTTTTGACTCAAGTACCACTGATCGTTAAAACGACCGTTATTAACTTAAATAATAACATAGTGTTCATGAAATGGTACTAAGTGATATAAAAGTAACAATGAACTTGAAAAAGGTTCTTAAGAAAGTATAAATTAACTCAAGTTTATTATTCATGAGATTAAAGAACGATCGAGTCAAGTCGGACACGAGGTAAGGGATCCTACCCCTCTCTTTCTTTTTAAGTACACTCTTTTATGTCATTCCTTTTAAGCTCATCTTTCTTATGAGTGGGATGTTATTTTATATTAATCTTACTTTAATTTTTATGTTCATATTATGAGATACCCTATTTTCTCTCATCAATCCATTTTTTGAGGTTTTGAGTGGCGCTGTTAGGCTGCCGAATTTTTATAAGAGATCTAACCTCTCTCTTCCTTTTTAAGTACTCTCCTTTATGTCACTTATTTTAAGTTCCTCTTTATTATGATGGGGGATGTTCTCTTATATTAATATTTCTTTATATTTTATTTTAATATGATGAGAGACCCTTTTTGATCTCATCAATCCATTTTTGAAGTTTTAAGTGGCGCCGTTAGGCTGCCGAGTTTTCGTAAGGGATTTTTCATCTCACTTTTTGTCCAGTGAGATTTATGCTACATTTTCCACAATTTACTTTGAGTGGTGTATTTACTTCCCATTATTATACTCTTTTTGTAATATAATTTCATTTATGGGTATTTACATATTCATTGTATGACCCTTCTTCAATGGGGTGTATGTTTCGAGTGTTACCCAAGTCGGTAAGGGAACCTTTCACCCTCCTCTTTTTAAAAGACTTATTTTGTTATGTATTTTAATTCACATAATATTATGTTGGGATATGTTCTTATATATCCTTATTGATGTAAATTTTATGTCTAAGTGATGAGATACCCTTTTTATCTCTCATCAACTCTTTTTCTAAATTTTGAAGTGACGCCGTTAGGCTGTTGAATTTTTGCAAGGGAACATCTTAGCCCATTTTTGATTCTTTGGGATAAACTTGTAATCCTTGAATATGTCATTCTATGAATATGTGTGAATGTCCTCTGATTGTTTTACACTTAATATCCACTTATATTTGGTGTATTCGTTTTTCACACATAATTATGTAATTGATTTATCCTTAATCCAAGGATACCGTCTTTGTAAGGGACATCGTCTCAACCTCCATTCATTGAGGCATATTTTGTTTTATACACAACCTACTTTTATATGGTGTATAAACCCCTTTTACTTTTATGTTTATCCAAAAGGAATCTTTTTATACAAAGAGTTTTACTAAATAAAAAAAGGTAATGTTTTTGTGGTACGTATGCGGCGACAACGACTTCTCCGCCTCCGTGACCATTATTTCAGTTTCGGATTCCTCTACAAGCCATACCTTTTTTTAAATGAAAAATAAATACCATGTTTTACTTTTATTTTATTTTGGTAATGAAAATGGTTTTCATAATGTTTTTATATCAATTTGTTGTATTGATATGTTGTGATTGAAAAGTGGAAATGTTACGTTTCCTTTATGCATGTTTTATGTGATACGATTATGTTATTGTTCTTGGGCATTATTATGAAGACGGGTGGTTCCGTGATAAACTAAGGGCGGGTGAGCTCGATATAGCTCTCCAATGAATTGGGTAACGCGAAGGGGTTAAATGTTTAGGTTTCTCTGAAGAGATTTAGGGAATATACTGTGATGGGTATTCCAAACGTAACCAAGGGGGTTACTCCCTACGTAAGAATGTTATGAATGCCTCAAGTTACCTTTATGTCTTATGATTTCTATGATTTATTAATGATTTAATGAGGTATGTTAAAATGCTTATGTTTTATGAGTGAATTATGTTTTCATACAGGGACTAATGTTTTCTTTTCATACTTTTATATCCCTTACTGAGATTTTTATGCTCATCCCAAGTTTTTTGAAATGTTTTTCACAGGTCAAGGGAAAGGTGCATGATATGATGATAGTGTCAAGGAAGTGTCAAGAAAGAATACATGTTTTATTTTAAAGATGTTTTCGTTGATGGGAAAAAGAGAATACTATCTTTTATGTAACCACATTTTTTAAATGTGGAATGTAAATAATGATTTATGATCTAATTCTCTAAAACTGTAAACCTGAAAAGATCCTCAATATGAATTATTCATTTAATTCAATATTAAGCAAGGTTTAAGGCCGGGGCCTTATACGTTTGTCGTCAAAATCTTTAATGAAAAATCAAAAATCATTGGCATCTATAGATTTATAACGACAAGCCGTTATAGATGGACCCTGAGCCAGTTGGATAAATTCTTCAGTTAGCGTTGGGTCCCCTAACTCCCTCAGCTTATGAACCTACATAATTCATAGAATTCAATAATGATATATAAAGAAAGAAATTAGTATAATACTTCACTCATAATGAAAATCAATTTATATGTACATAATCCTTGAACCAATCATGAAATGACGCATAATGAGACTGTTGAATTTGCAACTCAGTCGCACGATACATCTCTTCTTTTATCTCATTAATGTTTTTACTACAAATGATAACGCGATGTTTAAATGATCAACTTATGCAAACAAAACAAGTAAAAGTAAAACAATAAAAGTGATAAGATACTTACTGTATTAATGGTGCAACTGATGGAGTATTGAACAAGATATATCGATGCGGTTGTATCCACTCGATGTTGTCCATATCATATGGGGTTACTTCTCCAACTAGACCATCCTGAATTCGAGAGGGCTTATCTAATCTTGTTTCAACATCCGTAAGTTATTCTGCACAAAAAGTAGTACACTCATCCATCAATAACCATTGGCTATTGATGCCTCCTGATGAGCTCTGTTGCGTACAAATTGTTTCAATGTACTAAAATTCTGCTCAATAGGACACATCCACCTGAATTGAACTGGACCAACAGCCATTACTTCATCAGTTTGGTGCACTGTCAAGTAGACCATAACATAGAAAAATGAGGGGGGAAATAGTTTCTCCAAGTGAAAAAGTGTAATACAATTCGGTCCTGTAAACATTATAAATCACTCATTCATTGATTTATTAAACAAAGTTGTCTAAAAAAATTACTCATCTCAATCAACGGCTGAACAACATTGGAAGATAAACAATCACAAATTGCGATTGGAATCAACTACTGAAGTAGTATGTGATTGTCATGACTTTTCAACCCTTGCAATGTCTTGCTCGTCACATTCACACACTTTGAAATATTAGAAGAGTAACTATCAGGCACCTTGAGCATCTTCAAAATGGAAAGAAATGTCTCTTTCTCCTTTGTAGTCATTGTATACTGTGCAACAGGAATATATACCTTGTTTCCCTCAGCTAACTGTAAATGCAACTGTTTATTTAAACCCATTTCTTCCAAATCACGGCGTGTATTAACATGGTCCTTTGATTTTCCACTGACACCTAAAATGGTCCACAATATGTTGTCACAGAAATTTTTTTCAATGTGCATGACATCCAAATTATTCCTCATCATGTTAGTTTTCTAATACGGAAGACTATAAAAAATACTTTTCTTTTTCCAATTATGACTGTGCTGCCTACCCACAGCTCGAATATTATGTACCGAAGGAGCCACCAAATCCTAAATTTCATATACTATGCGGATGTTTTCTTCCTCAATCTGTGATAACATTTCGACTCCAATCATGATCTTTGGTGCTGGGATGAACTCTCTATAACCATCAAATGCCAATCTGTCCTTTCTGATCCTGTGTTGAGGGGGGAGAAAACGTGTGTGACCCATGTATGCCCATTTTTTGGAATGCTTAAGCCATACATGTTTTTTACTTTTGTTGAAACAAGGGCAAGAAAATTCACCTTTCATACTCCAGCCTGATAAATTTGCATATGGTGGGAAGTCATTGATTTTCCACAATAAAGCAGCATGTAGTTTGAACATTTCATTCATTTCATAGTCATAAGTCGTCACACCATCGCCCCAAAATTCATTCAACTCATCAATCAATGGCTAAGTTAAACATCAATCTTATCCCCCGAACTTTTAGGTCCATCGATAAGAGTGGAAAGTAATATAAATTGTTGCTTCATACAAAGCCATGGAGGAAGATTATATGGAACCAACACCATGGGCCATGTGCTATGAGTTGCACCAACCATAGACTTGAATGGATTGAAACCATCTGCTGCCAATCCTAATCAGACATTATGAACATCTTTATCAAAGTAGGGATGTCTCTTATCAAAATCCTTCCATGCATGAGAGTCTTCTAGGTGGGTTAACATATCACTTTCATAAACTCTTTCTTCATGCCATCTCATTAAATTAGAAACATTAGATGACATAAAAAATCTTTTCAACCTCGGTTTAAGGGGAAAGTAACGCATTTGCTTTATGGAAATCGGTTTCCCCTGTATTGCAATCTGACTTTGATGAGTCTGATTTCCCCTATTCTCTTTCCACCTGGAAGCACCACAAACCGTACAAATATCCAAATAGGCATTTTACCTTCTAAACAACATACAGTTGTTTGCACATGAATCTATGGTCTCATATGTAAAACCTAAGTTCTCTGTCAGCTTACGAGCATGGTAATACGACTCAGGAATCATAGCATTGACAGGAAGAACCTTTTTCAATAACACCAAAAGCATGTCGAATGATGTGTCTGACCAATTATTCAAAGTCTTTAAATGCAACAACACCACGATAAACGACAGTTTATTGTAATATGTACATCCATGATATAATTCTGTTTTCGCATCATCAAGTGCTTCATAAAACCTCCTCGAATCACGATCTGCACGAGAGAGAAGATTTATCTCACCGGTCTCAAGATTATGGATGTTAATGCCTTCAAGATCAAACCCACATACCATTTCAGTAAGCATTTCAGGCATTGAATCATTCAACCTTGCATCAACATCCATCTGATCTGCATCCGTATTTTGACAATGAACATATTCTTCTCCATGATGAGTCCAACTCTTGTAATTTTTCAGAAATCCATTAAATAATAGGTTCTCCCTCATAGTATCTCATGTGAATTGATTTCTTTTAGCACATTTTCTACATGGAAAACTAATATAGTCACTTTAAAATCCTTTGGTGAAGTCAATAAAGTGCATAATGCCATTGAAATATTCTCTAGACGTTCGATTTGGAAGATCAATCCAACTCTTATCCATAATAATATCTGTATAACAAACATTTACACAATACTTATTACATTTGAATTTTTCAAATCAACTATATTTAAAATAAATACGAATAATTTGTTTATGAACCATTGATAAAATAATAATGTAAGTGAAAGCCCATGTCATACCAGATTGCGCTACAAACCTGGAAGGGAGGGGAGCCGAAGGCGGTGCTGCAAGGGAGAGGAGAGGTAGAGAAGGGGAGCCGGAGCCAAAGGCAGTGCGGTGAGGGAGGGGACGGGCGGCAGTGGCGGCGGGGAGCCGGAGGAGAGGAGGTGGTGTGGGGATGGGGGACAGGCAGTGGGGGGGGGGATTTCTGCGGTGGGGGGGGGGGGGGGCTGTCTGGGGTGCGAGGGGGGGTGTACGGGGTGCGGGGGGGGGGGGGGGCTTTCCGGGGTGAGAGGGGGCTATCTGGGGTGCGGGGGGCTGTCCGAGGTGTGGGGTTGTCCGGGGTGTGGGGGAGGGCCGAGTGGGTGGAGGGACGAGGGAGGAGGCCGGAGTAATGAGGGGTAGGAGATGGAGGGGGCGGAGGCCGGAGGGCGGAGGCTGGAGGGCGGAGGCCAGAGGACGGAGGGACGCCGGAGGGGAGTGGAGGATGGCTGGAGGGTGGAGGGCAGTCGGAGGGGGAGGGCCGAGGGCGGAGGGCACGCGGAAGGAGGAGGCTGACGCGAGCGGAGGGTGGAGGGCGGAAACGGGGACGGCGGGGGATGGCGCCCGGAGGGCGAGGCATGGAGGCAGGGGACGACGCCCGGAGGGCGAGGCAGGGCAGCGGGGGATGGCGCGCGGGGAGGGCGGCGATGGGGGGGGGGTGATCGAGGGCGACAGGGGGGGGTCGAAGCCCTTAATTGTTTTTTACAAAGGGCAGTGACCGCCTTTGGCTGTCACTATTGGGTACCTATAGCGACTGCCAAAGGGGGTCGCTAGTGTTAGGGGGCTTCAAAGCCCAATATTCTAGTAGTGATAATATATTTAGAGTATCATACACCTCAGGTAATGTTTAATCTTATCAATACTTCACCTTAAAGATAACACACTTACATCACCAAAAGTATACATAGAAACCATAAAATCTATCAAGATTAATCCTTCCACTAATATCTATGGGAACTACACTTACACACTCATAGTAGTAGAAAATACCATATTCAGAAACATAAAATTTATTATTTGGTTGTTTTCTATCCTCCATTAAAGTTGATGATGAGAATATCTGGGAACTATTCTAGCTTCCTCATACCACAACATAATTGACCATTATATAATCGTTGACCAATTTTTCCTTCATCTAATGCTAAATTTATGGACCCATTTACATGAACCTTCCCCATCATCTCAACAACCTAGTATAACACCTTCCAGAAATCAAGTGATAAAACATCAAGCCATGTATAAAAATACATCCCCGTTTAGCTATATTTTAAAAAATATGAACACAAATATTGATTTGAAGCTATGAAACCTTGATCCCATAACACATTGGGTGATCTAAATTCAAAATAGTCAATCATATCACCAAATATGATCTCCTTGGGAATACCACTATCCAATAGTTGTATAAGATGATCCACTCCCCAAATTTATAAAAAATCATCTAGTGAACTTATTTGTTATATCTAATCTTTTAAGATCCCATAATTGATGTATCAAATATAGGTCTCATCTGCCTACTGTACAGGTTCCCCCCCAACCCAATTTGTTTGAATATGATCTATGCCCCCCTCTCATATCAAGACCAACCTAATTAATGTTATAAAATCAGATTCATCCACTATTATCTAAGAATGTAATCTATTTCCAAGGGAATTAGTTACTATGCTACTATTATACCACTCTAAACATGTAAGTTATGATAATTTTAAACTCCATTGATTCAAATTTGTACTCAACCCTAATTTTTGTTGTGAAAAAAATGGGTCTATGAAATTTAGAACTCAAACACTATGAGTTCATTACATAGATAGTGTTCTTGATGTAAACCATGAAAATCCCAAAATACTTTGTATTCTCAAACTTTGATTAAAATTAATCAAGGGTGTTATCAAAAAATTCCACAAAAAACTAGTTTTCATGTCTCTTGTACATAGATAAATATTTTATCACTATTAACAAAATCCCTTGAAATTATAATATCTATAGTTTTACATAAATGATGTTCTCAGAAATTTTACCACATGAACCCAAAGATAATGATATCTCAACCCGAGTTCAAACTTTTGGAACTAATTTTTTCACTTCCACTAATTGAACAGGTCAAACATACTTCAATTAAAATCTTTCAATAAAAACGACTTCCCATCTACATCAACAACTCCACATACATAATTTGTTTACCCAAAAAACTGTAGAAGATATAAATGTAGTCCTTGATTGAATTTTGATGTAGAAATTAATCTCTCATTAAAGGAAACCCTTAGATATTTCTAGGATAAATATCTATATACTCTTATAAAACTATAGTAAACCACTCATCTCCAACAACCATAAAACACAATTATATCATCATAAAATGTTAGGTAGATGGATATAAATCTATTAGGGATGTCCATACATACCATACCTAAGGGGTCATACTTTCAATTCAATGTGAATCTCTACCGATCTACTCTAATTTATATGACTTCATAATGGAAAAAATCCATTGAACTCCACATTATGTTGGTAAATTCATACTAAGGAAAACTCCATATGGTTTCACTACCTCTATGATATAATACCAGGAAAACCCATCTATCTACACTGATACGAATATTACAATATAAATAGATGCAAGTGTGAGGGTGAACATCACTAGTAGGAGTCTCTAGTTAAAGAGGTTGGGTTATATGTGCCATTATACTCTCTAGGTAAATTAATTTTTTTACTAATGTAATGAATGGTTCATTATGGCATTGATGAGTATGAGTATGAATGGAGAACACTAAAATCATACCTTAAACCCTATCATGCACTGTATAATTATAGTCCTCTATCAAACAAAAGTATCTATATCCCTATATGTTATCTCCCCATTTTTGATGGGAACCACCTAGATGTAGTGGTGGAGATGGATCAACGAATATCCCAACTCTATGTTGGGAATGTATTGTCTCAACAATACTCTATCTATATTATTGATTTTTATTCTCACAAATACCCTTTTTTGTTTTACTAATGATTTTATTTTGATTGTATTTCAGGAAATTTATATTATTTATAATTCTTATCCTAAATATTATTAAATAATTTTTTTTCCGGAAATATCCGTTAAAGTGCCCAGAAAACTCTTAAGCGTATTCTGGAAACACTTTTCACTATTTGTTATTCACTAGAAATACTATTCATTCAATTCGTCAAAGAAAGTAACATATAGAACAAACCTTAATTTATGATGAAGGATCAGAGCATATGGTTAATCAACATTCAATTTAATGAATTTATTGTTAAGGAATATTACGTTTGGATAAGAATATAACATTTTTCAGAAAGAAAATGTATGGTTAAAGAACTCTGTGTATGTATAGAACTTTAAAAACGTATGGATCATCAACCTTACTTTTGCAGTCAACCTTACGTTTTCAACCTTCTGTTTGGGAAAAGTGAACATAAAGATAATCAATGTTACGTTTAGAGATTTATTCTTATGTGGGAGAATGTATGGATCATCAACCCTACATAATGATGGTGAACCCTACATTTTTTTCATTTTGTGAAGGAAATTTACGTTTGAATTTTCAACGTCAGAAATTTGAATTTATGTATTTATCAGAGTTTCTTGCAATAGTATTTGCGGAATGTAAGGGTAGTTTAGAGCTCGATTTTAACTGATTCACATCTAAACACAGATAATTTAAATAATCTTTAACATCAGAAATTTTCTCTCATATTATTAAGGGAGGTTATGAATACTCTGAGATCTATTTTTTGAATTTGAATTCACTCATTTTATCAAGAAACTTTTGCAGATCTAAAACCATGCTAGAAATATATCATTATATATCTCTCTGAGTATCATCTATAAAATCATTGGATCTATGAATACCTCTAAAATATCTGTGTAAATATTATTTGTTTAATTTTTTCCTCTAAAAATTCTTATGTTCTACAACGACCAAGAATCTCAAAATAAGGAATACATTTTGGAGATATACATATTCAAATATAGAAACATGATGCTTTTTTTTGTTGTTCTTAAAATTGAAGATCTCTCGTGAAACATGATATCTTCAAATATATTTCATGATTATTATTCTTCTAATGACGAAGATACATCTTCTGTTAGTTGCATGCTACTAAAACTATGAAATAAAACACTTTCTCAACAATCTATATCTTATCTATATTGAGTTTGAGCTGCTTCTATTCAGTCCTAGGGGAGTGTCAGCTTCTCGTACTAAGATGTGGTTTTATCAGTTCCTTGTAAAATAACCAAAAGGATCTGTTTTATAAGATTTTATTTGTAAGGGTGAAAACTTCCTACACTCAATTGTGGATCTATCTTATGATACGAGGACCTTACTAGTGAAATTCAAAAAGTCTACTGAGAGGGTGATTAGTGGAGTAGATTAGAGGATATTTGTTCCCTGAACCACTATAATTTTTTGTTGTTTATTTTCTGTTCATATCCACTGCGTATACTATGTTGTAGAAATGATGCTAGTTATTTTCTTCTCTTTATGTGAATCAACAAAATATTAAAATTTTGAAAAGGACACAATTCACCCCCTCTTGTGTCATCACTACAGTCTTTCCAATATAACATTTTCTATCAAAAGTTGATCTTTTAAATATATCTATAAATAGAAAATGGTATAAGATCTATATAAGTTATGGAAATGGATAATTAAAAGCAAGTAATGTCAATGGTTCATTCTCTGTATTTCAATGGTAAGAATTATGGATGCTGGAAGTCTCGAATGATAATCTACTTAAAAAATATTGGATTTAGAGTATACTCAAAGATTGGTACTCCTTACACAATTCCTAAAAAACCAAAAACTTGGTCTACTACAACAGAGGATGAGTATGATATGAATTCAAAAGCAATGAATGCTATCATGTTCAATCTTGGACAAGATGAATTCAAACGTGTATTTTAATGAACAACAACCTATGAAATGTGGAAGACAATTGCACTAGCCTATGAAGGTACAAACAACGTTAGAAAAATAAGATATGCTACATCGAAATTAATGTTTGATATGTTCATAATGTTTGATGTAGAAAGCATCACATAGATGAATAGAAAACTGGGAGAAACTGTCAATAATATAAGATCTTTATGTGAGCCTATCAGCCAACCAAATCATGTTTTGTACATTCTAAGAATTCTACCTGTGAAGTGGAATGGAATTTCTTTTACAATATTCTAATCAACACTTTTCAAGAATACAACAATGAGAGAATTAATTGAAACTTTAATGATGTATGAGGATGAAATGAAAGATGAATTTAAAGTTCACAAATTCCTAATGAAAAAGTATAACACTACTTTAAAATTAACATCCCAAAAGTAGAATAGAAACATTTAACCATAAAAATAAATTCAAACTAATATGATTTAGAAATTGAGGTGGCTTAATTAGCTAGAAAATTTAGAAAATTTTATAGGAATATGAGATTATTCAGAAAACCATTCCCAATGGATGAGAAAGAATAAAGGGAAGTTAGATTCTACAAATGTAAAAAATTGGGTCATAAAGACCTGATTTTCCTCAGTTAAAAGGAGAGAAGAGAAAGTCAGAAAAGAAATATCAGAAGAATGAAGATTATGAGAAAAAGTACAATAGGGTTATGAAGGATACATGTATTTTTTATGAAGACTACTACTGCTCATCAATATTTGATTCAAAGAAGGAAGAACAAAATTTGAAGTATAATATGTGCTTTATGGCTGAAGAAGATAATATATAACCCTACTATTAATCTGATTCTGATTCTAGTTACTCAAATGATAAAATGGATGCCTACTATACTATGCTAGAATAAATATATGATTCGCTATTAAAGAAAAATAAATATTTGAAAAAACATTCATAATTCTATGATAGGTGAAAGGAAGAAATTACTAAAACAACATCAAGACCTTGTTAAAAAATTTAATTCAACTACTACCAACTGTGCTGATTAGGAAAGTAAGATTAAGACTCTACGAGAAGAAGTAGAAACATAAAAATCTACTAATATTATTTTCACAAAAGGATAAAAATATATAGATGAAATTATTGGAATAAAAGTTGTCAAAAATAAATTTTTTGGTATTGGAAGTATGGGTGAAAAAACCCAAACTGTACAAATACTATTTTTCTCCAAGTTCTAGCAACAAAGGCTTGTATACTATTAGATGTTTTAATTGTGGAATTAATGGACATTATGATAATGAACTCTATTTAAAAAACCACAATTATGTGGTTTGAAACATCTTCATTATTAAAAATATTTATATAGTTTTGATTATAATAGTGTTGATAAAAATAAAATTGTTTGGATTCCCAAGTCTTTGATAGCTAACACCGGTGAACCCAAAAAATTATGGTTACCAATGTTTTTTCATTTAACCTTGTATATAATAGGAAACAAAAGATGAAATGATATATGGTATATGGATAGTGGAATCTCAAGACATATGAGCGAAAATTCCTCAAATTTCTCTACTTTGACTAAAATAGATAGAGGCCTAGTCACCTTTGCTGACAATGCCAAAGGAAAACATATTGTACTCAGTGTAGATGGAGATCCAGATACTATGTCAATTAATAACGTACTTTATGTAAAAGAGTTGAAGCACAATTTCTTAAGTATATCTCAACTTTTTTATGATGGATACTATGTTGAATTTTCTAAAAAATCATGTTTTGTTTTTAAAAATTATTTGCTTAAATTTAGAGCACCCAGAACAGATAATGTCTATGCTTTGGATTTAAATTCCTGGTGTAAACAAAAATTGATCTGTTTAACTAAAAATATAAATTATTCATGGATTTAGCACAAAATACTTTGTCATTTTAATATTATTTAATTACATAAGTTATGTAAGAAACAATTAGTTTCTAATTTTCCTTGTCTCAAATTTATAGTGATAGATTCACTGATGCATGTCAGATTAGCATGAAACACAAATATTCCTTCAAATATGTTAACAAAATTACTACATCAAAACCCTTATAACTTATTCATATGGATTTTTTGGACCATCTAGAATATAAACTTTGGCAAGTAAATTATACGTATATGTTTAAGTTGATGATTATTCAATATTTACTTGGGTATATTTTCTAAAACTCAAAAATGATTCCTTTTCTTTTTTTGGAAAGTTTTTGTAAAATTGTTGAAATTGAATAAGGTTTTAAGATAATTACATTTAGAAGTGATCATGGTGGAGAGTTTTAAAATCTATAATTTTTTTCTTTTTTCTTAAATATAGATATTAAAGACACCTTCTCTTTACTATGAACACCTCAAAAAAATGGAATTGCTGAAAGAAGAAATAAAACTATTTGTGAAATGGCTAGAACTATGCTAAATGAATATAGAATTACAATATACTTTTGGGAAGAATATGTATGCACAACATGCTATATTATAAATAGAGTTTTAATTCAACATATTTTCAAAAAAAATTCTTATCAACTTCAGAATAACAAAAAGTCTAAGGTAAATTACTTTAAGGTTTTTAGATGCAAGGTATATATCCTAAACACCAAGGATAATCTTGGAAAGTTGAATCCAAAAGATGATGAAGAAATGTTCTTAGGAAATTTCTCAACTTTTAATGCATATAGAGTATTTAATAAAAAGTAAATGATTGTTGAAGAATCGGTTCATGAGAAGTTTGATCAAACAGATCATTTTAATAAATAGAATGATCAAACTGTTGAAGCTGTTTATTCTTCTAACAATATGAGACTTGATAAATTGAAAAATGATTTTGAAAATATGAATAAAATTCAGTCTAGTTCAGAAGAACATTATACTTATGAACCTAAAAGTGCTCTACCTATAAAGTCTAGAATCTTAAAAAATCACCCCTTAGAGGCTGTTATAGGAGATATAGACATAGGAATAAAAACTAGAAGATGTGTAGGAAACCTAGTGGAATTTCCTACTTTTCTATATTTGCTAGAACCGATGTCTTTTGAAGAATCCATAGAAAATTAAAGATGGATGTTAGTAATGAAATAAGAGCTAAATCAGCTTAAAAGAAACAATGTATGCAAATTAGTGGAAAGAACATTGAATTATCCAGTTATAAGAACTCACTGAGACTTTAAAAATTATCAAGATGATCATGTTATTATAACTATAATCAAAGCTAGACTAGTAGCCAAATGGTATAATCAAGAAGAAGGTACAGATTATGATGAAACCATTGCTCATATATCTACACTAGAAGAAATTAGAATTATTTTTGGCCTCTGCATCTCATATGGATTTTAAATTATATCATATGGATGTAAAATATTCCTTTTAAATAGATATTTAATGGATTAAGTTTATGTTGAGAAATCTCCTGGTTTTAAAAATTCTCAAAAACCATATTCTGTTTTTAAAGGTACTAAAGCTCTATATGGACTTAAACAAGCACATAGAGCTTGGTATAAAATATTAAGTTCATTTATTTTGAAAAATATTTTTACTGTTAGTTTGGAAGTCTCATCCCTCTTCATGAAAAAAATTTGTTCTAATTTATTATTAGTTTATGTCTATGTGGATGATGTTATTTTTATATCGACAAATAAAAAACTTTGTAATTATTTTTCATAACTTATGTAATAATAATTTGAAATGAGCATGATGGGAGAATTAAATTTCTTTTTTGGACATCAAATTCATCAAAAACATTATGGAAATGTATTAAATCAAAGTAAATACATTACTGATTTACAAAAAAAGTTTGGGAAAGAAAAAAGCAAGACATATTCGACTCCCATGTGTACTAGTATTAAACTTGATTTGGATAAAGCTGGAAAACTAGTGGATAAAAATTTATATAAACGTATGATTTAAAGTTTACTATATCTTGCAACTAGAAAACATAATATTACTTTTTTAGTATGTATTTGTTCTAGATCTTAATCAAATTCAATATAATCCCATCTTACTTATGTAAAAAAGATTTTTAGATATTTAAAATTAAAAGTTGTTCAACTTATTCTTTATCCAAAACATGTTATTTTAATTTATAATAATATTTAGATACAAATTTTGGAGCTTGTAGATTATATAGAAAAAGAACTTCTAGAACTTGCCACTTTTTCAGAAAATCATTAGTGTCATGGTTAAGTAAAAAGCAACACTCGATTACACTATCAACAGCCGGAGTTGAGTATGTATCTGCAGGCTGTTGATGTGCACAAGTGTTGTGGATGAAAATCTCTCTAATGGAATTTAGACTTAATTTTAATAATACACCCATTTTATATGATAATACATGTGCTGTAAACATTTCAAAAAATAAAATAAGTCATTTTATAACAAAGCATATTGATATTAGATATCATTTTCTAAGAGATCATGTTATTAAAAAGAATATATATTTAGATTTTTTTAATACTAAATATAAAATAGCTAATATTTTTACTAAACGACTTCCCACTGCATGTTTTGATTTTATTAAGGGGGTATAGGTTTATTTAATTTGTAACTATTTTATTTTATTTACTATAAATTTATTGGAATTTATTTTATGCCTAATTTATTTCTTAGTGCTTTAATAATTTTTATCTTAGTGTATTTTAGTTAATGTATGTTATCCTAAATCTATTTATGCCATGTAATTATTAAATTTATTTGTCATAACTAAACTATGATAGGAGAAACGAGGACATGTGTCATATGTCAGAAACCCTTTTTCTTCCAAAGCCTTTGTTTACCTAGAAATCATTTCACCTAACCCTAAATATTCGTTCGTCCTTCCAAACCCTATATGTTGAAAACCTCACATTTTCAAATCATCAAAAAATATGAAAACCAAAAGAGTCGAAGAAGGAGATGTGAGTAACCAAAATAAACATAGTTAAAGGTAGAAAAATTATTTAGAGAAAAGTGGTTGATCTTGATTGTCTGTATAAGAAGAACTTACTCCCAAAACAAGCATTGGAATTTCAAGGACATGAGACAACATTCGATGACATAAACAAAGAATTTCTTTATGAGGTAGAGCTGAACTATTTTTATAAGATTGTATAGTATATTTTCAAAGATTCAGAGGATATGATTTCTTCTAGTATCGATGATAGGGATTTATCTATTTTTTTTACTGAGGTTGAAAAAATTTTGAACTCCCCACATGATGGAGTTTTCCATTTTGATCTTAAAATAGTTGGTGATAAGGAACATTCTTATAAAGACATTATGTATTTTCTGTTCAAATTGACACACATCAGAAAGGTGTTTTTAAGGATTTAGAGGATGACGATAAGATTCTAGTAAATTTTATTCAGACAAGAATATCACCAAGAATGGATGAGATGAAGAAAATCTTTTAACCAAACATGTATGTCATTTTTTTTATTTAATTTAAATCAAATTTAATTTTCCATGATATTTATTTTGGTATCTTCATTACAGTTGATAACTGGATTCAGGAATGAATTTCTATCCATATAGACAAATAATTTCAAGGATTTTATTTAATAATTACATGATCAGACTAGTTTATGAAAGAGTAAAATGTCATCATTGTAATGTTTTGAATGCTGGAATGTTAAGAAATCATGGATTCTTCTAGAGTATAATAAAATGAATATTATTTCCTGTAGGAGCTGAGGAAGAACATAGATCAAGAGATTTTTCTCAAGGGGAGAAAGTATGTGTTCGATATGAGGGTGTAGTTGAATTAAGAATAGATGAAGTTTCTCAACTTGCTCAGAGAGTCTTAAATTTTACATAGAAGAAGTGGAAGAATAGAGTCAAGAGGGATTTGTTATGAAACCAAGAAGCAGAATTTCTCCTGAAGTTGAAGATAAATTGTTGGATTCTAGAGAAGAAACATGCTTAGTTCATTTAGAAGAAACTGTTATTGAAGAGGAAATTACAGTGGTGAGTAAAGTTAGAGGGTTTTGTATTGTACCTATGGTGAATGAAGAGGTACATGAGAGTATTATTTTAGAAACAGTTCAAGAATAGAAAACTCAAACTTAAATGTTTCAATAAAAGAGTGTTAGAGAAGAAGTTACTGAACAAGGATCTATTGAAAAACTGAAGATGTTATAGGATTTTTTTATATAAATTCAACTGATGATTGTTAATAAGACTGTGGGATAATAAGATAATATTTTAGGTGCTCAGACTTATGTTTTAGATAATCAATCATTTTCTTGTGAATAATTAGTAACAAAAACTTTGGAAGTTCTTTTTCTTATTGATGGTACAAATGAGGATATGAATATAGATGAGGGTACATCGGATTCATTAACTCATTAAGTTGAATAAATTGTGATTAAATTCAACATGACTCAAGAATAGAATCACACTATGCAGCAGTAGCTTGAAATTGAAAATAAAAAGATATAGGAAGTTAATGGGAATATTTTTTAGAAGGGATTTTGATGCCTTCAAGAGAGACATGTTAAATGAGATTGGGAAGGTCAGATCTGAAGCTGTTTCCAAAACATATTTTTCAGATTTAAAGTGGTAATTGGAATGTCAATTTGAATCAATAAAAGGTTCAGTGAATGAGGCCAGTACATCTACTCTTACCTCTTCTACAAGTCCAGATTTGATTAGAAGATTTCATGCCATTACATCTGTTATGGTAGACATGAATGCTCATCTTCAGGACATTCAATGAATTAGTGAATCTTTTTCAGTTTTATTGGACAATTATAAATGTCATGTCGGTCAGTTAACTCAAGGATATCCTAGTATTAGATTGATGTTGAGACCATTTTTAGAAAAGTTGGAGCTGTTTATGAAGCAAGGGGAAAGTCTTCATGAGTTTCTAAAGGTCAACATAGTGGATAATCTGCATGTCTACAATGACTCCAGGATATTGATAATTCTTCTAGGAAATAGTTTGATGAAGAAGATAATATTTCAGATGGCTGAGCTAATGGAGATGTTTGAATCCATTCAAAATTCAAATCCAACCAATCCTTAGCCTTTTTTCTACCTTGAACTATTACAATGATAGTTTTCATTTCTTAATCACAATCTTTATCGTATTACAATATTTATTGATTAATGAAACTTTTTACTGTCAATAAATTATATTTCATTATTGTATCAGCTTTTTTTTCTGATAGTCAAAAATCAAATTATCTTCATTCATTACAATTACTTATAACATTCACTTATCATTCTATTCAATATTAAATTTAATTTAATCTATTTTTATAGTTTATTTTTGATATCACAAAAGGGGGAATCATTTAGATAACAAAACATTTATTTGAAATCTTCCTTTGGGGGAGAACATTAGATATTTCTTCTATATCAAAATAATTCTATCAAATTGAAATTATTTTCATTTAATGTCTCTAAAATTCTAAATTATATAACTAATATTATAATTTTAATTTATGTGTTTTGTGATCATCAAGTAGGGGGGGATATTTGGTCATTTATTGTCTAAAGTATACTCAATAAATATTATTGATTTCGGTGCTCACAAATACCCTTGTTTGTTTAAAAAATGATTTTATTTTGAGTGTATTTCAGTAAATTTATATTCATTATAATTATTATCTTGAAATAATATTCAACTGTTTATTTTCCAAAAATATTTTTTAATGTTCTTGGAATTCCCTTAAGCATATTCTAGAAACACTATTCACTTTTTGTTATTTGGTAGAAATACTTTCTATTCAATACGTCGAAGAAAGTAATGTATGGAAAAAACATTACATTTATATTGAATGATCAACGCGCATGGTTAATCAACCTTACGTTTGAAGAAATGTATTCCTATGGAACATTATGTTTGGATAAGAATCTTAAGTTTTTCAGAAAAAAAAATATGGTTAAATAACCCTATGTGTAAGTATGAAACTTTACAAATGTATGGATCATCAACCATACTATAGTAATCAACCTTACATTGTCAAACTTAAATTTTGGAAAGGGGAACATATGGATAATCTATGTTACGATTAGATATTTATGATGTCATGGATAAATGTATTGATCATAAACCCTATGGTAAGAATTTGAACCCAACATTTCTTATTTTTTCATTTTGTGGAGGAACCATATATTTGATATTTCAATGTTAAAAATTTGAATTTACGTCTTTATAAAAGTTTTTGGCAATAGTCTTTTTGAAATGTTAGGGCGGTTTATACCTTGATTTGAAATTATTCAAAGATAGTCTTAAATTATTTAAAGATTCATTTATAGTGGAGATTTACTCTCCTATTCTTAATGGAAGTTACGACTACTCTGAGCTGTATTTTTTTAATTTTAATTCACTTGTTTTATCAAAAATCCTTTGTAGATCTGAAATTGTGTTGGATATTTATCATTATATATCATTATGATTATCATATTTAAAATCTCCGGATCTTTGAATACTTCCTAGATATCTTTGTAAATATTATTCATTGAATTTTTTCTTGTAAAAATTCTTATGTCTAACAGCGATCAAGAATCTCAGAAATAGGGAATACATTTTGGAGATATACATATTCATATCTGAAAAAATGTTTCTCTCTTTTTGTTTTTGTTATTAAAATTGAAGATCTCTAGAGAAACTGAATCTCTTAAAATATATTTCATGATTATTATTATTCTAAAGATGAAGATCCATCTTCTATCAATTGCGTGCTACTGTAACTATGAGCTAAACCTGTTTCTCAACAATTTACATCTTATCTATTTTGATTTTCAGATGCATTTATTTAGTTGTGGGGGAGTGTTAGCTTCTCATAATAAGTTGTGGTTTTATCAGTTCCCTATAAAAAACCAGAAGGCACTATTTTATAAGCCTTTAATTTTATGGGTGAAAACTACCTACACTCATTTGTGGATCATCCTTATGATACGAGGTCCTTACTAGTGAAAGTCACCAATCCTGTAGAGAGGGTGATTGGTGGAGTGGACAATGGAATCTTTGTTCCCCAATCCACTATAAATTTCTATGATTTTTTATTTGGTCATATCTGATTCATATAATCATTTATAGAAATGTTACCTGCTATTATATTCTCTTTACGTGAATCAACATAATCATAAAATTTTAAATGGACTCAATTCACCCCCTCCAGTGTCATCACTATAGTCTTTTTGACCTAACAATCTAGTTATTCTGATAAAACCTAATCCTATACTTGAACTACTGGAAATAAACTAAGCCTAAATCTATAAAAATTCTTATCTTAACACCATATTTAATATAGAGGTCTATTTATAACACTACCCTTAATACCCTCAAGAAAATAATGACCTATTCTGAAAATATGGTGTATCTCTACCCCAAAACATTTAAGTACCAATTTGTTCTTAAGGATTGAAAAGTGGGTGGGTTGATTTAGAATAGTATAACCCCAAATCAAACTATATTCTTGAATAAAACCATCAAAATCATGTCTTGGGGTAATTCATGAGGTATGTTAATCTTTATTTTTATTCTCTCATGGTCATATTGTCTTAATGAAGGATTAATATATTTCAAACTCTAACCATCTTCAATAATATAAGATCAAATACCACCAAGAAAACCAGAATAAAACCCAACTATAGTGGAGTGACACCGTTGGGATTTTAGATAAAAATTACTGATAAAAACTATCATACCATCTAAGAAACCTAACAAAAAATCACATTTTGGTAAGTGGGTGTATGGACTAAAAGAAAAAATCATGTCTCAAAATTTAACCAAACCTCCACTGATAATGGATCAATATCACATCAAAAACTAATAGACACCTATCATTAGAACACATGAAAAAAATCTATATTATGAGTATTATTATTTGGTTTAGTGGGAACTATTATCCTCTTTATAAGAATGTATGTTGTACAAAAAAACGATTAATTATATTCCCTCATCCCATGGGAAATGATACCTCTCAATCAAAATCCATGAATTGACACAGTGTCACTAAACTAATTTGAAGTGAGAGGTTAAATCATTGGCTTGGGATCTTCACATCCCTACCTCTAAATATAGGATAGCATTCTGCATGTTTTATTAGATAATAGGGACAGACGAGTGGGGTAACATGTGAAGAACATGAATGATCATTACAAGACATTGTATGATATATGTACTATCCTTACTGTGTGATGAAACTGTCACTATTGGGACATTTGATAATAATAGTGGGGTTTTAATGGTGGTTTCTAATAATTGATTCTAATTTATGAATATAAAACATGTGTTGAGTAGTTAGTATATCATTTCAAAAAACTATGTTTGTATGTTATTAGTGGGTTTTTTATAAAAAATGAAACTAAATAAATTTTCAGTGGTGGTTAATTAAAACCACCACCAATATTCCCATAATTCCACTATGTGAACCTCATTTAATTTTATCATTGAGAAAATCATGGTTGGGAACCTCATCACCCTCCACATATTTTATCATGATCACTATTTAATGTTGGTTTCTTCAAGATTCATGTTCTAATATTATGTTACAATATCTTTAATCCTCTATTTCTTCATACACCTCTTATTATTGGATTCTCTTTACTGTTTACATTTTTGGTATAATTATGAATGGTTGTAGATTCTTTTAACAACAATATTTTTGTATTTATGATCCATGATACCTAATTTGAAACCCTTTATAATGTTTACTATTAAAGGAAATGATATTTCCTTTGAATTAGAGGTAGTATTGCCTATGATTAAATCATTAATTTATGAAAAAATTATTTGAATATCTAAAGACATAATGAAATTTCAACTGATTTTTATAAAACGTGAATAGTTTCCAGAACATAAGAATTATTTTTTATTTTTTGCACATTCTTATCATAGTAAATGTTAAAAAAATTATATAAACTACTTCTAAAGTGTGATTTTAAAATTTTCACGAATATTTAGTTTTTTATTTATTCTTTAAGGATTTAGTTAATCTTTAATGATATGATTCTTTTAAAAAAGTAAAATTTGAAACTATTATGTGGTTCAACATATTTTACAAAATTATATTTGTTTTAATTTTTTAGAATATTTTAAAAAAATTAACCCAATATGACCTCTATTTTATTTATTCAGGTTTTTAAAATTATCATTGATTTTATGATTAGTATTTGCATATTAATTATTCATGAATATTCATGTAGAAAAAATTAATTTTTAATGGTATATGGGGAAAACTAATTTCTATTGGGTATTGAAGGAGTATGAAATAATTGAATTCATGAAAAATTAATGGGAATATATTGGTTATTATATATAAATCTATTTATATTTTGATAACATAAATCAATAGTATTAGAAAAGAAAACCACAATTTGAATACCTGTAAACTATTAGAAATTATATATTAGTAATTTTAAATTTTGTCATTCTCTGGTTTCATTTATATATGTTATAACCCTTTCACTATTTATTTACTGCAAAATCCATTGAATAAAAGGTATGATGAATGTAACTATTCTACACACTCAGATGACACCACACCACAAGTAAGGATCCCAACTCTATTAGGCATGTCACCTAATTCTACATGTATAGTTACCACTAATTTAAGTTCAATGGAGGAATCAGTTGAGATATTATCTCATCTAGAAGCTGATCATGATTCAACAACTCCTATTTTTTCACTTATATCATCATAAAGGTATTGGTGGGTGACCATTGTTGGAATAGATGTCATTGGTAAAAACATTCTTTATTTCATAGTTATAATAAAAATTGGAATATATATTTTTACCAAATATAAAATAAAAAATTTAAAATAATATATAAACACAATATTTTAAGAGGATATAAAATTTTAAGTGTGTTTTTCCTTTTAACAATATGAAAGTGATTTTGAGTGATGCTAAAGGCTTCTATGGGCGGTTTGTAAGTCATTTGAAATCTAAGGAAATGACCCTCCCCATTACATATCATGATTGAAGGAATCCACCAACAAAATAGAAAAAAAGATCTTCAATAATCAAGTAAAGGTAAATGAAAATAAATATTATTTAAAAATTAATTTATTTTATTGTGATATGAAAAGTATTAGTCTTATAGTTATTATTTTCAAATTTATATTTTTTTCATTTTAATAAGGATGATGTCATTGTGCGTCGGTGGGTTTTTAATTGTTTGGTTAAATTGGAGGATTTAAAGTATAAATTATGGTGTGAGTTTAGTGATAACTCATTAAGTCTTTGATAGAATTATGAAAAATAAATATAATGGATACCCAAATAGTAGTGGAAGTATTTTTCAAAAAGGTTTTCAAATGATTAATATATGGTATTTTATAAGGTGATATGAACTTTGTATTAATTTTGAAGTCATATACAATTTTTTTGTCATATTAAATTTCATACTAATATATTTTAATTTTTTTCAAAATGATAAAGAGAATCGAGGAATAGAAAAAAATAGGTAATATGACACACGACAGGGTTGAAGAGTTTCACAAGGAGAAGAATGAGTAGGGTAATATTTGAATTATTATAAAAGATTTATATATGTGTTAAACATTAATTTATTAATATTTTAAAATTGTGACTTTTATACAATAATTATATAATATTTGGTGGCTTTTCATTAGGTTGGGTGGATAGATATGTAATTTTTTGTACATACAATGTTAGAAGATATGTATGTGAATGAATCATCTTAGATCATAGAGGAAGACTAGTTTAATTAATGTTAAATTTTTTAACTATTGTTTTATATTCTTCAAAATATATGTTAAAATTAAGGATGAAATATATTTAAATCCCTCAAAATCATCATCGATCTCCCAGAGTGATGCTATTACCCATGTTTTGGGAAATGAGCATCCAGGTTGTGTTTAAACGAAGGGTTCCGAACCATCCCCATCAAAAATATTTGGGAGGTCCCATAATTACTCACTATAATTCCTTCTTATACAATTGGTCATAGTAGTGGTCATGGTTTAACATTGTAGGAAGAAATTATCATATTGGAGAACAATTTACAAGAGTAGAAGTCACACATTAGAGCTTGGGATAAGTAGTTCTCTTATTTGGGGATTCCTTGGATAAATTATTTTTGGACCCAATAGGGATTATTCTTAAGGATATTGCATCTATGTTAAAAAAGTGTTAGAAGGTAATTTTTTTATTTTTTTAATTATTATTTTATATAGTATTATTTATGTTTTTAAATTTTTCAATAATTAGCACTGAGGTTGTAAGTCACCCGGATGGTGAGTGGGTATCATATTGAGGTATAAATAGTGATAAAAATTCAATTCTTGAAGGTTCATGATGTATAATTTTTTTTTTTTTTGGAATCATCCATTGGGTTTCATGAAATTTGAATAAATTTTAGGTTTATATTAAATCTCATTTTACTAATTTAGTATGTTTTATGTGTATGAAATGCTATAATATAGTTGAAGTTGTCTTTATAATGTTAATCTCATTTGTTTTTCTCATATTTGTTTTAATTATTAATTTTAAATTTATTATATAGGATCCTAAATCATATTTTCAAATGTTTTAATTTACTTCATTATCCAAAGTATTTTAAACCACCGCTAATCTTGGTAAACTATCATGTTTCATTTAGTGGCAGTTTGAACCATACTTAGGCCCTGAATAACCAACAAAAAATTTTTAATTAGTAAAACCACCATGAAAAAGAAACGATGAAAGTTATAACCATCACTATATAAGGAGAAACATAAAACATGACTATAAAAATTAAAAAATTATATACATTTTTTTATCCACCACTTGTTATGTCTAAAAAAACTAAAATTGGTAAAAAAGTATATACAAAAAATCATCATAGGTATTAACCACCACTCCTTTAGGAAAATTATTCAACTTAATTCTACCTCCATGAAAAGAATATATAATAGTTTAAACCACCAGAAAATAGGGTTTAAATATTAGTTCTATAGAAAAACCATAAATAAATAAATGAAATGGGATTTAATTATTAATAGCATGAGACACGATGGTTTTAATAATTTTCTGAAAATAATCAGCTGTATATTAAACCACCTTGCATAGAAAAAAAAGATAGACAATTTATTTTGTAGTGTAGTGGTTTTGAGTTTTTATTGAATCAAAATATTATCAAAGTCATGATAAATTTAAATATCATCATTCACACCAACACTTGTTTTCCTAGTCGAAAACTTGTAGTTAATACTCCTTGAAATTATTTCCCTATATCGATAGACCAATCCCCATAAGGCCAATAACTCCAAACATACTCCAAGGAATCAAATTCTCTGATACTATTCTGACATGAACCAACCCACATGGATTCATATCAGGTTAATGATAATCTGATTAAATATTTATGGAAGTGGATTATATTTAGAAACTGAAAGAAAAATGATCTCCATGAAATGATAAATTTAAATCATGTATCAAATACTATAAATGAAAAACACTGAAAAAAATGCTTACCTTGCATCGAGTGAAATCCACCAACCAACACAACATGATATCACCTCATAAGGATTTGGAGAAATATGAATAGTGCTTTTGGTTTTCATAGAGTTTCAACCAATCTATGGAACTCATGAAGTGTGCTTTTAGTTTAATGGATTTTTGACCAAGCAGCGGAACTAATACCACACATCAAATGATAATGTACTTTTATAAGCCCCCAAGGATTATTGATGGGTATTTTTATTAATAAATCAACTATTATAACACATTATTTAATGAATTTTGTAATTGTATAAATCATATGAATTTATATCAAAATGTGTAACATATTACATAATGATTTTTAATAATAGTTATTGTGGGAATAATCATTTCATGAAAACATCATCATCTCATGAAAACCTCTATGACTTAGATTGATCTAATGGTTTCTATGATACACTGATGCATTATATGTAGGAAAAATATCAAATATACTTTCAATATTTCTCTTATCCATAAAATATAATTCCTAAATAGTATCATATGTAAATAGTATTTAGATAATATCTCTTATAATATATCAATTTCACTAACGCCTCATATAATTTATGTTATTTCATTTTATTTTATATCATATAACATAAATTTTTATTCCACATTCAAAACTACTTATAATATGTTTAAAAACAATTTTATATATCCAGAATTAACATCATTTGGTATTAAATCATTTTTAAAAACTTTGGAATACCTATCAAAAACACTTTTAGATTAACTCTAAAAATCCTTTTAGAGTACCTCTTATAGTCTATCTCAATCCCTATTCATTCAACAATAAATTTTGACCCCATGACACTTTATAATGTTGAAAACAGTTAAAATCAATATACCCATAATTCTAATAAAATAAAATCCTATAGAAAACATAATTGCTAGTTAATATATAAAGGGATATTGAATTATCTTCATAAAACACATGTATCTCTCTTCCCGTGTTCACCATTTGGAACCGCGTACAAACATGTACTCATATATGTTCTCTTTTTCTATGACATCGAGTGACCGTGGTACATAGAGTACAAAAATCTTATATAGCCAACTCATATATTCTAAATACTTTATGTAGAGACTTACATGGTTGATGAATACCTCACATTTCATTCTTATTTATGGATGATCATGCCATATGTCCCTCACAAAAATTGATAAGACCTGAAAATATACAATCTATGTGAGGTTTCAACCATCCAGTCTCTTATAATCTGAATCACAGATGTCATACTCATCGTATGAGAGGAAAAATCCTATATTGGATGTGCACTAACCAAAGAAATGATCAACAACATACCCTACCTCCCATTTATAAACATAGTAATATTAATATGTAAAATAAAGGTATCAATATATAATGGTTATCATTCTAGGTATCTCACTAACCATAGGTATGTGGGACAAAATATGACCCATGCACCACTAACATAACAAAGACATAGTGGTTGAAATTCCATGTAGTATACTTCATGGTTCACCCCAATCACACAAAAAATCATATCTTTTCTTTGAATATAACGACCAAATATTTTATTAGTCTTGAGTAACTATATGCATATAAAATTTCCATTCTTTACATTAGAAAAAAATATACGACATTGTAAAAGTAAATATTATACATCCCTGAAATCATTCAAAGATTCCTTCTTTAAATTATGGGAAAAGGAAAGAAAATATGGTGATCTAAGATGCCCAATAAGGGTGACGTACAACAGAATATATCTTGGGAAATTAATACATAATCAATATGGAAATGTAAATAACCATAAATAGAATCTATTTAATAAATAACTCAGGAATAAAGAATAACATGGAACGAATGATGGATGTTCAAATAAGTCCATATAAATAATCACATATGCTTGAAATATATCCATGGATATTATAACTATTCCACTAATAACAAGTACATCAATAACTAATCACATAATGATGGAATTCATAATGTAGGACATTATGAACTTACATTCAAGGCCTTGTTCCAAGACATCATGCATAAATAGGTAATTTTATGACAAATACCCAAACTAGTTTGCCTCATCAAACATATTAATACAGTGTGGGGACATAACTGGCCCCACCCACATCTTCTAGGTCCAATGCATTCATCATATGAATTAACAATATAACTTGTTCAATATTCCTTAAAAATCTAAATCATTCCACATATGAAGAACATATATTTGGAAAGTCAATAATTTCTAAAATAAAACCAAACATAAACCATCCTGAGAATGAATGAAAATGTTATCATTATAGTATATTCCATGTGGAGCATAAGTAAATTAAATTTCTATTATCTCTGATAAATATTAATACCATTAGAAAATCATTAAAAACATTCTTGAGGAGAGTAAAATTTCACAATGGAAATTACTTTAAAAAAATTCATAATATTAAGAAAAAAATTTCTTTAGAAATAACCAAGAAAAATTATAAAGAGGTATTTTAATTTTTTAGTGTTTTTTATTGAATAATTTTAATTTCATACCGAAAATATTACAATAAAATTCCTTATAAGTTTTTAGTAAAAAGTCAAACATACCTTATTTATAAATTAACAAAAAGATCAAGTGAAAAAATTTATAAATATTCAAATATGGTAAACAATTTATTTAAAAAATCACATTATAATAAGATTAAATTATTGAAAACTTTTTAATGAAGATATTTACCTTGAAGAAAAAGATCCATGACTGAATTGAAAAAATGTCAGTTTTCCTTAAAGAATTATTTTGGTCTATTGAGTACATAAAAGAGGAAAATGGGAGGAAAACCTATAATACATATAAATAACTAAAATGTAATAAAATATATTGGGATTAATATAGAAATACCAAATAATTCCACTAGTAGAGACATAAAAAATCCCAAATAGTGATGAGATTTTGCAATGAACCATTACCTCTTGGGTATCTTTTGAATCATAACCCCCATGAAATAAATAACTTGAAATGAAACATTAAATACCATTAAAATATTTATATTCACGATAAATATTAAAAAATTGGATGTATGTGTTCCACTTTAAATAAATAAGTGGTGAAAAAAGTCATATGTCTCAAGAAAATAAAAGTGAGGCTAGAAAACATTTGTAAAGATAATATCATTGAATTAAGAATTAGTAAATAGAGAGATTCTATATAACAAATGTAAACCAAGAAAAATAAATTGGAAATACAATATAAATAAATAAAATATCATTTAACATATAATCATCAGATAATATAACCAACGAATAGGTGATATAACCTAATAAAAGAAGATTGGGTTAATAAATCCTTGCAAATTTCATAGAGAGAATTAATCAATGACGTGCTTATATGTAATAAATTTAAATCCACATAAAACAAGTTATAAGACAACATAAAATAATCATAGTTCATTACACACATAATCTTAGCATGTAAAAGGCAATAAAAAGTATTATAACATAATAAAAAGAACCTAAGTTATGAAACCACTTACCTTCACATAGTGTCGCCTCTTTTTAGTTGATCTTAAGGCATTTGTATGAGAGGTTTAAGAAAAAACCAATGGATGTGGAGCATGGAATTTTTTTTTTAGAATTTTATATGTGTCATGTTAGAAGATAAATATAGAATTTGATTTGTGTGAAACATGATGAACTTGGTAACATTTGTAGGAAAATATCAACGGAATTTTCTCCATTTTTTTGATTTTATGGGACATAAAGGCAATTCTAAAAATGAAAAATGGAATACATAAGGACCTAGTACGATATTATTGAAAATTTAAAACCTATATTAGTCATGATATATTTTTTTAATGAATTTATAATTAATAAAAATTATTTTTTTATATCAAATACTATTTAAATACGTTTTCTCTGTTATTCACAATACTTGACGTTATAAACATCATGACTACCACCAAATATTGAAAATATCAATAAAAATAGTAATTTATATATAACATTTATTAAAAATATGAAAATAATATTTAATACACAATTATTATCATTTGGAAAATAATCTTGACTTTTCCAATGTTGTATAAGCACTACAACGACATCGAAAATAATTTTCATATTTATCATGAAATAAATTCTAATTTACATGTTTTAAATTTTCCGTGTCATATTTTTTGTATGTTATCATATATTATTATTTCCATAATTTTAATAAATTTATATATCATATTTATCTAATGATAATATAACAAAATATATTTTATCTCATTAAAACTATATATTTTCTAATATTCAACAAAAAATGACATTGAAAACTCAAAGAAAAATAATGGAATTAGAATATAAATTTTTAAAAAATTTGTTAAAAAAAATTTATATTCGTAAAAATAATTCAATAACTTAAATTATAAAAATAAATCAAATTTAATATATTTAAATCTATTTACTTTTTTTATAAGTATGTACAAGTGCTACATCAGTAATGTGTAACCATTCTTGGCAATTCTATAATTTATAAAAATTAAAAAAAATTAATATAATAAATATAAAATTGTGATAATGTATTTAATAACTTTCTATAATTGATTACTTTTTTTAAACCATTTGATAAAATATTATTTTTTATTAAAACAAAGAAGGTGAAATTTTTTTTATACATTATTTAATAATATTTTTATCATTATCAAAGAAAAATGAAATAAAGTTTCTATATTTTAGTTAATTATAATAGGATGAAATAACTCCATTAATATAATAGTATTATAGGATTTTTTTTGTGATTTTAAGATCATACACCATAGTTTTATCTTTGTTTTACTAGTTTTACTCGTATCAAGATGATAAAATTTACCATGATTTCTATTCACAATTACCAAAATTAAAATTGGACTATTTAAAAAATTAGATATAAAGGATTAAAAATAATGAATAATTTTTTTATGATTTAATTCACATTATTATAAGAATTTAATTTTAAATTAAACTTTCAAAGCATGATGAAAAGCATGTATTCAGTAAAATGCATTTTCAATGAAAACATGGGTTTACATTAACTCTATGACTGGTAATACTAACTATTTAAATTTAAAATCATATATATAAATATATAATATATAAATATAATTAATTTTTTTCCTCATTAGGGGTTAGTTTAACTAAATAAAATGGAAAAACATTACACAATTGAAAATAATTTTCAGAAAAATGTGTTTTTAAGCATAAAAAAGATTTAAAAATATTGAAAATTACTGTTTCAAATGAAATTAATTATATTATTATAAATAAAATGGATCCTATTTTTATTTAATATTTAATATTAAATATAAAGGAACTTTTTAAATAATTTATTTTCTATAAATAAATACATTTTAAGAAAAATTTGTATTGTTTTATTGTTTAGTGAAAAAACTAGTCTTTTTAGAAAAATTAGAAAATTTAACCTTAAGATAATATTGATATTCATATTTCCAAAATTATATCTATTTTATAAAATATAATTTCTAAAATTTGAAAAAAAAATATTTATATTATACATCCACAAAAATTAATATTAATTATTTCTGAAAAAACATATTTTTTGAAGCATAAAATGACATTACTGAAAACTAAGGACTTTTTCATATGTATTAATAAATAAATTTATTTCAAATAAAAAATTTATACATAATTTTTAAAATTTATTTTTTCCTAATCATACCACCAATTTTAACAGTTTGTTTATACCGACAACTTTTAAATAATAATATTATAATAATTTTTCATGATTCATTTAAACTCGGCATTTCATTTGATGAAAATAATAAATGAAATTTAATTTAATTAAATAGAAATATATTATAATGTTTTAGGGTATGAAATTTTATCCCCCTTAAATGAAATATACCCTCAAAACTTTATATTGGTCACCAAAGGGTAAGCCTTTATTGAAAATCACATCATACAGAGGGATAAGAAGACATTTTTTGAAAATGGAATGTGGGAAACATAAAATTTACATGAAATAATACATATTTGGGTTCTAAAATATTAAATAAATTTGTGCCAAGTTAAAATATAGAAATTTAATAGAATAATAATGTTCAAGGACTAATATATATAGATAGTGAACATGGTCTTGAGAAAGTTGACGACCAAAAAACCATAAACCGGTAAGGGATGAAAAGACAATAAGTTCCACAGAAATAAATTTGAGAGGATAGTTTTTTTATTTCATGAACATTTATCTAGTTTTTTGGAATTAATATACCCAAATGAGTATAATATAAGGAAATTAATTATATGAAAATTATAATTTCATCCTTTTATACATTCCCACTACAATCAAAACTTTTTTTATAGTCAATGAGTACTCAAGATTTATTTTTTAGGTCTGAATCGCTATAATAAACTTCAAATCAATCATATAATCCAAAAATAAATAAGAATATATTCCTCCAATCATTAATAAAACCAAAATTGGTATCACAATTTATGATAATACCCAAAGTTAATAAATCTTCATAAGAAGAAATAATACAATAATCTCCAAAATGAAACAAGAAAATAAGAGGATTATCATAGACTGATCCATAAATAAATAATATTATATCCCAAAATAAACTTAATAAGTTCAAAATTATTAAAAATTTTAACCTTTAAGGTTATCTGATACTCTTCAGCTTATATCTCAAAAAACATAATAGTATTATTCCTAAATAATCCTATATATTAAATTGAAATGTTATGTATACCTCATCCCAATAAAACTTATTTCAAATTAACATTATTCACTTCAAAATAACAAACATTAAAAAATATATTTGATCTTATAATATTCTTCCCAAAACAAATTTAATATTTAACTGTAAAATTTTTAATGTAAAAATTGTCATTCCAACAAGGAAATTAAACTGGCCAGTGGTATTTTCTACCCCATTGTCTCCCTTCGAATGTGGGCTAAATCCTTGCAACCTTGTTGGATGGGAGGTATTATTTCCTAACCTATGTGTTGTATTTTTATAAAAATATATTAATTTAAATCTAATAACATTCCTTAAAATGTGATGAACATCTTCTAAAATAACACTAATCATAAAATCACATGTTAACCACTATGGTTTTCTATAGATCTAATTTTTTTAAAGAAATAAAATAATCTTAATTGTTTATTATTACCTTAACATAAATGATCATATAAAACCTAAAGTTTATCAATAACATTAAACTTAGGTTTAAAAATATCAAATATTTATTTAAAAAATCACTTTGTTAGTAAAACATTTACCAAAGGGGTTTATTCACAAAGATATCTCAAAATATGACATTAATTTTGTTAAACAAACATCACAAGGGGTATCAATTCCTTTAATATTATGATCAACTATAGACTTATCAACCCAATAAAATTTAATTTTATCCCATTTCAAAATGTTATATCATAGGTTTCCATAGGTTTTATTCTCTCATTCAACATTGTTGATAAATAAAATGTGAATTAACCCTTGATGCATCAATGTGAAAACCAAATACACTTATAGTAGCTAGACAACGATGTATTATTAGGAAACCCACATAATCTATACCATAAAAAGCATTAGGAGGATATCATATACATATAATAGTCCTTAAATTTAGGAATAGCATTATGTTACCCAATCTATATTTTCCAAAATCAAGTTCATAAGGTTTCTTCTAAACATTTTTTAACAACAACTATAAAGACCCTGACTCAGTAGCCCAAATCCAGTGGTTACAAAATTACATTTTCATGAGATACAAACAATAATATCTCAGAGGACCTACTATTTTAGTAGTCTTGAAGAACTAGATACATACATGATTCCAATTTTTACATTTGAAATAAAATATAGAACATAACAGATGTAAATAATATTCTTCTTTAAAATCATTTAAAGATTTCTTATTTATATCCTAGGAAAAGGAAGAAATATTAGGGTGATATAATATTCTTAGTAAGGATTATATACATTAAAAGAATTATTGAGTAAATAAATAATAATCAATATGGTCTGGTAACTAACTGAAAATAATTTTTAATTAAGAAAAATCATGGGCACAAAGAATAATATCATATGAATAAATTATGATCAAATAATTACATATAAATAATTAAATAATATTGAAACATATATATGAATATCATAACTATTCCAATAATCAAATGTAAATAAATAAAAATCTCATAATGATGGAATTTATATCTCCGGAAAATATAAACTAACCATAAAGGACTTATGCTAAACATAATTCATAAGCATGTAATGTTTACCATGGTAAATTCTCAACATGATAAGTATATTAAAACCAATATTCATTACACATTTTTGGTAAAAAGTAAATAAGTACCTTATTTAAAAAGTGACAAGAAGTTCTATTTGAATCATTTTATAGAAAGTTAACATAGGTAAAAATGGGATTATACAATCATAGTAGAATAGTAAAAAAATTATTAAAAACATTTCAATGAAAATATGGAAATTGAATATAATGATTCATTGATAAATTAAGAATAAGGTAAATTTTCATTAAAACTTTATTTTGGTCTTTTATGTACTTAAAAGTGGAAAATTAGGAGAAAATTTTAATTTCTAGAAATAAACTAAGGAGATGAGTAATGATTGGGGTTTTAAGATAAAAATATAAAATAATTCACCAAGTGGATACCTAAACATAAACAATCCTGAATAATTTTGAGATTGTGGAATAAACCCACACTGTTATGGTATCTTTTGAATCATAACCCACATGAATGAAAATAATTCAAATAAAACATTAAAAATTATTAAAATAAGAATATTTATGATATATCATATCAAGGGGTCAATATAGACACTTCCTGAAAGAAAAAAGTTGTGAACATGGAATATGTCTCACAAACAAATGAGGTGAGAAAACCATTACAAAGATAGTATAATTTAATTGATAATTAATCAAAATAATGATTATTTGTAAAAAAATTAAATCCATATAAAAAAGTGTAAATATAAAATAAATCAATCAGAGTTAATTTTACATATAATATTAGTATAATATTCTAATAAAACCTGATATTTGAATTGGAAAAACAACCCACACTTCACAAAATTTATTAAAATTAAAGGAAAGAATGTTTTTACAATAGTTAATGATATTTCACAAAAATATAAGTTAATGTGTTTGAAATAAATATAATGGAAACATACCCAAGAAGGATCTCAAAAATATGCGGTGAAGTTCCTTTAAGTGTTAGTTTATCAGTTCATATAAACACTATATGACTATTTAGAAATGAACTCCAGATTAGTCATTAGAGGTATTTACACTCATCATCATTGCAAGACTTCATTTCCCACCAAAAAATTGAAATAAAATTGCCATATTCTTGTTAGAAATTTATTTGAGTACTATCCAATGAAGATAATCTATAGTATTCAAGTTTAGGCCACAGATCAGCTCAAAATTCCCATCAAACATAATGTATCACATGTTTGTCCTAAAATATTCAAAAATAAACTGAAAAGAAGATATTCTATTCACATGAAGAATAAAAAAAAGAATCCATCTTGAATATTCCATGAGATGTATTATATGTTTCCAAAAAAAATGTATCACATGAAGAGCCTTTTTGTCCCTCCATGAACGAAGTTTAAATATTTCTAAATTTAAAAAGTGGGTTTGGAGAATGCAATAAAAAAATTAATAGAATGAAGTTTCCACTTAATTATCCTATTTCTAATTACAAACATAAAGGCCATGGATGTGTATTTTAGGGAAATTTGTTTCATTCATGAGTAGGTACTATGAATGTTACAAATTGGAAGTCCAATGCACCCAACTAAGATGAGACACATTATTAGTGGAAATAGATTTATCATCTAGGAATTGGATGGTATGGCAAGAATATAGGAGTGAAATATTAGTGAAGAAAATAATTCTATACACTGACCCTAGTGTAGATTTAATAAATGAGACCCTTATTTATTATGAGGGTGTGATTACTTAAATTACTACCATCATCTGAGGATTTATCCTTAAATGTTTATTCATCATTGGATGAAAAAGGTCTCTCAAGGATGGGTTGTGGAGGAACTTCTTTTTATCCTCAATAGAAATTCCTGAGGATCATGTAAAAATATATTAATAAAATTTTGAATAATCTATATGTTTGATAGTCACTCTAGAATGTGGGACAAAAAATCCATCCGAATACACCATTGTATTATTACCTTTTTAGCAAATAAGAATTGTAAAAATTATTCAATTTGGTATTCTTGTTCTATTATGTCATGAGTGGATTCATGAAAATCACTATGATACTTTTATGAATCCTCTCAAGTGGGAGGTTTAGATATTAATGTTATGATGGTTTGATTCCCATAAGGATGAATATTATAAATAACATCAAAAAATCTATAGAAATCATAAACCACTATTAAATCTCGATTCTATTTAGAAGGGCCAATATCATTGGAATAATATAATCAATGAACAAGTGGTATAACCTAATTAAGTATGATTGAGTTGAGAAATAAATACCAAGAACATAGTTAGAATTAATAAATACAGTTATTTCATTTAATAGATAAAGATCCACATAGAAAATTAGAAATAGAACATAAAATAATTCGATGACATTACACATATAATTTTATCATATTAATGAATATTTGGAAGTAATACTACCCCATGAAAAAAATATATTATGAAACATCTTACCTTTAACTTTGGGTTTCCACCCATTGATAGATGTTAAGGTAATTTTAGGAGAGTTTTCCAATCACCCCAATATATAAGGAACATGGGAATGGATATTTAGAGAGGTAGTTGGTATGTTTTTAAGAGAAAAACTGAACTTTAGTTGTGTGAATAATGTTGAAGTGAGTACCTTTTAATAAGGAAAAATCAATGGCGTTTTCATAATTATTTTTGATATTTGTGGGCCATAAAGGTAATTTAAAAATTGAAAAGTAGCACTCATAAAGAACAAAGAAGATATTATCAAAAATTTCATATCTACATGAGCCATGATATAATTGTTTTATAATTTCCTACTAATTAAAAATAAAATTTAATCATTAAATATTATTCAAATTATTTTTATCACTATTCATGATACTTAAATTTATAAACATCATGAATATATATTTTAGATGAAATATTTTCCTTCCTAATAATATATTAAATTCATCGGATACTCATACTCATCTAAATATTATCTTATTAAATATTTTTAAAATTATTTATTTGTTTGTTTTACTGTTTTCATATATGTCATACCATTACGACCTAAGTGTTTTAGACAATGATAATAATTTTAAAAATTTAAACTAAATCATTAATATATATTTTTTATTATTAGTCATTTTTATCATTTATATTCTTTCATAGGATATATATATTATTTTTCATATCAAGACAATATATTCAATAAGTTATTTTGACTTTTTGTACCTTGCACAAGGATTTGGATAAGATTATTGTAATATAACTCCAAAGTTTTAAAAAATCAATAAATATCATCTTTAATCAATAATATTTACAAACCAATTCATGAAAAGACTCTTTTAGTCTCAATTATTATCTATAAGACACAAATTTTTACTAATCTAGTGTTCTTCTAGAACTGTGTTGGCAGTGAAAATGATTTTCATCTTTATCATAAAATAAAGTCTAATTTATTTTATTTGAAATATTTTTGTTTAAACTTTTTATTATATTATCATAAATGATTCTTTTTTATGTTTCATAATTATATACATCATAATTATGCTTTGATAATACCACAAAATATACCAAAACTCATAAAAATGCTATTTTTTATACCATCCAATAGAATTTGACTTTTAACACTCTATAAAAAATAATAGAATTAGAATAAAAATTTAAAAATATTTAATTAAAATAATTTTAGATCCATTGCAACCATTAAATACCATAACATATACAAATAAAATAAAATCAAAAACATTTTAATATATTTTATTGCATTTTTTACCAGCTTGAATAGGCGTTTTATCAGTGATGTATAAGTAATCTAGGTAATTATATCATTTATAAAAAGTAAAAAGAAATTACAATAATAAATATAATATGTTTATAATCAATTTATTAATTTTTTTATCATTTAAAACATATTTAAATACCTTTTATAAAACAATAAGTTTTATTAAAACAAAGAGTGTGATATTTTGTTTGTATAGATTAGTTAAATAATATTTATGTCATTATGAAATAAAAAAAATGGAATCAAGTTTCCATATTTTATATATTTATATGATTATGGATGAAATAAACTAATAAAATTGGATTAGGGGACTTGCTTGAGTGATTTTAAGGTCATACACAAGGTTGTAACATGTTTTACATGTTTTACCCTTACCAAGGTGGCAAATATTACCATGGTTACTATTCATAATGAACAAAATAAATAGTTTTTTTTTAAAAAATTAAATAATAATTCAAAATATGGAATATATTTTTCATTATTCAATTTATATAATTGTATTAATTTAAATTAAAATAGAAACCAAAAAGCATGATGAATTTTTTTTTCTTCAGGAAAAACCTTTTTCCAAGGAAAAGATGATTTTATACTAGCTCAATGACTGGTAATATTAATTATATTAATTTAAATTCAAGTAGATAGATATATAATCTATTAATTTAGTTTAAATTATTCCTGATTAGGGGTTATTTTAACTAATAAAAATGGGAAAAATGTACTTAATATTAGATTTCTGAAAAATTATTTTTAAGTATTAAAATATATTTATACCAAAATCATGAAAACTTCAGATTAAAGTGAAATTAATTAAATTATTATAAATAAAATGTATCATATTTCACTTTAATAAAAAATAAAAAATATAATGTTACTTTTAAATTACATGATTTAGTGTACAGAAATGAAAATTTTAAAAAAATCAGTATTTTTACAATTCAATGATAAACTAATAATTTCAAAAAAATTAAAAAATAAAATAAAAAGAAGATAAATATGATATTTTTATTTCCAAAAATATATTTTTTTAATAAAATAAATTTTTTAAAAGTGGTATAAAGTAATTATTTTAACAACTAAGAAAATAAAGAATAATCATTTCTTAAGAAAACAAATTCTTGAAGCATAAAATGACTTTACTAAAAAGTGATTATTTGTTTTTTGAATTAATAAATAAATTTAGATTACATAAAATCATTATATCTAATATTACAAATATGGTTACTCTGGTGTATACCTCTAATTTTAATGGCTATTTTATAATCCCAATGTTTGAATAACAATTTTTTAATAGTGTATCATAGTTCATTTAAACTCATTATTGCATTTTAGGAAAGCTATCAAAGAAATTAAATTTATTAAAATATAAATATATTCTTAAATTTTGGGGTATTACATATAAATTTGTGCGGCCGAGATGAATAAATGATAAATTAGAGATCCCTATCCACCACTTCAATAAGCTATTAATATTAATGACTATACTCTATCCTCTTTATGATTGGACTATAAAGTGAAATAAATATATAGAAAAATGTTTATAAATTTATTTTAATTGATAACTAAAATAGTGGATTTCAAAATAATAGGATGGTCATATATGAAATAATAATGTAGAGAGTGTCTATATAATAATAGTTACACCTTGAACTATTGGAGATCCCTCTCTATCATTAGATATAATAAGATACACTATATAGATTATACCTCCACCAAAACCATGGAATTTTCCCTAGGAACTATAGTTCACCTGATCCACCGAACACTTTGAAGTACATAACTACTACTAAAACTTCTTACAAACTTCACTATTTGATTCTCCGATTGGGATCTACAATGGCCTATTTTTTCCAAACTTATGCAGTAATAGAGTCCCCTGTCATTCCGTTCAACTAGATTCCCACTAAATTATAAAAAAAATTATTGAGATCAATGTTTGATTTTTTGTTCTAGTCGAGACTGGTAGCTATTGTTGAGTAAGTGTTTTTGAATACGTGTTTCAAGGATACCATAGGTTATGGTGGAGTATGATGAATTTGGTTAAGACACATGGGTTTATAACTTTAGTGTCCTCCATGTACCTCTTCTATTTGGATTTAATTTGAGATATTCTGATGTTTAATAGATACAAGTTTCTCATGGAATTATTTAATGGGATGATGGATGTAAATAATATTTTTTCTAGTTTTATAGTGTTGGTTTTTTCTACTCCTCTTTTGGTTGAGAATGAGGCACAAAAAGACTGGATATTCTATATTCTAAAATAACATGATATAAGGAGAGATTATAGTAATAGAAACAAAACCACATAATGTATATTCCTTTATTAGACCATTTCTGTTGAGATTTTTTTATTAGAGGATAGATAAGATAACATTCCCTCTATCCATAGTGCACTAGTATCTAGGTTCTCATGTAGAGCTATGGATGCCCTATTTGGAAAAAAATGGAAAGATGGGGATATATTTTAGGGAGGTGATGGGTAGATGAATCATTGAAATGTTTCTTATACTCAATCTATGGGATAATGTTATCCCCAGTGAATGAGCTATGGGAATATGATACATTCACAAAATTTCTTACTGATTACTCAAATGAAGTGTCATCTGCGTGGTAAGATGAGACACACTATCATTTCTATATGAGACCATCAAGTAGATTTCATGTTTTAATATAATGTATATATAGTCTCCAAGTAGTGTTAAACATAATATATTCTGTAATTAGTTATTAAAAAATATCAACCTTCCACAAGTTAAATTTTTATGGTTATCCCTCATATTCGTCAAATGATTTCCAATTATATATAAAAATGCACTATAATATAATCCCTATATAATTTATGTTTAATATGACTAGAATATAATTGATTACATAAACATATAATGTAATCTTTGATTCCCAGAATTAGAAAATTGAGCATTCCACTTCATCTATATTAATAACATAATAATAACCTTGGCCCCATTGCTTTTTCTGATGTATACTCCCTTGATGATTGGGGAATTCATTTTTATAGTGACCCATATCCTTACTATTAAATCAGTAAAAATATAATATATATTTCTTACAAATTAATTCAAACAATTGATTACCTTTCTCTCTACACTTGAAGAAATCTTCCATGTCATTAAATCAAATACCTAGGTGTATCTTTCAACTATATATTATCACATGTGATAAAATAATTCTTTCCATTTCCCCCCTTTTATATTTTTATATACCATCCTCTTATTATAATTCTTTACATAAAAATACATAATACATACATAATTATTTCTCTATTTTTATAGAAAATTATTCTATTTCCTCATATGATGAGAATTGACCCTATGAAATATTGGATCCAACTCTTTACAAAAATGTTCACTATTGATCATTGGATTATTCATGTAGTATATATAATTTATTTCTAACCTTTTAAGGTTTTCTTCATACATAGAAACATTTTCTTTATCATTTTGTATAACACTTATGAATTTTCTCTTCATATACACATGGTTTTATGAAGAAAAATATTATTACATAAAGAGTAATTTAAAATAATTCAATTCATTGTTTTTTTCATTATCATTAATGTTTTGAATCCAGGTCCACCATTGATCAGTATATCCCAAGAGATGATAAAATTTCATGAAAACTATCTTTTTATTATATGTTGACATATATTTATCCTAGGTAATTAATGGTCATCCTCTATTGAAATACATCCAAATAGATTGTAAATAAATTTTGAATTTACCAAATAATATCCTGAAGGAGTGTAAAACTAATTGAGAAGTAAGTCCAGTTGTCTTGTACTAAGTGATGATCGATTATAATCCCAATGTGTAATTTTTAATGTCATTTCACATAGATATATCTATTCTAGAACAAATTTCACTTTTAGTATCTAGATATGGATCTATCCCTAGGAGAACCACAAAATATCTACCATAAAAAACATTTGTATGTTTTTATATACCTATCCTCAATGCCTATTATCTAAATATGTTCTCTAATATATGATTCCCTAAATCAAGTTCCCAAGAATTCTACTGAAATTTATATAATAAAAACTATAAATACTCTGTACCTAGTAGCCATGGGTTTGTGTTTAATTTATTACATTGGCCCAGGATATAAATAATCACACCCCGAAGGATAGAAGAGTTTAATAGTCCTCATAAACTAGATACACAAGAGAATTTCATATAAATTTGAATAAATAAAACATAGAAAATTATTTTCATAGACAACTCCATTATTCACTTTATCATATCACAGAATATCAATAATAAAAAATACCCTAGTTCACTAGAAAAAAAATATTAGAAGGGGTTGAGCTCATACGGTTTGTAAGGGAATGCGTAGACTGGAAGCTATCATTAATAAATAAGAAATATAATTATAGTATGGTAAAATCTGAAACAAATTCTATTTAAAAATTTACCAGAGAATAATATGGATGAAATAAATCATGATAAAATACGGTATTGTTAATAAACATTAGAGTTTGAAACTTACCCAGTGATATTCTATATAATCAAAAATTAGTAAGAACTAAATAATTTATCTCATATTGAGGGAATAGAAAATTTAAAACATATAAAATTATCACAACCTTTCACAAGATAGTTTATATCTATGGGTAGAGACCTATCTAATTTGATACTTATCGATGCATCATAGAGCTATCTATAACTGGGCCCCATCCAGCAATTACTAAGTATAATAAAATCCTAAAATTAAATGTTTGAAACATAATATAAATAGACATTCATATTGTAATACTAACATAAAAAAATTCAATACTTACCCCAAAAAATAAACATAATCATAAAATATATAATGTAATATGTTGAATTGTAATAAAATTGTACATCCTCAGGAAAACTAACCATAACATATCCAATGAATGAATAAGGATGATTTAAATTAAAAATATCATAGTTGTATCAAAATTAAAAAATATGTTTTTATGAAATTGATGAGTAGAATTACAATTAAAATGTCATTTAAAACATTTTTTATGAAAATATATTTTTTCACATTGAAAATGTTTTTAAACAGTTCAGAAAATATTTTGAAAATAATTTTATTTAAAAATATATTTTTAAATCTCATAAAATAAGTTTAAAAACATTTAATGGTGATGATGATGGAAAATTACATTTATGAAATACTTGTAATAAATTTTTTTTTTGAAATGTTCAATAAAATCCAAATGGGGATTTTTTTGGAAACTAAAATGAATATTTTTTTCCAAACATTTTTCTATAAAAATTCATAAAGTGGGAAAAATATATTTAATAACTATTTTTTATACTGTTAAAATTTTTTTTGAATAAATATTTAGAAAACATCATTTTGGTAGAAAAATGACATTTGATTGAAGAGTGAAATGAATTGTAATTTTCTTAAATGGAGTTTCTTGATAATTTATAGTACCAAATAGTGAAAAATGATATAATTACATGATATGTTCATTAATAACCCTGGGATATGGAAATATATTGGTTTTATGATAGAAATAATAAATAGATACTCCAAGGGGACATAAATAAAAAATATCTCGGATAATGATGAGATTGTTAAATAAACCTTGACTACATTTGAAAATTTTGAAGGATGAATAGTTCATCCTTTGCCCTTCACCAATGGAAAATCTTTCCTTATCCCCATTCCAATCATGTCTAACCTATACGTGAATGAAATATATTCCAATGAAACTTTAAATTACGTTAAGTAAAACATTAAATACCACTTTCATTGTTTTCATTATGTTAAGTTCATATTATCTAGTTTTATCTTGCCAATTGTTTCATAAATGATTCAGTTCTTGCACAAAGAAAATAGTTCCATAATCTCCTAAATTATTTTAATGATATAAATATTTTTTTCTATTATATAAATACTTGGAACCATTTTTGATATTTGGTTATTGAAAATGAATTACACTGATTCATAGACATGGTATGGTGTTTGTACGCACAACCATTGATATCATTCCCTTCAATGTTGAATGAGTGAGGATGTGTATGATATATTTATTTTCATGAATTTATATCTTGTAACATATATCACATATCTATATTAAATTTATTCTTATTAGTTTTCATATAAATCATAACTGAAAAATGAATCACATCACTTCAGGAGATGGTAGTATTCTACACAAATGAGAGATGCCATTATATTATAAACAGAAAGAAAAGTAAGAAATTGTATGAGATATTATAACTCTAAGAGTAAAATAAAATCATAAATTATATATATATTCCATCATTATATCAAAAAATGAGAATTTTTTATGAAAATGAGTAACATTAGTTTATGAGGCGGTAGTCCACCATACAAACAATTTGATGATTTTATTTTCCATTTGTTTGAATGGTATATAGATAAATATTATGAAATAAAAATTATAAAATTTTATTAGATGGTAGTTACATGTGTTTTTATATTTTATTTTTTAGTATATAATTTATTATTGTAAAAAAACAATGAAATTGAATTGGAGTAGTCATGAAAATTACCATCACTTAGATAACCCTCCTTTGGATCTATTTATAAGGACCATAGTGATGAAGTTTTAGGAAGAACATAATATTTATAATATGTATAAGAATGATGGGGAGGAATTTTGGGAGGTTTATTAAATGAAAAAGTTGTTTTGATGTATGAAGGACTGATGGGAGTGAGTTACCTTTCATAATTGAGGAGGAGTGGATAAATTTTAAATACAAAAAATTATTCATCAATGGGATTTCACTCTCACCACAAATTTCTAAAAAACTGATAATTTAAGTGGCGTTTGTATTATATGGTAAAATGAAAACTCCACCACACAAAACAAATAATTTTTCATCCATGTTGTTCATTAACCTAAATGTTTCTGTACTTTTATTATTTTAGTTTTTCACTACGGTAATAAGACTTTTTAACAAAGATAATTATTCATATTAGAATAAAATAAAATGATACTTATTAGATAATTTTGACCCATTGACTATATATATGATATCAAATTTATCAAATAAAATATTTTTTTTATAAATTACTTTTAACACAAGCACTTGTAACATTCAAAAATACTACTTAACATTAACTCTTCTAATAATATTTTTACTGTTTAGGGTTAAATATTTTCACTATAAGATAAAAATTTGTCCATTCTTGGATCATTGATGAAATTTTTTAACATTTAAGAATAAATTTGTAGAATATAAATTTTTTAGAAATTTTAAATAATTTAATAAAAAATGATTTACTATGAAGTAATATTATTTTCAATATTGAAATTATCTATTTATTTTTAATTTTCAAAATATCTAGAAAATTAAGGATGTGTGAAAATATTACCTTTAAACCAGTAAAAAATTATAAATTTTTCTAAAAGTTTAATGGAATATATTGAATCATTTAATTTATATTACATTTACTATTTTTGGTATCATTTATTTTACTTTTCCATTAATTAAATAAAAACTGCATTATTGTTGTCTAAGAGTTTAAGAACATTATATAAATAGTATTAATTTAAAAAAATTATACTCATAAAAATAATTTCATTATTATTGATATTTATATCAATATTCATAAAAAAATTTCATTTGTACCTATGTGAATACATAATAGAAATTTTAAAGCGAGATAGTGACATTTTGAATTTTCATTTACTTAAATTAATATATTGATCCCTTATATGGAAAAATCTCACAAAAACTCATAAGCATATATCCTATGCTGATAAGGTTATAGATATTTCCATAAAATATGGATAGGGAAATTTTTTAATTCATTAAACCCTTATATTTTTTAATTTAACCAAAAGGTAAACATGTTTTAACCTTAACTATGTTAATTAATTTTTTTTACTATGTTTACTATTCGGTAGGAGAAAAAAATAATTTGAAATTATTTTTTAATATTAATTATTATGACTCAAAATATAGAATCAATTTTATCCAATTTAGATTTTACAAGTTGAAATTTTTTATTTTAAATTAAACCCACAAACATGATGCCAAATAGTTTTCTAAAGGGAAAGTTATTGATAGTACAGAATGTTTTAATATAAAAAATTAACATATAATAAATTAGAATCAAAAAAATTTCATTGATTATAATATAATTGATATAAATTCAATTTTAAATAAATGTATAATTAAAAATTAATATTTAAATTATTTAAATGAAAATACAGTTTATTATAAAAAGAAGTATTTTTCATTATTCCTCAAAAAATGAAACTTTTTTGAAAACATTGAAAATTTAATAGTACGATAATTTTGATACTCTAATTTCAAAAATGAGGAAAAATTTATAAAATAAATTTCATAAAATTGTGAATATTTAATTTTAATATATTTTCGTAAGGCGTGATGAATCCTCCATTTAGAAAATTACATATTTTTAGAAAACATTTATTTTTCGTTCAGATTTTTTTATTTTATTTATGATTAACAATTTAATTTTTTTATACACATTTAAACTATATTATTTTCATATTTTAGTTAGCGATATTCATACACTTTAATGTAATTCCTTGTTTATAATGATCATGTTTAAATAATAACATTTTAATATGGTGTCACATTTTGTTTATGCCCGGTCATTCTTGAATTCTATGATTTTAAAAAATTTAAATTATTTTGAAGGATGTATTTCCTAAATTATTAAGGTGTTACATTCTCTTTTAAGATTGGTTTTCGGTGTCTAAGGTTCCATTTAATATGGTGGTCCTATTTTAAAATATCTGTGTGTCATAGAATTGTATGTTCTTTTAGTTTGGACAACTTGAGCTATGTTATCAATAGATGATTCCTATTGTGGGTAGATTCATTATATTTAATCATCCCTTAGTTATGGATTATTATGATTTGGATCACCCTAAACTATTATAAAAATGGGTATCACCTTTTTGACATTGTGTGGTCAATGGTTGTTATAACACAATATCCTGGTGTTTGGTTATTGATGTTGATCGGCTCTCAGGTGTGAGAAGGGAAATAAAATTTCACCGTTATGTCCTGTCATAAACTATGAAACAACCTGAACAGAATAATTGGGTAAGGTTCAGAGAGTCTAATGACCTTATGCATGCTTCCACATATGTATGATTTTTTAGAATAAGGATAAGATCATAAAATAGAACTTCAAAAGACTACACCATTGGTAATAGATAACAATAGTAGTTAAAAAAATAGCAGAAACCATAATTATAGTAAAAAATAAGAAAAAATGAATAAAAAAATTTCATAATGACATCAACACAAGTTAAAATAATATTCCATACAGGATAACCTAAAAACAGTTAACTTTAAGATAATAACTAAATAATTGAATATTAAATATGATAATAGACAATATAAAAATCATCCTTCTGTCCACCGTAACTCCACAATTTGATATTCTCCTCCAACTTAATCACTAAACATAGGTCACTTTCCCTTTACAGGACACATGACTATACAGTTTTCATGTGCAACAAGATTCTTGTGAATGGTGTGAGTATAAATCCAACAGGATACCACCAATTCATCCTGTATTTATGTGTATCATATATATACATTAGCATGTAATGAAATAATGTAAATGTATAAGTATACATTTAAATAGTGGATCATGACACACTATTCTGGGAACCCCGAATCCCAAACCACACTACTTCTACTCCATTTTATATTAGAAGTTATGTTAGGTTTACATGAATTTCATAACAATATAAAATACCAATGAAATTATCAGAAAATTTCATAAGAAAAATATTCCACGAGACATGTCACATAGCTATCATACACCAAAAATTATATTTGGTTGGGCCACAAAGTGAACATTCCCCGCATAAAAAATTATACTAGGACGTCAAAGTCATCATGAAATGATATCTATCATTCAGTATCCCACCATAACCATCATACATGATATCATACATCCCCCCATTAAGGGTTTCACAAATCCATGATGGGTCCATGTGACACTTGATGCAATATATCATAAGTCTATGAGATAAATACACACATAAATATACACACACATAATCCATAATAAATAAATACATCAGATGAACTCACACACACAAAAATTTCAAAACAGGGTGGTCTTTTTACCATACACACACATATAGATTTAATATCCTGAGAGATATCCTGATCTACACACACATGTACAATCCTGTCATACCGTAAAATTTCATATAATGGCCATAAATGGAAAGGACTTCCTAACATAAGAGAACCGATTTTAAAAGATAATAATTTCTGCCATAATGAATCATGTACACCAAAGATACCTAGATCCATCCCTAAATAATCACACGGGTAATAAAATATTATGATAAATGAAAATTAATATTACCTGGTTGAGAATATGATTATACTTACCCAATGAGAACCACCATCACCAACTGATCTAGATCCTACCAAGAGAGTCGAAATGACCCTTAATAAATCTACAATACATTCATTTAAATATAAATGAAGCATCTAGTATATCTCATATAAATCCTAAAAATATGTCCATGATATCCTTGATTTATGATTCATCTCAAGAAAAAGAGGATTTTATGGCTAAATTATCTTATACATACCATATGTAAGCTATATGTTAGATCAATTCTAAAAAGGGTGATGTGACGAGGGAAAGAGAGAAATATTATCCTTATAAGATGATTCCAATTTATTTATGGTTAATTATTGTTGTTCATTTTGAGGGATGTATTATATTAGGGATATTTAGTGAAAATAGAGGTCACCCCTCGAATGGAAATCCAGTTAGGCTATACCAGATAATAGATGGAGATCATCTAGATTGAATATTTCCCTTGGGGAACCTTGGAAACTAACCTCTTCAACCATATTGTTGTTGGTTTCCACTTATTAGCTGTTGATTCTCATTTGGAAACAATGCCTTTTTTCTCCACCTAAGGGAAAGTGGTGTTTTATCGACTAATATATGGCCTCAAAATCACATAATCTACTGCTTCAAGATTTTTTCATAAGAACTATAAACTCCAGACTTATAAAAACATTTACCATCTCAAATTATTAGAAAAATTCGACCAATAGTTGTCAAAAATATAGTAAAATGTTCCTTGAAATTTGTTGATGTTACAAATATTCTCTAATAATAACTTATTATTGACATGAAGGTATCTATAGGTCTCAATAAAACAACCTATACCATTGTAACCAAATCTAATTATCTCTCCCATAATTCCTCTTGATTATTCCCATGCTTTCAGGAAACTAAAAAGAGGGAAACTATTTCTCCTTAGCATCAACTACTCACTCTGCTCTATGATTTGAAAATAATGTTCCATAAATGATGCCTTAGGATTCGACTCAATAGTCTTGCTATCAATAAAATGTTTAGGATATAGATAATACCTTAGAAGCAACGTCACATGGAAAAAAATAATTAAACATAAATATCATGGACGAATATCAAATTGGTAAGCCAATTTACCAATGCAGTTGATGATATGAAATGGTCCCCCAAACCGCAACTCCAATTTTCCATGATTTCATCAACATCAATGTCCCAAATGAGATGAAACCCATAGGAAAACCCAATCATCCGCAACCAAAATCAAAAGTATATACCTTTGGTCAACAGAAAAACAAAGGTGACTTATGAATTTATAAATAAATATTACATAATTTTAGAATAATATTAAATACATATCATAACAACACACACCTTATAATTATAAAGTATTATTGTATTTTGAGGCATGATATATAATCATATAATTTCATGAAATTTTTTAAACTTCTACCTTAATGTTATTCTTAGATAGTACACTTATTAGATATAACCTACTAAAAATCATTCTTTATAATCTAAGGTAATGAAACATATGATAGGGTGATGCTTGATGATTACTATGAAAAAAAATAGAAAATTTCTGTCAATTAACATAAGTGAGCATAATTTTTGAATAAGGGAAAGATAATCTGATCAATACTTATGAATTTTATACCCAGCCAATCAAAAAGATTTAATAATGATTCATTTCATTTTTTATTATCATAAATACATACATAATTCGTCAGAGTGTGGAATTATCAATAATCAATCTTGAGTATTCATAAGATATCATAATCATAATACATAGTTTTTTTTCATACACATGATCATAAAAATCATTTAGTTAGTCAATGATCATTGTGAGGACTATCATAGTGGAATGGGTTCACATCCTGTTACATCATTTCCATTGTCAAGGTTCACCTGAAAGACTATAATATTGGAAATATACCCCTAGTAAATTTGGTTCACTCCACATTCTAGTTCATATTATCTCAGGATAAATCATTATTTATCTAATGTACTGGTGGGATATATAATTCTGGGACAACCCATTGTATAATTATGAACATACATATGTCCTCCAAAAGATCATAAAACAGTAATCATATTTTTATAGCATAACCCATAGTAAATAAATTGGATTTTTAGCATCCTATAATCCCATAATAATTATCAATCTATAAAAAGGATGTAAATGGTATTATGAGAGTATTAATTATCATATTATAGCGTAATTAACCCATGGAAAAATGGGATTTGAATAATCATACTATGATCATCATCCCCATAATTCATCCAAAAATTTGGAATGATCATAAGAGTATATCATTATTAAAACATAAAAATCCTTAAAGGAAGTTGATATAGACGAAAAAATTACTTTATAATAACATTTGATCTTTTCCTAGAAAAAAAGAGAAAAATATCAAAACCATTTCAAAAAAAGATAAGTAAAAATTAATAAAATATTTCAAAAAATATTTTCATCTAAAATAACCATAGAAAAATTAAAATGAATATTTAAATTAAATTAAATTAATTATTGATAGAAAATATGTTCGTACCATTTATGTTAAAAGGGAACAATCTTTTTATATATTTGAAAATGAAAAAAATGGGTTTTTAGAAAAACATTTTATAAAAAAGTTTTATGTTTTAATAATGGTTAATGAAGTAAAAGTTAATGGAATATAAATTTTTAAATAGTTTCATGTGTAGGTAACAACATCCACAATTTTATTTGTAAAGATTATACAATAAAGAAAAAAAATTCACCGACCAAAGTTGAAATATGGTTGAATTTTCTTAAAAAAACTCGATCATTTTAGGTAATAAAGATACCAAAAGAATTATAATACATAAATAAATATGTGAATATATATAGGATATTTATATAGATGGATATTTAATTACATGATCTATATAAATTTTTTTAATTGAAATTTAGCCTCTACAATCCTGAAAATATATGATTGTAACATAAATCGATTAACTCAAATCTAATCATGCTGCGTACAGGTTAAAATTTACTATATAATAAATAAATATTTGTTTTAAAAATATTATTGAACAAAATTCATATATTGAATATGTTATATCATTCTATTATAACATCTAATTATCATTAATTCACAATTTCATTATTAAAATGACAAATCGTGTTAAAATTACTTTGTTTTCCATACATGTTGCAGTTTGATGGTACCAGTGCATTGGATTTTTTCATAGAATGATCATATCTATAATATTTATCATGATATATGTATAATATTTATTCATAAAATACCCTTTTATAACCCTTCATAAAAAGTGGTGATGAAAAATGAGTCACATCACTTCTTGAATGTGGTAGTCCACATATACATAAGAGTTATGTTTTCACTTTTTGATGTGTTTAAAAAATATTAGAAAATAATAATATGACATTAAAAAATCATAAATATATCATTAATTTCATATATATTCATTAAATATATAGTTTTTACGATTCATGTAAATGGAAAATGAAAAACGATTCACATCGCTTTGCGGAGTTGGTAGTCTATTGGTATATGTGAGAGAAGTTATTATTTTGAAATGGATTCAAAGGAAATAAAAAATGTTTTCCCTATAATAAATTCATCTATGTATATTTATGGTGTTTTATTAATTATTTTAGTATGTATAAAATACATCTAGAGTAAGTAAAACAAGAAATAACCATTGAAAGAGGTGGGAAAGATAACCTATTCTTTGAGTTACCTATTATTGATTACACATTGAGAATTATTAGGATGGTATTAGGGAAAGAATATAACTCAAAGATGAGGCTAAGGGATCTAAAAAAATTTGGGTAGGTATTGGTGATTTATATATTTTTAGAAGGTTTGAAGAGGAGATAATAATTGCTGGCCTTCTATAAGTTAATAAGGTTTCACTATTATATTTTGTAAAAATTTCAATTAATTTGTGGTTCTATTCATTGTTAAGTGGAACCAAGGAACCAAAAATTGATATATAATATTACATAGATTCTATATAAAGTAATAAAATCTCATTTGTATATGGTTTTGAAAAATTTTAGTACATATCTCTTAGTTAACCCCCTTTAATCCCAATTCAACCTTAACGACAATAATTTTTAATTACTACCATTATAAATTAATTAATATAACATAAATAATAGTGGAAGTATAATAAAATTTTGGAAATATGATTTCCAGTTAGTAATCCATTTTATCTAATTAAAAATATATAGGTTTCAGAAAATACATATAATATTAGTATGAATAACACATAAAAACTAGTTTCTAATAAAATAACTGATTTAAGAATAGAAATAATTTCAACATGATATAATTTAAGAAGTCGATTGACACGATTATTTGGTTAAATATTAAAAAATGAGGGTTTTTATACTTTTTGATCAATCTAAGACCAAATTTAACCATTCAACCATACCTTGAAAGGATGAGACACAAAAAAATTAATTCAAATAGAATATAATTTATGTTCATCCATGTCATGTATAAAATACAAAATTCAAAATATTGTTTTATAATACATTATTTAACCCCTTAAACATATATTTGGCCTAAAAAACTAATTAAACATGATAAAGTCTTCAATTAGAGATATTTTTAAGCATTACCCCAATCTGAACCAAATATTACGTGTTTTACACATACGATGGTTACTAATCATAATGACCAAAATTAAAAGGGTCCTATTTACCAAAATGTCCCCCCTTTTTGTAAATTTAAAATCCATTTTAAGGTTAAATTTCTAAAATTAGAAGAAACATATTTTAAATATTTATGAAATACATAATGAATACCATTATTATAAAAAATGTGTTCTAAAAATAAAACTCGATTTATTATTATTCCTTTCCCAATAAAATAATTAGATGAATTTTCATTTTTTTTAATGAATATATATTCCATAATTTTAGTTAAAATTACGCATTTATATTAAATAATTAAAAATTTTAGCTGCAAAACGTACTATATGAATAACCTCTATTTTTTTGAAAAACAAATTATTACCTTAAAATATTTTTAAAACATTTATAAATAATTGATTACAAATGAAATAATTTTATAAATATGTAAAATAATTATAATTTATTTAGTCATATTCATATAATCCAATTAAACAGTTATGCCATGACTATCACAGATTGTAAAAGTTTAACATTATATAATGATTTATTTAAACTCATTGTCTCGATAAATAAAGATATCAAAAAAATAAAATATATTTAAATAGAATGTTAAAATAAAATCATGGCTATCAAACATATGATTCCTGATATGAATGGTAACTAATATCTACTAAATCCACAATACTTATATCATGGTCTCCTTCACAAATCTCAGCCTAATGATAGCTGACTCACTAGAATTATGACAACAAAGTGGTGAAGGATAAGGATTTCCATATAGAACCTCAAATTAAAAAAATACAAATTAAATATAGTAAATTTTTTATTATAAACATAAAATACCAATGATAGATGATTATTTGATTCTATTATGAATCCTAAAATGCATTCCTTGAGCATATCATCGAAAAATTGTATTGTCCCTTATAAATATCTATCAGTCTGTGGATGATATATGCCACTCAACATAAACTATGTCCACATTTATTTAAAAAAATATTGGTAATACCACAATTTAAATTGATAATCTTGATTATATTCTATCCTTGTAGCTAATTATGAAACATCAATATAACATAATAAAAAAAATTCCCAAATAATTAATTGAATGATAAAATTTAATCAATAACTAATATTCTTACATCTTATAAAAATTGACTACAAAAAACAACAAATATTTACAATCTGATTTCTTGGGTAACACTATATAAAAACCCATCATCACCTCATATAACTTATATAATGACATAAGAAAAGGTTATATAAATTTTTCTAGTTACGGATGCTCGACATTAATCCTCAAATAGGTCAAACAATGTTGGAAAAAATGAAATCTACCACTTCACACATGAACACTAGCAACCTAATATGATATCACAACACATCTTACATTATATAGGGTACACTGACATCTATAATACATGATAACTCCTCCCCATCAATTCTCTAATTGAATTAGGGAATACTACGCTACTGTGGACACAGATTATGTCATTCACATCCAAAGAACATCATAGAATAGGGTGTCCATTATCCTTTCTCACATATTTGAAAATTTAGGATTAGAATCCTTTCCAACTTTCACTCTATCCATCAAGGTAGATTTGATGACTACAAAAAAACAATTAATTACCCTTTTTCCCTCAAATTCACTAATCTACAATCTTGATAATAAGATCATCAACATTCACTCTTCAACAGATGATCACTCTACATGTTCTTGCATCTTCTTACTAAGAGAATATACATCGAGATGTATCCAAATATAACACTTGAAGCATCATTGTAAACGATATAACCAAACCCATATAATTTGGTAATTAAAATTAGATTATATTTCAATGTTTTTTTATCATTAGGAAATCCTTTTTCCTTGGTATATCCATTCAATTTTTAAAAAATTCTTGGTAATCCAGGTCATACAAACTACTAATTGGGAGAAGTCCCAAATAAATACCCAATAGTATCTCACCAAGACAATTAAACTTGTAATATTGGACATGTTCTTAGGTATTTACCCTCACATAGATTCCTCAACCTTCATTGGATCAACCAAAATCCCAATATTTTAAATCACATTCCCCAAGAAACATACATATTCTATCGAAAAAAATACACTTAAAATTATTATAATAATGAAAATGTGATTGAATAATAATAAAAATGATCTAAAAATATGTAACATGTGTTAATGAGGTTTTTGAATATACTAATATTTCATCAAAAAACAACTTGATGATTGAATCTAGGTATGTGTTAAAATTTATATTCATGATGTCCAAGAATACTGATGTAGAATTCGCCATCCAAATTGAAATCCGAAGGTACTCGTATAATTCATATCTACTCCTAAACATTGTCTTTAGGTTATATTCTTCTTTGACTTTAAGTAGGTGATAAAATGATCATTGATCAATCATGGATAACTAGTGGGATCCCATTATCTAATCAAAAAAATAATTTATTCTTTCAAATGGATACAAATTTTTTACAATGGCTTGATACAGTTTCAACTAATTCACATAAAACGTTAATCTATTATCCATGTTCATAGAGAAAATAACTGTATCACCCCAAGGGGACGTTTCTAACCAAATAAAACCCTTTAACTAAAGATCCTCAAGCTACACACTAATTTCCTTCATCCTGGATGGTGTCATCAAATACGAGGGATTGATATAGGTCATAGAACTTTCATGAGTTAAATCATAAAATCAATTCCACTTTAAGTATTTATTCCTAATAAATCATCTATATTTACACCTTGGTATATGCCCATCATAAGAAGAATTTTTTTTCAATTCCATTACCTGAAAAACTACTAGAATCATACCCACTAATTTTTCCATAATGGTTTCGATATGCATTAGTTATTGTCTCTACAAGCCTACTCCCCAAACCCATTTACTTTCAACGAAATTATATTCTACCTTCCGAGAGTTAAAGTGAACCCTTCTCTAATAGTAGTAATTATAATATCAATAATGTGTAATCCAATGTATACCAAAGATCATAAAAAAACTTTTCATATTTAATACTAGTAAATCCATATATGTTCAAACCCTACTAAAACTTTAATAAATTATTAACATCCATGACTATGTACTACCCTCTTTCAGATAGGACTATAAACTGACAAATATATATTATTCCAAATAACCTTTGTACATACCTTTCTTTCTTATTAAAATAATTTTATATAAATTACTCTCATGATGTGGGATATTATGAGTTTTATTTTCAACACAAAACCGATTTATTATTAAGATCAAGATTATAATTTTCGGATGCAATTTATTTAAATATATAATACTACAACACACTAATATTTTAAATGAGGAACATAATATTTGATAGAATACATGACATATAATATCATTCTTGGAAAATAATTTGAAACCTCAAGACATTATGATTTATTTATATTGAAATAAATTTAATCTCTTTTATGCATTTCTATATTCACAACACAATGTTTAAATGAAATGGGATACCCTATTAAAATATTATTGTGTTCACATAATTTATAAAACACTTTTTTATTAAATATGTTATTAATAATAAATGACATAATTTCCTAAATTTATGTAAACTATATTCTTTTATGGAATATATGAGATTAGATCATTCATTTTCATATTAAATGAAAATTCCAATTTTGAATCATTAGACTGAAATGTTGTAATATATTAACAATTATTTTTATTTAACATGTTGGAAAATTGAATTTCTTAACTTAATTATTCATGAAATATATAAAAATTTCAATAATATTATTAATGTTGTATTTTCCCTTTAATTGGAGAAAATAGGCCATGAATTCAAAGCTAGACTAGAATAATTAGATTCAACACCATGTAACTAATTAATAAATAGTTATTCTATATATGGTATTATATTGGGAAAATATTTTGATAGTAAAAAGGGGAACCAATTACTTAAAAATAATAATTCTTTTAGAATTTCTTGTTTAGGCATTTTGGTGGTCAACAAGATGGTCAATATTAGATTAAAATATTTTGTTGAATTCCCCTATCCAGACATGTAACTTATTGAAATCCCTAGCCTCCCATCCCCTCTATAAATATGTATTTCTCTAATTTTGAGGGGTTTGAGTTTGAATTCATAGATTTAAAGAAAATGGTATGTTTTCTAACTCTATTTTTGTATGCTTATCATTATGAATACATATTGATGTAATGATCCCTTCATTGACTCCTTCTTCTTCCTTTTCACATTGTAATGTTTTTTTTGTAATAACCTTCTTTTTTATCATAAAATAGTTATATTTTTTAAATTATATTATTCATTAATTAACTTATTTTGGATATATTTACAATGTAGAAATATGATTTGATTATTCCTTTTCTTGATCTTAGAAAATGTAATTGGTTTCTATATTGACTACACCACCCATAGAAGTATAGTTTTCCATATTAATCAATCTAACTATAATCTTATTCATTTAGTTTTTTTGAATAAATGTGATGTTTTAAATAAAATAATATTACATATTTATTTATTTTTTATCTTTAACGAAACTGAGAAAGAAATTTGACAACTAACACAAAACATGTGAGGTCGAGTAATGTTTGAACTATGAAAACATGATCTTAAATGGTGAAAAAAAACAAAATAGTATAAATTTGTAGTGATACAAAAAAATAAAATAATAAAATAATACTCCTTTAATGAATAAATATGTTATTTAATTATCCACATATTATAATTTATACTTTTGAAAACAATCAGCATAGGTTGCAATGATTTCATCCAGCATACATCTTATTGATTTATAAACATTAATAAACAACATATTATTAAGTTGTGTGTTTATTTTATTTTATTTTATTACCAAGATAATATAAATATTTTTTTTAATTACTTTTACTTTAATATTCAACCTTGTTTAGCCACTCTCATGCACCTAAATACCTAAAAACCCTATATCATTTGGGATATGATATGCCAACACCATTAAAATTAGAACAATCCTAATGGAGGAATATACATATTTCCACCAATTATAGTTAAAAAAATACTTTTATTATCATTTTCTACTATTTCGATCTTTATTCATATATCTCAAGTTTTAGTTTCTTTTTTGTTATTTTTTTGACCATCAACATGATATTTTTATCTTTTCATAATAGGACACATTTTTCATTACATTTTTTCTTGATTTATGATAATTAATAATAAGGAGGATTTATTATATCTTAGACATGATATTAAACTCGTCCTTATTACTCAAATAAAGTAGTCACATTCTATGATATGTTTTAACATCACCCAGTTTTGGAATTCCTCCATAATGGGTATATTGAAATTGGAAACACTCTTGAATAAAACATAAAAACAGAAGTAATGGATAAAAATAATGACATTGAAATTAATTGATCCACTTGATAATTGGTTACACTATATAATAACTATCAACAAAATTTCATTGCATAAAAATACCATGATTCAGTTTTTGAATTAATATATGTATTATTAATATTTGATTTATTATATAAAGCATGAATATTAAATAGGTTGGAATGATTTTAAATGTCATTTTGTGGAGAGATTTTTTCTACCATCATGGACCACTACAAATCCAAAAACATATCTTAGTATTTAAATAAACACAAGGGGAGTCAATGTGTGAGTACTAAGAGATATTCAAGAATATATAAGAAATATACCCACATTATCAAATCAGTGAGAAACTATAAATTTAGTACTTCTATGATGTACTCAATTTTATTGAGAGGATCAAGCTGAATGTTTTATATAGAGGGGAATTAGTTTAAAAAACACATGTATATGAATGTGAGTTGATTAAAATGATGGAAAACCCTCCCAATAATTTGGAAATGTAAGTACACCACGTGTTATAGGGGTATATTATGTATGTATAATAACTCTTGAAAATCATTTAATTGATATCATGTTGAAAAAAATCACCAATATGTTGAGATAGATTTCATTGGATTAAAAGAAATACCAACCCACTCTTATAAGGCCCTGTGTAATTAACACTAAAATAGACCACTCAAATGATTTTTATTACCAATAATAAGAGATACAGTATTGGACAACCATAGTCCATAGTAAACTTATATCAAAATAATAAAAAACATATCCTTAGAAGAAGTATAACTCTTTTTCACTAATATAGAACCAGGGGTCGAAATATCAATTAGATATGAGACCCGGATTTAGACAATAACAAAGGGGTTTTAAAATAATCATTTAGTAGACTCCACCTTACTAAAAAGGCATTAAACAACCCAAAATGAGATTTTAAGCACATGAATTGACATGTAAACAATAAAAATGTATTCCTAAAGTAGAGGTAGATTCTAATACTGATGAACTTTGAAAACAATTTTTTCTTTAGTGAAAGAATGAGATGAAGATTCATGGTCTAGATTTGATGGAGTTCATGACACAAATTATTCATATTTACACCACCCTTCATGAATTAATAAGTAATAACTCCATAAATCATCCATCCATACCTACTCCAAATCCCAAGGGAAATGTCAGTTCCATTAAATAGTTAATTTGGGAGAAAAAGAAAGTTACATATTCACTGATCATTCATCCCAGATTCAACTCAACCACATAGAATCCCCATTTTATACCAACTGATGTGAAGTATATGGAGAAAGATAATAGAAGCTGAATAATTAGGATATTACTCCTAAACCACTTCCATTTCCAAATAGATTTGTACAAACAAAGAAGATGACTAATGAAAAAATTAACGAAAATTGGAAGCATTCAAATGGATTGAGATAAAAATCCATCTACTTGAGGAAATCAATAAAATTATAAGTTTTTCAACGTTTTTAAATAATTAGGTAAAAATGGTAAAGGGATAAAATCAAATGAGTGGTTAAATATTTAGAGTAATGTATCTGAACTCATCAAACTAACATGGTGATTCCTATGAAGTGCAAAGACCCCGGAACATTCACTATTCTATAAACCATATGGGAGCTTCATTTCTATAATGCTTCTTGTGATTTGGGTGCCTCTTTTAATGTCATTCCTTAGTATGGTTTATCTTCTATTTAAGTTGGAAATATGAATTTAATGAGGGTTCTGGTGAAACTCAAGAATAGGGCCACAACATACTTGATGTTAGTCATCGAGGATTTCTGTTTTGGTTATCAAATATGACATTTCTTATAGATTTATACATGTTGAATATTCATGAATACAAGGTAAGTTCTCATTATCAATTAACTTTTGATAGAAACTTCGTAAAAACTTATAATACATTCCTAAATGTCCTAGAGAGTACAATTTCTATAGATTTTGGTGATGAGATATTATTATTTAATATTTTAGACCCCATGAATTACCCAAAAAAGGACCATTTTTATTTCTTTATCTCCCTTTCTAACCCATATGGTAGTGAATCTACAAATTTTGATTTTCAATATTTTCCATCTAGGGATCATTCAATTATGAGAGATACCATGATATTAAAAAATATTGTCACAAATATTTCTCATATTAAAACCACAGTCATTTCAAGTTTTTATGGGGATTCTTATTCTGTTCTGTTCATATATATTTAGATTAGGACATCGATATGGATTTTGAAGATTTATTTGAAGCATTATTCACTAATTTCTATTAGGTAGATTCAAAACCTAATGTTTATTGTGAATATATATAAGTTCCAACATCATTTACTTGAATATAAAATCCAATCAAAGAGGAAATCTAACAATTACCACCAAAAATAAAATATTCATAAATCTTGAATGGTTTAAAATAGCCTATAATAATTTTTAAAAATAATATTCTTGAAAAAGAAACACAAAATTTAATTCTTTGAATGAAAAATATTAGGGTATTTTGGTTGACCTTATTGGTGTATTGTCTCTTCCATTTGAATGAATAAGACTGTTTTGGAGTAAGTTAAATACTTGTTAGGAAACCAAAAATGTGACTTAACCCCACACTATCATACGTTGTGATGAAATATGTGGAAATTTGGCTTGATGTAGGTATCACTAAAACTATTTATAAATCTTAGTGGGTCATACCTATCTAGTTGTAACCAAGAAATATGAATTCACTATTATAAATAATTAAAATGATGTGTTAGTTATTGTGAGAGTAAAAAACAGTTAGAAAGTGGTCAGAGATTATAGGGAACTAAATTAATCCTTTCATAATGACTATTTACCACATCCATTTTCTGACCAAATTCATAAGATACTTAAAATTAGGATACACTATAAACTATTATATGGTTTCTCTGGTTTTTTAATGTTCCCATTGTAGCAATATATGCGGAAAATAAGACATTAACTTGTTCGTTCAGTTCAATGTATTACGTATGAATTACATTTGGATTTTTTGAAACGCCTGCTACCTTCTAGAGATGTATAGTGAGTATACTTATAATTTACATGAGTATTTACTGGAGGAAATTATGATTGATCTTATTTTGTATGGTTACTCATTTTTTTGAATGTCTCTTGAGTTTGGGTAATGTGTTGCAGCATCGAATCAATAAAAATTGTGTTTTGAACTTTGATAAATATCATTTCATGGTAGGGAAGAGAATTTCACTAGGTTATGTAGTGTTACAGCATAGAATTGAGGATTATTATTCTATTCTATAAATTATTTCATCCTTTCCTTATCCAATACATGTGTGTGAGGTTTTATAATTCCCTAGACATGTGTATTTTTATCTATTCTTTATAAAATATTTTTGTAAGATCTCTCTACCCTAATCTTAATTTCTTAAACAAGACATTGTCTACTTTTTTGAAGATTCTTGCAGGGTATCATTTATTGATGTAAATAAGCATCTTAACACTTAAATGATCTTATATCCCCAATGATGGGAGCTTCCAGTTGATATAATGTTTTATGATTCCAACTTCAATGTTGGAGAAGTCTTATAGTATATGGTGTAAGGGTGGATCCATGTGATTGATTATGAATTGAGGACTTTGGATTGAGTATAATCAAATTACACCACAATGAAAAGGAGTGTACAACAATAATATTTTCATTAAAAAAAATTCAATATTATTTACTGGTATCTAAATCGATTGTTTTTATCGTCTTTCATCTTTTAGGTACCTCCAAAATAATCTATATGAAATACCAAAACTTATTCATTAGACTCTACCTTTTTATGTTTTTTATATGGAGATAATAGATAAAAGGGATCATAGAAAATGGTAGTTAACTACATGACCAGGATCACTCAGTTGTTAGAGCATGATTCCCCAAACTAGGTACCACATCGATATAGTTTCCCCAATGACCATCTCAATGTCATATCAGGTATGAATCCATGGTGTATAGATTTAGTGAATTAATTAATTTCCTTTTAAATTTTGGTTAACATAAAAAAAACAAGTTGAAAATTTTAAGAGGGTATCTTGGTTTTGTGTGTTGGAAGATCCTTACCTTCGGTGCATTTCTAGTGATCATGTCATTAAGAGTTCTGTGACCAATAATGAGTTTCATTAATTTTTTAATTTATTTATAAACATTGTTATGGTGGAAACTCTGGACCCCAAAGTGTGTATAAGAAAGTATAAGACTCTATTTTATATTTTCATACCTAGTTTCTTGATTCCTATGTTCTTGGTATCTTTTTCTCTGGATTCCAACACACAAGAAACATTTTAAGGAGACACAGGATTCCCCAACATCCCATGTTATATTTAGATATTTATGATGTATGAGGAATTGATTTTATGGGTCTATATATAAGGACCCGCACTTATTTCATACATAATCTTGAATTTATTTAAGAAAACACTTCATTATACATTGAGGATCTTTTCAAGTATAGAGCTTTAGAGAATTAAGAAAAAACATTCATAACATTACACATTGTTACATAGTGGATACCATAAAATCAGTTTCCATTTTCCTCAGAATATAAAACATTAAAACATAAAACAAGACTCCTTGAAAATTCTTAAACATTTAACATGTCTTCCTTCCTTGTATTACTCATAATTAACCTGTGAAAAATCATTTAAAAACTTGGGATGAGCACAAAAGCTCAGTAATGTATGAAAAAGAAGGAAAAATCACATTAGTCCATGAATACGCATGACGTATGAAAACATTTTCAAAAGACATGCTTTCCACCCATAAAATCTTACTTAGCATAACATGAGATTTACACAAGATCCACACAAACATAATTATAATCATAGAGGTATATTGGGGAATTACTTAAAAAATCATGTAACCATCTTGGCTACCTTAAAATTTGTAACCCTCACGGCTACCTTATTTTGTGTAACCATCACAGTTACACTTGGAGTAACCATACGGCCGACCTCCAACTTACTCAAACCCAATGCATTGGAGGGAAATATAGGTCCCACCCTTCATCATAAACAATTCCCAATAACCAAAACATAATCATACAACATAAAAAATAGCATAAAAACATTGCCTTTGAATCTTATAAAATAGAATTTTAAAAGAGGATTTTAGAAGAAAAGTCCCTTATAAACATCATATACTTGAAGTGTGGCTTAATAGAGTGGATGTAATATGTATATAATCTATAAATACACATATTGAAACATAATATAAACAAAACCCGTCACACAAACAATTTAAATAGCACATAAATTATAAAGTATAATGTTAACCCAAAGAATGGAAATCGGGTTAAGAATTCCCTTACCTTGGGCTTTCCTTACTTCAAAATTGTTTAAAACTCCTGTATAATGGTTAAAATAGTGTTATTAGTATTTTATAGAAAAATTTTCATGTTTATAACATCTTATATGGTCATTTCATAACCTCATTTCACCCTTAATTGTTATTATTTTGTTCCTTGCATTATTTTGGGTGAGTTCTTTTGTGATTTTCACAATCGGTTCATGATGAATCGTTCTTGTTGATTGGAAGTGAAACTCTAGAATTGGAATGTAGTAGTATTTACATAATTCCATTACCATAAATTATACCATTTATCACTTTGGTGCTTTATATGATGATGATTTATAAGTTAAAACATTAATTATGTTCGTTTAGATAATTTAAGTGGTTCTTTGATAATTACAATTTCATTTAGTCTTATAAGTTTGAATCATGAGTACAAAAGAATTCCAGAACCTTATATGATTCATAAAACATATATTATAACCTGGGTCAACCATATAAATGGTTTCATGACCAGACTTGAAAGAATTAATGGAGATTGAAAATACATAGTCCACGATATCGGTAATTCGACACAAATGGACAATGTTTTTTGATTCTTTAAATAAGTGAGAGATGAGAGGAAATATGATTTGTAATTTTCCATAAACATGAAAACATCCAGAATATACATGATTCTAGAGATTTCATGCCTCTTGGATAAGAGGGGGTGAAGAACGAAGAGAAGGGAATCTTGGAATGAAGAAAACATGAGAAATTTCTTACAAAAATTCGGCAGCCTAACGGCGTCTCTTAAAATTTCATAAAAATAAGATTGATGAGAGGAATGGAATATCTCATCATTCATAAAAAGTTTGGACAGTAATGGGAAATATTAAATGAAATATCCCAACAAAAGAAAAAGGTAAAGGAAGAGAATAACATAAAATGGAAGGAAATAATGAAAATGAAAGAGGATGTTTACCTCTTGATCTCTTCTCCTTGAGATCCTTCTTAAGGGCTTTGATTTTGGTCTTTTGGTGATACCATCAGCTCTAGGACATGGGGAAGAATATTGGGGAGGGAATTTGGCAAAAATTATACAATGCTCAAGGCTTGAGAGGTGTGAGAGGAAGAGGGGAGTGAGGGTGGTATTTATAGTGGAGGAGGGGAGGTATTTTAGATTATTTTAATTATTATTATAATATTTTTATCAAGACTATGAATAATCTCAAATCAAGTGTCCCTAAATAGTGATAATATCATGTGATTTCGAAGAAAGTTGCCTTACATCACTTATGATGTCATAAATAGTGCATATTTACTGATAAATTGATTATACAGTATTTTATCGTATTTCACAATTCACTGAAAATTCAAGAGTTTCAGAAAAATACCAAAAATTTACCCCAACCATTTTTCAATGTGTAGAATTCAAAAATGAACTCCATTTTTCAAAAATAATTTTCTAAATATTATTAATTTAATTTTTAAATAAGGTCACAGTTAATTCGAAAAATAACAATATTTAAGTGCAACTAGTTTCATGTGACATTGGAAAATTAATTAAGATCCCATTATCCTATTTCCATGGGAAAATAAAATAATAATATTATTTACTATTCATGAGGTCATATTACTATTCATATTACTATTCATAAGGGCATGTTACTATTCACCAAAAAAACAAGTTTGTTTCATCAGACTCTAAATAACATACTAAACCCAATTGTAGATGACAGTTTCTTGAAATTCAAATCATAGAACAAATAAAATTATGTTTAAAGGATACTTATAAATATATACCTTAAACAAAATTTCCAGCATTTTCAATTTATTTTTAGAAAACCTTGGGATGTTACATTATCCCCACCTTCTTGAAATTGCGTCCTCGCAATTTTATTTACTTATTAAACAACTGAGGGTATTTTTCCCTCATAGCATTTTCAGACTCCAATGTTGCTTCTTCAACCATGTGGTTTCTCCACAAAACCTTTACCTGGTGGATTACCTTATTCCGCAATACCTGTTATGTTCGATCAAGAATCTGAACCGGTTTTTCTTCATAAGAAAGGTTGTCTGCCAGCTGAACTGCTTCCGGACTCAAGATATGTGATGAATCTGGAACATACATTCTCAACATCAAAACATGAAAAACATTGTGTACCTGAAACAAGCTCGGAGGCAAAGCTACGCGGTACGCAACTGTTCCAACTTTATCCAAGATTTCAAAAGGACCGATGAACCGTGGACTTAGTTTCCCTTTCTTACCGAAACGCATCACACTTTTCCAAGGAGATATTTTAAGGAAAACATGGTCACCTACCTTGAAAGAGAAGTCTTTCCTTCTGTTATCTGCATAACTTTTCTGCCTGCTCTGAGCTGTCCTCATGTGTTGCTGGATCATCCTCACTTTCTCAGCCACTTCTTCTACTAATTCTGGCCCCATCAACTTTCTTTCACTGACTTCATCCTAAAACGCAGGAGTCCGAAACCACTTTCCATACAAGGCCTCAAAAGGTTCCATCTGAATACTGGAATGGAAACTGTTATTATAAGAAAACTCAACTAATGAAAGATGTTGATCCCAACTTCCCTGATAGTCCATTGAACAAGCTCGAAGCATATCCTCCAAAGTTTGAATTGTTCGTTCTGACTGCCCATCTGATTGAGGATGAAAAGTTGTACTGAAATTCAACTCTGTTCCCAAAGACTTCTGATGTCCCTTCCAAAATTTAGAAGTGAACCTGGGATCTCGGTCAGACACAATGGAAAGAGGAACTCCATGTAACCTGACAATCTCTTTGAGGTACAATCGAGAAAGCTGATCTAATTTCATTGTATCTCGAATAGAAAGAAAATGAGCAGACTTTTTTAGCCGATCAACAATAAACCATATCGCATTGTTACCTCGAGAAGTCTTTTGTAGTCCCACCACAAAATCCATGGATATATTCTCCCATTTCCATTCTGGAACTGGCAAAGGCTGAAGCATCCCCTTCGGTAACTGTCGCTCTGCTTTAACCTGCTGACATGTCAAACATTTCATTGTAAAATCAGTAATATCTCTTTTCATCCCATTCCACCAGTAATACTCCCTAAGGTCTCTGTACATCTTAGTACTTCCAGGATGAACAGAAAATGGAGAACTATGAACTTCACACAACAATTCTTTATTTAGCTGGGAATCACAAGGCACACACAACCTTTTTCCAAACCTTAAAACACAATCTTTATCAAGATTAAATTCTGGAAACTTACCCATTTTAACCAATTCTACCTTTTTCTGTAGCTCACGGTCTTCCCTCTGTGCTTTCATAATTCTGTCTGACAACGAAGACTGCACTGAAACCTGAAACAAAACAGATATATTCCCTACACCAAAAACTTCTAAGCCAAAATTTATCAAATCATTAATCAAGGGATCACGTTCCAAACGTAGCATGGTTAATGATGCATTATTTTTCCAACTTAAGGCATCCTCTACTTTGTTTGCTTTTCCAGGATGGTAATTAATCATGCAGTCATAATCCTTTATCAGTTCTAGCCATCTTCTCTGCCTCATGTTTAATTCCTTCTGAGTGAATATATACTTAAGACTTTTATGGTCAGTATATATTTGGCATTTGGTTCCGTATAGATGATGCCTCCATATTTTCAAAGAAAAAACCACAGCTGCCAATTCCAAATCATGTGTGGGATAATTCAGCTCATGAGGTTTAAGTTGTCTCGAAGCATAGGCAATTACCTGATCATTCTACATAAAAACACAACCATGTCCCTTCAAAGAAGCATCACTGTAGATGACAAACTCACCATTTCGGGAAGGTAAGGCCAAAACTGGAGCATTCACCAATCTCTTCTTTAGTTCCTGAAAACAAACATCACATTTGTGGGTATTTTCCATTCATCAACTACTTTTGTTTTGGCAGGATCAACTGTTATTCCATCCTTATTTAAAATGTGCCCAAGAAAATAAATCTGTTGCAACCAAAAATCACACTTGCTGAATTTTCCATATAGTTTCTTTTCTTTTAAAGTTTGAAAAACAACCCTTAGATGTTTTTCATGCTCCTCTTTATTTTTAGAAAAAACCAGAATGTCATCAATAAATACAACCACAAACTTATCCAAGAACTCATGAAATAATCTATTCATAAGATTAATGAATACAGCAGGTTCATTAGTTAACCCAAATGGCATAACAACAAATTCATAATGCCCATATCTAGTACGAAAGGCTGTTTTCGGGATGTCATCCTCCTTAACCTTCATCTGATGGTATCCGGATCTCAAGTCAATCATGGAAAAGTACTGAGCTCCATGGAGCTGATCAAACAATTCATCAATATGAGGCAAAGGATACTTGTTTTTAACAGTGATGTTATTCAAAGCTCTATAATCAATGCAAAGTCTCATGGAACCATCTTTCTTTTTAACAAACAAAACAGGGGCTCCCCATGGTGAAGTACTGGGACGAATGAAGCCTTTGACAAGCAAATCTTGTAACTGATTTTTCAATTCAAGAAGTTCTATTGGAACCATACAATATGGGGGTTTTGAAATTGTCTTAGCATCAGGAACTAAGTCAATTGTGAATTATACTTCTCGTTTAGGTATGACGCTGGGTAACTCCTCAGGAAAAACATCAAGGTACTCATTTACCACTGGCACATCATTAATTTGAATAGTTCCCTTGTTTTCAACAATATGAGCCAGATAACTTTCATTTCCATCTTTCAGTAGTTTCTCAGCTTCTTGATATGTTATCAATTGTATGGGTTCATTCTTGTATACAAACTGAAACTCTTTCTGAAAAACAACTTCTTTATCTCTACAGTCAATCTTAGCATGATAATCAGAAAGCTAGTCCATCCCCAGAATAACTTCAATCTCGACTAAGGGTAAAACAACAAGGTTTGCAGGTAAAGTCTTTCCACATACCACAATAGAAATATTCTTATAATTCATCTTTGCTATAACATTTCCCCCTGGTGTTTTAACAACAAGTTCGGGTATCATTTGTTGAGGTGATATTTCCAATTTAGTAGAAAATTCCTCAGAGATGAAAGAATGTGTAGACCCCGTATCAAACAAAACTTTAGCAAAATATGAGTGAACAAACAAAGTACCTGATATAACTTCATTGGATGGACCAACATCTGCTGACGTAGTCGCAAAGGATCTCACTACACCTTTCTGCTTGTAGTCTGGCTTCTTTGCATCATTTGGATCCCTCTTTGGACAGGCATTTGCATAGTGACCCATCTCACCACATTTAAAACACTTTACAGTTTTCTTATCAGGATTAGTCTTTGGATCATTTTCATTGCAATCTCGGGCCATGTGTCCAAACTTACCACATTTAAAACACTTCCCATTTTTGATATAACATTCCCCAGGGTGCTTCTTGCCACACTTTTCACAAACAGGAAACTGTATTTTCTTACCATCAGATTTCATTGGTTGATTCTTACCCATTGCTTTCCAATTTGACCTCTTCTTCTCTTTGTTTCCAAATTGCATGTGATCGTCAGCAAACTCCAACTCTACCCTCTCAGCACATCAGACAAGTTTCTCGTAACTTTTGAATTCACGGGAGGCCAACGCCCTTCGATACCTTGGATTCAATCCTGAGTAAAAGCGGATGATTTTGCTATCGAGATCCAGAATAAGATTTGGAGCATACCTCGCCAGTCGGGTGAAGTTCGCCTCATACATAGCCACTGAATATTCCTCCTTTTGTTTCAGTTCAAGGAATTGTTTCTCCATTCTAAGTCGCACCACCTTAGGAAAATATTTTTCAAGAAAAAGACTTTTAAATTCATCCCACACTAAGGCATCAAAATCCTCTCTACCCCTGATATTCCTTACCATTGACCACCACTGATCAGCTTCCCCTTCAAAACGATAAATGGAAAGACTTACCTTTTGATTGTATGAACATCCCATAACATCAAATATCTTTTCAAGGGCTTTAATCCATCCTTCTGCTTCCACTGGGTCAGAAGATCCATTGAATGCAGGAGGGTGTTGTCTCATAAAATGTTCCACCACTGTCATGTTCCGTTGGGGTACCTCTATTTGTCCTCTTGCATGGATTCCACCACCATTTATTGCCTACGTTAGCTGAGCCATTACTGTCACAAACTGCTCGGTTCCAATCCCTACCATTCCAGGCTGTTGATCAGGAAGGATGTCATTCTATTGGTGCCTATCCTCTCCAGCATCCATGTTCCTTCTGCGGACAACCATTCTAAACAAACATTTCTTAGATTAAGCAACATGGTAATCTTTAAATTCTATAACAAATTAAACATAGGGTGAGAATTATTTATGGTATTCTATTAGCATCACCTTAACCCCTAAAGTTATCTAAACCATCATCTGATACCAACTATAAGGACTCGAACTTATTTCATACATAATATTGAATTTATTTAAGAAAACACTTCATTATACATTGAGGATCTTTTCAATTTTAGAGCATTAGGGAATTAAGACAAAACATTCATAACATTACACATTGTTACATAGTGGATACCATAAAATCAGTTTCAATTTTCTTCAGAATATAAAACATTAAAGCACAAAATAAGACTCCTTGAAAATTCTTCAACATTTAACATGTCTTCCTTCCTTGTATTACTCATCATTAACCTGTGAAAAATCATTTAAAAACATGGGATGAGAACAAAATCTCATTAAGGTATGAAAAAGAAGGAAAAATCACATTAGTCCATGAATACGCATGACGTATGAAAACATTTTCAAAAGACATGCTTTCCACCCATAAAATCTTACTTAGCGTAACATGAGATTTACACAAGAGCCACACAAACATAATTATAATCATAGAGGTATATTGGGGAATTACTTACATAATAATGTAACCATCTTGGCTACCTTAAAATTTGTAACCCTCACGGCTACCTTATTTTGTGTAACCATCACAGTTACACTTGGAGTAACCATACGGCCGACCTCCAACTTACTCATACCCAATGCATTGGAGGGAAATATAGGTCCCACCCTTCATCATAAACAATGCCCAATAACCAAAACATAATCATATGACATAAATAATAGCATAAAAACATTGCCTTTGAATCTTATAAAATAGAATTTTAAAAGAGGATTTTAGAAGAAAAGTCCCTTATAAACATCATATACTTGAAGTGTGGCTTAATAGAGTGGATGTAATATGTATATACTCTATAAATACACATATTGAAACATAATATAAACAAAACCCATCACACAAACAATTTAAATAGCACATAAATTATAAAGTAGAATGTTAACCCAAAGAATGGAAATCGGGTAAAGAATTCCCTTACCTTGGGCTTGCCTTACTTAAAAATTGTTTAAACCTCCTGTATAATGGTTAAAAGAGTGTTATTAGTATTTTATAGAAAAAATTTTATGTTTATAACATCTTATATGGTCATTTCATAACCTCATTTCACCCCTTAACTGTTAGTATTTTGTTCCTTGCATTATTTTGGGTGAGTTCTTTTATGATTTTCACAATCGGTTCATGATGAATCGTTCTTGTTGATTGGAAGTGAAACTCCAGAATTGGAATGGAGTAGTATTTAAATAATTCCAGTACCATAAATTATACCATTTATCACTTTGGTGCTTTATATGATGATGATTTATAAGTTAAAACATTAATTATGTTCGTTTAGATAATTTAAGTGGTTCTTTGATAATTACAATTTCATTTAGTCTTATAAGTTTGAATCATGAGTACAAAAGAATTCCAGAACCTTATATGATTCATAAAACATATATTATAACCAGGTTCAACCATATAAATGGTTTCATGACCAGACTTGAAAGAATTAATGGAGATTGAAAATACATAGTACACGATATCGGTAATTCGACACAAATGGACAATGTTTTTTGATTCTTTAAATAAGTGAGAGAGGAGAGGAATAATGATTTGTAATTTTCCATAAACATGAAAACATCCAGAATATACATGATTCTGGAGATTTCATGCCTCTTGGATAAGAGGGGGTGAAGAACGAAGAGAAGGGAATCTTGAAATGAAGAAAACATGAGAAATTTCTTACAAAAATTCGGCAGCCTAACGACGTCTCTTAATATTTCATAAAAATAAGATTGATGAGAGGAATGGAATATCTCATCATTAATACAAAATTTGGACAGTAAGGGGAAATATTAAATGAAATATCCCAACAAAAGACAATGGGAAAGGAAGAGAATAACATAAAATGGAAGGAAAGAATGAAAATGAAAGAGGATGTTTACCTCTTGATCTCTTCCCCTTGAGATCCTTCTTAAGGGCTTTGATTTTGGTCTTTTGGTGAGACCAGAAGATCTAGGACGTGGGGAAGAAGATTGGGGAGGGAATTTGGCAGAAATTAGACAATTCTCAAGGCTTGAGAGGTGTGAGAGGAAGAGGGGAGTGAGGGTGGTATTTATAGTGGAGGAGGGGAGGTATTTTAGATTATTTTAATTATTATTATAATATTTTTATCAAGACTATGAATAATCTCAAATCAAGTGGCCCTAAATAGTGATAATATCATGTGATTTCTAAGCAAATGGCCTTGCATCACTTATGATGTCATAAATAGTGCATATTTACTGATAAATTGATTATACGGTATTTTATCGTATTTCACTATTCACTGAAAATTCAAGAGTTTCAGAAAAATACCAAAAATTTACCCCAACCATTTTTCGATGTGTAGAATTAAAAAATGAACTCCATTTTTCAAAAATAATTTTCTAAATATTATTAATTTAATTTTTAAATAAGGTCACAGTTAATTCGAAAAATAACAATATTTTAGTGCAACTAGTTTCATGTGACATTGGAAAATTAATTAAGATCACATTATCCTATTTCCATGGGAAAATAAAATAATAATATTATTTAATATTCATGAGGTCATATTACTATTCATATTACTATTCATAAGGGCATGTTACTATTCACTAAAAAAACAAGTTTGTTTCATCAGACTCTAAATAACATACTGAACCCAATTGTAGATGACAGTTTCTTGAAATTCAAATCATAGAATAAATAAAATTATGTTTAAAGGATACTTATAAATATATACCTTAAACAAAATTTCAAGCATTTTCAATTTATTTTTAGAAAACCTTGGGATTTTACACTATATTTAAGATCATTTGGTTTCATCTACATTTTTATCACTATTTATTATATTAGAAATTTAGTCGAGGCTAAAGAAACTATGACTAATGATTCTCATGTTTTAGATTATTTTGTCAGTGATAAAATTTTCTACATGTTTGGAGTACCAATGGCTATCGTATATGACCATGAGACTCACTTTTTCAACCAAAATATGGCTCACCTCCTACAAACGTATGGTGTGACTCCAAAAAAATCAACACCATACCACAGCAAACAAATTTCTTGGATGATGTTTCAAATCATGAGTCAACATTAATTTTAGAGAAATATGTGTAGTATAATAGAAATCATTGGATGAGCTCATAGATGAAATTTTCTGGGACTATAGGATGGTATAAAATGCTCCATTTAGTATGTTACCCTAAAAAAATGTTTTTGTAGATGAATCACATTTTCCTAAGGAGGTTGAGAATAAAGAATATTTTAATGACCCAAAAATTTTGGGTATTTTTTTAAATCATATGGTATTATATGGAGACCAGACGATCTGAAAAAACCGGATTTCGAGGCCCGATGATCCAAGATTTAAATTTTGAACTTTTTATTAGTTCATTTAAATAAATGTGCTAGTGGGTTTTTCTAACTTATAAACTAGTGCACAGATCAAAAATCCAAAGGGCACAATTGAACTCAAAATGGTGGGATTTTCATAGAATGCATCTATCTTTGACCGGAAAGGATCAATCGGAAAAGTTAATTTTTGGAATTTTTGGAAAAAAATAAAATAACTTAAAAAGTTATTTTATTTGTTTTTTCCAACCATTAGGTGGTATCACGGTGGCAATGCGTTTAAAGAGAGAAGTTGAGTCGCATTAAATGAAACTCATTAATGGATCACAAACGTGCAGCATAATGAAGCATTAAATGAAGCGTAACGACATGACAAACTAGCCTAACATAAATGTTACGATGTGTTTTCTTTTAATGGGTTAACGGGTTAGAGAAATCATAATCAAAGGGTGGAATTTTTATGAAGATCCAACAACAATAATTCTCTCGAACAACGAATGATGAATGCCGGTGAATTGCGAGCGACATCGACACACCTCGAAGAATGGGACCAGATAGAATCGAACACCAATGGAACTTGAATCCATGTGGACAGATTTCTTCAATGATGAACTCTTGTGATGTAGGAGTTTTTTTGTTTTATGTTTCCTTATTATTTATTTTAAATGACGAATGCGGATCAAACTAAGAATAAGTTGATCCGTAGATCTCTCATTCTCAAAACCCTCCATCTTTTGTGTATTTATTTGTTCTTCATGGTCTTATCTTCAAAATGGTGGAAAAGAGGATTCCAGACCATCGTAGGGAAGAGGACATTACCCGAAGGCTGTATGTGCAAGGGGCATGACGAACAGACTACGGAAGTGGACCTGGTGGTCGGCAGAAGTAGCAGCTGATGACAGATGCAATTAGGGGACAATGCACCATAAAGGCACGCCGAAGGGATGGTCATGGATGGAACGAGCCGCAGTAGTGTAGCAAGAGCCATGAACCTCTGTGCCAGGGGTTGGCGGCGGGCAGACGTAGTCTCGAGCCGTGTTAGAGGCAACACAGACGCATCACTGCACCATGTTACATGTGGAAAAGTCGCGGTCGACTGACTACTGTGGAGGAGGTGGCCCGGTCAATGACCCACAGGGTAGGGGAATGCCTATTTAGTATCCAGCTCCGTTCTAACCATGTAAAAGTGGGCCGGCCTTTGGTAGGTTGAGTATGGTGTGGGCTTCCCAACCAGGCTGGACCCAGGACGGTCCATATCTAAGCTGCGTCAGCGGACTCGAGTCAGGTCGGTCTAACCAGGTCGGACCAGACCCAGACCCAACATGCCCCTTTTTGGAGAAATGCCAACATATTTCAAACTGGGAGTCTGATTGACGAGCATGTTACAGAGTTGGAACACTTGAAATGAGGCGGTTCTTTTTGAATACTATAAAGAGGATTTAAATAAAGTTTAAATATGATGTATGGATAGAGGATCCGTTATCCTAGAATCAAGCGCACTACGTGTGGAGAACCTACAGTAAGCCGAGACCTGAAGATTGCTGACAAGAGACCTTATGTGGATCGGCAAGATGGCCCAGGTGGAAATAGATCTATGTTACCTAGTAGGCCCATGGCGGGGAGAGGCTCTGTGTGACCCGGTAGACCCATGGTACTTGACATGAAAAGTAACTCAGTATGATGGCCAAGGTGGAAATCGACTCTGTGTGACCCAGCATGCCCACATTGGGGAGCAGCTCTGTGTGACCCAGCAACCACAATACTCATCAAGGATGAGTACCACAGTAGTCTATGGTTAAAGTGAAGTAGCTCTGTGTGACCCAACATGCCCATGTGGGGAGTGGCTCTCTGTGACCCATCATACCCATGGTATTCATTGGGGAGGAGTATGCCAATTGCCGAGGTGTTCAATGATATGATGAAGAGTCTTAATTTTCTTACTCTAGATTATACCTCGTGCGAGATGTCTTACTTTATGATCTTGTTTCTTGATCATGCTTCATGGTTTTATTGTGTATTTCTTTCTGGTATTTCCTAGTTAGTTTGGGGTCCCTATAGAGTATTTTTTCACTCACCTCTACACGGGTTTCTCCTGCACATGTCATGTCCAGTGTAGAAAACTAATGACTTGGAGGAGGACTTGGTGGCCTAAGACTAGGTGGTTCCCAGTGAGATCAGGGAGAGATAACATGCTTCTATGGATTCTGGCGTCTACTCTATACTCACCCATCAGGTGGGGTTATTCTACAGATATCTTACAAAGATCTTTTGTACATTCTTATTTTTAGTTTGTCTTTTGTTTGGTTGGTATTATGGGCCATTTGACTTACCTCTTGTACATTTGTTGAGTGGTTGTTTTAGTGTCATGCATGTTTTCTATTCCAGATTTTTGGGATGTGGTTATTTGTGTGTGTGCATACAGGTATTCCAGAAAATTCCCCCCACTCATGGGATAATTCCTTCGGTTTTATTCACCAACCCCTGTCCTATGGGAGGCGGGCATGGGGTAGTCATGAAACAGACCCTAGGGGACGAGTCGTGACAATGTTGTATCACAGGTGGTCGGCTCTACCTCAAAGACTGAGAGTCTATTGTTTTGTGATGGGGTAATATTGTTAAATGTTTTCAGTTCGACATTCATATTCGGGGGTTCTGGTGTTGGTACGGTGTCCGATATATCCATACACCTTGAACTCGAATATTTATTTTTGACATTATATATAAAAACACTGGTTGCAATAATCATATAATAATTGAGTGTTTCCTGATGTTCTTCTTGAATTAAATTCGTCTCACAAGGTAGAATATATTGATGGTGGTACAACTTGATCTATATCATGATATCGCCCTACAGATAGCCAACTAGTGTTCTGATGCGTGACTGTGAGGATATCACTCTTAGTGATGAGGTGTCGGATCAGGGACTAGTGTTAGAGATGGCCCTTCCAGGTGGTGAATGAGTGTTACCACCACCCGTTGATCGAAAGTTACTACCGAATTTAGCGAAAGAGGATGCATGCAAGATCAGCACCATTCATGAGTTCCTGAGATAGAAACCACCTAGTTTTTGGGGCAAGACGGATCTTCAGGCCTCTAAGGACTGGCCGGAGGTGGTGACACAGGTCTTCCGCATAGTGAGAATGCCACTCGACCAGATGGAGAACTTATCTGGAAGCCTTCTTAGGGCTCATTAGGGAGAAGGTGGAGCTTGAATATTCGTACATATGGTGAGGTAAACCTCTCATGGTTTAACATTGAGTATCTTTTATAGCAGGAGTTCTTCCCCATGACCTTGCACTCAGTGCACATATATGTGCTGCTTCATCTATAGCAGGGCATCATGTCAGTGGATGAGCACTCTACGAGGTTTACAGACAATTTCCTCTACTCTATGGTATGGTAAGAGACCCTTTATTTAAGGAAAGGACCTTTTATCAAGGGCTCCTATGGGAGATCAAGGTGTGGATGATTTCCATCAACATCCTCACTCAGGCTAGAGTGCTAGAGAGATGACTTCTTATGAAGAGATTCTTGGATGAGTAGGCACTGATAAGTGGAGCCTCTAGTAGACACCAGGGAGTAGAGTAATCAGTGGTGAGCAGAAAGAAGTAGGCACAGGGACCCAAGCAGGTCATATATTTTGAGGGAATGACCCCAGGACATAGGTTTAGTAGTGTGGGTCTTCCAGAGTAGAGGGAGTTAGTAGGAAGGTAGGGCATACTACTCCTACGGTGAGTAGGGACATATGGATCATGACTAGCTGTATCGCTACATAGGCGATAAAAGAATGGTCAATGGACCGTATAGGCAAGGGAAGAGGTTCAAGCGAGGAGGTCCGAAGGGTGGTGGACGTGGCAAGCGAGTAGGCCCAGTAGTAGGCGGTGGAAAATAGTTCGAGTTACTACCTCCAAAATTTCCAAGAGGTCCACCACGTCCTTAGGGAGAAAGTGGATAGGGGTGATCTCCACTTTAGGTATTAGAATCTTATGACCATGGTGATCCAGATATAATGAGATGTACAATCTGTGTCATCTCTGTATTAGCTACAGTTCTTATTGATACAGGTTACAGTCACTATTTTCATTCCACGGACCTCATTCGAGGCTTGGACATTCTAGTGGAGTTGTTGCCTCTATCTTTATGATTATAAACTCGTACATGAGGGGATTTAGTGATTACACATTGGTTCTAATAGTTTGATCTTACTCTAGATGGTGAGAGATTTGGATGGGATCTCCAAGTAGTGGTGTCGAGGCCTTATGAAGTCATCAAGGGTATGGATTGGTTATCCACAGTTCATGCTCAGATTGACTATTTTTGGCATAGGGTGCACTGTGTATGCGAGGATGGGACTAGGTTTTCCTTCACTGGAAAAAAGGGGTCATTGCAGCATAGGACATGCCTTCTTGGAGGAGGTTATGACCAGTCACTCACTAATTGGCTAGCCTCACCCATGGTGTGGTGGATGAGAGAATTCCAATATTTTTGGTAGTGGTGGATGAGTATGAGGATTTATTTCTTGAGGATGTTTCATGACTACCTCCTCATATGGAGGTTGTATTCAGTATTGACATGTACCCCTAGACAACACATATATCTACACCGGCGTATCAGCTGGCTCCCACTAAGCTTCTTGAATTGAGGGTAAATTTGGAGGACTTTTAAGAGAATGGATCTTTAAGGCCTATTATTTCACTATGTCCAGCCCAGTGTTGTTTTCTAAAAAGGCATACGGAAGCATGAGGATGTGCATTGAATTCTGATTCCTAAGACAAGTGAATGTGAAGAACAAGTATCCCCTATCGAGGATTGATGACCTCTTTGATAAGATGAAGGGAGGAAGATGGTTCTCCAAGATAGAACTTAGATCAAGCTAACACCATCTTCGAGTACAAGATGATGAAATCTCTACAACAGCTTTCAGATGTCTCTACAGGCACTGAGGTTAATTAATGATTCCTTTTGGAATGACGAACGCCACAATAGTGTTAATGGGACTCATGAACAAGATAATTCAATCATACATAGACCTATTTGTTTTGGCCTTCATTATTGACATCTTAGTGTACTCAGCATTGAAGGAGGAGCATTCTACACACCTGTGGATAGTCCTGGATACACATCGAGAGAACCATATTAATATTAATCTCTCGAAGTTGCAGTTTTGAATTTGGGAGGTCCACTTTCTAGGACACGTCATCTCAGAGGCTGGAGTTCCAGTGGATGAGGAAAACATAGAGGCAGTACTGGCTTGGGAGCCACCCAGGAGTGTGACTGAGGTGCAGAGTCTCTTAAGGTTGGTTGGATACTACTGTAGGTTCGTTTCCTACAGTTCTAAAGTATAAACACCTTTATCAGCCTTGACATATAAGGGAAAACTCTTCATGTGGACAAAGAAGTTCCATCAGAGTTTCTAGGAGATCAGGCGGAGAATGAAGTGTTTCCCAATCATGAGACCACTAGAGGAAGGTTCTGGGTATGTAGTGTTCTACGATGCATCAGGGACCTAACTAGGATGTGTCCTGATGCCAGAGCAAGTGGTGATCACCTACGTCTCACGGAAGCTGAGCCAGCAGGAACAAAACTATGTTACCCATGACCAGGAGTTAGCACCAGTGGTATTTTCTTCAAAGATGTGGTGGCACTATGTGATGGGTGAACGATTTACCATCTAATCTGATCACAAGATTATCAGGTATATCTTCTCACAGAAGGACATGAACTTGATATAATGGTGATTAATGGAGTTCCTCCTAGACTATGACTATGAGATAGTCTATAATCAAGGAAAGGGGAATGTGGTGGTAGACGTTCTCAGTAGGAGGTCTAGATTACAACTGGTGAATGAGGCAATAAAGTAGTTAGTTGTGATGTAGATATCCTTCTTAGATGATGATGGAGCAGATTACCTTTAGTTTATGACTGTAACTCCTCCAAAATTATAGTGAGTTTGGGTAACACTTCTTGTGGATGTTGACAATGAGGCCTGACATGCTTACTTATCCTCAGGATATGATCCGGATGGGTTTTCGATAGGTGGGGAGCACGTCATTCTTTTTAGAGGATGCACCGTAGTACCAGTGACATTTCAAGAGGATGTATTGAGGGAGTTCCATACATTTCCATAGGTGGTACATCCTAGTGTGGTGAATATTTCCCAGGAACTATGATGTCAGTACTGGTGTCCAGGGATGATGAAAGTGGTGGTATAGTTCATTTCATGATGCCCCACATGTCAGATAGAGAAGACAAAGCATCAAGTTCTCAATGGCTTGTCCTAGCCACTTGAGGTATCAAAGTGGTAATGGGATGCCATCTCGATGGAATTCGTGACGGGGTTACCACACACGTCCATGGGCTATGTTTCTATCTGGGTGATCGTTGACCAACTCACCTAGTTGGATCACTTCCTACCCATTAGAAAATAGAGTTCAGTAAAGATATTGGTACATCTCTATGTGTAAGAGATAGCTCAACACAGTGGATTCCCATCTAAGATGGTCTCAGATCATGATGCACACTTTACATCCTGGTTGTTGGAAGGTATTACACGAGGCATTTGGGATTCATCTAAGCTTGAGAATAGAATTTCACCCACAAAATGATGGTCAGATGGAGTGGGCCATAAAGACCTTGGAGGACATGCTTCATGCTTGTATCCGTGATTTTTTGTCATAGTATGGTGGACCACCTTCCACTGGTGGAGTTTTCATACAAAAACATCTATCACTTCACCATTTTCATGTAACCATTTGAAACCTTGTATGGGAGGCCTTGCAGATCAACTCTATTCTGGAAAGACCCAAGAGAGTTAGCACTCATGGTTATAGAGTTGGTACAGGATACCACGGAGATGGTGAAGATCATCTATGAGTGGATGAGGACCGCACAGAGAAGACATAAATTGTATGCAGAAAGGAGATGGAGGCACTTGGAGTTTGAGGAGGGAAACTATATGTTCATTCGGGTATCACCCCGATGGGAATTATAGAGATTTGTACGGGTCGACAAGTTATCTCCGAGGTGAATCAGAACTTTCTAGATTCTTAGAAGAGTTTTCAAGATGACGTTCTACCTAACTTTCCCCCAAAGATGCATGGGGTGCATGATGTTTTCTATGTGTCACAGATGAGGATGTACATGTATGATTCATAGAACGTTATTGACAAGGGTGAGATAGACATTGACAATGGGGAGAAATTTGAGGAGTTCTTATTAGAGATTTAGGATCGACAGGAGAAGGTCCTTCATGGATGGTCGAGTCCTCTAGTATGCGTTTGATGGCAGCAGGAGAATCTCTAGTATAGCACATGGGAGAATGAGGCTCATATTCAAGATCAGTACCCCCACGTGTTCATTTAGATTTGTTTTGTCTTACAAGGATGTAAATCCCTTATGATGGGGGTAATGTAATGTCCAAAAAAATCATGTATTTTTTTTAATTATATGGAATTATTTTGAGACCAAACGCTCAGACGACACCTGATTCCAAGTCCTAGTGAGCCTGGAATAAAATTTTGAACTTTTATAGTTCATTTAAATGGACGCGAGAGTGGGTTTTTCTAACCTAAAATAGTGTTCAAATAAAAAATATGAGAGCACCTTTGAGCTCAGAATGGTAGGATTCACCTAATATGGACCTATCTTCAACTCTGAAGGGTCGACCAAAAAAGTTAATTTTCTTAGTTTTTAGAAAAAAATAACTTAAAAAGATATTTTTTTTCCAACCGTTGGGCGGTAGAATGGAAATGAAGTGGTGCAGTGAAAAAGTGATGTTGAGTCACATTAAATGAAACTCATTAATGGATCATAAACATGTAGTGTAACAATGCATTAAATGAAACATAATGGATACGATGTTTCATTTATGAAACAGTGTAATGACGCGACGATGCAGCATAAAAAAATGATGCAACGTGTTTTCTGTTAAAGGGTTAATGTATTGGATAAATAAGGATCAAAGGTTATAATTTCTTTGAAGAACCTATGCCGAGAATTCTCTCCAAAAACGAATGAATAAAGCTGGCGAGTATCCAGTCATATTGATACAACTAAAAGAATCGTACTAAAGTGCATAGAATTCCAATGGAACTTGAATCCATGTGGATTGATCAACGAGGTAGTTTTTTTTTGTTTTATGTTTCCCTATTCTTTATTATAAACGACATATAGGGATCAACACAAGAACAGGTTGATCCACAGATCTCTCTTTCTTGCGGGAGGGTACTTTTCTTGGGGATTTTCACATGGACTATTTGATTAATTGTGATGAAACTTCAAACCATTAACCCATGTTTCCAAAACTCTAACGCGGATGGTGCATGCTGATATGAACAAGGCCAGAGCCCTCCCACATTGTGAGTTTTTGTGCATTCTTCATGGTCACTTCTTTGAAATGGAGGAAAGGGGGATTTGAGGCCATATCAGGGATGATGAAATTCCCAAGAGGCTGTAGGCACAAGTGGCATGAATAATGGACCAATAGAGAAGACCTGGTGGTCTAAATTACTAGTCAAAGTGACTGTCGGTGGTGCACCATGACGGCGTGCCGAAGGGAGCACTATAATAGACTCGTACCACAACGGTGTAGTAGAAGCTTCCGGACTTCTTTCCGGTGGCTAAAGAAGGGTGGATGTGGCCACATGTCCACGTATGAGACACAAATAACGTGGCCCCACACCACGTCACACGTGCTGGAGGAGGCGGCCCCACAGACGAACCACAGGGGGGATGCAGACGCGGCTTCCAGCCGCATCCCGGAAAGGTAAGAGTTGGCCCGCCCCATCGGGTCGGGCTGGACACAGGCTGGGCCAGATATGAGTCGGTTCGATGGACTCTGGTGGGGTTGGTGGACCATGGTCGAGTCAGTGGACCCTATTCAAGGCCGGATCAGACCAGGACCCAACCAGCCCCTTTTCGAAAAAATGCCAATATCATTGAAACTGAGCATCTGATTGATGAACTGTTTAAGTCATTAGAACTCTCACGACTAGAAAGTTATTTTGACATAATCTAAGGATAATTTAATGGATGTTTATATATGACATTAAGATTGAGGATCAGTTCTCTAGGAATCAAGTGTACGTGTGGATACCCTACGGCTTGCTGAGACCTGAACACAGGAGACAAGCGACCCTGTGTGGATCAACTACGATAGCACAGTGGGAAGTGCCTATGTGTGACCTAGTAGTCCCATGGTGGAGAGTGAGTTTGTGTGACCTCGAATACCCACAATAATCCACATGAGAAGTAACTCAGTACGATGACCATGGTGAGAAGTGACTTTGTGTGACTCAGCATTCCCACAGTGGGGAGTGGTTATGTGTGACCCATCATACCCATTGTACTCATCAGGGATGAGTACCACATTAGTCAAATGTTAAGGGAAGAAGATCTGTGTGACCTAGAAGGCTCACATAGGGAAAGGAAAATTGTGAATCAGTATACCCACAATACTCATTGGAGAGGAGTATGCCAACAACCCAAGGTGTTCAATGATATGTACTATAGTCTTACTTTCTTTACTCTAGATTATATCGGTTGTGAGCCATCTTACTTTATGATTGTTTTTCATGATTATGCTCATTTTTTCTCTTGTGGGTGGCTTTTTTGTATTTCTTTGTTGGTTTGGGGTCCCTACCAAGTATTTTTGTATTCACCCCTGCACAGGCTTCACCCGCATGTGTTGTGTTCGGTGCCGAAGACTGACAAATTTGCGGAGGACATAGTGGCCTAAGAACATGAGGTTCCTAGTGAGATCTGGCAGGTACATCTTGTTTCTATGGATTCTGGTGGCAACTCTATACTTACCCATAATGCAGAGTTCCCCTACGGAAATCTTACAGAGATCTTTTTTACTTTCTAGTTTTCAGTTTGTCTTTTATTTGAGATTGTATTCTGGCCCATTTGACTACAAATTGTACCTTTACTCAGTGGTTGTTTTAGTGGCATGCATGTTTTCCTTTACAGCTTTTTTGGGATGTAGTTGTGTGTGTGAGTCAGTACAGGTATTCAATAAAATTCCTCCCACTTGTGAGATAATGCATTCAGTGCTAGTCTCCCGCCCCTGGCCTTTGGGAGGTGGGCTTAGGGTAGTCATGGAACAGAACCTAGCGGATTTTTCATGACTGATATTATACAATAAATAAATAAAATATAGATTTTGTGCAATATGGCATTAAAAGGAGTCTTTTAATTCAATAATATGAGAAAATTTGATTATCACCATATGGGAACACATGGCTCTGCAATTAAAGATCAAATATAACTAATGATTGTATGATCCAAAAAATAGAGTATCATGTTGGTGAGAAATTCATTATCTACAATTCACAATTGATTATTAATCTCATATAGGTCACTCAAGTGTATACAAGAAGGATCTTTAGAGTAAATGGGTAGCGGTTGAATCATTTCATTGAGGGATTCCCCAAACATGCAGTTTATGTCGTCACACATCATGAGAGAATCATTACATGAAATTATCACGTTTCCCTTAAACTATCACTTTAATGTTCTTTCTATAAATTTTAATTTATTATTTTTTGTAAATAATTCATTTCATAAATTTACATTGATGAAAATTTTCTATTATAAGTGTGGGTGAGGGGAAAACATTTTTGGTATATTATTTAGGATTTTCATCCTAATGATTTGTGTGTGTTTTTCTGTTAATTTAAAATTTAGAAAAAAACAACCACAAAAATAATAAAAATAAAAATAATAATAAATCATTTTCATGATTATTTACATGTGGAAGGTATATAACATTATTGTTTTCAAAATTCATTTCAAGAATCTGAATTATCATAAAGATTTCATTATCAAGGGTTTATTTTTATAATATTTGATTTCATTAATGACATTATATGTTGTTTCATTATAAAACCATTTAAAATTTTACTCCACTATTTTTTATATTTGTTCCTGGTAAATTTTTTCAATGATTGATCATCTGAAATTCACATGTAACCATGACTTGTAATATTTTTATGACTCTCATGAAGGTATATCGAACTAAGGTAATAAAATCATATTATATAATTAGTTTTTCTATACATTTGTGTAACATCCATTCAGCTTCATTATTGTGTGGAGTTAACCTATAAATTTTTCTTGATATCTGAAAGTTGAATGCAATCAAATTAAAATAAAAAAAAGGGGAAAATTAATTGATATATATATCTAGCTAAATATATATGGGAGTGATGAAATGTAAAATATAAGGGGATATCATGTTTGAGAGCTTATGGTTGGCCTTTCAAGATTTCTTAAGTGAGTTCATATTGAAATTAGATTAAAATGGAAAATAGAATAGGTTCTATGGAATTTAACTATATAAGAAGATATGTGTTGCGTGACCAAATATATGGAATAAAGGCTATAGATATGATATTGAAATAGTTGGCCCACACACACATGGGGAATTAGTATCATAACATACCCATAACATGTTTCACTATGATTAGTGACATTAGTCTCACTAGGTTTTTTATAAAATTAATCAGAAAATAAATTTCAAATTTACTAATATTTACTTATTGATGATATTTATACTTTTCCAATATTTTTAATATGGATTAGGAAATATCAATATGCAGATCTTATAACAATTTTATTAATAAAATGATATGTGGTTTTTTCCATGGAGTGAAAAATGACATGTGTGGGGGGTTTGATAAAACCCATTTCAATTGAATATTTTATTGATAATGGGTGTCATAATTTCTACACATTATATAAAATATGATCATTTGTTGAATATTTTTGTTTAGATAATTCATCATCAAATATGATGAAAATTCTAGTTTTAAACCTTTAAACTGCACTATTGTAATTTATTTGTAAATATTATTATATAACTTATTTAAACATAATATTTCTAACATAATTCTTAACATAATTTTATATGAACTTCATTGAGATCAGCGGAGATGTATCTTCCATTTTATTGGTGTTAATAGTCCATGATGTAAAATATGTACATGAATCATTAAATATGGAACTATATAAATCCTTATGTTGTATCATATACATACAAGATTTTATTACACACAAATTGGCAATGTATATAGAGGAACCAATTTGAAGAAAATAATACTTATAGAAGGATAACTGATTATCGAATTTTGGAAGATAATAAGGAAATTTAATTTGGATTATAGTATTGGGAATAATTTACTCATTCACGCTTGTAACCTCTTGAAACCCCAACCTACCCCAACTTAATAAATATATATTTTTATTAATTTGGTGGAATTTGGTTATGTATTAGGATATTAAGGGAAGTGGGAATCTTTTTTTCACGATTCCTCCATTAATTTCAAGAGGGAGATATCTTGAAGAAAAGATCCCTTCATCAAAGTCTTCTTATTCTCCTTCTTCTTTTGCAATGGCAGTGCTTGAAAAATAAACATCCCAGTTTCACTTTTAATTCCACTATTTTGTTAAATGTTATTCTTAAATCATTTACTTATTTTGTCTTGAAATCAATAGTATTAAAAAAATATTGTTTTATAGCTTTTCTAAACCCAAGTGAATTCAATTTCTTTCCTTAATGACTACACCACCCATGGAAGAGTAGTTTTCCATAGTAATTAACCCACCTCATGCCTTCTTAATTAATTTATTTTCAATCAATGAGATATCCTAATTCATATAATATTATATATAAATTTATTTTTTTAACATAAATTAAATAAAAAAATGAATTGAAAAATTTAGATAATGCATACGAGTTCGAGTAATGTTTGAATTGTGGGAGAACAATCTTAATTGGTGAAATAAAATAGCACGACATCAATTTTTTTAGTTAAAAAACAATCCAATAAAAATTTATTCACATTTATCTAATTGATATATTCTTGAATATTATACTTACAATAATATATACTTATAATAAAAATAAAAATATTGTGCACTAGTTTAATGTTCTGAAGCTAACCACAGGTTTATATAATTTCATCAATGTGGTTTAGTTAACTCCCATATGTTTTGAGGGTTAAAAAATTTAGGGATTATAATTAATTGGAGTCTAACCATAATTATAATATTTAATATTTAATTTTATATTTAGTGTAATAAATATTATTCCTTCTAGAAATATTTTATAAAAAATTATTCTCATTGTGTATTATCTACCAAATTTCAAATTAATAATAAAAAATATTATTCCACCATACATATTCTAGTTTTTAAACATTTAAATACCCCCATCCTTTTATGTAGTGTGTATAATTTATTTTATTTTATTTCTTAAATAAATGTATTATATTTTTTTTAATTACATAATCCTTTGAGATACTGCTGTGGTCAACTACTCTATTGCACCTAAATACCTAAAACCACGCATCATTTGACATCTCATATGACAACACATTTCAATTACCATTACATCCTAGATGTTAAAATAGACTGTGTGAATATAAAAAAACAAGTTATAAAAATTTATTGTATAAAAATTTAAAAAATTAATTCAATTTTTATCAATTAATTATTAAAAAAACAAATAATCAGAAAGAAAAAAAGGTTTTTTGTAACACTGTATTTTTATAAAAGGTGGTTTCAGTACACCTTGTGCACATGTTTTTAAATTATATTTTATTGATTATATAATATTTTATTAAAAAAATGAAATTTATTTCTGAAATAATCATTTCAAAATTATCTTAATGTGAATTTTTTGTATTTTTCTGACTAGTTTATTTTTTTATGAATCTATTAGAATACTTTTTTTATTGAAAATTTCCTTTTGTTTAAATCATTTAAAAGATCCATTTTTATTTTAATTTATTTTATAATTAAAAATAGTTAAATTATATTATAATTAATAAAAATAAAGTCATTTTAATTAATTTAATATTGAATTTCTATTATAAATCATAAAATACGTATGTGAATTTTCACTTTGGAAAACCATTTTTTCATCATGTTTTTTGGTTTAATTTTAAATTAAATATTTACAATATTATGTATTTAAATTTATGAAATGGATTCCAAATTTGGAATCAAAATAATTAATATTATATAATGAGGTCAACTTAATTGGTTCTCTTTGTGAATAGTAAAAATAGTGAAAAATTAATTGTCATGGTTATGGTTAAAACGAGTTTACCATGTGGTTAAACTAAATTTATCAGTGATATAGTGACCTAATAAAATTTCCAATTCCTATTATCTAGCCTCATTTAGGAACTTTTCCAAGTGGTTTTATTTTAAGTACATTATAAGACATTTGTCCCTAAAACTGACTTACATAATAATTTACGTAAGGAAAATGACAGAATGTAAACCTATTTATCTTAAAATTTAAATCATGTATTCAAATAGGTAAACAATAAATCATTGGATGAATGTAGATAATAATATTTATAATAATTAAATTTATTTAATGTGGAAAATTTATTTTTAATTTTTTATAAACATGTAACTACTTTAAATAGTTTAGAAATGACAATGTTGAAATTATTTAATTATTACATGTGCATGTGTTAAAATTAATCATCACCACATGTAGTATTTTTATTTGAAAAATTGGATATCATATTCATTAAAATTTGGACCAAAATATGAAATAAGTTTTTTTATTCGATTATTAAAGGATAAATTAAAATAGTAAAAAAGACATGTTATCGTAGTGATAAAATGAAAGGATAAATGTAAGGAAACATATATGATAATAAACAACATGTTTAAAACATTTGTTTTGTTGGATGTGTTAATTTTCTATATAATACCTCCAACACTTTAATTATCAATTTGGTATCTAATTTTTTGTGACGGTGAATTCCCATTATTAATTAGTTTTTGGTATTTATAAAATTTCACTACACTTCAATTATAAAAGAGAACTCACTCCCCTCAATTCCTCACACCTTCAAATAAATTTGTCTCAAAAAAAACTTTCCAAAATCCATCACCCAAATCCTTATCCATGATTCTAATCAAATAATATACTATAAATGAAAACCCTTGGATCTTTAATAGTAGATCCAATAGTGGTTTCTCTAAGAGAATGTATTTGTCTTCACTAAGATCATTATTTTAATTTATTTATTTACAATATTAATTTATTTATTAAAAATTATAATATAATATTACAATTATATCATAGATACCGAGATTTTATTCTTTTATCAAGTAATATTTATCCATCAAGACTTGCACCAATGATAAAAAATCATCAAATCATTTGTATGGTAGACTACCACCGCATGAATTGACGTGACTCATTTTCCATAAAAACTTCTTCCAGTTGGATATAATAATAAATTTAAGGTACATATATTTTTATGAAATAATTATACTCTAGGATTTATAATATCATATGTAACATCTTACTTTATATCCATTTTAAAATAAGATAATACCACTCGTCTGTACTTGAATCTAAAACTCCATGATGTTAGGTGCATCATTTTTTAGTTATGTTTTATATTGAAGGTAATACGTATAAATTTAATTAATATATGTGAATTATATGAAATTTTATCAATTATGGAAAATTAATATTTCATACATTCCCTTACCTTGTCTCACATTAAGGGAATGATATCATCGATTGTGCGTACATAAGACCTACCGTCTCAAAAAAGAAATGTGTTTCATTATAAGTTTTTAACATTCATGGATGTTTATAAGTATTTATATATTGAAGAAAAATAATATTTATTACATTAATATAAATTTGGTGAGTATGGAACATTATCTTGTATACAAGAACAGGAACTTTTAGGACGGAATATGCATGAGATATCAAGATAAATAACACCCAAAATAATGAAAATAATGAAATGATATTAAAAACTTGGTGGTAAATGTTATAGGAGGATAATATATGGTATGAGATATATGATTAGGTTTCTATAAAAAATTTAAAATGAACTTTTATTTATTATACAATAGTTTCAGAAATATAAGAAGGAATTCAAACCCGAGGTAAGGGTTTATCGTTTCACTTTTAGTTCAATGAGACATATGTCATATTCACCACTCATTCCATTGTGTGGTTTATATACTACCAATATTAATATTTTATATAATTAATATATTTCCCTTTATGGTATTTAAATTTACATCTAAATTTATTTATATCATGGGGACTGTGATTTAAATGTTACCAACGTGGTAATGGTTTTTTTCAAAATATTATCATTATTCAGGATTGTTTCTATTAAAGTATTCAATGGGGAATTATTTTTTATTTATATAATAATTCCAATATATTTTCTTATACCCTGTTTATTAATGAAAAAATAAAGTAATTGTACCATTTCCTCTCTTTGGTACTTAATATGATTGAGAAAATGTTTTTATGAATATTAGAATTCACATCTCTCTTTGGTAGAAAATCATATTTCCTCCAAAACCAAGATTTCTAAAAAAATTAAAAAATATTTAAAATTATCAAAATTGTTTATTTGGGAAATATTTACCCATGTTTATTTTTTTTGTATGAAATTAATCTTTATGTCATCCTCAAAACAATTCTCATTTGGATTTTATTCTAAATGTGAATTGAATATTTTTTTTGTATGGTACTAAATGAAGACAATTTCCCGCTATCTTGAACAATCAATATTTTAAAACTTATTTAAAAAAAATTTAAAGTTTATTTTGAAATGAATGTATTTTAAAAATATTTTATGAACCTTTTAAAAATATTTTCAATGTTCAAATTTTATTTTTCTAAAAGATATATTTAGTGAAATTATTATGGTATTCTTATTCATCAATGTCACTAAACCTTTGTTATACATAGGATCCACTGTGTATATATTGAAATGATATACTTTTTGATTACAATGCTATATATTCATTGGATGGTTTATGATATTGCTTATTTCATTGGGGCCTGTATTGATATTTTTTATGTTATATTATCAATCTGAATGTTTTTATTGAATAGTTTTTACCCATTTCATTTTATGAATGCATTATATTTAGTTATTTACGTGGGGGATATAGTTATAAATATAACATTTATGTATTAATAAGTCTCATGATATAAAGTAGTTGTCCAAATTAAATTGGTTTCTACCAACAAATTTAAAGTATCTTATGAATGGTCATCACATTTTCTAATGTATGACATTATGAATTACAACATTATGATATCATTTATTGATTTCCATGTTATTATTCTTTAATTTAGATTATCCATTGATATGATTCAATAACATGTGATAATTTTATGGATTTATTTGATCATCATTTATTCCTTCCATATTATTCTCAAGTTTTTTTCTAAATGATATGTCTTTTAGATGTTTAAAATTCGATATTGAATTTCTATATTTTATAATGATAGATTTCACTATACACATACCCTTGTTTGGTATATTATATCACTAATATATTATGTTATATTTTACTCATGAAAAACTATAGTGTTTTATTGTTGATATTCAAGGATATTATAAAGGGAATGATGGTATTCTCAATGAAAAATAATTTGGTATACTATGTGTTCATATATATTTTAAATTCAAATGTTGGTCTAGTCTAATAAGTATAATAAATTATTTTTTTCCTTCTATAAATGATGAATTTTATATAGATCCCAATTAATAATTTGACCACTAATTCTAGGATACTAGGGATTGGGTATTTATGGTTGGAATCAGATCAAGTTTAATTGAAACAATGGGAATTAAATTTAAGAAAAATATTTTACAGAACATAACCCTATGATATAAATGGAAGATAAGAATAGAAGAAAGTACAACAATTTTCTAAGGTAGGGATTATATATTTTTCCTAAAAATGCATCCATGTCTTGATAGTATAAGTGGATGTGATTCTATCATAGATGAACTTAGGGGTAATAACACTAAATATGAAGCATGTGGATTTAAAAAAGTAATCACTATATATATGAAAATGTGTTATATGTGAAACCCACTTTGACAATATCAAGGGATATTCTTTTTTTGAGTCACATTTTATTTAAGAATCATTATGAATTATTAGAATAGCTGATGGCCATGAATATCCTAGGTTAAACATAAGGTGTTCTAGATTGAAAATAAGGTTTTCAGGATATTTTCTCATATCTCAGGAGATGTGGATCAATGGATTCTATTAATTAAAAACACTAAGGATGAATAAGATATAAGAAACATAGGGTGGAAGTATTTAGAGATAACCTTCTTGGAAAAAATTCCATAATTTGAAACAAGATGATATGGAGAGACAATTTCTGATTCATAGAAAAATAGAAAATAAAAATATTTTTAAGTGTAAAAAAACTTTAAAAGGATAGAATATAATTCTATGAAATTTGCATGTAATCCAAAAATGAAATATTGACCATTTATTAATGGGTTATATCTAATATTTCAAAGGACACTAGTCTCTAAAAAATTCTCATCGTTTGATAACATATAATCATGTGTTATTCAGATAGTTAAAAAATTCTATTAGTATTATTGATTTTTATTGGAAATATAAGTAATGGATTTCCAAGAAAAAACTGATAAAGAGAATAATGAAAATAAGGTTTTCCAACATGTGATAATTCAAGAAAGAAACACCATTTTTTATTTCATAAAGGGAATGAGAGTTTGCTTCATGTGTGGAGATAAATTCTATCATGGGAATAAAATAAAGGGTTAGAAATAAACGTTTTATGTTTAGTGTATCAATTTTATGGATATGGGAAACTATGAAAAATAATTCACCAATAATCAAGGGAGTATACCTCAGAAGAAGGTAAGGGAGAACAATAAATCTTATTTTATTACTACATATGATGTGCAGTGATTAATGTGTTTTTGTTTGGATTAAAAAAATATGTAACAAGAAAATATTATCAATTATTTTTTATGAATATGAATCCATAAATATATATGGATTTTACTATACAAAATTTTCATTAAGTATTATAAAGTATATGATAAATAGAATTGATAAGAAAGAAAAGTGATTCTGTGGGAAGTTGATCTTTTGGGAAAATAAAAAATTGAAGGAAGATAAACCTTAATCGGTGACCAATGTTGAGATAATAATGATAAATATATTTTTATGGGATATTATTGGAAACCTTGAAACTTATTAGAGATTCATTTAATATTTATTGGAGTTTATCACATTATTAGATTTATAGAATATATTCCACAACCAGATATTTTATTTTTGATGCTTGCATGATTTCAGTATGGGTTTTTAGTGATCAAGGTGTTGATATATTAGGAATGTGACATTAAGAGTCACTTCATATTTTATGGGGAATATAATACGGATTTAGTGAGCTTCCTTCTATATTTGGGCATATATATTTTTGATAAAACTTAAATTTTACTATTTATGGAATGGAAAAAGTTAAACATTAGGTCATATGGGAAAACAATTTCTAACCATCTTATTTTTGGTAAATTTGGCACCACATGTCCCCTAGGGCATGTGCCATTACTGCCCCTAGTCCGCCATCCATAGGCTAGGGGTTGGAAACTAGAACTAGAAAGAAATTTCACAGAAATGGGAAGGAATTTCTTCAATACCTCTACACCCATAGACAGGACACACTACGCAAAAGTAAAATACAATGCAAGGGAAAGGTACAACCATAACTAAAAGTCACCATAGACTGTAAAATTATGTATGGAAATAATGGGGCTAGAATACAAGCCCAACTGAATTGGAAATACATCAAAAAGGGGAAAAATATCCCAAGGTCATCTTCCAAGGATCCTACCTAAATAGTAGGTACAAATCATCACTATGGCTCTCCATGTCCATCAGTCACCTCCGTACACCGTCAAGACTTGGATCCTCAAGACTCGGTCAAAGATGTCTGTCGTGTGCACAAGAAATACCAATGTGTGGGCGAAGCCTATTAAAGGGTGAGTATAAAAATTACAATAGGGGCCCCTTGACCCCCGAAGGTCTCTTAGAATTCCAGAAAGGAAAAACCACAAACCATGATCTCGATCATAAAGTACAAGAAAAAGGCATCACACACCAAGTATATTCTAGGGTAGTAATAGTAGTATCATTAGTCTCATCGTTGAACACCTTGGTATCGGGAGAAATCGTTCCCTATCGGGTAAAGTGGACCTTCCATGTCACATAGAGGTGCTTCCCACTAACCTTTAACTGCTTAGGTACTCATACCCATCGCGTACCATGGGTTTGACGGGTCACACAGGGCTGCTTCCCAATATGGCATGTTGAGGTACTCCTCCTATTGAGTACCGTGGGTCTGCATGGTCACACAGAGCTGCTCCAAACCATGGGCCTGCAAAGTCACACATAGGTGCTTCCCACTTGGTCGCCATGTCACACATAGTCTAATGTCAGCAGTCTTAAGGTATCATCCAGTCACAGGTTTACCCATGTAGGGTTCTTGGGAAAACCATTCCTCAAGCCATAGGTCGTATTTCAACTATCACTATGTCTCTTGAAGAAGTAACCTGATGATCCGCTATGTCATAAGGTTTCTATTGCAATAGACGACGCGTCAACCAGGAGCCCGATCTGTAATATATAGGCATTTTAGTGTTGAGGGCCCAGTTGGATTCTGGTGCGATCCAACCAGGCCAAACTCCAACTTTATCTGAGTCTCTAGTGGAGTATCTCAAAATTACCGACTCATCCTAAGGGATTTGATGCCACAGACGGTTCGTCAAACGGGTGTCTGATTTAGAAGATAGGCCCATTTATGCGTTATTGGGAAGAAAAGGGTCCGGGTACAGTCCAACCTAGTCATACTGACCCGAACCAAGGGGGGATGGGCTTATACCAGTACAAGTCGGCCTTTTGGAACCCTAGGCCTTAGACCCAGCCTCCTGGATACATGAGAGGACCGCAGGGCCGCGGACAAGGCCCATTGGACCAGAGGTCTGGACCGGCCCACCCGGATGAGCGTGGCCTGCCGGGCCGGCGAACTACTCGGCCCGCTAGCCGAGTGCAGGGGGTCTTCTCCCATCCCAAATGGAATCATCCATTCAGTTATTCTAAATCGCGACACCAGTTGGTGTCGCACCTTCTAGCCGGTCCACGTGGACCGGCCCATTACGGACCCGCGGGCGTGGGTCCACCCTCTCCCACAGCTCAAAGCCACGACACACCACCACAGAACACTAACCAACTAAGAAGCTGCGTCGGATGGCACCGCCCCACCTGGCTGTTCTGCATGGACTGGCCCGCAATGGTCCCGAAGGTGCAGGTCCACCCCCGCCATGGGTCAAAGTCACAGCCTTTCTTCGCAGCGCGCTGCCCCACTTCAACACAGCTTTCATCGGTTGACCAATCTGTTTTCTGCCACGACGCCTTCGGGCGTCCTCATTCCTTCACGGACGGCGGGTTTCGGCCACCACCTCCCGCGATCGCCGACGTCGTCGTGCCGATATAGCTTTTGTGGGCCACCGGGGATGCTTCGGTGGTCTATTTTTATTCTCGTTCTCTCCTACAGGCCTCCCAGGATGATTTCTACATTTCACGGTTCTTGGCTCCACCTTGTCAAAATATCTTCTGGTTTCCCACGAAGAAAGTAACCATAACCGAGTTCGGCGGAGGTTTTGGGCCTTGTTCGTTTGGACCACAGACTCCTCATTAGCCTAAAAACATTGGTAGAATTTCTAGAAGGAAACAACTCATAGGTAAACAACGGAACCCCCTACTGTGTTTTCGTTGGAAGGCACTGTAGATGAGGAAGTAGGGTCTGCGTCCGAAGGTGTTCGTCGATGGTTGTTGTCGTTAATTGATTCCTCTAATGACCATCGGTCAATCATTTTTCTTCGTCAAAGTGGGAAGCCGACGACATTTCTTTAGAGCTTCCACTCATAACTCTCTTAAAACCCAAGCCCGAGATAGGATTAAATAGAAGAAAAGAGGGGAAAAATGCACCACACAATTATTGGGGTTATTTAATGAGTTTAATTAATGAACCTATTAATTATCCCAATGGTGTGGTTACTCAAAATATTAATTCTCAAAGAGGTGTGGTTACACAACCTAAGTGTCAAGCCATTAAATGGTCTGACATTTCATTGAGGTCCCACCTCTATTTTTCCAGTAGGTGCAAAAAAAGTAAATAAAATAAGCTTTAGTTATTGTATTTTTTTTAAATTCTAAGAAAATAACTTTTTCATCTGACCCTTGGTGGTCAATGTTAAGACTATATTAAGAGAATCCCGGTACTAAATATTTAACGGTTCCCTTGTATTTTTAATCCGAGCACTGGTTAAAAAGATAGAAATCATCGCCCACATGATTAATAAACATACCGAATAAAATTTCAAACATCTTTTAAGAGAACTCTAGGCTTTGGAATCATGTGCCGCCATTTTTCATAGACTCGTAAAAATCAAAAATAATTAAAAGAACATATATTTAATTTTCGGGTCTTTATATTTTCCCACCATATGTATTTTCATCTATGAATGATACAACAAAACTAGGGAAACAAATGGGGGTACTGAGTAGGTCTCTGAGCCTCCTACTCCCATGTTCTCTCTTGGAGATTCTCATGCAGCCAATAGAAGATCACTAGAGGAATCGACCACCCGCGAATGACCCACTCATGTTGCTCCTCTATCTTCATCGAGAACTCTGCAAACGTCTCCCCATGGTCGATATCCATCTTTCCCCAATCGATAATGTATGATGTATCATGCACGTACCTACTCAACTATGACACATGAAAAACATTATACACATGGTGAATCTGTGGGGGAAGAGCTATGTAAAGACCCGTAAATCTCAAGGAAAATTTTATTTTCTCTTAATTTTTTTTGGGATTTTACAAGAACGAATTTTCTAAAGGCACCTGATTCCGAGGCCCGGTGTGCCTGGAATCATTTTTCCAAAGTTTAGCTCGGGTGCGTTCAGTGAACGAACGAGCGGGTTTCCTAACATTTGGACTTGTGCTCGAAATCGAATTCTGAGGGCACCGAAGAAATAGCAGCACCGGTAATTGCTTAAGAACACCATTTCTAGAGTTGCGTTTGCTCGGGTGAGGTTATTAATTATTTGGGTTAACTAAAGAGTAAAATAAAATATTGTGCAATAGATTTTATTTTTATTCTAAGTAGTGTTAACCTAGGCATGGTGGTTGGAGTGGGACTCACTGATATCCTAACTCCTATGTAGGATATTAGTGAGGTGGGGCCCGCACGAGCCCCACCACCTTTATTTTTACTTTTTACCTCCCACGTGCATTTAATTATGTAACTCACCCGCACCCCCCTCATAAATGCCAAGTAAACACTCGCGTTTAATTGAATTATTAAACACCTCATTAATTGGTCAACACTCGATAATTAAATCATGTTCTGATTTTTGAATTTCAAAAACAGTTGGCATGAGAAATAAAATAAGGCAAGGCCTTATTTTAATATGTTGTTTCGTTGTGCGAGACGGATTTGAAGAGGAGAGCTCAAGTCTTGGAATCCTCGTCTTCCTCCTTGAAGAACGTGTAGAACGCACCGTCGCCGACGAAGAACGCCAGCCTCCGACGAAGGATGACGAAGGACGCCGAATCCTCGGGGATCGATGACGTGACGCTGTGTACTGCGACACCAACAATTCTCTTCTTCAAGACGTCGACGACGCTTACAGAACCTTCTTCCATGACGATTATTTCCCACGATGAACCTTCGTTCGACGACGACTTGAAGTAGGGGGTTTGGTTTAGTTTAATTTATGTGGATTATATCCTCGGCCTTTGATTAATTTGTTGAAAGTCATTTGAACCACCAACGCGGTGGGTTGAGGACCAACGAACAAGTCCGAACCCACCGTTTCTCTGTTCTTGATGCGCGAAATGTTGGGCGATGATGAAATGGGACCGTTGAGCGATTAGAGGCCGTCGTAGTAATCTACGGGTCCCGAGATGACCCCATGGGTAGACAGGAGCAAGAATAGACCACCGGAGTGGCTCTGGTGGCCCCCTGACTTCATCAGCAGCGCGGCGGTGCCGGCGGCCGACACTGGCCGGCAGCCCGGAGGCGGCGGCGTCCCGGCGCGCCGCCAGGAGGGACGGTCGCGGCTGAAGCTGCGACGGCAGGCAACCGGTCCCGCGGCCTTGTGGGACCGACGGAGACGCGGAACTGGGCCGCGTTCGCTGGCAAGGAGAGGCCCCCACGCGGGGGCCGCGAATTCAATCAAGGGGGGCATCCACCCCCCCCCCCCCCCCCTTTCCGCAATGGCACGGCAGCTCGGTGCTGGCCGTGCGGGGTGCGCCCACACCGGGCCAACTGGCCGCCCAGGCCGGACCGGCCGCACCGGGTCGGGCCGCGCCCACCAGGCCAAGCCGCGCCCTAATGGGCTGGACCCGAACCTTGTTCGGGTCTACCCGGGTCGGGCCGACACAGGGTGTCTTGGGCCGGGTCGATCCGGGCCCAAAACCCCCTATTTCCGGAAAATTCCGTTCAAATGCACGTATCATGGGCTAAGGACCTCCGATCGATGCACCGTCAGTTGAGATATGATCCTTGGATCGAGACGGACATTTTGGTATATTACAATCAATGTTTCGGAGAACCTTGAGTTTATCCGTGTTGGTTCGAACACGGAACCAACCGCGCCCTCAGAGCAGAAACGCTTATAACTTGTGCTCCGGACGTCTGATTGACGTGCCGTTGACAATGTTGGATTACTCTTAGTGAGACAGACCTTTTGGCTTACTATGATTGAGGTTTGTATGTAGTTGGAGGGCGGCCAGGTTGGTTTTGACTTAAAAACCAACCGGTCCCCAAGAACGAAAAAGGCAATAACTCTCAGACCGGGCGTCCGATTGACACGTCATCTGTCACTTTGAGTTCCTCTTGTCGAGACGGAACTTTGAGATACATCAACTCCAGACTACGTGTTAGTTGATGTATCAACCCCTTGGCTCATGGAGCGGACCCTCCTGGAAACGAGCATGCTGTGTACGGGAACCCTAGAGCTGGCTGCGACTGCGACCATGACAACTGCACTGAAATCCTATGTGGGTTCGGCAGCAATGAATACCATACTGAAATCCTTAGTGGGTTCGGCAGTGATGAAGACTGCACTGAAATCTTATGTTGGTTCGGCAGCGATGAAGACCATACTGAAATCCTCCGTGGGTTCAACGGCAATGAAGACTGCACTGAAATCCTATGTGGGTTCACCAGCTTGGCTGGTTTAGTATCCTACGTGGGTCCAAGCTTAGATTAATCAGTGGCTATATCTAATAATCTCTATCACTGAAGAAGTATACCTATGTGAGATGATTCTTGAATTCAATAAATATCTTCGATATGATTTACTTGCTTTCCTATGTGGATTGAATTGTGTTATACTGTGTGGATTGGGTTGTATTCCTATGTGGACATGATCGAACTTGGGCATGGATGCTGGAGCCGAACGAGAATTGATGACTTAGGTATATGTATGGGCATATACCTAAGTAGTGTTGGATTTAACTTCGTGATTGTATCTTTCCTTTGTGGATTATCCTTTTTGGATTTTGGGAGACCTTAGGGGATCTCGGGGTCCCTACTGATTAGCGTATACTCACCCCAGCACGGGCTATGCCCACACTATGTTGTTTTGGTTGCAGATGACGGACAGTGCTGATCGTGGTTGAGGCTTGTGGAGATAGTCGGTACCTGGAGGTGGACCACTGGGCAGGACATACTCGGAGCGGATGGCTGGACTCGAGGAGCTGAAGAGGATATATGTACCCACCCTTCATGTGGGACTTCCAGTGGATGGCTTGACGTTGCTTCTTTACTTTCAATTGTTGTACATTCCTTCCAGTTGTACTTTATTTTCAGTTTGGGTTTGTATTCTGGCCCATTTACTTTCCGCACTTACTTTTGTACCCAATTTTACTTAGTGTTTACTTCTGCTATCTTACTCTGTGGTGTTTGTTTACATTATAAAGGAAATGCCTTCCCCTTTTTGTCGGGATTTACGCCTTGGTGTTACTTTACAGCCCCTGGCATATGGGAGGAGGGCTTGGGGTAGTCACAACATGGGCCTCAAGGACAGTTCGTGACAAATTGGTATCAGAGGAGTTTAGTTCTACTGCAGAACTCAGGACTCTGATCTTTCTTCTATGTGAAGCAATAGTGTTAAGGGTATTCTGTGTGGTTATCAGTCCAGGGAGTCTAGTGTTGGTGCGGAGGCTGACGTATCCATACACCAGGACACTGACTTCTGATTTCCGACTCAATGCATGAAAACATTGATTGCATGTGTGTTTCAAAAGTTTTCTTTGTGATTACTATTTGTTAGCTCACCAGGTATACTGTTTGACTATGGTGCACCTGTTTGTTTTCAGGACGGCCCCACGATGGAATCCAGCTAGGGTTCCGAGTTTTGTGCGAGCCGACAGCCCACCGAGTGACGACGCCTCGGGACAGGGCCCTTTAACAGCGGAGGCACCGGCGGTACCTCTACCCACTGATCCACCGATGCTACAAGCCCCAGCTGCTGATAGTGCACATCGCCTTTGTGCACTGCATGAGTTTCAGCGTCAGAGACAACCCAGGTTCTGTGGGGAGACGGACACTCAGGAAGCCTAGGATTGACTAGAGGCAGTTGTGCAAGTTTTTAGGTTAGTAGGGACACCAACTGATCTCATGGTGATCCTTTCAGCGATCCTCCTGCACGCGGCAACAGGCAGATGGTGGAGCTTGATGCTCTAGGTGCACGATGAGGCATCACTCCTCTGGACGGACTTTGAGAGCCTCTTCCACTCGGAGTTCGTCCCAGCCACCCTCCGTGCGGTGCGCATACGAGAGCTTCTATAGCTGCAGCATGGCAGCATGACGGTCGCCCATTACTCGGCGAGATTCACCGATCTCTCGCTCTATTCAACAGATATGGTACGGGACCCATTCTTCCGAGCCCGGACCTTTGAGCAGGGACTAAGGCATGAGATCAGGGCATCGATGATCTCCTTCAGCATTCCAACACAGGCAGGAGTACTGGAGCGAGCTCTTCTCATAGAGATCTTTCTTGCTGAGCCTATGCCAGCAGCGAGACCTACCACAGGGCGGCACGTAGCAGAGTCGTCTACAGCTGGAAGTCGACGGATGACACGGGGGTCCAGGCGGACCGAACCATTAGGCAAACAACCTCAGGACACTGGCTCATAGGTGTGGGGCACATGGCCCATATCCAACCTTCTGAGGAGCAGACAGTGCTACGCAGGCAGCGGGCAGGGCCACATGGCTTGTGACTGCCCGACCCGCCGTGTAGAGGAGAAGGAGACGGTCGAGGGGCCTCCTAGGCATAGGCAGAGGGTCGACCATGGCGGTCCTCCGAGAGAAGGCAGACGAGGCAGGGGAGCTGGCCGAGCAATAGGTGGTGGGTGACGCTTTGAGGCTTTACCACCACCACCACCCAGAGGCCCACCCCAACCACAGGGAGTTGGCGGGCAGAGACAGGCTCAGCTTTAGGCAGCGGAGGCCTATGACCACGGCATGCCAGAGATGATTCGAGGTACTATCTGTGTCTACTCCACCCTTGCAGCAGTTCTTATAGACACAGAACCAAGTCATTCTTTTATTGTTGTTTCCCTTGTTCGGAGCTCGGAGATTCCAATGGATCTGTTGGCTTGATTTTTACGGCTAGAGACTCCTACGGGAGCATACTCGATGATTACGCACTGGTGCCGATAGTGTGAGCTTAATCTAGGAGATGAGATCTTTGGCTGGTATCTTTTTGTAGAGGCATCGAGGCCTTATGACGTCATCTTGGTCATGGATTGGTTAACTACATCCCAAGCTCAGATCGACTGTATTAGGCACAAGGTGCAGTGTGTACGCACCGACGGGAGCAGGTTCACCTTCACCGACGAGAAGGGAGCCTTTGCAGCACAGGATGGACTCATGTAGAGGAGAGGACATTCCATCACTCATTAGTTGTCTAGCCTCATCCTAGGAGCAGTTGACGTGCAGGGTCTTAGTTTTCTTGTAGTGGTGGATCTGTATGCGGACGTTTTCCCTGACGACATTCCAGGACTACCTCCTCACAGAGAGGTAGACTTTTATATTGACCTGTACCCAGGGAAAGCCCCGATATCCACTCCAGCATATCAGATGGCCCCCACGGAGCTTCGAGAGCTACGGGTACATTTGGAGGACTTGCAGGGCATGGGATTCATCCAACCCAGTATTTCACCCTGGGCTTCCCCGATATTATTTTCCAAGAAGGCATACGGGAGCTTGCGACTTTGTGTCGACTATTGTCACCTGAACCAGGTGACCGTGAGCAACAAGTATCCGCTACCGAGGATTGAAAACCTCTTCGATCAGATCAAGGGAGCACGGTGGTTCTCAAATATAGACCTTAGATCAGGTTATCATTAGCTCAGAGTTCGAGACGAGGACGTGCAGAAGAGGACCTTCAGATGTCGGTATGGCCACTATGAGTTCTTGGTTATTACTTTCGGTGTAACCAACGCTCCAGAAGTGTTCATGGGTCTCATGAATAGAATGTTTCAGAAATACCTCGACCGATTTGTCATGGTCTTCATCGACGACATATTGATATACTCGACCACTGGGGAGGAGCACGCCCACCACATGAGGGTTGTACTAGACACATTCCGAGAGCACCAGCTTTATGGAAATCTCTTTAAGTGTCAGTTCTGGTTGCATGAGGTCCACTTCTTGGGACACGTCATCTCTGAGGTGGGAGTTGTGGTGGACCCTGCGAAGATCGAGGTGGTGCTAGCTTGGGAGCCACCCAGGAGCGTGATGGAGGTGCAGAGTTTCTTGGGTCTAGCTGGGTACTACCGGAGATTTGGGCCAGACTTCTCCAGAGTTGGGCACCACTCTCATATTTGACGAAGAAGGGGAAACCCTTCGTGTGGTCAGACAGATGTCAGCAGAGCTTCCAGGCGGTGTCCTCCCAGAGGGGAAGACCCGCATCAAAACCTCTAGAAAGTCCTCAATGACCTGAGGATCTATCTCCCCCTAAACCTGGCTGCTCTTTATCTCTAAAAATCATGTAGGGAACTAATCCTATAAACATCGTCTACCAGAACCACCGACAATAGATACTGACTATTGGGTGGTGGTAGCACTGGTGCACCACCCATTGGGGCCATCTCAAGAACTGGTCCCTGAATGGATGCCTTGTCGCTAGGTAGGCTATCCTCACAGCCTCATATTGGGATCCTGGTTGGTCTTCCATGTGGATGCATCCTTATATTGATCAAGATGTACCACAATTAGAAGGTTATACCTAGTGAGATAACTTTTATTCAAATAAAGGAGGCACTTATGCAACAAGTGTTTTCGTGTGTGGAGCTGAAAACAGAATTCAAGGTCATGGTGTATGGATACGTCAGCCGCCACACCAACACTAGACTCCCCGAATCTGATAGTCAGACTTGAAACACATAACACTATTTCATCAAATGAAAAAATAGACTCTTAGTTCTTCTGGTAGAACTGAATGTGCCTTTGATACCACATTGTCAAGACCCATCCCCTGGAGCATGTGCCTTGACTACCCCAAGCCTGCCTTTTATAAGCTAGAGGTTAGAAACTAGAACCGGAAAGGTATTTCCCTAAAATGGGAAGTCATTTACACAAAACCTATACACACACAGATAGGGAACACTGCGCACAAGTAAAATACAATGCAAGGGAAAGGAACAACCAAAACTAAAAACCACCACAAAGCATAAAAGTGTGCACTGATGTAAATGGGATATAATACAAGACCAACTTAAATGGAAATACATCAAAAGGGAAAACAGCTCATGAGGTCATCTCTATGTATCCTACCTGTATAGTAGGTATATCTCGTTATCGTGGCTCTCTATGTCCACCCATCAACGCTATACACCATCATTTCCTAGCTCCTCGAGACTTAGTCAAAGATGCCCGTCGTCTGCAAAAGATTTCACAAGGTGCGGGCGAAGCCCATGTAGGGGTGAGAATAAAAATACCTAGTAGGGACCCCAAGACCCCCGAAGGTCTCTCAAGATTCCACAAAAGAAAAAACCACAAGGCATGATCTCAATCATAAAGCACGAGAAAAAGAATTATCACAATAGGAATATTCAAGGGTAGTAAGAGTAGCATCATCAATCACATCATCAATCACCTCAGATACTGGATAACTCCACCTCTATCAAGTGTAGTGGGCCTTCCAAGTCACATAGATGTGCTCCCCACTAACTTTGAACATCTTAGGTACTCATCCCCATCATGTATTGTGGGACTGTAGGGTCAAAAAAAGACGCTCCCCACCATGGCCTGCTGAGATACTCCTCTGGTCGAGTACCATCGATCTTCCGAGTAACATAGAGATACTCCCCACCATAGGCCAGAAAAGTCCCACATAGGTTCTTCGCACTAGGCCGTAGAGTCACACAGAGTCAAAAGTCAGTAGTCTTCAGGTCTCATCCACTCTTAGGGTTTTCACACTTACCAAGCTTGGGAGAACCGCTTCTCAAGGCATCGACCATATTTCAACAGGCACAAATTACCTCTAAGAAGTAATATGATGATCTAACATATCATAATGGTTCCATAGTAATAGAAGTCTCATCAAATAGACACCCAATCTATAGGGTATATGTATTTTCATGTTTGGGGCCCGGTTGTATTCTGGTACGATCCAACCCGGCCAAACTCCAACATTCTCTGAGTCTCTTTTGAAGTATATCAAAATGACCGCCTCATCCTAAGGGTTCCAACAACGTAGACGGTTCATCAAATAGACTTTTGGTTTAGGAGATACGTCCTTTTAAGTGTAATTGGGAAAAACGGGGTCTCAGTATGTTCCGACTCGGGCATAATGACCTGAAATGGCTTGTTAGGCCCGGATTGAAGGTTTTTGGGCTCGGCCCAATACAGCTGGGCCTTGTTCGGCATGGCCCACCCAACTGGGCATGGCCCACTAGGCCGCGGAACCACTCGGACCTCTGACCAAGAATGGGTGTTCCGCTCCCCTCTCGAAAGGCTTCGACTGTTCAGGTCTTTTATGACACGGTGCTAGTTGGTGCCGCACCTAATGGACCATCTCTATGGACTATCCCATTACAGGCCAGCAGGAACGGGTGCACCCTCCACTAAGGCTCGAAGACGCTACCCTCCTCTATGGCGCGACGCTGCAACACGCTGCCCAGCTCAACCGCAGCACCAGATGGTGCCGTACCACCGGGCCGGTCTGCGCGAAATGGATGGCAATGGTCCCGTGGGAACGGGTCCTCCCTATGATATGGCTCGAAGTCGCAGCCTTCCTTTGTGGAGATTCGATGTAGTGCACCACCCTGCTTCAATGCAGCCGGTGCTGGCCAAACCCTCCTTTGTCCACCGCAGTGCATTTAGGTGCAACCGTTCCTTTGCTGGTGGCCTATGACGACCGCCACCTCCCTTGTTCGCCGGAGCCACCACACCGTCATAGCTTCCACTGGCCACCAGTGAAGCTTCATTGGTCCATTTTTATTCCATTTTGCACCTATAGTCCTCCAAGGATGCTGCCTACGCTGCGCGGCCCTTGGTTCAATCTTGGCGCCATATCTTACCGTTTCCCATGACTAAAAAAACAATAACTGAGTTCGGTGGAGGGTTCGGGCCTTGTTTGTTTGGTGCGCACCATATATGTTAGCATAATAACCCGGGAAGCATTTCGATAATGAAACTACTAATCGTTAATAAATGAAACCCCCTACCCTATTTCTATTGGAAGGCACTGTAGATGATGAAGTAGGGTCTGTGTCCGAAGGTGTTCGTCGACACTTGCCATCATCCGTCGATTCCTCCAATGACCGTAGCACGATCATTGTTCTTCGTCAGAGTGGAAAGTCAATGACGTTTCATCAGAGCTTACTCTTGTAGCTCTATCAAAAACCAAGCCTATGATTTTATTAAATATATGAAAAGAGGGGAACAACACACCACACAAGTAATGGTGTTCATTAATGAGTTTAATTAATGAACCTATTAATTCTCCCAATGGTTCGGTTACTAAACCTATTAATTCCCCTAGAAGGGTGGTTACACGACCTAAGGGTCACGTCATTAAATGGTTTGACGTTGAACTTCGGCCCCACCACCTTTTCTCCAAATGTTTCAAAAAAAAGAAAATAAAATAACCATTAGTTATTTTATTATTTTTCGTAAAGTCCATGAAAATAGCTTTTTCATCCAACCCTTTCTGGTCAACATGAATCTTCCCTTATGTGAATCATAGCACAACAGATTCAATGGTGCCCATTGATTTTTAATCTGAGCACCAGTTCAAATGATTGAAAATTTCCCCTGCATGATTATTGAACGTATCTAATAAAACGTTCAAATATCTATTTTTCATTCTCCAGGCTTCGTATTCACGTGCCTCTAATTTTCACAGACTCATAAAAATTCAAAATAATTATAAAAAAATTAAATGGAATTTTATTGTCTTAAAAAAATTATATAAGAATAACCTAAAACTTCTTTTATAAACACTAACCAATCCCCAAAGATTCTCTGATTCCATTTTGTAACAACCCAACCTGGATATCATGGAAAACACGTAGGGGTAAACCACATGTCCTCATATGAGCCTCCCTATATGATGGATTTTATCCAAATATATCAATGACCTAACATAATCATTGGGGACAATTATTTCTAAAATAAAACTTGGTGTTCATGATATAATTTACCATCAATTTGGAATTACTTGTCCATATAATAGATATCCCAAAAACCTGAACACATAAAACAGAGAGCCAACAGGGAACTTAATCACATTAATAGAAAGTTGAAAACTTTTCAATATTATAAATGAAACATAATAGAGAGTCCAAAATAGATAAAAAAATAAAAATATAATAATATAAATAATCAATAAACTAGAAAGTACATATACTAAATAAATAGAAAAATAAAATTGAACTCCAACCCAACACATATAATCCAACTATCTGAATCTTTATTCAATATAAAATGGTAGACTATATAAAATTTCCAGATTTATGTAGTACCTGTACCATATAAGAATCCATGAATTCATAACAGAGTACGAGGAAACCCATGTTCTATACGCTGGTAGGAGTGAGTCCAAGGACCCAATAGAAATCCCAAATAGCCCAATAATTAGGAATGTTGTTGTGATCAATAGGATTTTTATGAAACATATATAAATATTGAAGTCGTTATTATGAAGCACACCCACCTAAAAACATAACACAAAATTCAAACTCAATAATTCATTTTCAGTTGTCATGTTCTAACTAGGACACCAAAACACTTGACCAAGCCAGATTCTTTTCCATTGAAATTAATATAGATTCACTTTCTACCACACATCCCAAAACACACTCAAATATACAATATAGGGTGTTATTCTATGTCATAGATGTTGTCTAATTGACTAATATAGGGTATCCTCAAGTACCGAACCATCCCATCACACTGAAGGGTGTTTACATAGAGGTACCCAGTAAAACCATTCTCACTCAATGGATTTCAAAAAAAAGTTTCACGATCATCCATTATCACTCGACATTTTTCCCACAAGAAGTACCTATCCATACCTATCCATAAAAGGGAGATTTTACAACTCATCTTAATACACTCATTATCACTTAAATTTAGTCCAGAAATTAACACATATAAGTACCCATTTCTCTCATGGTGGTCCATTTAACACCATCTCAATCATGGTGGAGACAAGAATGCGAATAAAAAAACCACATCAGGATACATTGGGAATCAAAAAAACATTATCATCATATGAATGAAAAAAATAAGGAATGTTTCCATCATAAAACTCACAAACATATACCCTTGTGTTAGTCACACAGGACCAATACCCAAGCATAGAACCAAACGATATTCTCATCTAAACTATCCAAGGGGTCTATCACATCCATCTAGACTATCCTGTCACTTTGATACTGAAAGAAAACATTAATTTATAACTAAAATAGAATGCTCTATCATGATAGAAACCATAAAATAAAAAATATGAGGGGCAGAAAAAATAAACCATTCTTTAGAAAATAGGTAATAACACATTTAATTTTAAATAGCCGAAATTGTTCTATAAATCCAATCCTGGCCACCTTTTAAAAACAAAAAACCCCATTCATTCCAAACCATTGGTAAAAAAGAATCATATAACCCATTAGTCATGTTAATTCCTTAGAAAAAATACCATTTTTTTTAAACAAAATTTTATAATCTATATTTTAAAAAACCATTCCCAAATTAAATTTCAACTAAAAAAACATCCTTATATAATAGCATTTTAAAACGGATGCCTTTTCTCTTTGAAGAAAAACTCATGCCACTTAGAATATCATAAATCGGAACACTGATACTCATTCAAATAATGCACCACCATTGAACCATTGAAAAATATCTATGTTCTATGTTTTCTATTATTCCTTCTCACACTCTTCCAAATTTATGGATGAGATCACAAAAGTCATGCAAAATAAGGTAATAATAATAATGACAGTAAACAAATATACATTTACCAAATTAATAAGTAGTGCAAATAAAGTCTAATCTGTCTACCCCAAATGATAATAAATTTTCCATATTAATCTCATATCTTCTTCCATCATGTCTTTGGAACCTATAATATTTGAAAAACACAATTAAAATTAATAAACCAATATTTAAACAAAAAACATATAATTTTAATAATTGATGCCAATTTTATCGGGTGACCTTATGGTGATACAAAAACATGAAATTGGGTGTATTCTCCTCCTCTCATAAAATTTCTCTTCATTCACAAAAAATATTCATTTTACATACCTAAATCCATCAATAAATTTACTCAAACTGTAACACACCAAAATTTTAAAATAAAACATTGTATTTGATTTCATGTATGGAATGCCACACCATGCGTGTAAGGGAATATAATATCCAAATAATTTAAAATTGTTTTAATATTTCAAATAAATTAAATGTATTTAAATTCAAAAAATATTTATTTTTTATTTCATTTCATGTAATGAGTTTCTTTAATGGGTTGCATTACATGCAATACTAGATCTTTCCAAATACTATTACTATTTTTATTTATAATGAAAAGTAACTCCATGAAATTATATTTTATTTTCTGAATATGATTAAATAAGATATGAATATATATATATGTGTCTGTATTATTCAATCTAATTTTTTATATTCATCAATTATATTTTATAGGTATAAGATAAGAACAATCCTAATATTACGCATAAAGAGCTGTATTTTTTAAAAGGTCATTTTCCACATTTTAATGGATAACCTATTATAACTACGAATTTTTGAAATTTTATAATTTAAAATGAAAAAATAAAATTAATTTTTTTAATATAAATTTCAAAATCATTATAGGGTGATTTTTTGAATTTTTCTGAGAATTTATAATTTTTGAAGAATGATGAAGATACTGAATTTTAATTAAGAATTTTTTTTCGTCAAATTTATTTATAACAGTAAATTATATTTTAAATTTGTTTTTAAAGTTAAATTATATTAATTATACATATATTATTCCAATTTAGGTAATTTTTCTCAATTTATCATTGAAATTGGATATAAAAACATTTCAATCCTTTGTACATTTTCATGTTAAAAACCCTCTTTGTCATCACGTTTGAGGGATTAAATTTAAATTAATTTCTTACACTTATGAGATTGGATTCAGAAAAATAGATTCAAATATTGTAATCATAATAATTTATAATTTTTAGTATGTTCGATGTAGTCTGTTCCAAAAATATTAGTGAATGCAGTGAAAAATTATTATAGCATTTAAGGTGAAATTAAGCTTAACAAGAGATCTAAACCTTAAATTAAGGTCCAAAAGATATATAAACTTGAAAAAAACCTATTATATGGACATATTTAGACCATATACTACCAAATATATAATAGGGTTTATTATTGGAGGCACATGATGCCTGGGATACCTCTCAAATGTGTTCACCTTTTTATATTTACAATAATGCCACTCCTCCTCCATTATAAAAAGTCACTCACCCCTCCTACTAATTCATACATATAACTTCATATAGATCCTCAAAACACTGAACAAATAATCTCAAAACATCCCTACCCTAATCCTAGAAGCCTCACATTGACTTTCAATCACACCAATTAATTCATTTGGTCCAATCCAAATGAAGTTAGCTGAAAAAGAGGTAACATTATTCAATAATCACTTTTGATTCATTTACTTCTCCTCAACGTAAATTATTTTTATATAATGATTATATAATAACCTAAATATATTAAATATTCTGATATGATTTTTTGATACTATTTCATGCTAAACGTTTACAAACATCCATCAAATGGGATAAGCAAACATCACTCGTGTGTATGAATGGATACAATTTTGCAAACTGATGTCATTCATTCTTCCTTTACCCCCATTAAAGGATGAAAATAATGATGTATTCATAATTTCAGTATGATATAAAGGATATTTATAATTGTTTTATGATTCTGGAATTCCTATATAACTTATACCTTCATGGATTGTATTTTCTGGGAATACGATAATATCGTTTGTGGATGAGTGGACTACCACCTCCTAAATGTAGTATGATTCCTTTAAAAATTAAATGAAACATATTTATAATTGTTTATTAAAAATATATGGCATATGTTTCATAAATATGACAATATAATTATAGTATAAATATATTTCATTTACTTTTCAATCTTTTAAATTCGACAAAGAAATAGATGTAGTGTTCATACATACGTAAGACCTACCATCTCTATGAACAGTGAATTTCATTTCTTATATCCAAATGTTTATGGATTTTAAAAAATTAATATATATACATATTATATATGAAATTTATGTCATTTTTTATTTATATTATGAAGTATTTATATCATTAATAGTAACTATAATGACAAGTCAAAACATACACGAAAAACAAGGCAACTAACACCCACAATGATGAAATTTATTAAAGATTGTTATTGATTGGGTTGTAAGATATTATATTAGAACAATATATGATATAATTGATATTAATATTGTTATATTTTTAGGTAAAAAAATACTAAATACTATTAAATGGGATTTTAAATAGTATTCATCCAAAATAATTCATAAGGAAAAACATTTTCATATCACTTTTTACATCGTTGAGATAAACATCATATTCACCACTTATTTCTTTTTTATCAACTATATACTGATCATATGAAATTTAATATCATGATTCAATCATATTTCATAGTTTTCTATCATTCACTTTTAAATATCTCATCCATGGGGTTTTACTTGTAAGTTACAATTTCGTAAAAGTTATCTTTGAAATCAAATGTTTTTTATGCTTGTTAACTTTCTATTGAAAAACTAACATCCTTATGAACATTTTACAGTGTAAATCACATCTATTTTAGATATTCATACTCTTATATGGTGATAATATTTATTTCCAAAATCATATACCATTTTTATTTATAGCGTGTAATCAATGGTTGTTTGATTAATAGGGGAAAATATAGGTAAATATGTATCTTTTACAAAATAAAAAATAATTTATAAGGACAATTTTTCTTTAACTAAATACATTATTAAATATATTAGGAGTTATTTAAACATGTATAAAATAGTTGGGGCCTAGTTTAATAATACCCCTCAATGCATTAATATTCTCATGGAACGAGTCAGTTGGCTAGATATAGTGGGGTTTTCAGCCATTATATTTTAGACTATATTATGAAAGAGCTGTACGGTAAATGTATTTTTAACTGGGAAACATGGAGTCCAATAATTAATTATTTCCTTAATTAATATTCAATTATTATTATCCATGATATTTTCACTTTGAAAAAATATTTTGATGCATTTCATTCTCTATTTGTTGATTAAATGGACTGTTTTTTCAGTTATTTACATTTCCTTGATGATTATGATCATTGATTCATTATTTCTTATATCGTACTAACCCTTAATCATAATTTGAGATCAACCATATTTTAAATCCATCCCATAGGATATAAAAAACAAATCATTTAATGGTATTTAAAGGATGCATTTCATTTCATTTTATTATGTATCATGTTTTTTCATCTATTTATTAATGTAATATAGGTATCATGTATGTAATATGGTTTTCTGAAATAGATAACGTAATTAGTCCTTTGGGATTTGATTCCTTGTAATCATGAAAATGTAATAAAGCAAGACACCAGATCTTGGCTTCTGGGGTTAGGGTGTTATAGTTGGTATCAAATGTAGGTTTAGTAGAAACCTTTGGAAACTAGATTTATAAAATCATTGATTTGGGAACATTAACCATAGATATAATTTAAGGATAAGTATAAAAAAATATCCTATAATTTTGGTAAGGAATATATTATTTGGGTATTCCAAGTAATGCTTCATGTCTAGATACTATAGTTGGACATTGTTCTAGAACATACATACTTAGTGGTAACAACTTAGAACAGGTGTGTCTGGTATGACTTATACATAAATCGATACATTAAAATGGGCCTCACAGTGCATCTAGTTTGACACTCTCAGGGGAGACACACAGGATAATTCACAATTTCATTATAAACCATTATGAAGGAATTAAATATAAATATATCCCCAAATAAACCATGTTTATTAATATGTGATTACCTATGAATATTTTTTTTCAATTTATGTAAAGTGTTATGCCATATTAATAATTATACAATGTTTATAATATCATTAGATAATATATTATATTCCATTTTTTAGAAATGGGACAAGGTTGGAAAAAGTGTATCAATAATTTTGGCAAATGTTGGCATTCCTCAATTCATAATATCGATGTAGATGGTATTGTCACTGAGAATGTTATAGATATATTATGGTAGCTTAATCACTATATAAAACATAAATTTTCCTGGATAGAGCAACCTGTTATGCAGTGAGATTCTCCGATGTATGATCGATTAATGTGATACAATCCCCCATCAGTTTGTGGTACTACTAATCCAATGGTAGCTGAGTAATGGATTAATTTTTTGGAGAAGATAATTATATAATTGGGATGTGTTGAAAAGGAAAAGGGTACACTTGCACTGTATTATCTCAATAGTGATGTTGATAAATGGTGGTATTTGACCCAGAATAATAGAGAAGAAGATGAAATGGAACTCATGGAATGGATAATGATTGAGGATAAATTGTTTGATAAATAATTATATCATTATCAAAAAAAAAATATGAAGAGAACATACATTAATATAAATAAATATTAGGAAGAGTGTTCTGTGGTGTATGAAGCTACTTTCAAAAGGTTATTATGTTATGTGAATAATTTTATACACAACATTGAATTCAAGACTAGTCATTTGTTTAAAGGAATTAAGCCAAGTCCATGAAGGGTGCTGTTGTCTCAATCTTTTTCTTATTACTATGAAATAGTTGTATGCTCTATCAAGATAGATAAATAATAATCCATTTAATATGGATTCAAGATAAATAAAGAGAAGAAGAGGACAGATGAGAAAAAAACTAATAAATTTAATAGGGGAAAGAAGTATTTTACCACATGTGATAACTCTGAAAAGAATCACCCTATAAAATTAATGAAAGGACTCAGATTTTATTATATGTGTTTAGAAAATAGTCCCAGGGAAATTGAATTTAATGGAATGAGGAAAAAAACTTCTATTCATTGTTATAAATGAAAGGATATGGGGAACTATGAGAACAAATTCCCCATGAATGAAGGAAATATACCTCAGAAGAAGCTACAAGGTCAAGGTAAAACATATATTATTTACACAAATTATATGGAATGAATAATGTGATTCTATAATTAGATTTAAGAAATATTTTGTCAAATAATTCAATTAATGACATTCTCATCATATGATATATTAAATATATGAGTATTGTAATGCAGCACTTTTCATTAAATATTTGAGGTCATATATTGAATGATACCAATAAAAGTGATTCTATAACAAGTTAATCCTATTGTAAAACACATGGTTAAGGAAAATATAACTCTCAATATATTCTTAATGTGTAGGTAATAAAATTTGAGAAAAGAGATTATTGATGTGGATAAAAAAATTACGTATAACTTACTAACTTGGAAATTATTACTATGTGTTAGATCATAATAATTTTTAAAATTTTACCATTTATGAATTTTTTAACTGGATATTTGGATGTGGTTTTAGATGGTAATGTATTACTTCAACATATTATGAAACCTATCCTAAAAAATGATGTTAACATATTTCAAGGTAGAAAAAAAGGATAATTTTAACAACCCAAAAAAGTCATTAATTAAAATTTCTCTTGGCCTATTTAAATGTCTTCTTAGGGTTATGTAAAATGTATGCACTTATTTGGTTTTATGTTTTGGATTTTAAAATAAAGTTATGAATTTTGACCATTGCTAATATAGTCGTTTAATAGTGATCACATGATTAGTGTAAATTTAGGGATTTAACAAATCCAATTTACTTAGACAAAGGAAGCGATGAACTCATACAGTATACCTACCCTATACGAATCCCATTTTATGGAGCTCAGAATGGTGTTGGAATCATTGGTCTTCTCTCATGACCAAGCCCAAACTGAGCTTGAACACGTTAAGCTTGAGCGGAACCGACTACGGGAGAAGTGGAAGTTAATACAGATTACCACCCGAACGATGTTATCCAAGCCACCCCAAGTGTATGTCACCATCTAACACCTTACCCTTTAGTCTTATGTGTGTATTATAAGGGGTTATGTAATAATAACCTAGAACTATAACTATGTACATTAATTTTTTTATAAAGAATGTGCATTCATTTTATTATTGTTACTTGGAAATAGTTTTTAAAACACAAATATTACTTTTAGTTAATATTCAACTAAGAAATATTTTTTTTTGAATTAATGTATTTTTGAATTAAATAATATTTAAATAAAATATTATTATTTTTATTAAATTACTTTTTAATAAATATAAATTTTCATATAATTTTAAGAATGCAATTGTAATTTTTATTAAGGTTTGAAAGCTGTTTTTGTAAAAAACCATGAATTTCGGGTAAATGTCGTTTTATATTTTAAAAGTAAAAATTCACATATTTTTAAAATTATTTATATGAAATGAATATTATTTTTGGAATCAGGACGTCAAAATTATCCACTGGTTAATTTTTCATAATTTTCTAAGACAGTCGAATTTTTGGGTAAATATGAAATACCATTTAAATATATAATGTGTTTTATGACATCATAATGACATAATAGTGATGTAATAAAATAATATAAACATTATGTTCGGCCATTATATGATTTAACATTAAAAAAATGTGATTTTGGATTTTTTTTGATTTATTTTACAATGTTTTAGTGGACCCTTCAAGGCTTACAAAACATTTTGTCTTTTTAAATTGTTTTCATTGAGTGTGTCACTCACCTTCACATAATCATCCCTATTATATTAAGAAGTTCGGACATTTTTCTGATAAAATATTTTTTCCACTACCCTTTGGAAAAAACCATAGGCAAAAACCATGGTCTGGTTTGTGGTGTTGATTAGTTTAATGTGAGGTGTCCCAAACCTAAATAATAATGAATTCCCTCTCCTTTCCTATATAAAGCCTCCCAAGCTCCCACTTCTTCTTCACTAAGAGCCTATGGAGTTTGTCCAACCTCTGAAATATTCCCTCTATAATCCTCTCAAGTCACCCCAAGCTCACAAGAATCCTCTCTCAAGCCTATCCCAAGCCTTTGGAAGCACACTTGCAAGTAAGGGATTTCTTCCTTTCTCATTTTTGTCCAATTTTCATTAAGTTGTTATGCCCTTTTGTTTTCAATTACAAATGTTGGGGGTATGATTTCGCACCTCCCCCATACTACCCTATTTATTTTTGGATGATGGGAATCCCCTTTCTCTCTCATTAATGCCTCCCATGTACACCCGTTACCATGTCGAAATTCTACAAGGGATTTCTCTCTCCTCTTTTACATCCATGTAATTTTTTGTATTATGCATCTAAATTCCATTAAGTTTGTTTGGAGATGTATATTTATTACCCCTTACTGACCATTTCCAATAAATATGGTGAAACACCCCTTTCTCTCTCATCAACAATTTTTTATGAGTTCTTATTTCACGACATTATGCTGCTAAAATTGCAGTATGATTTTCCAAGCCATTGTCATTGTGTAGTGAATACCATTCCCATTTCTCTATCAATGATATTCACCTTTTTTGAACATTTACTTATTGATTATAAATCTTCATGTATTAATTCAACAAGCCTTTATCCCGGAATAATTTTTGATGATTGATTCCATGTCGTATGATCCATGTGGCACACTAATGCATGAAATGAAATGTTTAAGAATGGTGTGCCCCGATAGCACTCCAATGCATTGGGTAAAGTATTGTATCATGATACGTCATTTAAAATAGTGTTGAATCATTATAATTCAAGTGCAATGATGGTTTACTTGTGCTTCATGTGTAATGAGGGTTTACTCATCCTCCATGTGCAATGAGCATTGGCTCATGCTAATTCCATGTTAAGTGTTGTTGCCACATTTCCATGTTATGATTATCATGTTTATCATGACTTTATGTTCATTTATATATTGTGATCCGTTGGTATTCCTATTTCCTAACATGTATTTTAGTCCTCATGTTATTCCATGTTTATTCCCTTACTAGGCTTTATAGCTCACCCTTTTCTTATGCATGTCCTTAGGTTATCCCATGAAATTCTAAGTACGGGGGAATGTAGTGGTCATGTAAAGGGAGTTTTAAATAAAGATGTTTTATTTGATGTTTTAAGTTGATATATAATGATCCTACGCCCCAAATACACTAGACCCCTTGATCTACTATGATGTATCAAGTGAATTTTATGTAATAAATCATGTCTAAGTGTGTAACAAAATGAAGGGTTGTTATAGTTGGTATCATAGGATAGGTTTAGTTATTTTTGGGATTAGTATTAGAAAACCCTAGTGAAGCGTTAGAGACTAGACTAAGTATAATAAAAACATCCCTAATTTTGGGTGTGTATTGATTAAGTGTTTTATCAAGCCAATAAATCCATGTCTGGATACGAGAAGGTAAGGCAACTCTGGCACAGATGTACATAGCGGTGAAAACCTCGACCATGAGTTTTGAGCTTGACCTGGGGTATCTTGGTATACGACAATGGGCCTTGCTACACTATTGGTTATGAAAATCCGGGGGGATATGCATTGGTAAATTCACAAGCATAGTACGCACCATTATTAAGGGAATTCCCCTATGAATATATGTTAGAATGTAGATCATGGATAACATAGATTGAAACCTATAGATTTATAAGTAAAGGGAATAAAATTTATTTATAAGTCATCAGTTTTGTCCTTGGATTACCCTTTATAAGTTACCCCAAACATTACTTTCATTCCATCCAATGGCCAGTAAAAGGAAAATTGAGGCTAACAATCTATGTGAAGATCAATGTGATTACTGTACTAATGAGATGTAAATCTGATGGGAGCGGGAATCATGAACTTTGTCACGCTTGTCTCTCAGTTAACTCAAGATTTGAATAAAAACATGGGTAAATAGGAATGTTAAACCCCCCTATGAATGAACAAGTCACTATCGAGAGCTTCCTAAGACAATGACATCCTATTTCTAAAGGATTATCTGATCCCTCAATCGATGAACAATGGATCACCTAAACTGAAATGATCTTCACCATCCTTCAATGTTCCAAACAAGAGTATGTTCTTCTGGATGCTTATCGTATGGATGGGGAAGATGATCAATGATGGAAATTGATAAAAAATTAAAAGACTGAGAAGGATATTGAGGCGTTGGAATAGAAGGATTTCCAAAAAATGTTTTTTGAAAAATATTTTTCGCGCACCCTCCGGCTAAGGATGGAAAGGGACTTCCTTTCCCTCAAAATAAAAGACGATGAATCTGTCAGAGCATACGAGGATAGAATTCACAAGGCTTGCACAATACACCTCCAGCTTTGAAATTACACCTGAATGCAAGGATGACCGCTTCCTTGGTCGGATGAACCCTAGCTTGTGGAAAGCCCTGGAGATCCGTGACACTGATAGCTATGAAGAAATTTTCCAATGTGCCCTCAAGGTCAAAATGAAAATTAGATAATATCAGGGGTATCATGGGGATAAAATGCATAAGGTGGAATTAAATTCTATAAGTTCTATGGATAAATCCAATGGTGCTAAGAAAACATAGTACCCCACTTGCCAAAGGTGTTGAAAGAAGCACCCCGAAAATTGCCTGATGGGGACGAAGAATTTCATTATGTGTGGAAGAGAAGGACACCTAGCTGTTAACCACTGAAAAGAAAAACTTGCGATTACAATAGAGGATAGGAACACTCCATTCAAACCTTAACGTGTTGGTCATTGATAAAACTGCAAAGAACAATGTTGTCTTTCAAATCAATTCCCTAATCCAAGGGTTTTTGGAGGCAACCAACAATCTCCATGGTAGCACAAGAGAGATTTTTCCATCACTACTTCCTAAGTGAACCCTGACAATGAAGTGGAGACAAGTAGACTATTTATTCATTCAGTAATAGCGTACATACTTTTTGATTCAGGTTCTATGCATTCTTTTATATCCTGAAAGATTAGTAGAAAAATCCCAACACCACCACAAATCATGGAAGTAAAGATGTCAGTGAGTACGACAAATGGGGAAATCATTGCATCCCATGAATATAGCTCCTCCCCTGTCATAATAAGTGGATTGAACTCCACAGAGAAACTCATCATACTCCCTCTGGTAGAATTTTATGTAATTCTTGACATGGATTGGCTATCCTTATATAGAGCCAACATAAATTTTTGTGAGAGGGAAATCACTCTCCATGTGGAGAATCGACCCTAGATTCTGTACAAGTGCAAGGAGGAGGTTGAATATTCTTTAGCTCTATCATCACAAACATGGATATTAATTCTCTATGAGCAAGCATATCTGGCTCCGATGATTGATTCCAAGGAAGCAACCATCCTTGAAGACATGCCTATTGTGAGGGAATTCGATGAAGTGTTTCCTGAGGAATTGATTGGTCTTCCACCGAGAAGAGATGTTTAATTATCAATTGATCTTATACCTGGGGAAATTCCAATATCCTAGAATCCATATGGAATAGCTGTTGTGAAGAAAGAGGAGATGAAGAAACAACTATTGTAGAATCTGAATAAAGGGTTTATACTCCCAAGTGCTTCACCATGGAGTGAACTAGTCCTCTTCGTCAAGAAGAAATATGGGTCAATGCGCCTATGCATCGATTATCATGATCCTAACAAAATCACGGTAAAGAACAACTATCCTCTCCCATGAATTTATGACTTTTTAGATCAACTACGTGGAGAAATATACTTCTCGAATGTAGATTTGCGGTCAGGATATTATCAAGTAAGTTTGAATAAAGAATATATCCCCAAGACTTCTTTTCGTACAAGATACAGGAAATATGAATTCATAGTAATGCCTTTCGGACTCAATAATGACCCATAAATCTTCATGGAATTGATGAATAGAGTATTTATATATTTCCTCCACAAAATTTTGGTTGTATTTATAGATGATATTTTAATATACTCCAAAACCAAGTAGGATCCTAAGGAGAATCTAAGAACTGTACTAGAGACCTTACGGTAAGAGAAGATCTATGCAAAGTACAGCAAGTGTGAGTTTTGGTTGAATGATGTCTCATTATTGGGTCATATCATCACAATAAATGGGATATCTATGGATCTATCTAAGGAAACTGTAATAGAGGGATAGCTGAGGCCAACATTGTTAACAGATATCTGTAGCTTCTTGGGTTTAGCTGGATATTATTGATGATTTGTGAGAAATCTCTCATGATTTTCCAACCCTCTTACCAAGCCAACTCGGAGTGGAGTAAAATTTTCTTAAAGTGAAGAATGAGAATAATGATTTATGGAGTTGAAAAGGGGGCTTATCCCTGCGCCCATACTCACTTTACCCACAAGTGGAGAACCTTTTGTGGTATTCGGCGATGCTTTGAAGAAGGGCTTGGGTTGTGTGTTGATGAAAAATGACAAAGTCATTGCCTATGCTTTAAGGAAACTAAAAGTTCATGAGTAGAATTGTCCAACACATGATCTGTAGTTGGATGCGGAGATCTTCACTTTAAAAATTTGGTGGAATTATCTATTTGGGTAGAAGTGTGAAATATACACGGACCATAAAAGCCTCATGTATATATTCACACAGAAGGAGTTGAACATATGACAACGAAGTTGGTTAGAGCTGATCAGAGACTATAACTGCACAATCCATTACGACCCTGGGAAGGAAAACTAGGTGATTGATGCTCTAAGTAGATAATACCTAGTGATTCGATCATTGATGAGAATTTAGAATGATCCAATATTCATAGATTTGATGAAGATGGACATGGGAATCATAAACAATGGAACATCATCAATACTTTCACAAATGATTGATCAACCATCTCTTTTGGAAAGGTTAAAGGATGCTCAAAAGGATTATGTGGGAATTCAGAAGAAAGTGGAAGCTATCAAAAAAGCAAAATCCTTGGAGTTCAATGTTAATGAAGAAGGAATTTTGAGATTTGGGAAAAGACTATGTGTTCCATCATGTCCAGAGCTAAAGAAAGAACTTTTGGATGATGAACATAGTTATAATTTCTCTATTCACCTAGGAAACACAATGATGTATTGAGATCTCCGAGAGAATTATTGGTGGGATAATATGAAGAAGGAAATCACTGAGTATACATCAAAGTGACTGGTGAGTTAGCAAGTGAAGGTAGAGAGGAAAAAGTCTAAGGGGATGATGTAACCATTGCCTATAACAACATGGAAATTGGATAACATCACCATGTACATTGTCAATGGACTTATGAAAACATCCAAAGACAACAATGAAAACTGGGATGTTGTAGATAATCTTGCAGTGTGTACACAATTCATTGTAATTCAGGAAGATTTCTCATTGGATCAACTAACACAGATATATATCAGAGAAGTGGTAAGGATGCATGTAATAAGCCTATCAATTATAACTGATTGAGATCCAATATTCACCTCTATGTTTTGGAAGAATAATAAATATGCTCTGGATACTGAACTGAACTTCAGTATGGCATATCGTCCTCAAATGGATGGCCAATCTAAGTGAACTATTCAGACACTGGAGGACATGTTATGATCTTTTTCTATGGGCTTCAAAGGATTGTGGGACCAACATTTTCCACAGGTTTAATTCTCCTACAATAATAGTTTCCACTCAAGAATCCAAATGGCACCTTATGGGGATCTTTATGGGAAGAGGTTCAGAACACCGACACGTTGGGATAATGTTAGTGAGCGTAAGCAGCTAGGATCATAAATGGTCGAATAAATGGCGGTGAAGGTAAAAAACATTCAGAAGTATATCAAGGTAGCTCAGATTCAGCATAAGAGTTATGTTGGTAATAGTTGATGAGACCTTTATTTTAAAGTTTGATACATGTTATTTCTATGCATATCTCTATGAAATAAGGTCGTGAGGTTTTTAAAGAAAGGGATGTTAAGTACATGATACATCAGCCCCTTCAAGATTCTTGATCGTGTCAGGGATGGGGCCTATCGACTAGCAGTCCCACCTACCATGGACATAGTACATGATGTATTTCATTTATCCATCGTAAAAAAGTATATACCATACCTTTCACATGTAATCTCTTCAGAGTTAGTAAAATTATAGGATGATATTTCGTACGAGGATCAGCCGGTGAAGATATTAGATAGTAGGGAAAAAGTCCTACAAAATACGACAATTCCCCTCATGAAGGTGGTGTGGCGACACCACATGCTTGAAGAAGAGACATGGGAATAGGAGGAAGTGTTGAAGCATAGTTACCCTTATCTTTTTTAGTGTGGGGAAAAAAATTCGAGGGAAAAATTTCTTAAGGTGGGAAGATGGTAATAACCCAAAAATTCATTTATGAAAATTTCTCTTGGTCTATTTAAATGTCTTCTTATGGTTATGTAAAACATATTCACTAATTTGGTTTTACGTTTTTGATTTTAAAATACCATTAAGAATTGTGACCGTTTCAAATATAGTCGTCGAATAGTGATCACATGATTAGTATAAATATAGGTCTTTAACAAATCCAATTTACTCAGACAAAGTAATCGATGGCCTTATTTAGTAGACTTTCCCATACGAAGCCCATTTTTCAGAGCTCAGAAAGGAGGTGGAATCATTGGGAATCGCTCTTCACCAAGCCCAAGGAAAACATGAACACATTAATCATGAGCGGAACTGACTACGGGAGAAGTGGATGTTAATAGAGATTACCACCCGAGCGATGTTATCCGAGCCACCCAAAGAGTCTGTCACCATTGCACACCTTATCCATCAGTATTATGTGGGTGTTATAAGGGGTTATGTAACAAGACCATAGCACTATGACTATGTACATTATTTTTTTATAAATAATGTGCATTTATTTTATTATTGTTACTTTTTAAATTGTTTTTAAAAAAATAGTATTTCTAGTTAAAATTCAATTAAAAATATATTTTGAATAATTAATTTTTTTTTAATTAAATAATATTTCAATAAAATATTAGTATTATTATTAAATTACTTTTTATTAAATATAAATTATTTTATAATTTTATTAATGAAATTGTAAATTTTATTTTGGTTTGGAAGTTGTTATTGTCAAAACCCATGAATTTTCGGTAAATGGCAGTTTTTATCTTAAAAGTAAAAATTTTCATATTAATACAATTATTTAAAATAAATGAATAGAATTTTTGGAATCAAGACATCGAAATTACACAATGGTGAATGTTTCATAATTTTCCGAGACAGTAGAATTTTTGTGTAAAAATTAAGTACCGTTTAAATATATAATGTGTTTTATGACATCATAATGACCAAATAGTGATGTAATAAAATAATATAAACATTATTATCTTCCAATATATGTTTTACCATTAAAATAATGTTATTTTGGGTTTGTTTGATTTATTTTATAATGTTTTAGTGGACCCTTTAAGGCTTATAAAACATTTTGTCTTTTTAAATTTTTTTCCATGAGAGTGTGACTCACATCCACATAAGCAACCATATTACTTTAAGAAGATCGTCCAATGGACTTATAAAATATTTTCTTCCACTCCCCTTTGACCAAAAACATGGGAAAAACCATGGTATTTTTTTTGGGTTTGACTAGTTTAATGTGAGGTGTCCCAAACCTAAATAATAAAGAATTCCCTCTCTTTTCCTATATAAACCCACCCAAGATCACACTTCCTCTTCAATAAAAGCCTTTTGAGTTCGTCCAACCTTGGACCTACTCTCAATAGAATCCTCCTAAGGTGTCCCAAGCTTTCAATAAGCCTCTATAAATCCTCTCCCAATCCTTTGGAAGCACACTTCCAAGTAAGGGATTTCTTCTTTTCTCATTTTTTTCTAATATTCTTTAAGTTGTTATGTCCTTTTTTTCAATTAAAAATGTTTAGGTATGATTTCGTACCTACCCCATACTGCCCTATTTATGTTTTGATTATGGGAATTTCCTTTATCTCTCATTAATTCTTCCCATGTACACTTGTTACCATGCTGATATTCTGTGAGGGATTTCTCTCTCCTCTTTTACATCCATGTATTTTTTTGGTATTATGCATCTAAAAATTCCATTATGTTTGTTGGGACATGTATCTATATTAACTCCTTACTGTAAATTTCATGTAAATGAGATGAAACACCCCTTTATCTCTCATATTCCATTTTTTATGAGTTCTTATTTCACGTTGTTATGCTGCTGAAATTACACTACGATTTTCCAAGACAATGTCATTGTGTAGTGAATACCATGCCAATTTCTCTATCAAGGGTATTCAACTTATGCACATTTACTTATTGATTATAAATCTTCATGTATTTCTTCCACGTACCATTATCATGGAATAAATGATGATGATTGATTCCATGTTGTACAATCCATGTGGCACACTTATGCATGAAATGAAATGTTTAAGAAGGGTGTGTCCTCATAGTGCTCCAATGCATTGGGTAAAATATAGTATCATGATACGTCATGTGACATGAGTGTTGAAACATTATAATTCAAGTGAAACGATGGTTTACTCATGCTTCATGTGCAACGAGGGTTTACTCATGATTCAAGTGCAATGAGCCTTGGCTCTTGCTAATTCCATGTTAAGTGTTGTTGTCATATTTCCATGTTACGATTATGATGCTTTATCATGTCTTTATGTTAATTTTTATCTTGTGCTCCATTGATATGCCTATTGTCTAACATGTATTTAATTACTCAAGTTATTCCATGTTTTTATTCCCTTACTGGGCTTTATTGCTCACCCTTTTTTATGCATGTCCTCAGGTTATCCCACAAAATCCTAAGTATGAGGGAATGTAGTGGTCACGTAAATGACGTTTTCAATAAAGATGTTTTATTTCATGTTTTAAGTTGTTATGTAACGATTCTAAACCCCAAAGACACAATACCTCACGATATTCTATGTTTTATCAAGTGAAGTTTATGTAATAAATCATGTCTATGTGTGTAACAAAATGAAGGGTTATTATAATAATATTGATATTATAAAATTGAAATGTAACATGTAGTTATATTTTCTTACATTCCTATAGATCAAAATAGTTCCTCAACTGAAAGAAAAGGGTATTGATTTTTTTTCCTATTATCATTTTTTTATGACATCAATAAATTATTTAAACACCACTGGTTTATGGATTTGTGGAAAAAACTATCTCATTATCATGTTCTATATCACTCTCCATTATAACTTGATAGTTACATTTCTCTTCCCTCTCCATGTTTTCACTAATGTTCTCATTTTCAAAAGCCCAGTTCTGTGTATTCCTTCACAATTTATTTTCCATATTATTAATATGATAGGTTATTAACTATATTTTAGATGTATTTTTTAAATAATAGTTTATATTTTAATATAAAACCCTCGATTACTAAGATCAATATTAAATTTTTAGGACACAATTTATTTATAGTGGGGATAATGTAACACACCCAAATTTTAAAATAAGGACATTGTGTTTGGTAACACATATGACATGAGACACAAAGCACGTAAGAGAATTTAATATCCCAATACACTGGATTATATTTACTATTTTAAATATAATCAATATATTACAGTTCACACAACATCAATTTTAGCCTTCATTGTACGCATTGAGTTTCTTCGATGGTTTGTGTTATACAGAAAATTGAATCTTATTGAATACAATTAATAGTATTATTTAAAATTACATTTATCTCATAGCTGTTAAATTTGATATTAGGAATAGGATTGACTATATTATGAAAATATATATATTATTTAATATATTTTTTTACATGCATCTAATATATCTTATATGAATAAGATAAGAAGATACCCAATATTATGCATAAAAGCTATATATTTATAATGTTAGTTTTGTAACCTTTTAAGAGCGCACCTATTTTAAATATGTATTTTATAAAATTTTGTACATTTGATATGAAAAAACAAAAATCATTTTTGAATTTTAAATATAAATATTTTATTATTGTGAATTTTGGTTATTTTTATCAAAAAGTTACATTTTTGTGAATAGTGAAAATACTTTATTTTAATTGAAAACAACATTTTATTCTCATTTATTTTTAAATATAAATTATATTATACATTTGTAAAGATTTAATTATATAAATAATACATAAATTATACCAATTAAGGTAATTATGAAAAAATTCATATTGAAATTGAATATACACACATTTCATGTTTTTGAACATTTTCAATTTTAAACCACACTTTTTCATTCCTTCTGTGGGATTAAATTTAAATTAATTTATATCAAATATATGATTAGAATTTAAAAAAATGGATTCCATATTTGGAATAATAATAATTTATAATGTATTGTTTGGTCAAAAAAATTACAAAAAAATTACTAAATGCAATTGAAATTAATTATATCGATTAAGGTAAAATTAAGCATAACAGAGAACTAAACAATAATATTAAGGAAAGAATTGCCTATAAACTTGTAAAACACCTAATTTATGGAAATATTTATAAAATTTACTTCATTTTATAGAATTTGTCTAACTATTTGAGGTAACTTTTGTAAAGAATATCTCTCTATAGTGTTTAACGTTTTTTATTTACAAGATTTGCTTTTCTCCTTCGCTTTAAAATGAAACTCACCACTCTAACATAGTCACACCTTTAAATTGCTTTGAATAATCCTGAAAATGAAAAACTAAGCTCAGAAATTCTCTCCCTTCATCCTGGAATCCAAAAATTTGGAATAAATAAAAATATGGAAGTCCTTTTTGTGCAAAGAAAAGGGTGTTTTCTAAAAAAGTGGCAACGTTCTTCAACGATAACTTTTGTTTCATTTACTTCTCCACCCCTTCAAATGATTTTATATCATTATTATATAATAACATCACTTACATAAATATACTTAGATTTTTTTATTATATATTTGAAACAAAACTTTAACACAGATCAATCAAATGAGATACGCAATCGGCATTCATGTGTACGTCGTACTAATGGATCGTGAACTGATGTTGTTTATTCCTACATTATTGTATTTAATGCCCGGATATAATCATATATTTATAGATTATATATTATATATGTGATATTTATTATTTCATTAGTATTTTTAAATTCTTATTTAACTCATACCACCATTTTTTTCATTTTTATGGAATATGAAAACATCATTTGTGGAAGTGTGGACTACCACATCTTCAAAGTGATGTGATTTTTTCAAACATTACATTAAAGTAATTAAGAATATTTTAAATATAAATATTTTAACTATATGATATAAATATTATATTTGAATTATAATATAAATATATATCACTAAATTTTCATTCTTTTAAATACGACAAATAGGTAGAAGGAATGTTCATGTATATATATGACCCACCATCTCCTTGAATGGTGCATTTAATTTCCTATCTATAAATTTTATGGATTATTATAAATTAATATTAATTAATTATATATTATATTTATATAATGGTTTTAATTATACAGATAATGAAATCATTATATCATTAATTGGAACAAAAAAAATTCAATACAGACTCAAAAAACAAGGAAATTAACACATTAAATGATGAAAATGATAATGCATTACTAATGAAAATAGTATAATATAATATTGAAGGAATATATACAATATAATTTATATTAAAATTTTTATTTTTAAATAAATAACATGATTAAGACCATTATATAGGATGTTAAACAGCGTTCAACTGAATGGAAGTGTAAATTGAGGTATTTTCAACTCACTTTTCACATCTCCAAGATAAATGTTATATTAACCAATTATTTCATTTTTGTGGTGTATATACTTCCCCTATATATTTTAATATCATGATTTTATGATATTTCCTCGAATTATACGTTTCAATTATAATTGTCTCATCCAAGGGTATGGAGATGAAAATTACCAAGTGGTGAAATTTATCTTTGATATCTCGCATTATTTTGTTCTTGTCAACTTCCTCTTGAAACAATAAATTCCTTATAAACTTTTTCCATTGGGAATAATTTTTATTTTAGATATTAATACTCTTATTTTATGGTTATAATTATTTCCTAAAATGTATACCATTTTTATACATGGTGTGTACTTGAATTTTATTTGATTAACTGAGGAAATATTTGTAAATATGTATATTTTACTCAACATGTATATTTGATAAGGTACATTGTTCTACAATTAAATCTATTATTGGAAATATGAGTAATTATTTGGTTATGAACAAAACAAGTGGGGCTCAGTTATAGATATCCCCTCGTTGCATCTGAAGTCTCATCAAAAGAATTTGTTGGCTAGCTTTAGTGGCTTTCTCACCTAGTATGTTCTAAACATTCTTGTAGAAGGTCTTGACGATAAAGGTATCATGTAAATTTAAAATATGGAGTCCAATAATTATGATTTCCCATCATTCAGATTCTATTTTTATTATCCATGATATTTTCACTTTGAGAAAATATATGAATTCATTTAATTCCCAGTTTATTGACTAGATGACATGTATGTTTAGTTATTTACCTTTATATATTTAATATTACTTATTTAGTTATTTAAATGGAATGTGTGTTCAGTCATTTCCATTTCATACTCTTTATGAAATCCTTCTTATTGATTATATGGAGTGTTTGTTCATTTATATACATTTCAATGATGATTATTCTCGTTGATTCAGTATTTATTCAATTGTACATACCCTATCTCAGCAATTGAGATCACCCTTATTTTTTTCCTTTCCCAAAGATATGAAGAATAAATATGTGAATTATTATTCCAGGTTTAATTTAATTTAATTTAATTAATTTTTAGGTTTCATTTTCTATTTCCCAATTTAATATGGGTATCATGCATGTAATTAAGTTTTCCAAAAATGTTTAACAAATCGGTACTTTGGGATTTGATTCCTTATAATCATTCCAATGTAATAATGTATGGCACCAAGTCTAGGATTATATGTTCATAAAATTAAATAAAATATGAAAAATCCCTAAAAATAAATGTATAAACATACCTCAAGTTAAACTATGAATGATGACATGAATACCTCCCCCATAATTTCCTATACAGGACATAGATGGAATCCGCATTAAGAAAGATGATATAATACTAGTTTAGTGAAATAAATAACATTAAATCATGTCCTATGGAAATATAATCAAATAATAATGAGCATAGAAAACAAGTATATGAAATGGGAAACATTACCATCACTCTTTATTATAAAAATTTATCAAATGATCAGATTAAAAGCAACACTAGGTAGAAACAAAGAGATAATATAAGCTCTCTCTTCATATTCAAATGGAAAAACTTGTGTGATATGGGATGGGGGTGGGGGTTGGGGGATGTCTAAGTCAAACCCCTCCAAAAATAAAAATGGTCCCCTCATAAAAAAAACATGAAAGGAACTTTTTTTGCATGTTCGTAAGTTCCATGATACAAAACCATCTAATTGTGTGTTTTTGTGGCACAACACCATGGGTTGTGGCCCAAGGGACCTTCCCTAAACCATTGTATTATTATAGACTAGGTACCCACAACACAACCTACCATGGGGTATCCTAAGGCCATACCTTCTATGGATCTTCCATCATACATCCCCTTTTCATCAACAATGGGATTTTATACTAGGTCATACAGAAATATCAACCTCCAATTAATGGTTTAGGTGGAAACCAATAGGTAAAAGACTCTTCTAAATAATAAGGCCCCTTAGGGTTGTGTTGATGTCTCTTCCCACATAAAATGGACACCAATAATCCGATAATTATATAGAATGGTCTACCAATTACACCCACAAATATAAAATAGGTTACACTAACCTCATTCGGAAACCCTCCCAATTACTTGAAACACCTCATATGACTCAATGCATGTCTATGAAGATATCATAGAGATTACTAAACACTAGTTAATTCATTGAGTTTTAATGAATGAAACATTTCCCACTCTAGGACCAATATTTAAATTCTTTATATATTCCACCATGTTGTTACAAAACAATATATTACATCAGGTTTAGAAGTTATTGTATTATTTTTACCAAATGGTATATATGAAATATCAAAAGGTATTTCTAGTGTTGTATGTTCTTAAAGTAAGAAGTTGTGAAGGAATATTTTATGATGTTCTATATGTTTCCATGGATGATCAAATGATGGAATTATATCGATAACAATACAAAAGTTAGTAGTATCCATCAATTTAAAAAATGTATTATATTATGTATGTATTTAACCTTCAAATTTTATAAGATTATATTTAAGGCATCATTAATTCATACATGGTCTATAAAATTTATAAATATATAAAAAAATCAAACTAAACTACTTCAAAGGAATGAATTTAGTAAATAGATGTTCAAGGTTAAAACCATGAGATACTTTTAAGGATATATTTTTGAAATTAAGTGAATGAAAACCAAAGGTTTTATTCTATTGTGGAGATGAAAATAAAAAATCAGATGTTGTTCCTAAACATATAATTCTGGGGTCATGTGGAATCTGAATGAACTGATAATTTTTTTATCATACTATTGTTAATATCGGAACTAGGGAATCCCTTTTCCATAAAGATTCCCATCAAACTAAAAAATAGTCCTTTTTTATATTTTCATTTACTTGGGTCTATTAATAGTTCAAGTGACTTGATACATTATTAAACATATTAATCATTCACTATTCAATGGTCATGTATAATTACAGGATATTATTCAGTAGACTTAAATCACTCCCCAAATTCAACTTCAATGGTCATGACATTAGAAAGAAGAAGGATATTTAGAATAAATAATTTTCTAACCCCACATTTACCAAAATAAAAAAACTAAATCTAATAACACATTACCCTATCAATTAGATTTACCAACATAATGAAATAACATCCCCTCATGTTTTTATTGGGGAGCAAATAAAATAAAAAACCAAAATAAACATAATAGGATATTCCATTCCATGTAGAACAAAAAATCCATATGCTAGTAGTTTAGGTAAAGTCATTTCCCTTATTTTCCATTAGAAAAATCCCAAATTTTTAGAAGAGTTAGATATATTATGATTAGCTTTACCATCTTACACAATATCATCTTTAAATTATTCAAGTAATCCAAAGATATCTATAGTTCAACCCATCTATTAAATTATTATAAAAAGAAACATTGATCAAATTTTTTTAATTTGGAATATCACCATCAATGTGTAGAAAGTACAGATATGGAATATAGAAACCCAATTCATCCCAAATATTCATTAAAATAACATATAAAAGAACCTGTAGAAATGGATTTAAACATTTCCTAAAACTATCCTCAGTTTGTCTTAACACTTTCACACCATGATCATTACTATGATGAAAATTAAGGTGGATAAATGTCTTCATTTATCTATGATCCTTGATTTTTTCTCTTATATTGTTTTCTCAACCATTTCTTCCTTTTCATTATTCGATAAACTCCTTTTGACCAAAACCTAAAAAAAATTGAATTTTGAAATTTATAATTTTTTAATCATATCCATGAAATTCATCACATGCTAAATTTCATTTCAGTGGCCTTTTTAATGTCAACACATACATATGTGAAATGGAGTCTTCTTATTTGGTGTGTCACATTATGTTTCATTGATTTTTAACATAAAGAAGTATGATATTATTTCAAATGGGAATATAGTGGTTGAAAAATTCTATATGTCGGTCTATGATGATATTGCACTCTATATATCTTCATTGGATTGAACCCATGGTTTCATGTGGGGATAATGGAGGTTCATAGTGACTACAATAGTGGTCTTAAATTCATTGAGTGATGAAGGTGGAAAGCTCTTCAATTTGGGATGAGGGAATGATAAAGGCATGTAATTGTGTTGTTTGACATAAGTGAATAATTCAGATGGATGTTTTAGTGTCCAACATTAGTTATCAGTTGGTGTTTGTGACCTTTTTATCATCTAGGGTGTGGGATTTTTGGATTGTAGAACTAGTTGTGTACCACCTCATGCACAACATCCTCCAACCCGCAAGTTCCTAGAACCTACAGCAACCCAAGGGTTAATCTAAATGAGGATGATGAGGCTTAGAGGAGGAAGGTGTGTGAGTTACAGCAAAAGGTCTTGGAAAATTATAAGGTGATAATATATAATTTATATATTAATCTTAATTTGTAGGATCTTGGGATCACTAATAGTTTTATTTGAGTTAGGTTGGAGTATCAGTTTACATTAACAGTTTACCATATGTGAGTGGTGGAACTATTGTGGTTAATCAAATGTCTTATGTATCATGATGTGGTCGATGTTTTTTGGAATTAACATAATATTTAATTTCATATTAATTTCTTATCATGGATAATAATGTTGGTAAATGGGCCAGAGTATTTCTTTATACATTAGGGTATCCTGAGTGTGTAGGACATCGATATTTTCATCAAGGGCCTTCTCTGCATCACTGGTAATATTATTATAGATGATGAGTTTAAATAGTGGTGTTTAGAGGAGGATGAATTTTTCTTTATATGATATTCAGTCACCCAATTATATTTCAAAAAATTCATTCATTTATAATAATGTTGAGATGATCAAGATGATGTATTTGTGGTCGACTCCCAACATGCACTCAAACCATAGCCAAAAAAATCTATATTTCTTATTTAACACATCCATATATTTCACCCAAATAAGGATAATTTGTAATTTAATAAAGTTCATACATACCTACATGAATCGATACAAAAAATAGAGAATTTATCTTATTATAATGTTCCCAAGACCATCCACACAAAATCCCTCTCATATTAACCTTATTACACATTTATTTAATGGAATTTACATTAACCAGTTGCCCATAAATACCAAAATAAAAAGATGAAAATGAAGAATACAAACTTAAAGAAAAATGAGTAAATAATTTCTTAAACAATGAAGCAAACTACCTTAAATCACCATTAGTCAAGGTGTTTGAAAGAGGGGAGGGAAAGGGAAGAGTAATATAACCTCTCCCTATTTGGACATCCGAGAAAATAATGTATCCAGAAGGGGATTTATAATTTAAAATAAAAAAACAATCCTTCCATTTTCTTGGAATGAAAACTACATTGAAAGACCCATAGTTTCATGAACCCTATCCCCATGTCAAAAATGACTACATAGAGTTTTGAAATGGAACTATTTCATGAGGAAACTTCATGGTGAAATCCATACACTATGGTAGGAGTCTACACCCTTGAGAAACTCTTGTGGCGTATCCCTTATCCTCATAGAATCTATATAGGCATACTAAATAGGGAATATCCTTTTGTATTATATAGACTACCCCTTTTGTATCATTAGACAAATCTTTACATATCCAATGATATAAAATATTTTAACCCTTGTGCAATAGAATATACATTAGGTATCAAAACTGAATTTGGATTAGCATTATGTATAATACATTAACATTTAAATATTGTTTCATATTAGGTTAACCATTACATACTACCCAAACTAACCCTTAGGAATTGGAGACATTAGTAACTATTAATAACCTAAAATATCTGAGTAACACTTACGTATGATATGGATACCCTTACATATCATGGATTTAACCCTTGAATTTCATAGAAAACATGGTGTTATCCTTTAAATAAATCAATGTAACCCTTAAAAACCACATAGTTAACATTTATATGTATCATAGTTGACCTCACACATCATAGGGTTAATGCTTATGTATTACAGGTTTTCAAAAATGATAACAACATTGAAGACTTGAACTCAAACAAATGAGGCCACCTACGTGGATCAAACTTCACCAATTATATCTATTGAAGAACATATTTTTTAAACCATTTACAACAAATTCACCTTGAATGATTTGTTTATGTTTCCTTTTATGAAAACTTCCTAACTCTCTAATAAGGGAGTTTGTCATTAATTTTACCCTATTAATGGTTACATCCTTATAAATTCTTACAACATGTATAAACCATCTGAAGCAGCACTATTTTATCTTCACCAAAATTTGAGCCACTCTAATTTTCTCTTGAAGACATCTATTTTAAATCTTTCATATCTTTATATGGCCAAAAATCTATATTAACATCTTTTAACTTTTGAATATACATTAGTATAGGGAACATTAGTTTGATGATCCACTCCATCATGCCCAAGACTATGAGAAACCAAATGGTGCCCTCAAATACATTATCTCACATGATACAAACTTTTAACTGATGCATTGGAGGGTAATATAGGCTCTCATCCATCATTATCCAAATTTTTTAGTGCCACATGAAATAAATTACTACCATAGATGTAAAATGGTCTTCTTAAAACATTTCAAATGAAAATAATTGACTTATATAGCCTAAATATCACATTGAATAAAAATGGGTTTCATTCAACAAATTTTATAGATCCCATAGAAGGAAAATGGTTTTATTATAGATTAACATTTTTAAATCATCAATATTTCCCACAATAATCACAACATGATAAACACATGTAAAAAATTGGTATCCCATGAAATCAAGTAACTTTCAACGTTAATACCATTAAGTTTAGATAATATAGAATATGTTATTTACACCATATGGATAAAATGTGTGTTATGGAGTCAATTATTTCATGAATTCAATCGATGTATCTCATCAAGGTGAAAACCCTTCAAACAAATGAAGTGAAAATTGTTTATTCGCAAAGGAAACACATTGGGAGAAAGACTTGGTTCATATATAATATAATATTAAACACAAAATTTGTTGTCATGGATAATTATTCTAAAAGAGATGGAAGTTAAATAGGTTATTACGAGAAAGAAGGTTGATGGTAACATTAGAAGGATATCATTAATCAAGTATTTTGTTTTTCAAAGGACACAAATTTAGATAAAAAAATTTTGACGAGAATTTTGGAAAACCTCTTTGAGTATAATATACATCCATGATATTTAAAAAAAATTATTAGAACAAAATATTTTATAAATAAATTATAATAATATATTCTTTTATAAAATAATAAAATATTAGAATGGAAGTACTATAGATAATTCAAAATAAAAATGAAAGTGGTGATCACATGGGAAAAATTAAAAATTGATTCCTAATAAGATTTGATGAAAATGAACAAAATAAAAATCATTAAACAAATTTATATTATAAAATGAAAGGAATCAATTTCTTTGGTATGGAAAGGAAATTTTCAAAATCATAAAATTAATTAGGACATGGAAAATAAGAAGTTCCAAACAAAAATAAGATACAGGAATGGTTTCACTCACATGAAACACTTCATGTAAAATATGAGTCATGGGGAAATTAAATGTTAAGGGAAAAAATGAAAACAAATTAATATAAAATGTATATGGTGAGGTATTTTATAATTAATGAAAACATCCAAGGATAATTATCTTTTAATAGAAATATTATTTTGAAAATTATATTGGAAATGAAACCCTAACGTGTTGAGTAACATTTTGATCAAAACCTCATACATTATGGGTTTCTTTGGAATTGATGTAAATTTAATGAAATTACAAGATATTAATAATGAAAATAATTTTTAATACCTAGATATTATATCATAAAAAATTAATGTTCATCAGATGACATAATGATTCACACTGTAATCGTATATGATAGATGCCATTGGAAGCTTGCACACATAACCAACTTGTTCATAAGATTTCTACATAATATCCCCCTTAGTTCTTTATAAATGTCTCCCCTATTAGAAATATCATAGCTAAAACATTTATTCATAACTTGGGGAAAGGAAATATAAGAAACAGTGAGTTCATATACTCTTCACGGGAAAACAGGGGGACATCATTGATCACATAAATATGTCCTGATCATAAGCGTATATGAATATGATATTAACAATTCAAAACAGTACCCTACATATCAATGATAATAGTCTTTAGGCCTGGAATATATATTGGTAGTTCGTAAGACATGTATCATAATGAAATTACTGAACAAGGGATGAGATATAATAGCATTGGCCTAGGACATATAATTTTAGAATACACAAAAGAATAGAATATCATTTCCATAGTATTCAAGGCTCTTTGTCATGACTATCATTATATATTTGGTTCACTCCCAATTATATAATTGTTCTCAAGTATAACTACCTAGAATATCATAGTGTATAGATTCCCATACAAAATTGGGTTCGCTCCACATTTCAGTCATGTTTATCACTTGAGAAGTACACATTTACCTAATGCATTGGAGGGTATGTAATTCTAATCCAATTCATCATATAATGAAAATAATTCATATTTGTTCCACATAATCATAAAAAATTATTAAAATCCAAACCTCTAAAAATTTAGTTGGTTTTATAAACATTTTATAATGTAATAACCCCTAGAAATGAAATGGGTTTCATAAAAAATTCATCAATTCAGCATTTCATAACCCCTGGAAAGTGCATGGGTTTCATAAATCAAATTTCATAAAAATAATAATAAATCATATTGAAAAAAATAAATATGGAATCATTGGATCATATACCATGTAAATAACAAGTAAATTTAAATGATGTCAACATAGATATAAATTCTCATAGAATATAACATAAATATTTCTTGACAAAAATACCATTTTCACTTTGAAATAACATCCTTATAATCTAAATTTTTGAAAAATATTATAGAAAAAAATATAATTGAAAATTTATTCATTAATGTTTAATGGAATATTTATGGAATTGAGTGGTCAAGATAGTGGGAAATTTAGTTCATGTAAAATAAGTTAAAACAAAACATTTATTTCATATTATGGTAGAAAAATAAAAAAAAATTACATATTTTGGAAAATGATAAGAAGATTAATTTTTAATGATACTTTAAAAATTAAATCATGGGTAATAAAAATTAAATAAACATAAAATAATATTAAAAAATTTATTAAAAACATTTTATGAAAACATGCATATCCAAGAAAATTGAGTTTTTAATGAAAAAATACAAACATATTAGTAAAGAAAAATATTATTTTAATATCTTATGTGATTAAAGATAGGAAAATATAAAGAAAACAAGTATTATACAGAATTAAATAAAGGATAAGTATCTAAAATGGATTTATAATTTAGGGATCATATAATCACTTAATTGTAAATTCATGTATTAACAATCCTGATAAAATTAAGATTGAAACATGAATCCATTAATATAAGTTCAAATTGCATTAAAATTTCCCTATCATAAAATATAATAAATTTATATTTAGTATAACTCTATGAAAGATTCATTTATATAGATAAAATATCATATATAAACCATTTATAACATTTAAACAACCATTTATCAATACTTCCTCATTAAAATCATCGTTTCTTTATGATTACTATTTCTTGTTTTTCATTAGAATTTTGGATTGATAGTTATTTTATTTATAAATTTAAAATAGTTCTATCATATATAGGATTTTAATAGCTATATATATTTCAAATATATTCATTTTATATATTATTATAATCATCCATAATAGTTATATACATAAAAATAAATTATATTGTTCATGGACACGGTAGGTTGCATGTATTGATGAACATTGTTTTTACTTTTTGACGTATAAAAAATGGTAAATAGTAATTAGTAATTATATAATTATTATTATATTATATAAAATCTATAAATTCTTAAAATACATCCTTATTACCATCTATATTAAAAGGAAATGAAGAACAAGTCACATCACTTCATTGATGTGGTAGTCCATACGTACGCCCGAGCGAGTTATCAATTTGCACAAATATTTGAATGTAAGAAAGTATATTAAATATTATAATTATAGAAGAATATTTTTTTCATATATATATTCAATAAATATTAAACACATAATTTTACCCGTCCATAAATAATGGTGATGAAAAATTAATTGTATCGTTGTGTGGAGATGACATGTTGTATGTACGCATGAGAAATACAATCACTTAACATATGATGAGAAAGATGGATGATAATGATGGTTTCATAGTAATAATAAAATTTAATTATATTTATTATACTGAAGTTTTTGTATGATAAATTCCATATATTTTTATAACTTAAAATATGATGTCAAAAAAGAGAGTGACTAGTTAAGGCTATTACCCCTTCTTCAAAATAACTCATTTAGAACTCCTCTTAAAGATACTAGGTTAAGAATTTTCAGAAGACCATCACATATATAATTTGTATATAAGGAATTTTATAAGATAATTTGTATGATTTTAGTCAATATATTAGTATGAATGTTGTGTTAGGAAGAGAAAGAAGTGCTTACATTTTACAATTGAGGGGAGGAGAACTTAAAGAATTTTTTAAAAGATTAAAATATAAAAAATCATTATCCAACCCAATTATAAAAAATGAATATATTTTCATAAATAAATTATGTTTTAGTATAAAACCCATAATAAACACCAATTTGGATTGGTTTTAGTGGTTTTTAAATCATTATTTTTTTTGTTTAAACCCTTGGTTAACATATTTTAACTATAATTGTGCTAATGTCATTTTCACTATTAATGGGTAAATATTTTACATATAAGGTGAAAAATGGGTCATAGGTGGACACATGATAAAATATTAAACCATATCTTATCTACCTTTTCATATTTAATTATATTAATGTTTTTATATAATTCAATAAAATATTGTTTTTATAATAAGTCATTAACTTATTTTGACACTATACTATTAATTTGACACTAAACTCACCAAGGAAAATATGGAATTTAACTGTAATAATTTAAAAACATTAATATGTTATATTAGTTCACACAAATCATGTAACACTCTAAATTATTAGTATAATTTTACTTATAATATTTTAAAAATTATTTATTTTTTTCTATTAATTGAGGAAAGAATTTTTCCACATTAGATAAGAATTTAATGAATTTATATAATTTCTAAGAATTATAAAAAAATTACCATCTGGAAAATAACTCTATTTTTATCAAAATAACCATTAATATTTATTCAAAAATTTCATTTTCCTATATGAACACATAAGATATATTAAATATCATGTTAGTGAAATTTATTATTTTTCTTTTGTTTAAATATTATATTGACCATTTCCATTGAAAAGTTCCCCTTAGACAATTAATTTTTAAGAATAAATTCACAAGGGATGAATAAACATCATACAATAAAAATTAAAATTAAAAATACAGATCTTAACATTTATTTTTAACATAGGTTAACCTGATTCTCTCTTTATCAAGGTGATAAGATTCTACCATGGTAACTATAAATAATCCCTAGAAATAAAATGAACCATTTGGAAAGATTTAACCCACTTGATTCCAAATATGGAATATATTTCTAAAAATTCAATTTCTAAAATTGGATAAAATACATATTATATTAAGTGTGTAAAACATGATGAAGACCATTATTTAGAAAAATATATTTTAAAATTAAAAGTTGAGTTATTCCTATACCATTCATTGAAAAAAAATTGATGAATGCTAAAGCATTTTTTGAATATATAATATATAAATTTCATTAATATCATTCACTAAAATTGATAAATTTAATTTATTCAAATAAAAACTCATTTTGTTCATAAAATAGTATTTCAAGAAAATATCAACATAGATTTCAAATGTTTTTTATTTTTATTTATATTGAATTGATAACTAAAAAATTTATCTTATACATGTGAAGAACATATATTTATTATAATTTTTGGAGTCATATTCAAAACCTTAAATCCATCTTCTAGGATGTATATATCACTTTGAATAATAATATTTCAATAGCATGTTTCCATTCGTTTAAACTCTATGTTGCATGTATCACAACTTATCAATAAAATAAACTTTATATTAATGATATATATCATAAACTCTAAAGGTATTACATTCTAACCCTAAAAAAATAAATTTATCCCTATATGTTTCATCACTTTGATACAAATAAATTAGGATTTCACTACTTAATTACATCATTGTGTTCTCAAGTAGCTTCTTATAATTTATAATTTCTATCAAGAACTTTAATGATGGTAGTAATCTTTTTCTGAAGAGTTTTCTCTCAAAAAAATATATTTATACAAGTAGTTAATCATAAGAAAGATTATTCTATAGGGTTAAAACAACTGAGTTTAGTACAAGTAAATTACCATGAATATGATTCATCAGGAGAGATAAATCAAACATATCTTGAACATTAGAGAGGTTTAATGTAAGTGCCTAGAGATATTCCACCATCCCTACTAAATCAAGAATCATGAAGGGTCAAATATACCTAGGGATCAACTTTCCTTTATTTTTTATTCTCATAAACTTCTTCTATGGTGAAATTCATATAAATATATTCTCACCAACTTAAAATTCCATATTTTGATGATGGATTTTAGTATAATTTTTATATCTTATATAAGCTGACATGATATACTATTGAATAGATCTATCATTTTCTACCATTTACTCAGTGAGATTAGCTCACAATAGATTTCTTTTGTAGACTGCATTCATGAATATTATCTTCTTACACTTATTTCTATAGACTCCTTCAGAAGAACACATCTGAATAATCGAGTGAAAGTTGTTGATATAATTGAATTAAATAATGAAAAAATGTGGATCCTAGAAAACATTGAAATCTGTAGTAGAAGAACTTTACATATCCCCAATGTGTTGAATGTACCACTTAGACTGTCTATATATCGGGTATTGATAAGTATTAATGAAATAATACACTGAATCAAGAGTATATGGAACACTTCTACATGATATAAAGGTAATATTTGGGTCCGGATCAGATATAAGAGAATGTGGTACTCCATTAGAACTTACCAGATATTCAATTTATATTATATAATGTTGATCTAGGTAAAGTCTTCTATTGTAACAATTATGTGTGTTGTCTTTGTAAGGTGATTGAATACAACCCAAAGAAAATTGTGGACATTAGAAATTTATTGTAGTCTGTTGGAAAAATCAATACAGAAGTTTTCCTCTTTCCATTTTGGTATATGTAATGATTTTAACATATCCTTATACTTCTCTATATATGCATTAACTTATTGACATAATAGAAACTGAGATACATAATCTATAGTAATTATTTTCATGTGTCCTGCTATCAATACTCTTTCAGATCCCTATATATATTTGTACTTTCAATATGAGTAGAAACTGATAAACTAAAAGCCTCATTCAATAACTCTGTTTTCAAATATGGTATGGAAGTAACACTTACACAGTTCCTAATCCATGAGATTGCATCATAATCAATGATGATATAAGTAATATTTATAAAATTCTTCTTATGTTTAGCATATTCTGTGTTTAACTCATTAATAATTACATTGATAGATACCTGAATACACATTTTTGAATGAAAATGTTTCTCAAATTCCTTTAATATTTATATATATATTATTTTTAAATACATAAATGTTCGATTATTTTTCATTCTTATTATAGAAAATATAAAACGATCCTTTCGATATAGATTTTCTACCACCTTAACACCTTCCCAGGGTAGTAATGTGTTGATCTATCAAAATCCTTAATCAAATAAAACCATAATCTATGGTAAATATTCAACTCTTTATATATGAATATATTATTAAAACGTTTATTATTAGTATATATAACAAAAATTTCTCAATAAATATAATTCCACCCTGAATTTTTTGACAAAAGTACCATATCTTACTCCAAATTAGGAGATGGCTAATTTTTATTAATAATCATCATTTTTCATGTGACATAAGCTACCTCCGTATAATTATTTGTGAGAACACATATCGGGCCCTTATTCAGTGTATCACTATAGATCACCATCCCTTCTCCACTATAAGGTAATGTAATTACAAGTGAACATACAAACTTGCTCTTTAGTTAAATGAATTTCTAATCACATTCATTAGTCCAAAGGAACCTCTCTCGAATCAGAGTTATCTTGGTGAGTGGATTGGATAGTTGTGATAAATTCCCAATAAAGAGATGATATCATCTAGTGAATGCAACAAAATCATCAATCTTAGACATTGTGGTTAGTCTGGTCTAATTATAAATCATGACCTTCATTGATGGACTGACTTATATACCCTCACTTGTGATTATATAACCGAAAATGATTCTTTTTATGGCCAAAATTCATTCTCTTTAAAATTTTCACACTGATTATCCTTTTTTATTGAATTTAGTGCATTCCTAAACTGATCCTCATTATATTACTCACTATTTGAATATATAAGATTATCATTTATAAATACTACCAAAATCTGAAAAAGATAATATCTAAAGACTCTAATAATTACATTAATGGAGACAGAGTGGGAATTAGTAAGACCAACTGTAATCACTATATATTCAATGATTTCATAGATTTTTTGTAATTTTTTCTTAGGTATACACTTTTCATTAACAGTAAATTGCTTACATCTATTAGGAAATCAATCTTTTAAAATGTATTCTACTATGTTCATGTAACACCCAAAGTTTTTATGAATTTTAATTTTTTAATAAATTAAATTTCATTGATATATTTCCTTACATGAAACACCAAGTTAAGATTTTATTAGATATATAACATGGCTGGATTGTGATACACATAACACTAATTTTTAATGAAGTTATGAAACAATGTAAATTAATTGTGGCCATTATAACCTAGAAATTAAACATAGTGATAAAAATATTAATCACTAATATTTAAATATAAATTATTATGGATTTATATAATGAAAATATATTGATAATAAAATAAATAATTTTTTATAATGTTTTATTTGTTTTAAACATATTATTTCATCAAAAACAATTTTTTTTCTTATCTAGTGGTGAATAATAATATAATTTTTTTTTAAATTCGGGGAAAATTAATTTGATAAAACAAAATTAATTTTTGAAATAATATTTTTAAAATCAGCATATGGTGAATTTTTGTGATTTTTTAAAACCTTTCATTTATTGGTAAACTATAAAAGAAATAATATAATTTAATTGAAAAAAATATTTTATATATAATTTATTTAAAAATTTAACAAATATATTAAATATTTTATTGTCAAATTAATTTAATTATACAACTATAAATCAAATTTATATCATTCGAATGAATTTTATATTGAGTGTCCATATAAATACTTTATAAAATTTTAAACATTTTCCTTTAGAAACACTCTTTCTTGTATTATTTGTGAGGTTAATATTAAATTAAATATTTTCATTTATAGAAATTGAATTTGATAAAATGGATTCCTTATTTGAAGTCATTATAATTTATATTATCCAATAAGTTTAAATAATATTTTTATCAAAATAAATAGTAAATAGTAAGAATTATTTATCAATGTTAAGGAAAAAATGAGTTAACATTGGAGGGGTTAAACTAACAGGATTACAGTTTAAATTACCCCAAAACGTGTCCACATTCCATATTCTAAAATCATTTATACCTCATCCCTTTAAATCTTGATAATGGTCTATTTTAAACCTTTTTTCATGATAAAAACACAGGTACACATTTTTTCTTCCAAAAAATTACAATTGTTCCACTAACCACATTTCTAAAATTTCACCCATCTCCTACATTCTTCAGACTATAAATCCCTTTTGGTTCATTCAATCCCTACTCAAATAAATATTCCAACCCCCCTATAATTCAATAAGATATATAGATTTGATAGAAATCCATCCTTTCTAGGTGTTTGGTGAAAACCATATGAAGAAATGAAAAGAATAAGTAATGTTCATCAACATGGTTTTTTAATTAATTCATCATCCACATCCTTCAATTCATATTATTCCATGATGAAATAATAAAAATAGTATCATCCATTTACTGATATTTTTTTATTCTACGGGAATGACCTATGATCAAGTAAAATATAAAGATTAATTTTGAGGTATTTTCTTTATCATATATTGTCTTACCTTTATTAATTGTGTTCCACATGAATTCTTGAGAAAAATGTTGGTTTTGGGATAGACATAATAGATAACACTCTTGGAACATGGTTATTAGAATTCATGTTCTAGCATGGAAGAAACTATGCACCTTGAACAGTTGCACTATCGTAGCCACATAGCTTAGTGTAGAAGTGTTCATCCCTCAAAGAAAAATTACACTCCTAATATAGTGTTATTATACAAGGTGCATGGCTAGGTGCGTAGGAATGCTCCCTCTCTAGTAATACCATTCAACCTAATAGGAATTTATAAATTTATTAATTCTAGTTTTTACCCTCCATGATTTTAATACCCAAATCCCTAATTCTATCCCCATTCAGACTCCCCATCCCGAGGCATGCTTCTCTCTCCTTCCCCTCTCTATCATGGAACATTTCTATGTCTAATTTTTTTAATATATTATAGAAACATCAAGTATGCTCCTCTTTTATTATCATTCCCCAACATCTTAGTTCCCCATTTTCCATTTCCTTAGTTCTTTCTTCTCCAATAGATAGTTTAACCTAAATTGGGTTAGATCTTATTTCTTTAGATTGGATCTTGATGGGTTTGATGTGCTATTAACTTTATATGGATTCTTCACAATGTTTTTTTGTTTTCACTGAGATTTGTGATGTTTCCATGAATGAGGTTGGTGGATCCAGACCCTGACAATGTTTGATTATTTTATAATTCATTGTTTGGTTTCAAGAAAATTTATTTTAGACCATCTGGGTGATGCGAAAGGTTTTTTCTATGTGTTTAAGGATGTCTAAAATCATTGATAACTATTTACCTTTTCATATGGTTGTTTTTCAAGTGTGTTTTTAATAATTGAGATGGTGATTATGTAAGAGGTGACTTATTATGGTTTATAGATTGGAATAGAGAACTTTAGAACCCTAGGAATCATATTAGGTAGGCATTGTCTAGTATGTTAGGTGAGTTTGCAAGGTTGAGGCCCTGAAATCCCTAACATGATTATGTAACAAAACTAACTAAATGATGATTATGGGGACTGGTTGGATGGAGGAGGAAAAAGAGCGATGTGTTTAGGTTGTGGTCGCTGAGATTATGAGGATCCTAGGTCCCCCACTAACACTATTGTCTTTTGTGTTTCTAGTGGTTCTCATGTTATTATTTCCATTCCTCATGTTGTGACATTTTTTACACTTTTATTTCAAAGGATGTTTTTAAAACTGTATCATTCTATTTAAAAAACTAGAAAGTTGTTTTTTCAGCCAATTTCATTTCATGGAATATATTTTGGTTGTTTACTACGAATAAATTTTTCTAAAACAATATATAGACCCATGAGGGTATGTAAACCTGGCTATTTTTTATTCAAGTATTGGAAAGGCTCTCCATGGTGGAGACGATATTTCTATATGATAGTGGTTTCTTCTTGGATAGGAAATGGTGGAGGTGGCATGATAGAATTAACCCAAATCTTCCATAGATCATTGTGGTCTAGTTGGTTCCCCTCCCCTTTTTGGTAGTTTTGGTTTTTGGTAGTAAATTTTAAAAATTTAACTCATATTATAGTTTTATATTTTGAAATCTTATATAATTAATGTTTGATATAATGTGATTTATGATCTTTTTTAGTTGTTTATAGTTATATATTTAGGATAAACCATTATTAATGGTTTTAATCGATGTCTGGACACTAGTTTCCAGCCATTGGGGATCAGAAATGACCATTGAGCAATGCCATATGCTAGATCATGTTCCAGTTTCGATGAAATCCATGCCTGGTTCATGAAAAAATGGTATCAGATTGTGGTTCTTTCCATTATTTGGTTCATGTTATTTGGTATTGTCTGAATATAAATAAGCTAAGACAATCGAAGATTGAGGTTATAATTTTGAGAAATGTGTATGGACAATACTCCTTGTGATAGGCCATGGGACTCCATTTGATGTTCATGATTGGGTTAGAGTGCTCCTCAAGGTGTGATTTACCTGTTGTAGATTGTGCATGACCACTGGGTGGGGATAGAGTTTTTAACATTTCATTATTTTTTATGGTTATTTTGAGTAATGGGAATGTTTGGGATATTATTTTATAAATATTTTTCTTAGTAAAAATTTGATTATTTTTGTTGTGTATTTTAATTAATGTACCATCATTCCTCCTCTAGGACACAATTTGAAAATACGTAAAGAGGCTAGAGAAAATTATCACCCCCTAGTTGATTAGAGATTAGTATAATATGTGGTTCAGGTTGTTCGATCATTGGATTTGAGAGTTGGATCTAGTCCATCTCATAATAAGGAAGTCAAACTAAGTCTGGAAAATGAAAAATCATAGGAGTTCTATAGGAACAAATATCCTTCCATATATGGTGGAATGAACCCTCAGGATGATGAGGATTGGATTAAAAAGGTTGAAAGGATTTTTGAGTTCCTCAGGAAACATATTGTTGTTAATATAGAGTGGACTTCATTTATCTTGGAAAGACCCAACAACATGTGATGGGACTCAGTAGTCCAAGTCGGGAATTAGAAGAATATGGGTTGGAAGGACTTCATGGTTGCATTTAATGATAAGTATTTATATGATTAATTTTCCATTTCCACAAACCTTGAGGTTTTTGATCTCTATTAAGGGGACCAAACCATATTTGATTATGCCAAGAGTTTTGTATTACTAGTTTGTTTCATCGATGAGGTAGTTTATAATTCATATTTGAAGGATTAACTATTTGAAATGAGTTTGAAATCAGATATTTGATCCTAGGTATTATTTTTTAAGTTGAAGATGTATTTTGAGGTAGTGGACCGAGCATTGATAGGGGATATTGATCGCGCTAGTAAATTGTGTTTCTCTAGAGTTGTCCAAATAGTGGGCCAAGAGAGTGTCATGTATGAGTAGAAAGTGATGTGTGATGATCAATAGATTAAGGGAGGACATAGCTCTGGAAACCCATCATAGTCTGCTTCATTTATAACTACTAGTGGTGGTTCGGTTGTCTGATATCAGTGTGGAAGACTAGGGAATGTGCACTCAGCTTGTCCAATTCCACCTAGACCCTACCATTAGTGTGGGAACATGGGTCACATATAGATGTTATGTAAGAGTGGTATGATTACTTAGGGTGGTGTAGGTTCCTCAATGCATAATGAATTTCTAGCTTATTCTGGTGGCTCAAGTGCTACGAGTCCTTGGTCTATTGGGTTTGGTATCATGTCGGTCTTGTGATGTTTTCCTCATATGCCCCAATAAGTTCATCATCTTTTTTCTTGAGGTAAAGGAAATCACATTCCATTTTAAGATGAAGAGTTCGAGGAAAATATTTATTAAAAAACATTTTCCAAAAATCCATCCATCCAATCACCTTGATCTCTTCATCAGGAATCATATTTTTTATCTATGTACACCATTGATTAGCTTCACCCTCTATATGATAAATAAAAAAAATAACTTTATATTGTTCTGAGAATTGAAGGATGAAGATTATCTTCTCAATGAATTTGATCCATTATTCTGTGATTAAGGGATTATATGATCCATCGAAAGTAGTATGCCTTTTTCACATAAAGCTCCCAATTGGATCTTGTTTCCTTTTGTGTAAATTTGGATTCTTCTGATGATATAGTATTCTATTCAATACCTAATTTAGATGAGAGAGTATCATCATGAAGTTTGTGTTTCAATCTCCCTTTAGGTTGGGCATCTCATTGGGAAGGTCATCAGGTTTCTCCTCACATAGATTGTTTACTATATTCCTCCTATTTATGAAATTTGGATGGTATAAAAGAAAATTTAGGTATGAGTATATTAATATTTCAATCATATAAATGGTAATTTAATGACGTTAAAGGTATAACTAATAATTTTCATATATTTCCTTAACTTATGGATTTCTTGGCCCCAGTCTTTGTTATCCATGATCTATTTCCAAACATATACTCTTATGGGTATTTTTTACTCCATTGGTGAGGTTTCGTAATGGAATTATGAACTATAAAGGGATATCACCTAGGAGTATCAAAGAATGTTTATAGTAAGTCCCATTTTCAAATAATAGGTAATCCTGAGTTAGCCTCAGAACCCATTTTTGGAGTTATTAGTCCATGGTACATCTATCCCTAAACAACTTACAATTCTAAGATCTAGAAAGGGATATATTTTTGTGATAAACCCCTAACTCTTGTTGGAACCTCAAAATGTGTCCTAAAGATTCACTTGATTCTGCCATGAATGATCTCTTAGAATATCTCATTTCTCAGGATTCTATTTGATTGGTCAGAGATGATGAATAGAGTTAAAGAATAAATGTTATGGATGTTTGAAGATAGGCTGGAAAACTAGTTCACATAGTCCATTCGCAGAGATCCCTCTACAACCGAGAAGTAATTAGAGAAGTATTTAAAAGTCCAATGTGCTTTTCAAACTCCAGAGTAACAACAGATTGATTTGTGAGTCTCCAGAAGTTTCCTTCAATCATGAAGCACTATCCTCTTCAAATAATATTTTTTTTCTTTGCGGTGAATCCTACTAACCACTGTTGCCTATAAATATCCAGGTCACCCCCTTCATAAGCACAATTACTCCGCCCTTTAAGTAGTAGATATCCCATTTCATGGTGCTCCTAAAAACTGCAAAGTGATGCCATTCAAGAATTCCTCAACCCTTTATAAAGTCCTCCACCCTTTACGAAGGAGGTATCCCCCTTCGGTTTACTTGAGGATATGAAAAAAATTAAACCTTTGTAGAGCAATCAAAATACTGGGATCTTCACTAAGGTGTCTCCCTACTCCACTAAATCCCTTCCTTCGTGAATAATGCTTCCTTGGTGAAGCCCCATCCTTCAGGGTACCCTAATATCTATGAACCCGTTTCCTCCACAAATCACCTTCGTGAATAACCTTCGTAAGGATCCTTCTTTCTCAACCACTATTCCATACCGCGGGGGCTTCTCCCCTGCACCCTGGCTTGGGATTAATGTCGGGCTACAGTCACAGCTCTCTTGTCCAGTCCCTTCACTACCGTCACTAACCCCCATGAAAAATGTAGAGTCACACGGAAGACTTTTCAGGTCTAATCACTAGTATTTTACAATGCACCCTTATGCGTACACAACATCGAGCTATGGAATACCATGATTCATGATACTATTATGCTTCACAAGACAAACGTTGAGTTGAAATATTACTCTTGACCCCTTTCCCATGTCATGATTTTAGATTCTCATAATCAATTCATCGAGTACCTTGACTCGAACCATTCATCAAGAAAATCATCCAAACCCAATCCCCTGACTCCTATCCCAGGATGAAACAGAAAGGGCCACTCTTGCGTAAGTCCCACACCATCCATTTCTAGGTTCATTATGCCTAATACTCTGCACAAAATGAATTAAAACTTTAGAATTCTCTATCATTCGATAATAGGTTTCCTCTTGTTCCAAGAACGAGATTCCTTATGTGATAAGCATAAGATGTCTCATTTCATGATCATGGTGGCATAATTTCAAGAGTGTCAGAATCCTTTAAAATACTCCAACACTCTACCTCACTATTTTTGTGTCCTTCATTTGGATCTTTATTATTTTCCATGTCCAAAGGGACCACCGAATGGCCTAGTCTAATGCCACCATTTTTCACCTACAATTTTGGGCTAATGACACAAAATAATTTGGATGACACTTAGTGTTTGGCCTTATGTTACAAATACGGTCAGCAGTTGGGCCTTGTTTCTTTGTTTCCATATTAGGCTAATATAATGTGGATGATATGATACAAATATGGTCAACAGTTATCTTCCATTGTCATACTGCCTATATTGTCCTATGAATGTTTGTAATTTGATTCAAAAAAATTATCTCCCTTTGTTTGGATTGTTTCCAAAACCCTGGGAGTTATATCATGTTTTCACTAGCACATAGATGTAGGTCCTAATTATATGCCTCAACCCACTAGAATGTTGGGATTCCCTCATGGACAAACATGAGGAAGAAATTACAGGCTACTTCTATGTGTAAGACCCATCCAAAATTTCCAGCACATAGCAGCACACATGCTACTTCCACACGTTATACCAATTCACCATTGCCGGTCCATAGAAGCTCATGGGCTACTAACCATGCACAATACACATCATTTATATGGGTCACAGTGCTTTTTGTACACCTCGATTATATTCCCCATTATGAACTACATGGACTTTGATCATTTTCCTTTTCAGGAAAGGTACGTAGGAATCCTCACTGAGGTTCATGCCCATTTCCCATCTGTATAAGCCATTTAACGATGTTTCACCCTCATCCCACATGAAATTAAACTATATTCTCAAACTATATGGGTTTTTATCCCTATATTTTAAACAATATTCATAGGAATCCTCCTTGAAGTTCAACCCAATCAATAATAAACTTTGGTGCCCCCTCCTAGGGACGTACCCTCATGATGTGTCATCTTCCCTTTATGGGTCATATCTCTTGGATCCAGCTCTATGAGGAATTATGATCCATACGAATAGATAGCCACAAATAATACCCATAGACAATCAATAATCCTCTATCCAAGATTGTCTCTCTCGTGATGGGATTCTAACAACGCGTAAGCCCCATCATGTCTCCAGTTCATTATCCTTTGTGTACACCCCGATTCTATGCCCCATTCTGAATAATGTGGACATTTATTCCTTGCCATTTGGATATGTAGAAAGCCTCCTTAGGGCTCAATACAATCATTCTTGTCTCATCCTAGTCTCTCCTCTACACCCCTATGTTTCAGGAAGATCATGCTTCAACCAAAGGTTCCATTTCTTTTGGGTCCCATCCATGCATCCATTCTCACGATCCACCTCCTCCTGTGACTCATCTCCCATCTCAAAACTACATTGAATTTGATCCCTACCACCCAGGAAGGGTATGTAGGAAACCCCCTAGTGGTTCAAGTCCAACACCATCCTATTTACATCTGTTTCACAACATTCATCACATCCACATCATTAAATAATCCATCATCCATCCTGATTCTTACCCAAGCCACACATCCTGGTGAGATCATGCCATCCATACATGTTGTCTTAGTGCATAATCCACATTCATCCATATAATTTCTACTCCTAGCAGCACCCAGACCATCTCAATGAATAATCCCCAACCACCCCTTCGAACTACGTGGGTTTTGATCTGTGTCTTCTACACAAGGTACGTAGGATTCCTCTCTGAGGTTGAATCCCAAGAAATGTTAAAACATGGTGTCTACCTCAATGGGGTCGACATCCCTGATCCACCCTTAGTGTTTTCTCGATTATCCTTCACGGTGAGAAATCTTCCATCACTGGGACATGGAATTCTTGGTTCATCCTCATTGGGAATTCTAATTCAAACATATGGTAAACCTTCTAGGTGCTGCCTCCTAGGGATGTGCCTATCTAATCCACTTTTATAAGTGCTATGATCAGTCTGATCCATCTCTGATAGATGTTAACCTCATGGAATAACCCATGTGTAAAAGTGGGAAGATAAGGAAAACCATGGAGACTGGTCTATGTCATATGATAGCCCATGACAGATGTGGGAAGCCTCAAGTTTCTGTGACCATGAGATTCCCTCCTATGAGAAAGAATATAGTTGACCAATATTCACGCATCTAGAGATTACCTAATATACCTGATGTCACAATCTTCTATGAACAAAGGTTAGTTCCCTCTCAAGACCACATTGAATGTCTAACATATGTAGAATAATTAACTGGCGTCCACAATGATATGGCACTAGGAATGAGATTCACATACCATGACTCAAACCAATGAGGGAGACCCATACTAGTTGACGAGCTATATGGAGTAATCTGAAGTATGAGATATAGACATCCCATCATCCCATTTGAATCAAGGAGAAAACATCACTAAAGAAGTGATATATGTCACCCACCTTTGGGAAGTGGGAACATGGGTCTAGAAGCAGCGCGCCGCCATGATGAAGAATGCCCCAACGGAAATCATCTAAAATAGAAGTGGTGGAATCGACATGAATCAATTATGCTTCAGACGGGAGTAGACAAAAGATTTCAGAAAAAATGAGGCATCACTCATGTGAATTCCCTCTTTTTCATGTGTGGGAGGATGAGTAACATTGGAAAAGAAAATAATAGGGGACAACGGCTCCTTTCTGACTCCACCAACATCATTAACCGCATTAGAGGTACCATCCCCATGACTCCATCATGTCCTCTCGAACACCACCACATTCATAGTACACACAGGGGGCACCATCCCCCTGACTCCACCCGCTCATCACTAACTCAACCCCCTCCACAAGCCACACAAGGGAAACCATCCCCCAGACTCCATCGGCTCCTTGCCAACTCCTCCCCCATTACAAGACATGCATGGGGTATCCACCCCCAGACTCCATGAATACTCGCCAACTCCACAACCTTTATAGGACAGGTAGGGGGCACCACCCCCTGACTCCATCATCTCCTCACCAACACTGCTTCGTTTATAGGCCACACAGGGGGAACCATCCCCCGGACTCCATCAGCTCCTCGCTAACTCCGCAGCCTTCCTAGGTCGCACATGGGGAATTATCCCCATGAATCCATCTTCACCTAGCCGAATCCACTGCCTTCATAAGCTATGCAGAGGGAACCATCCCCTGGACTCCATTATCTACTCTCTGACTCCACTACCTTCCCAAGTGACGTAAGTGGAATCCTAAACCAACTTCATCATCTCATCACTGACTCCACCACATTCATAGGTCATGCATGGGGAACCTCCCCCCACAACTCCATTAGATCCCTGATGACTCCCACTCCTTCATTGGCTGAGCAGGGGGGATCATCCCCCCGAATACATTAGATTCTCACCATCTCTACTAGCTTCCTAGGCCACCTAGGTGGAATCTTCCCCGACTCCATCACCTCCTCACATACTCCCCCTCATTCATAGGCCGCACATGGGGAACCATTTTCTCGACTCCATCGGTTACTCACCGACTCTTCCACCTTCACAGACAGCATAGGGGGCATCTGTCTCCTCCCTAAATCCTTTGGCTCCTCTATGAATCCTCTACCTTCATAGGCCACACATGGGGCACCATCCACCTTGACTCCATTGACTTCTCACTAAATCCACCTCCTTCATAGGCCATACAGGGGGAACCATCCTCCCGACTCCATTAGATCTTCACCGACTCCGATGCCTACATGGGTCGCACATGGGAAATCCTCCCCCTAAATTCATCGGCTCCTTGCTGATTACTCCACCTTCAAAGGTCGCACAAGGGACACAATCCCCCAGACTCCATGGGCTCCACACCGACTCTGGAACCATCAAAGTCCATGCATGGGGAATCCTCCCCCAAACTCCATCAGCTCTTTGAAGACTCTCTGCCTTCATAGGCCATGTAGGGGGCATTCAGCCACGAATAAATCATCTCCTCTACGACTCCACCATCGTCATAGGTCATGAAAGGGGAACCATCCCCTACAATCAATCTTCTTCTTATCTCTGTCACATTCCACGTAGGGGGAATCCTCTCCCTGACTCCATCATCTCCTCAATGACTCAATAAACATCATTGGCCCTATAGGGTGCACCATCCCCACTAACTCCATCGGCTCATGACTGACTCTTCTACCTTCACATGCCACATAGGGTGCATCCTCTCCCTGACACTGTTGGATCCTCATTAAATGTTTCATGTTAATAGGCCACGTAGGGGGCACCATTCCCCCTCCCCATATCCATTGGACCCTCACTGACTCCTCCGCCTTATAGGCCATGCAGGGGGCATCTGCCCCAAACTCCATCGGCTCCTCACCAACTTGACCAACATCATAGGCCATAGAGTGGGAACCATCCCCTTGACTCCATGGTCTAATCGCCAACTCCACTTCCTTTATGGGATACATATGGTGAATCCTCCCTCAAATCCATCAGCTCCTCAATGACTCTACCACCCTCACATGCCGCATAGGGGGGCACCCCCCCCCCCCCCCCCCCGACTCCATCGTCTCCTCACCAACTCTACCACCATCATAGGTAGCATAGGGGGAATACTCCCCCATGACTCATTTGGATTTTTGCAGACTTCATCGCCTTTAGAGGCTGCGTAGTGGAATCCTCCCCTAAATATATTGGCTCCTCACCGACTCCGCTTCCTTCATAGGCCACATGTTGGGATCCACACCCCAACACTATTATCTCCTCATAGATTATTCCACCAATAGAGGCCTTGCAGAGGACACTATACCCTTGAATCCATCAGATCATCACTGAATCAGCTACCTTCATAGGACGCACATGGGTAGCATCCCCTAGACTCCATCGTCTTCTCTCCGACTCCACCAACATCAGGGGCCGTGCAGGGGGTATACTCCCTCCAACTCCATTTTCTCCTCAAAGACACCTCCTCCTTCATGGGATGTGTAGGGGGAACCATCCCCCAACTCCATAGACTCCTCACCAACTCCACCGCCTTTAAAATCCACCAATTGGGCACCATCACCTATAATCTATCATCTATTCACTGAATCAATCTCCTTCACAGGCTGTGCAGCGGGTATCCTCCCACTGATTGAATCGGCTCCTCGCAAACTCCTCCTCCTTCCCATGATGTGGAGGGGGAATCCTCTGTCGACTCCATTGGTTACTCATAGACCCCGCTTCCTTCAATGGCTAAACATGCCCCACCCAACTCCATCAGATCCTTTATGACTCTGCTACCTTTACAGGCCGTGTAGGGGGAATCCTCCCCCCATCTCCATTGACTCCTTTTCAACTCTGCTCCCTTCATAGGCCACACATGGCACATCCACCTTCCAATCCCATCATCTCTTCATTGACATCACCACCTTATGAGGCCGCATAGGGGGAATCCTCCCCTAGACTCTATTAGATACTCATGGACTACACCGCATTCACAAGCCACGTAGGGGTAATCCTCCCCCAAACACCTTCGGCACGTCTCCAAATCCACTATCTTCACATGCCACACAAAGGGAATCCTCCCCCGACTCCATAGACTCCTCAACGACTCTTCCACCTTCATAGGACACACTAGGGGCATCCATTCCCTTGAATACATTATCTCATCATAGACTATGACGCCTTAATAGGTTGCGTAGGGGGAATCCATCCCCCAACTCCATCAGCTCCTCGCCGACTTCACTGCCTTCATAGGCCATGCAGGGGGTACCATCCCCCCGAAACAATCAGCCCCTCACCGACTCGACCACCTTCATTGACTACATTGGGGGAATACTCCCCCCAAATCCATCGACTCTTCACCGACTCTGTCACCTTTATAGGCAACGCATGGGGAATCCACACACAACCCAATGATGAAATTAAAACACTATCCTCAGGCACATAGTTCATTCCAATACCCATCATCAATCATTGAAGAGGTCCTCCCCACACTGGAATAATCCACCACATAGGTCCTCCCCATCGTCATTAGTATCCATTGAAGAGGTCCTACCCATACTCTGATCACATGAATAGATGTATTCCTGATGCAGTTACAACAAGACGTCATGGAGTTCCTCCCCGTGTCAAATCCAAACTTTTATCTGAAGATCAGTTACTAGGATCAGTTCGATCATATCTCTACTCTAGTTGATCTACATTATGAGATGACTTTCCAGGTTTCCATGCCGTCTGGGCTCCATCGCCCCGTTATGCTGACGCTCTAGGCCTCCATTCCTTTTGGGCTCAATTGACATGTCATACCAACACTCTAGGCTTCCAAAAATTCTTCTATCTATCACCCCATCATACCGATTCCCCAGTATTCCACCCCTTTTCGGCTGTATCACCCAATCATACCGATGTTCTAGGATTCCATGCCTTCAAGGTTCCATCACCCCATTGGGATGAAGCTCCCAACTTCCCCACATTATAGGATCCATTAAACCGTCGTACCGATGCTCTAAGATTCCATGCCTTCCGGGATACTTCTCCCTATCATATCGACTCTATAGAACTCCATGCCTTATGGGTTCCATCGCACCATCGTACCGATTCTCTAAGCTCTCATCCCTTTTGGGCACCATCACCCCTTCGTACCAACTATTTAGGCTTCCACAACTTCCATGTGACATTTCCCCATCATACCAATTCTCCAGGCTTCCATGTATTATGGGCTCCATTGCCCCATTGTATCGACGCTCTAGGCTTCCATGCATTCCGGGCTCCATCACCCCATCACAGCGATGCTAAAAGCTTCCATGTCATCCTGGCTCTATTACAGCAACATATAGATGCTCTAGGAATCTATACCATCGAGGTATCATCACCCCATAGTATCGATGCTCCAAGATTCCATGCCTTCCAGGTTCCATGGACCCGTTGTACCGACTCTCTAGGATTCCTTAACTTCTAAGATCCATCACCCAATCGTTCTGACACTCTAAGATTTCATGAATTATGGGTTCCATCTCCTCATCATACCGGTATTCTAGGCTTCCACACCTTTAGGGCTCCATCGTAGCATCATACATAAGCTCTATACTTTCAAACCATCTGGGCTCTGTCACCCCTCCAGACTGAGGGAATTCTATCATCCCTACCACCATTGATAAACATTGTGTGATCCACACTTCTACGTTGCATCAACCACATAGGTCTTCCCTATATCTTCAACACTAGATTTTGGAATGTTCACTATGGGATAACATATCTCATGCTTGGAGAACATCCATGCATATGATGGGATAATTTTCGGGTAATCCCATTGTTTGGATCCCCCTTTTCCCTAACCACCAGAATGAGGTAGAGATGAACATCCCTCTATCGACACAATCTGTGTGGTTTTACGTCATAGTTCCATGACATTAAAATTTATAACAATCATGGTATTTGTCACATGACCTAAAACTAAGAGCCATTTTGGTCAAAGCTATGAGTCCCAAAACCACAACAACCATGGTCAAAGCTATATGACCTTTAATGACAACCATTTCTTATCTTTATCACATTAAATTAAACTTTATGATGCATTGTACTCAGTATACGAGGTTAAACTACATTTTTATCATCATCATAACATTTAGTTAAACTGTAGCCTTACCTTGTGTAGATCATAGGATTTCTTAGATACTAAGTTTTATAGGGATTCACGTCCTCATTGCGTGGTGTAAAATTGTGTAATGCCATTTTCTCCAAAATGAGAGAGTGCACTACATTCATCACTAGTATATTACCGTTCCACTCTCAAAAACTACCTCAAAACCCTCATCCTTAAGAAAGGGTTCAACTCCCTCTTTTTGATAGGCCCTATTCATGTGCTCAAATGCATTTTGGAATATCATCTTGAGTGTTGGATTCCAAATGGGCATTCTCCAAATCCATTCCCATGATTCACATCATCCCTTTATTTGGATTTCCATCCTCTTCATGTCTGAAGGGACCCCATAACACCCTAGTTTCATGCCACTTTGGCTCACCTAACATCATGGGGCAACACCCCCAAAAGACATCAGATGACATTTTGAGACAGGTTGTGTTTTTCGAACATGGTCAGCGGTCGACCCTCATTTGTCTATCCATATTCCACATAACACAATATGAATGTTGTGTTACAATCATGGTCCCCATTTATCCTCCATAGTTATGCTACCATCATTGTGATCTAAATATAAGATGTCATGATTCACCTTTTTTATACCTCTCTATGTTTTAGTGGAACACCAACAACCTTGGTATTACCCTTCCATGCATATTTTCACATCGAGTAAGCGGGCCAGTGTCACTGAGATATTCCCACCATGAAATATAAATTCCCTTTTTTGTATGCATCCATTTGTTAGGAAAATCCCATCATTACTCATTGTTTCCCAAACTGAGTATAACTCATTCTGTATTAGTAGTTTTGGTAGGATGTGTACTGATATAGTTGAGCGACACTATTACTCTTCATCATGCATGATGTTAAACCGTTATATCATCCCGTATGATGTTAAACTATTCATATTCATAATGCAAGATATTAAAATGTTATATCATCTTTCATGATGTTAAACAACTCATCTTCATCATGCATGATGGTAAACGGTTATATCATCTTGAATGATGTTAAAACATTCACATTTCTCCCACATGACGTCAAAATTCTATATCATCTAGAATGTGGTTAAACAATTTTTACTCATCCAGCATGACGTTAAACTATTATATCATCCGGCATGACATTAAACTGTTCATATTCTCCCTGCATGATGTTAAATTGTTATATCATTCTTCATGACATGAATCTGTTCATATTAATCCCACATGACATTAAACAATTATATCATCCTACATGTCATTAAATTGTTCATCTTATCCCTACATGATGTTAAACTGTTATATCATCCTACATAACATTAAACTGTTCATATGTGTCCAACAAGATGTTAAATTGTTATATCATCATGTATGGTGTTAAACTTTTCATCTCCATCCCACATGAAATTAAACTATTACACCATCCTACATGATGTTATACTACACATATTTTCCCCAAAAGATGTTAAACTATTAAATCTTCTTTCACGATGTTAAAATATTCATATTCATCCCATATGACTTTAACTTGTTATATCATTGTGCATGAAGTGAAATAATTCACCTTCATCCCGCATGACGGTAAACTAAAAAAGGTGAATATGCCTTACGGTCTAAGTTCTATGACCATAAACTAAGATCCCCCCATTTCCTAGATACATGATAATAAACTATGTTATAATAATTCTTCCTTACCACATTATGTCAAACTGCACATCATTTCTTATCTACATATGGCTTGATTCCTACCCTTGCAGGATATGTAGGAATGTATGAACATTTGGTCACTAGGCCTAGCCCAAACTTCCCCATTTTCGGTCTTACAACATGAAGTCCAATTTTAAAGTGCATGGTGTGGTGTGGAATTACATTTGGTCATCATTCACATTGTGTTTTCTTTATCACACGATGTGCATCTCCTTGGAACCTTTTTCCCCACCATTCTTCTTTACTACATGAAGTTAAACTGCATGAAACCTCTGGAACTATGTTTTGCTTGATTCCCTTCTATATGGGATATTTAGAGACACCCAGACATCCCATCCATGGTCTATATATATCTCCTTTCAACCATCTATCACCAATCCATATAGTTCCCCTAGGGGAACATGGTGTGTGGTCCTCATTCGCATCAGGTTATGCTGATCGCGTTGTGTGCTTCATTTGAGAGTACCTCTACTAGAATTCATTCATAAAACATGACATTAAACCGCATAGGTACATCCATGCTTCATTCACCCCTTGTATTTGATTATCTGTAATCTTTTACATCTGAAAGGATCCCCAGATAGCCTGGTCTTTGGCCACTTTGGCTCACCTACCATCCTTGTATTACGTACTAGAGGATCTCAAATGACAACTTGATACAAGTACAACATTGTGAATATTGTTAGTGGTCAACCTTTAGTTATTATTTCTCATTCTTAGTCACACCATAAGGATATTTTGTATAAAACATGAGAAACATTTATCCTCCATCATTATGCCGCCTCCATTGTGTCCTAAATATCATGATCTTGGATTCAAATTTTTTCCTTTCCTTCTATCCATTCGTATATCTACATATATCAAGTAAGAATATCAGTTTGGTTAGGGTTTTCCATCCTGAAATTTCTCTTCCATTATTTTTTACTCTCGTGCGATGGGAAAATACCAATACCACCACTTATTTCCCACCCAAATCATGGATCATGTGGGATAAAGAAATTTGGTGAGGAAATACCCATGCATAGGATTGCACAATCCCCATGGTCAAAGCACTATGACCTTTCAACTATGTTCTATGTCATCTAGGCCCTATGATGTTAAACTACGCTTCAATACTCGACATTTAAACTATTGTGTCCTTAACACATGATGTTAAACTTCAAGGAATTTACAAACTACGTAAGGCTTGATTCTCCCCTTATAGGATACGTGGTGACTTCCCAATACCTTTTTTCTAGGTCCAATAGTAAGGGTGAAACTCCCCATTTCAGCCCTTTTTAGCCCCAGCTCCCCTTTTTTGAATGTGTGGTGCGGACCACTTTGGTCTTCAGTCGTGTCAGTTTATTTACCACACCACACATCTCTCCTTTGGGGTTCCCATGTCCTCAACACATGACATTAAACTATGACCCTTCCATAAAAAAATTCTATATTCCCCTTGATAATTATGGGATGCTTCAACTTCCTCACCAAAGAGTATTTCCCCCATCAGTGTTGGTCTCTAACCACGCTATATCTCAAGAACTATGTATGGCTTGATTCCTACCCTCATAGGATATGTAAGAACACCCAATCATTTCTCTATCCAGGCTCATCCCTAGGTTCATTAACCACACATTCCCTTTGTCCCGTATCACGGTCCAAACTCTATGACCTTAAACAAGGATCCCTTAGTCTATGTAACATGAATTTAAAATGATGGCCAAGGTCCAGATATTATGACCTTAAACTATGCGCAACATCCTGGTCATATGACTTTAAACTATTTCATATATCATCCTTACCGTATGACGTTAAACTACATATCTATAATCCCCATCCTATGACACTAAACATTGTGCCTTTCTTCTCCACCACAATCCATATTAGGCACTCTCTAGAGAGGTCCTTTCTGGAAGTTGGATTGATCTTAATTCAGAACAATACGCTCACCCAATGTCTATATTCACAGTTGTGTAATTTTAGGAGTGCTGGACTCCGTTATAACAATCCATCACCCCATATTCATGCTTCAAATGACCTCTATTTGGATCCCCATCCTCCTCCATGTTTGAAGGAACCCCCTAACAATCTGGTCCCATGAGGATTTGGCTCACCTACCATCATGGGACAACTTTACAGAAGACATCAGATGACCTTTGAGTTTGGACCCATGTTGCGAACATGGTCAGAAGTTTTCCCCATTTATTTATCATTGTTTTGGGGTAATTATATATGGATATTGTGTTTCAAACATGGTCAAAATTTGTCATCCATTTTTATTACACCCTTGCTATGTTTCGAATTTTGGTTATCGTGATTCAAAATTTTCATTCCCCTTCATTCATATTGGTTCAAATTCACCAGACATTATTCCTCTTGTGTGTTATAGCATGTTGTGAAAAGCATTTCAGCTATACAAAGACCCCAGTTATCTAGTAGGGAAATGGGAGCTGCATGAGAATGGGGAGAAGGAGGGGAGGTAGATAGGGTTAGGAGGGGGTGAAAAAATGGGTAGCATTAGTGTCTAAAAAATATATATATACATATATATTAATAATAATAATAATAATAATAATAAAAATAATAGAAAATTATGAAACCAATAATAAGTATTATTTCTTATCCATTTTTTTTACATAATAATAATAATAATAATATGAATGCCACACAAATAATAATATTAATAATATAAATATCAAAAGGATAATGATAATATTAATAACAACAAAAGAAGTTAATAACAAACTTAATGATAATTAAAATGGAAAATTTATTACATATCATTTAAAATAATAATTATATTTATATCCATTTAATGATAGAGTATTATTACCAAATTATATAAAAATATAATTATCATCTGCGCAATAAAATCCTAATTATTATAATTTAAACATTAACCTTGTCTTATCATTGTTAAATTTCATTTAAATTTATTTTTCAATTAACTTAATTTTATTTATTTTATTTATTAGTTATTTTATCTATCAAAAACCGCTCAGACACTAGGACCGAATGCACGGGCACTGCTAAGGGTACGGTGACCACCCACCAGCTTAGAACCCACCAAAAACATCAAACTTCGAAAAAAATAAAACCAGGACATAACTAAACTTCTTCCAAATGATGAGATACTGAAAAAAAGAATAAAATAAAATAAAAAAGGCACCCAAGGTCAGGGTGTGACAATTCTCCCAACCACAGAAACTTTTTGCCCCAAGAAAGTCACCCAGTCAAATGATGAATCAAACTCGAGTTCAAAACTGAACGAGTCCAACAAAAACATGAAATCGGTGGGACTTTTCACTCTATCAGTTACACCCAACCAACTCTAAGGGAAACTGTAAAGAGAAGATCCATCTGGAAATGAGGAGGGTTATCCCCACCACAAGAACCCAACTAGAACAAGCAACATTGAGACTCTCAATAAGGGATATCTATGGAACTACTAACTTGATCCAAGAGGAAACCTCCACACAGACCAAACCACGAAGAAGGCACGAAAATATTAATGGTGGGTCTCTGCACCATTTAAGAACTTAACAACATAAGACAATTAGCACTGAATGACACAAGAAACCCAGCACAAACTAACCCATGAACTCTCCACGTAAACCAGACCCCCACTACATGTGGTCCCCAATGAAAGACCCTAAATCAACTAGCGGAAAAAACCCCTATTCATTATTTCCCTAGATGCATGCATATCCAAAACAAGAAATCATAAAACAAGAACGGGCCGCCAATGGAGCTAGCCACACAAGATATACAGTCATCTTAAGACTCACAACCATAAAGAGACAAACTTCGATGCTCATATTTGAGGAGGCACAACTACTGGAATTACAAGAAAATAAGATCACCACACATTTTTACAACCAAGGTGGGGTATTAAAAGAAAAAAATACCACAATGAAAAAAGAGACCTCTATACCTCTTATAGCAAAATAGAACCTTCAAAGATGAGGAATCTACCATAGAGGTATTCAAATCGTCTCTATTTTAGCACCGATGACAACAGTTAGACCAAGGTGCCCCATACCCAATGATTCCTGACTGCGTAAAAAGTTTCACTTTGAGACCCATGGTTAAAGCTCTAATGTCTTGAGGAATCTGTTTCCCCAGAGTCAGGAGCTGACATCCTCCGGTCGAGACTTCTTCTGACAATGTCGCTAACAGAACCTCTCTATGTTTCCCAAATTTCCACATTGACGGCAAATCCTCTAAGGATGACGACAAGGAGACTTAAAGTACCCAAACCGGCCACATCGGACCCCACATAAGAGAAACTTTAAATGATTTCATGATGGAACCCCTAGAGAGAAGGGAATAAACCCCTTGAAATGTCTGATGTAAGCCTTCACTATCTGTTGGCCTCACTGGACACTCACGAGATTTCCCACTTTCCTCGCTTTTACCTCCTTAGGTATAAACCATCAGACAGAGGTGGTCTTAAACACCTTCCAAGACATCCCATCATGCAACAACGCTGGGATTTTCTCACACACCAATCCAGAGTTGAACCCTCAATGAACTCTAACCAGCACTGATTCACATAGCTTTGAAAGTTTCCCATAACCTAAAAACACCAATGATTTCACCAAGCTAGTCTGCTACCTCTGATAGATCACGATCACCACAGAATATGGACCACAACTGAAAAGAATTCAATTTCACCACTCTGATAAGAGTCTGGATAGAACAAACAACTATAAGAGAATAACTAGAAACATCTAGGACATTTCTGGGTTGCATACTAAAAACCAAGAGGCACAAATCCGAATCAAAATTCATCATAAATCAAAAATCCCCACCTCAATCAAAAAAAAAAGACCTCAAACTCAAATCACTATTGCAACCACAATTCAATATTTCAAAGCCAAGAGACCAAGAAATGGAATTCCAAACATGAAAAGAGAACAATAAACAATTTATTACCTTTTAATGCATTTAAATTACCTTTTTGAAAACCATTTTTCAGAAAACTAAACAACTTAATTACCCTCCATTGGTATCCCATGGAGTATCGCATATACATATACCATTGTGATATCTCATGCACCCATCCACACATACCACCAATCATCCCCATTCCACATGTACTCCTCTATATTTGTGATTCATCACTTGAATACCAAGGGTCGATTCAAGACACCTTTCATTTTCAAAACAGATCATTCAACATAAAGCAAAAATTCCCAACCAATTGGAAAATGTCACATATCCTTAGAACAATGCATTTCCAAATTCCAAAACATTTTCCAATTCACATTACAAAAAGTGTTAATGAGATCCCAAAACAACTTCCAAAACACCTCTCAATTGTTTCCTTTGAAACCATACATTCAATTAAAAGAAATAAATTTCCATTTCAAAACCACTTTTTGCACTCCAAAACCACATTCTCTTTTGAAAACCCCTTTTTCTATGAACCACTTTTATCTTTGAAATCCACTCAAGTTAGTCAAAACTAATCCCAAACATAACTCACATCAAAACTTCCATAAATAAGGAACCAGTGAATATCCCAACCCGGTAACATGTCTTAGCAAACCATGCTCCGAGCGAGCATCCACAATATAAAGTATCTTTAATAGTGCACTCGGGCTGTACATGGGTCGCTACTCCATTGAAGCTCGCTACGTAACACCAGCTCACTTTTTTTGTCATCCCTCATCCACACCAACTAAGAAAAAGAAAAACTCAAATCTCAGACTACCCCTGTCAACTCATGTCTCGGGACGGGAAAGGGATCATAAAGTCCTTCCTGCACCTACCTCTCAAGTCCCGACACACCTAAACGCCAAGCTACTTGACACCCCAAATAACAAGAGCCTCCTATGATACCATTTTTTCACGAACCAACCCGAGTCGACCTTGAACCGGTCACCATAGTCGGTATGCGACATGGCCCGAGAGGCATTCCCAATCCTCCCAGGCTGGTGACAACCTCCAGAGAATTATTAGAGTACAATTGGGAATGATTTCACCCAATAAAATAAATAAACCAGTGAAAAAGTAGAATAATTCGTGGCAAATAAATGACACGAAAAAGGAAGAACAACCAACAACAGTAAACCAACCGAAACACGACCAAAACTCCTCGCGAATTCAAGAGTCACTGACCAGTCCACATCCAACTCTCATCAACAGCGAGCATTCTCATGTCAAACCTGAAACAAAACTAAAAACTAGAAAACACGATAGGCATGAGTATTAAAACTGAATAGGTGTTCCCACGAAACTATTACCAATACACTACCTTTAAATAACTAAATTTACTAATTCCAGGGTTGAACTGAATTATACAAAATATGGGTTTCCACACACACACATCCATTTCAAAGACAAGTAACAGTCCATTGACCATTTTAATTTAAAAACAAGTTTAATGTTTGAAAGGAATAGGTGCATTTCATTTTAAAACATTTTTGAAAAAATTTTAGAAATCCAAATTTTTATTGTTAGTCAAATGGAAAACCACCCACAATACACAAAACACACTAAGGGCAATGGAAAAGAAGTTCACACATGGGCCAACAACCGAACTATACCTCTCAATCATCTGCCACATAAAAATAAACACTAAAGAAAACAAGGGTCAAACCTATGAGCTCATGGACAATCCAGAACGTACTATACATGGGACTCATCCTGAAGGAATGCCTACTATCGATTACATCATAACGCCCAAATGCCTGGTGTTTCCCTATATGGCCTGACTGAGGGGACCAATCCCCTAGAAGAGTGTAATACATACCAAGGGCCACTGGCCAGTGTATAATCAAAACTAGTGCAACAATCATTCTCAAAATATTCACTCACTATTCCAAGTTCCCATGTCAATATGTATAATAAAAAGGCAATGTGTGAGTTAACAAAGTCAATCACATCGAAAAAAAATCACACACAAATCATGCTGTCAACATACACCAAATATCATCTTTGAGTCACCCCAAATAAAGTTTTCCAAAATAATTTATTTTATTAAAGTTCCAAACAGGCATTCACCAATTTTAAGGAAAATCCTCATTTTTCAAGAGAACCAAAACACTTGTTCGCACATCAAAATAAATCATTTTCAATTAACCGGAACTACATTTAGAATTCTGGGAATTATGTTTAAAGTCCAAATAGGCATTATTTCACTACTGGGTGTCCGTTCATCAAGAAAATTTTGCAAGTGTCTTGTATAAAATAAAAAAGCTCTTTTTACACCAAATAAACATTTAAAAATTAATTATCTTATATTATTTCTCATTTTTTATAATTAATAAAATATCGTGCAATTAATAAATTATAAATCTAAAGGCGGGTGTAGTGGGGGACCTACCTCGACTCACAGCTCGATTACAATGATGCGACATGTCTCACTCTTTCACACAAGAACGCGCAACCGGTTAACCGTGGTATCGTTGACTTTCTCTGCTAACATTCAAAAACAATTACAGGAACAATTAAAACCCAGAAGCATATACTTTGAATAATTCAAATGAATAAGTAGCGTAAAAAGTCACCTCAATAACAGAGCAGGAGAAACACGGTGAACCCAAACCGCCCGCCTTCGGCGGCGGCGTTCGTCTCCTTCCCTATTGCGAATCAGGCACGCGGCTAGTCACGTGAGCAGAGGTGACACAAGAGCCTACGGTGCCGGTCACTCCACCATGGAAGGCCAACAAGGGGGGTGCGGGGTGCCGAATAAGTCATCGGTAGGGGGGTGCATGACTGGGAAGGGTGTGCGACTGGTCGGATGGTGCATGACAGGTCGAATGGCACGCGACCGGAGGGCACCAGCTGGTCGAAGCTACACGGCCGCTAGAAAGAGGTCCCACAGGTTAGGGGAACTGCAGATGGTCTACCGAAATAAAGTGGGTTGTAACATTGCGGCTAGTAATGTTGGTGTCGGAGGGTGCTCTAGGAGCCGCCAAGGGAGCTGCGCTGCTGCTTTCCAGACAATGTGTTGGATGGAGGTCAGGAAGCCGATGCAGATCAAAGGATAGGAGGCCAAACGACGTTGTCAAGGGACTCGACCAGACTAGAGGTGGTGCGCGGCAGATCAAACGACGCTGGTGAGGGCTCGGTCGGACGAAAGGTGGTGCGATGGAATGGTCCGCATAGCTAGACAGAGGCGGGGAGGCGACTGTGGCTAGACATGGGTTCAAAAACGGAGTTGCGGTGGTCAGACAGTGCAGGGAGGTGGATCAAGGGAGGGCGGCGTCCCCAGGAGCAGGAGATCGCGGGGTCTTCATGTGGGTGTGCATCGTGCAGGAGGAAGAGGGGCTACGGGTTCGCTGCAGGTCAGCGGGTGCAGGGGCGCCGGGCAGTGGCGGTACGAGGTGAGGGCAACAGGGAGGTATGGGGTACGTGAGGTCAGGTGTGCAGAGGGCAAGGCCGGGGTCGGTATGGACCTACAGGGGAGGGATATGGGAGAAAGGTGCTACGTGCGTGAGGCCGGGTGTTCGGAGGGCGAGGCTGAGGTCGGCAGGGACCTGCAGGGGAGGGCGACGAGTTCAGGGTGCTGTATGCGTGAGGCTGGGTCTGCGGAGGGTGATGTCGGGCTCATCAGGGGCCTGTAGGGGAGGGCGATGGGTGCAGGTTGCTCCATGCATGAGGTCGGGTATGCGGAGGGCGAGGTCAGGGTCAGCAGTGACCTACAAGGGAGGGCGGTTGGAGAAGGGTGCTGCAGAGGGGGTCGCCGCCTTGGGAGAGCAACGGGATCCAGCGAGGAAAGGGGAGCTGCATGAGAGAGGGGAGAATGAGGGGAGGCGGCTAGGGTTAGGAGGGGGTGTAGGAATGGGAAGCATTAGAGTCTAAAAAAATATATACATATATATAATAATAATAATAAAACTAATAAATATTAATAAAACCAATAATAATAATTATTTCTTATCCATATTATTTTACGTATTAATATTAAAAATAATATCAATGTTACACAAATAATAATATTAAAAATATTAATATCAAAAGGATAATAATAATATTAATAACAACAAAAGAAGTTAATAAAAAAAATTAATGATAATTAACATGTCAATTTTATTGCGTTTCATTTTAAATAATAATTATATTTTTAGAAATTTAATGATAATAGTATTATTACCAAATTAAATAAAAATAAATTTATCATTTGTGCAATAAAATTATTATTATTATAATTTAAACATTAACCTTGTCTTATTGTTATAAAATTTCATTTAACTTTCTTTTTCAATTAACTAAAATTTATTTATTTCATTTATTATTTATTTGAACTATCAAAAAACGCAGAGACACCAGGACCGAACGCATGGGCACCGCTAATGGTACGGTGACCACACCCCAGCTCAAAACCCACCAAAAATAGAAAACATCAAAAAAATGAAACAGAGACTCAACCAAATTTCGTCCAAAAGACGTGAGACAAGAAAAAAAAGAATAAAATAAAATAAAAAAGGCACCCAAGTTTAGGGTGTGACACTATGAGAGGAAGAAGTACGTTGATACCCATAGGAAATGGTGGCAAATCTAATTCTGTGAACAAGAGCAAGAGGGACACCTAGTTACAGGGTGGGAGCATGAATCAAAATCAAACGGTTGGATCAGTGACCCTTCCACCATAACCCAAGAAAAAAGAAGGATGTTTCCAATATGGTTCATTTTAATATATAAAGAAATAGTGTACAACATAACCTAGAGCATGTCAAAACTATAACTATTTGGGAAATATTTAGTGTTATTATCATAGTACTACGAGGTCGGGTTCTTGGGACAATTATCATGTGTCAGAGATATCATATTCTTCGACGGGTTGAGGAAACTTGAATAAATCTCATCAATAGAAAAGATCTATCAAAGTTGATTCTAGGAATACCATGATTCCTTAAGAATGGTATTCTAAGTAGGGAAACAAAGAGTATAGTGTTGTGAGAAAGAAATTATACAGAGCTGAGCAGGTGATTATGGATGATCCATCTAGTCCATCTATAGTGAAAGGTATGATTCTATTTAATTCAACACATATGAAAGTGTTGTTGGATACATGTTCATCACATTCATTTTTTTCATCTCATGTAGTCAATTTGATGATTTTTTAACTTGTGATGATTTACTCTATGATAAAACATTAAACTCATCTTAGGCAAAGAGAATGTAGATACTTTCTCTATATAGAATGTTCTATAATTGTTTATAGAGCTCAAATAAAATGGGATTTCTCTATGCTAGAGTTGGATGTCTATGAAATAATCCTTAGTATGGATTGGTTATCAACATTCAAGGCTCACATCGACTGTTATAGAAGAATTTTTCATTTTACGTTTGATGATGGCATCAGAGAAAAGAATGTGAAAATATGTGAAACATGCTTATTGCCCCCATAAATGGGAAAAATCTCTTAACAGTTGGTAGTTTTGACTATGGAATTGGAGGAAGAGATCGTGAGTAAGATTTTCCTGGAATTCATTGATCAATTTCAAGATTTGTTTCCTAAAAACTTTACAGGGTTACAACCTGTAAAGAATGTAGATTTTACATCTAATATCCTTCTAGTGAACATTTCTATTTCCCTGAAATCTTATTGGATTTCACCAAATTAATTAAGGGAGTTTAAAGTTCATTTGGAAGAGTGGTGAATTAAGGGTTTAGGTCATCCTAACACATATCAATGTGTAGCACCAATATTGTTTAATAAGAAAGAAGATTGAACTATAATTATATGTGTGGATTATCGTAAGATTAATCAAGATATAATAAATAATCATTATCCTCTTCCATAAATTTATGATCTATTTTATCAATTGAGGGGACCTATATTGACATGTGATCAGGATATCACCAATTGTGGGTTCGAAAGGAGGATATTCAAATGGAAGCTTTTGGAGACAGATATGAACATTATGAATGTATGGTAATTAAATTTTTTATTATGAATAAACCATTGGTATTTATGGAATTGATGAATCAGATATTTCATAAATATCTATATTCCTTTTATCGTGGTGTTTCATAATGATATATTAATGTATTAAAAGACATGGTCTGAGCGTGACCAACACTCGGTGAAAGTATTGAGAATCATGAGAGATCATCATTCATATTCCAAATTATCATAGTGAGATTTTTGGATACAAGAGGTTTTATTTATTTTCAACGTAATTTCTCAAATATGTGTTTTAGTGGATATAAAGAAGATTGAAGTCGTTATCTGTTGGCAACGACTAAAGAAAGTCATTGAGATATGAAGTTTTCCTGATCTCTCTTGTTATTACTGATGCTTTGTTCATGATTTCTCACATATCTCTTTCCCTATGATAGATTTGGAGAAGAATAATTTTATATTCCAATGGTAAGAGAAGTTAAATGAGTCTTTTAAAGAGTTTAAAGTTCATCTTACATCAGCATGTATCTTGGGTTTTTGGAAATCAGGACAAGGGTACATGGTGTATTGTGCTTATTTGGGATATTTATGGATTAATTAAATTAATGTTGAATGAGAATAACTACCCAACACATGATTTATAATTATCCCCAGTCGTCCATGACTTGATAACCTAGCATCGTTACCACTTTGGTGAGAAATTTAACTTTTTATGGATCGTAAGAGCCTAAAAAATATTCCCTAAACAAAAATATTTAAATCTAAGACAATGAATATGGATAGGGTATCTCAAAATGTTCAACAATGAATTGATGTATACAAAGGGAATTGAAATATGTTTGTAGGTGAAATAAGGGGGAAGTGATATACGTAGTTAGAAAAGAGGCTTTAGATGAGTGGTAGTTGATATCTGTTTTAGATGACTTGACTTTAGAATGTGATGATTGAGGTTATGTTGTAGTTTTCTTTCCCATTTCCTTGATTCCTAATCTGGTGAAGACGGTTAAAGAGGCACAAATATCTGATTCAGAATGTGTTGTGATGATTTCAAAACTAAATGGTGGGGAGGATATTGTGGGATGTATATTGGGTGAAAGTTTAATGTTGTTGTTTACAAATCAAACAGTCATACCTACGTCTTGTCAGGAACAAATTCTTCATGAATACTTCCATTTGAGATGGTTTGTTCATCCTTGAATATAGAAGATGTATAAGGCATTGAAAATGTATTTTCTATGGGCCGACATGAATATATATGTTATTGAGTTTTTTTCAAGATAATTAACTTATTAGAATGTTACGGTGGACAATTAGTGACCAGTATGTATGTCATAGTCTTTACCTATCCCTGTTTGGAAATGAGATAAGATAGATACAATATTTGTAACAGGTCTTACAATAACGGTTCAGAAACACGATTCCATACGGGTGATTTTCAAACGTCTCACAAAGTGTACCCATTTCATTTCTATTTGTTAAACTAATACGGTGTATATTTTTCCAAAATCTATATCTGGGAAGAGGTAAATAGGTATGGCATACCAGTTTCGATGGTGTCAGAAAGATATTTGAGGTTCAAATCTTATTTCTAGAAATCCTTGAAATAATATCTTGAGACATAGATGAAAATCAGTACGACGGATCATCCTCATATAGATGACCAATCCAAAAGGAGGATTCAAATGTTGGAAAAAAAGATATAGGCTTGTGTAATGGATTTTGGAGCCTTATGGTAAGAGCATGTTCCATTAGTGGAGTTCTTGTATAACAACAACTATCAGTACTCAATTAATGCATCTCATTTAGAAGTATTTATGTGTTTCCTTGTCATTATCCACTTTATGGGGTGGAAACAGGTGACACATCACAATCTTAGCAATTTATTTTCCAAGAAACAATGGAGAAGATTTAGTTGGTCAGAAAAATTATGGAGACAGGTAAGGGTCATCATAAATAATAAGCGGATCATCGTTGATGTTAATTATCATTCACGGTGAGTGATCATGTGTTCTTGATGATCTCTAAAAGGCTTGGACATTGTAATATTTGGAAGTATGGTTATTTATCTTCTCAATACATAGTCCCTTTCAAAATATTTTAACGATTTGGAGGGGTGGAATATCATCGGGCATTTCCACCTAGTTTTAGTGTAGTGCATAATTTGTTGCATATATCTCAGTTAAAAATGTTTCAACCTAGTACTAAACATGTGATAATATGGGATCTTTTTGACCAAAAATCTCATTCTTAATTGGTACGTATCCCGGTGTGGATTGTCGATAGGTAGGAGAAGATCTTGCCTGAAAAATCATTAGTCTAGTACATGTTTTATGAAAAATGGTAAGATTCATGAAGAGACATGGAAATGTGAGAGGGAAATGAAAGTGAAATGGTTGCAACCCTTTCATGGATGAAATGGGTTTCTACTTTATAAGGATGGAATGATTAATGGTTTGTAGAATATAGCATCCCTATATTCTTGTAAGAAACCCATTAATTATGATTTTTGAGAATTTAATGTATCTAGGTTATGTTTGGAAGGGTTTGGATAAAATTTCGTGTTTTTGGTGGATTTTAATTAATTTCATGGTTCATTCAAGGGATGGAAAACCATGAAATAAAAAATTGAAACCATGCATAGTGAGACAGGGTAAAAGGGGTGGTGCACGTGTGGTGCACGGTTTTCAAAAACCATGCATCCACTAATTAAAAACACTACATTTTTTAAAATGGATTTGGTCATTTTAATGTAGTGGCTTCGACATGGTTGGCTCATGGTTTAGAGACCATGGTATATATATGTGCAAGGTTCAACCTTGATGTAATGGATAATAGATGGTTGGCACATGTTTTTCCTAACCATGTGACTAAACCATGCGTGACAAGAAATAAATTCCTTAAAAAGTGGATATCACTCATTTCACCAGTACCTCACTAATTTTCATTCAATGAATCACTAACATGGTATTTTTCTCACTAAAATGTAAAGGAAGGATCTTCCATCGATCAATAGGTAATCCAAAGGCTTCCATTGGAGACTAGAAGCATATTTCTCACGATAAGTGATCATTCATGGTCATTCTAGATGTTTTCATAGATCTATATCACCCTATCTATCAGTTTCATAGATCTACACCTGACTTCGGTAGATCTAAGGTTTTGGATGAAAAATATGTTTTGATATGGTCTTTCTGTTAATAATGGAAGAGATCTAAGGTAGGTTATTTTAAATTTAACCTTATTTCATGAATGTTATTTATGTCACATTAACTTTCCGCAATAAAACATGATGTAGGTGTATTCAATCTCAACATATCTATTATAAAACATGAAGGATTTGTTTAAAATTTATTTATTTGATTGAAATTGATTATTAATTTTCTATGAAATATTAATTGAAACCCTATTGAGTGTTGGTTTGTGAATATTGTGAAATTTGGGGAGTTTTTGGAAAGTGTTTTGATAACATGATTTTAAAATTTTGATTTAAAAATATTTTCTATTTTTTCTACAAGTAATAATGGATTTCAATAAAACATTATGATTTATTATTGAAATGGTTTCAACACACTTGGACTTGGATTTGGTTAGAATGGTTTTGTGTAATGTGTTCATATTCATTAGGATGGATTAGGGAATAAAGTACCCCTTCAAAATGTTTGGACGAATATAGAAGTGAAGTACCCTGACCAAATTGGTCCACTAAGTGATGAATTAGTGTAAGGATAACTCATCACGTTCAATTGTATTGGGGTCCATGGTTTTCATGGATGGTTGGATGTATTGTGGTGTGTAAAGGAATGGTTTATTCCAAAATAGAATGTTAAATGATTTAAACTATTTTTTATGTTCTTTCCTTGGAAAGATTTTTTGATGTGAAGTAAACATCATTGATATAAGTTGTGAAATTATTTTAATTGTGCTTTATATAATTTTTTTACATAATGTGCTAATAATTTCTATCATAGTGGACTGTGTTGTGAAGTCATGAGGTATAATATAATGAGTTTTAGTACTCACCCCTTCTTTGGTACATTGGTGATTTTAGATATATCATCTATTGGGATATAAGAAAACGTAATGTGTCACACATCTCTAGAACTAATTCAGGATACTTTGTTAGTTTAGTGGATTTAGATCTTGTAGTAAGAGGAGATTCATAGTCACTCAGTTATCTTTCAGTTTTGGTAGATTTTTCTTAGTTTGTTTACCCTGAAGTTAGTTTTTCTTCCTCTGTGGAACTTTTTGGTTGGATTTTATATAAATGAAATTTTTGAGTTGTCTTTCATTTTTATCATGCATCATGTAGTGTTTTATTTGGTTATGGTTTGGTGTTTTTTTGTTTATATTCAAAGGAAAAATCATCACATTTTTTTAAATTAATCCCTTGACATTTATTGAAATCCTTTCGTGTATTGGGGATGTCTATTAATGCCAAGTGGAATTCCTCCAACCTTATCAAGACAATGAGAAGGGGTGGGATGTTACACACTCTCTTAATCAGAGTATACCTTTTAATCTAACCCCTAATGGTGTGTCAAAAGTCATAACACCACCGAACTACACTATCGTTAGGCTCAGACATCCCATAATTTCAAAATATAGGAAAGAGTGTGATGCACCTATATCAAAGATAAAAGAAAATAATATATACACATCTTGAATAGTTCCTCTAACCATAGATGGCCATGGAATCTTCTCATCTGTTATACAATTTACTTCATAGATATAAAATGTAATTCGGTCCTAAGATACAACTTGATTGACATGAGAATATACACTCTGTTGTCAATGAGCCTCTGAAGCATGACTACCTTGACCTCAAACACCTCCTCAGTTTGTATGTCCCGTAGAATACCAAATATCATCCTGACATGCAATGGCTGATCAGGCCCTAGAAAGAGGTGTCAGAGCATATCCCCATTCACTGGACATTGGGAGACAAAAATCATAAAAAACAATAGTGAGGAAGAATCACACCACAATCCTAACATTATACTGAGTTTCCCATGCACTAAGACTTTTTTTATTCGGTCCCACCTCACTAGTGACAAACTTTAAAGCTCTCATTGCATGCCACAAGGATGTTATTTCCCCCGTATGTACCCTCCAAACAACATTTCATTCCAATGAGTAAACCAATTCCCTACATATAATTTAATAGAACTACCTCATATTTTTGGATTTCATATGGTTATAATTGAGGATTATGGCCTAGTTTACTACTCTAAAATGGTGGTCATCCATAAAATGTTTAAATATGATCAAACTGAATATTTGAGCCCATCATGAAACAGTATCATAGTATTCAAATATTCACCCGCATATAGAAAGCATACTTTACCATCCAACCAACATATGGTAGAGTCAGATAACATATAGGTTGCGTGCATGACCATCCCACCAACGTATGGACATACCACCAATGTATGGCATAGTCACATAGTATATTGGTAGCATACATGACCATCTAACCAATGTAAGGAAATACCACAAACATATGGTGGAGTCACCTAGCATATAATTATCATTCTTGACCATCAAATCTAGGGGAATATCAATAATCTTGACAATAGGTAACATGGTATCTATCTATGACTCAGAATCCTGAGGACTGCCATCCTCTGAGATGGTGGGAGGATGTTACAGGTAGAATTTATGTGGAAGCTATTCCATGGTTGGGGTAGGTCGATAAGCACCATGGACTAATTTCATATAATGGAATAATGTGTCTCAAATATGAGCATCGACGCCTATGGAAATATATGTAGGAGGTTCCTTATGTGGTACTTTAGGAGGTATCAAAAGTTTCTCAGGGACCACACCACTAAATTGTTGTTATCACCACCCTCCTCGCATTCGATGTGATGAAATCCGAGTTCCATAACACTACAATTTCCGATCATAGACCTCATATTGAATTTATAACTGACATGAAAAGTGATAACATGGAAGAAATAACACAAGAAATTTATATTAAAAAGTGAAAACCCACAACCGACTCCTAGGTCTAGGTCTAGGTTATTAGCAATTGTCTCATAATGATCATATGAGACATAGTATACTACCTCGTACTATAGTCGGGTCAAAGGCAAGGTCCGAAAAGGTACGACAGATGTTCTAGCATACTGAGTTTAAAATGAAAGGTATAGAGGAAAACGACCATTACTTTAAATTTTTAAGACCCATTTAGGGTAAACATTTCTAATTTAAAACATCAATTTATTGATATTTTTCCTTATTTATTTTCATTATTGATGTATCAGTCCATTTAACCAAATCTCCAATTCCAAAAATTATAATATCCCAAACTCTTTATAAATATAAATCGACTAGAAAAATAACATCATTCTATCCTTTATGTCTATTATCAGAATGTAACGGTACATGTTAAGTGATTTTATTGGGTCATTTTCCATTCTTAATTTATAGAAGTACATTCTTATTAAATTTACATTAGAATTCAACAATTAGACTTATTAATGTGGAATAATAGGTTAATTAATGTGTCATTATAAATCAATTCACATTGATAATTTTAGATTGATGTAAGAACATTAATTAATCCATTTATGTCATTGCTGTATGAAACACTATCACACTGCAACTCATAATAGTTATGGGACCAAAAAATCACATGGAACTACATTAATAAAGTAAAAAAATTAGATATTCCATATAATAATGAGTCACATTTTATATCCTATGGGGTGTTGTATGATGCATGTAATATTTTATACACCCAAATATCATTGGGCTAGGGTATTTGAACATGTAGTAAAAACATCAATGATATTAACAACATAAAACAATTTCATCAACCAATATTGAAATAAAAAAAATGTAATATGCACAAACTTTAACAGTAATAACCCATCCAAGGTAATTTGGGTTTCCATTATATGTGGGGTTAAAGAATTCTAAATACATGATCATTACCAAATTTTATTTATTTCAAGTCTCCTGTCTAAATCCAATAAATATGAAAATTAATAACAAATCTGAAACCACATTATAGAATACAACCCTGAATTTTACATAATGGTGACCCAATAAGGTGGTCACAAGACCTCATGAATGCATTTTCATATACAAAAAAATTCAGAAAACTTGTGAGGGCTTAGGCGGTGCCTGTAGAGAGACTATTCCCTCATATATTTGAGTGAACCACATCAGCAAACATTGAATAAGAAAAATAGAAAACATACACTATATCAATAGGGCCAGTAACCCATTGTAGCAGAATCAGTAATATAGAACACACAATAGAATAATAATAAATTGTTGGAAGATAAGTGATTAATAGATATAAATCATAATGATGATGATCATTTCATTTAGCAGAATAAAAACAAGGTATAAGGGATATAAGGTAGACAATCATATAAAACATGCTATAAAAAATTCAAAAATGCCAACAATAACCACTACTAGTATCTGGATAATAGTATCAGTCCCATGTTCTTGTTCTCTATCCTAATAATTGGAATCATACATTGGAAACTCGTCTATTCCCTTTTTCAATACTTATACCCATAAAGTCTTCTCGGGTATTAAAGGAGACCCAAGAAGAGTGTGGGATATAATTATTAAACCACAACCAAAATTACCTATTTCAATCCAGTATATTCATATAAATTGAAGAGTGTGAAAATAATTAGTAAATACACGATAATAAATAAATAAGTTATACGAGATCTGGTTCCACTTAAGACACCCATCCAACTCTTCCTGCTTCGGGCTAAGAAAAATATCTATGAACTGAGGAAACCCACACAATTATGAAATGTGGTAAGAGATACTATAAAAAAATTATCAATTAATTATACCATCTTTATGAATGTGATTTGTCTTTGTGGGGAACTCCTAGTAGTTTAAAGTACAAATTTGTATTCTATAATTTAATTTTCATCATTGAAAATTATTTAGAGACACCCTTATCTCGTCCATGTAATTTCTAGAATAATCAATGTATCTATAAATGGTCTCTATATATTTTTGATTCCATGTGAGTCTATACATGGAGACCCAGGAATGAGATCCCAACTGTCACTTCTGGAATATTGTGAAAAAATAGAAAACCACCATGTCCGTCCCTATTGTCTCAATTATGGGTTCAAACCACTCTTGTGGAAAGGTATAACCATATCACCACAGAGACCATCCATGGGTTTTCGCCTATGGAACTAGTGTCACTCATATAGAGGTATAAAAGTAAAATGTGTAGCGAGTTCATCCTAGGGATAGCTGGTGTCACCCCCAGATCATTGAAAAATTCATTACAAAAATAACCAAGGAATAATGGGATCGAATAAGGTGCCCATAAGTTGGTACCCTTGTATCACCCTCAGCATAAAGGTATAAATTACTAAAAATAACCCATTACAAAAGGAAAATATTCATTAAGGGATCAAATTGGATATCTCGTTATTTATTTACGACATGACATTTAGGGGCCTATTTTATTTACAAATTATTCTAAACAATTCAATTTATTCATCAATGGAATCTATTATAGGGGAAATAAAACTCATGTGGTGTTTGAAAATTCAAAAATTTGGAGGTAGTCTATCAATGATTTTACATACCCAAAGGGGTGTCTTAGGGAAATGAGGTAAACCTCATATGTGATTAGCCACTAACAAAAATCATATTAAAAATTTTAAACAATTTAAAATAATTTATTTAACACATTTGGAGGCATCATATGAAAGGTATGACACAAGGCACAATGGCGCATGATATAAATTCATCAAAAAATAGGGAAAGAAACTAGAGTGGATTCCTTCGTCTCATAGAATTACACTTATCCATTTTCAACCATTGAATCAATCTATAATGATATTTATTGGGGAAATAATCAAATTCCCTAAAAATGGGGGAAATGAGGTCACACATAAATAGTGAAAAAGATATGAATAGAAAAAAATAGAAGAAAGATAATTAAAGATCATAACTCAAGATTTTGATAGCATTCAATGATAAATGATTGGAGTCAGGATGGAGGAGGGTTCAAATCCCCAAGAGGAGGAAGGGAAGATCCTCAAGTGTGAGATGTGGATAAAAAAAGATAGATAAGAAATGTGGGTAGATATATTGGTGGGGGGGGGGGGTAATTTCCCCATTAATTACTTGGCCACATGGTTTGGATGCATGGTCTTCCAAACCCTGCACCAATCATGCACCCAGTTATGCTCAAAGTGCACCTCAAATGGGCTAGGTGAATGGTTTGGTAAATTGTGTTCTAGACATGTGGAAGGACTGTATCAATGGGTGGGGGGAGATCGACAACCCACATTAAAAAGTCACTATTATATATAAATGAAAATAATCATACCACCCCTGCATCTTTCATCACAACCCTTCATGGTTAGGGAATCTATGCGGGCTGGGATGCACAATTTATTAAAACTATGTGGCCTTGGTGGTTTGGGTACTGAACATTCCATGTACACCCCCATGACCTCCTAGAATCCATTATGAAACATTATAATGGTTTTAACAAGGAATATTAAATTTAATAAAAATGGACTGTGCCATTGAGAAAAGTTGAGAAATTATAGATAACGCACATAAGTGATATAGTATTCCGAAACTGATGATTCAATTAACCTTACATTCTAGATAGATGAATAGACCAGAAGTTAACCTAACATGTCTTGTATATTTTTTTCAAAGGTAATAATATATTTATGATCCTTCTTCTTTTACTCAAGTAATTACTTCTATATTTTTAAAAGAAAAGTATGATGAAGGTATTTAATGAAAAATAATCTATTAAACTCATCCCACTCTATAGATTAAAATTCATCCCATTTCCTCATGTTCAAAACATTCTTCCACTATTAATCTATTTCAACTTACAAATGATAATTAGAAAAGGTAAATTTCTATTTTTTGGAATATTGGATCATTAAAAATATATTTTTAGTGGTATGGATAAATTTCTCAACAACCAGTGGATCAGAGGACTCACTATATGATGGTAGGTTTTACCTCCCGAAAGAATCTATAGAACATTACCCCATAGTTTTTATATTCAGAATCTCATAATGATTCCAATATTGAGAATGTTTTATAACCATTGTAAATATATTTCAAATTCATCTTCAATAATTTTTTCTATCTTAAGAGGATAATCATCGGATTTTCCATTTCATTTAGCATTAACATGATTCCATTAGGTTCTATACATTGAATAAAAAAATCATTGTCTGAGAAACAACATCAATAGTGGGAACCACATAAGTGTGTTAATATTTTTTTTGAATATCTAAATAATGATACCTTCTATTATATCATATACATATTAGGTTTTACAGTCGTTATCCATCATCAATACAAAACTATAGTATATTATCCTGTATATAGAATTGTCTATAGGGTTCTTACTAAATACTTCTCGTCCATGTTTCCAATACAAACTAAATTTCCCTCTAATACCAATTATAACAACACATATTTTCCTTATATATTACATATTATTAGATGAATATTAATTAGTTAACATAACGATCTACATTATAATCACATAGGTCTTGTAGATCCTAAAACATGGAAACATAGCAAAAATGTTGATAGGATATCTACATTGTCTCAAACATAGTTCTTTATAAATTTCACACTTCTTAGAAATATCATACGTAATACTTTTTTAATAACTTGGGTAAAGAAAACTTAATAATGGGTGGGATCAAACTCTTATTAAGGGAAAAAAGGGATACATCATATATTACAAATGTATATCACGATAAAATGGTATTAGAACATGTTCCTAGAATTTTAAAACCATACCCATTATATGAAATATCATAATCTTGAGTCATGGAAAAAATTATTGGAGTTTATAAGATTTTAATCATAATGTAATGAAGGAATATATGTTTTGAGAACATGAAATTGGAATAAGAGAAACATTTAGGGAATGCACCTAAGAATAGAAACTAGTTTACTTAGTAGTAAAATCTCACTGCAAGACTTTCACAGTGGATTAGTTTCTCTCTCTATTGAATCCTAGTAGTTACAGATTACTCTCAAGACTATCACCATGGATAGTGTACATCATGAATTTGGTTCAATTTATATTCGATTTTGGTTTATCTAATAAGGTATCCATCTTTCTCTAATTCATTAGAGGGCTATATATTTATAGTCCAACCTATCACATAATAAAAATCACACAGATTTATCCCTAAAGATTATGAATCATTCATTATATCATAACCCATCAAAATTTTGTGGGTTACATAAAAATTTATAATATTATGACCTGTGAAAATGAATGGGGTTTCAAAAACATTTCCTCAATTCATCAAATAATAACACATGAAAAAGTAACGGGTTTCATAAAAATATCATCATCATACTCAGAAACCATGTATAAAAATAATAAGGATTAAATCATTTGATGGTATCCCATATAGAGAAAAAGTAAGATCAAGGTATGTCATCTTAGTTGAAATTCCATTAAAAGCTCACATAGAATTATGCTGATGAAAAAAAATTCACATTGAAAGAACTTCTTTAAATTCTAAAAATTACCCAAATATAATGGAAAACAGATTCATTGGAAAGAACCATAGAAATATATAAATGAATATTTGGGGTATTAAGAGGACATAAATGTGGTAAATTCAATTGATATCATATAATTAATAGAAAAAATTCCATTCCTACCATGGAAAAAAGTCCAAAGAAACCTCATTTGGAAAATAAAAGTATGTTTCCTTTTAAAACATTTTAAATTAGTTAAATCAAAAGAAAAATTATTTTAAAAAATAAATGAATAATATTACATAAAATATTGTAAAATTTTTATAAAGCATGGATATGGATGAAAATTGATTTTCTAATAAGAAAATAAATAAAATTATATTTCCATAAAATATATTCAAATAGTATCTTGAGTTCATAAATAATAGTAAAATTAATGGAAATAATGTATTATCATGAAATTATTCGATTACATGAAAATAAAATGGATTTAACTAATAAGGATCATATAATTTTCTCACTGGTAATTCAAGTATAAGAAATCATGATTAAATAATTATTGAAACATAAATCCCTTTCCTTGAGCTCAAATTGATTTCAATTCTCTATATCCCGTAGTATACAAAATTTAAATTTATTATTATTCTATAATAAAATAATATAATTACTTAGATAATCATATATGATACCTTTATAACAATTCTAAACTAACTTATCCATAATTCCTCATTAAAATCCTCATTTATATGTGTGAAATATTTTGTGTTTTTCAAAAGAATTCTAGTTTGGTGGTTCCTATCCTTGTACATTGACCATTGGTAAATCATGTCTATGATGTTCACAATTATATATACATATATATATATCATATATTTTCATTATATATATATATATATATATTCATACATAAATGTTATAGATATAAAAATGAGTTACACCGTTTGTGGAGATGGGGGGTCATGCATACACATGATCATTGTTTTGACCATTGAATAAATGAGAAAAAAAGCTAATTAATAATTCAGCTTTAGAAAAATAATTATTATATCATATACATCATATATTTCCATCACGTACAACATTATACCATCAATGTAAATAGGAAATGAAAAAATAGTCATATCACTTGATGGATGTGGTAGTCTATAAGTATGGGTGAGCGATGTTATCATTTTCCAATATATTAGAAGGTAAAGAAGGTGATTGAGATAATATCATTATAAGTGAATAATTATTTTATAATTATACTCTAAAAAATTTAACACATCATATTATACATTCATAAATGTCTTTGATGAAAATTTAAATTTGTTGATACATGGAGGCAATATGCAGTAAGTATGATCAATTGATAAATTAACATTACATTTGATATGAAAGTGGGTGGATAAAGGGGTGTCCATAATCATAATACCATTTTAATATATTTAAGAAAATTAATTTATAATTTTATTATAAATACCATGTATTTAAAGGAGATAAAAGAATAAGTCAAATGGTTAGTGACCTGTTAAAGAGATTACCTTTTATTTGAAATATCCACTTTAGACCACCTATTAATAATCCCAGGGTTATTACTTTAGGAATAAAAGAAACTATAGAGTGCATCTAATGTTTTTTTAGAATACAATTTGGTAGTTTCTTTCATCTATAAGGATCAAGCAGATGTAAAGAAAAGAATGTAGTGTTTCTCTTTTATATGTGTGGGGAGGGGAACTCATTGAATTTATTAAAAGATTACAATATAAAAATTAATTTTCTTAATAAAATCATAAAAAAGGATATATATTTATTGATAATATTTTATTTTTTTTAAATTAAATCATGTAATTAAAATTTTAAAGTTTTAAGTTCCGTTTTAAACTTTATCTTATGGATTAACCCCTTAGTAATCATATTTTAACCCTAATTATGACTACATAATTTTCACACTTAAAGGGTTATAATATTACTTATAAGGTTAAAATTGTCTCCTAAATGGATATGGAATCCCTTTTTATATAATATATTATCCCCCATGTCAAATTTCAAAAAATTATGATTTTTTAAATTATTTTAAAAAATATTATTTTCATAAAATATCATTAATGGAATTTTTGACACAGATCATTTAAATTTAAAGTAAATACACAAATTAAAAATATATATTTTTAATATATTATTTTAAAACAATACTAATATGTTAAATTCTACTATTAAATTATGTAACACTATTAATATAAAAAAATTAATACATTTAAAACATTTAATATTATTTTTTATTTTTATTTTAATTAATGACATACTTATTTCAGAATTTCCTAAACGTTCAAGGTAATTACATAATTTGTGAAAATTATTTTTCGTACTTCAATTTCTTCTTCTTTTGATAATGTATCTTTAACACCCTATTAACTGCCATCATAGACGTTGACAATTACTTTCATATCATAAAACTTATTAATTATTATAATAAATTATTTTTAATAAATGAATATGACTATTTCTAATCTTATAGAGTAAATATTAATAATTTATAAATAAAAACTACATTTGGATCATTATATCGAATAATGATGGCATATTTTATGGCAAATATGATATTGAAAAATTTCACCATTAAAAAATGAAGTTAATGAATATAATACAATTATTATTACTAGTAAATATATAAATAATATAAATAATTAAATTATATTCTCATATATTAATAATCCAATGTTTATTATTCATGGGGTAGAAAAGTGATGAAATAAAGAAGGATTCCAAGTAAGGGGGCTCTCAAACAAATTCCTTCATTCTAGGTTATCTTGTCAATCACATTATTCTCAATATATATATTCCTATTATATACATGATGTGGTATTTCAAAATAATATTTTTTTTCAGGATATAACTAACTTTAACATGTTAAAAATAATTTAAAAAAATTACAAAAAATAGAGAGGGATTTACTATTTAAAACATATATTTGACTCATATTGAGTTGTTTTTTCTTAATAGAAAAATTATATTTTATTTCAGAATATGGTCTCATTTATTAATTTTGAATCCCCAAAGTTGATTAATTAATGTATTTATTTATTTAACCCTTAATAAATTATTTCCTCATGATTATAAATATGATCACATGCTTATGATATGATGATTTTGATAATGCTCACCCATGCACTATCAATTCATGTCCCTTATTGACGAAATTATTTTCCTTCCCTTACCATGAATTTATCTCACCCACCTCGTTGATGTATATCCTATGACAATTACATGTTTTATGATGAATGTGAGATATTTTTAGAGGATAACAAAGAATTATTGATATAATAGTTAATTTTTATTACAAATAAGTGATATATGAGCCAAATTTTACAAATATAGAAGAATATTTGATCCATCAAGGTATTATGATTATGTTTTTCATCTTTTTTATGTAATAGTCAAGTAATGTAACTCCATGAACGTAGTTACCCAGAGTCAGTGCATTATTACATAACGTTTTCATGATCATAAGAGATCAATTCTCAAAAATCCTATTAGTTTAGTATACTTGGAAGTACTAGATATATGAACAAGTTTTGGATTACATCATGAAATAAAAAAACAAAAAAATTATGTCCCCTTTTAACACACTCATATCCCTTAGTCTATCCCTATAGTTCAATCATAATATACTTCTTCACATCCTGAGAAAAAGAAAACATAAGAAAGGGGTGAGCTCAGATGATCTGTAAGGAAAACAATATAGCAGAAATTGTCATATGAAAACACAAACATTTATGGAAATGTATAAGACTAAAACCAGAGACTTTTAAACTTAATCATCAGAATTATATGGAAATGTAAATCAAATAATTCCATTTACCTATTCACATGGAAATTCTACTAGTCGAATAATCACATGTAATATCAATACCTAATTTCAAAATGATGGAATGCATAACGCTAGACATCATAACCACATATTCAAGGCCTCATTCCAAGATTACAATAATATTTTCTCAACAACTTGTGACAAGATACTAATTTGTCTCATGATACCTACTGATTCATCAAGAAGATATAGAAGGCTACACTCGTCACTTACTAATTCCAGTGCATTCCTCATATAAAAAGGTAGAAACAGAACATAATAATTCTTATTAAAACTAGAATATGAAAAGTTAATACATTAACCATAAACCATGAATGGTATATAAATGACACGTCCATAGCCAAAAATATCACAAAATCTTCAATGAAATATGGAAAATTTAATAATAATAAATCAAGTTCAAACAAGTGAAAAATCTATCAATGGGTGTTGACATAGATGAAATCAAAACTACTTGAGAGAAATGTATAATTCTAATTTGAAATAATTTAAAAGTAACATAATTATAAAGGAAACATTTATTTTGAAAATATTCTTATAATATTTTAAGGTAATCTTCGAAGGTGTTGTAATGGTGGAAAATAGCTGCACCTGTCGTATAAGATAAAAAAACATTTTTACCATAATTTATAGAAAAGGTAATAAAGTACCTTGTTTGGAAAATGATGGAAGGATTTATTTCAAGACATTTTATAAAAAGTAAAATTAAGGTATACATGACTTTAACCAATATTCTACGAAATAGTAAAAATGTTTTTAAATACATTTTTAAGAAACACGGATGTGGATTATAAAGAAGTCCCAGTAGATACTTACAAATAAACAACCTTAGATAAATAAAAAGATTGTAAAATTAACCCTTACCTTTTAATTTTACTTAGATTAGGGTACCTTAGCCTCATAGATAATAGTTAATTCATTGTTATTATATTATAAAAGAACCACTTGCAAAATATGATATCCTATATGATCTTTTAATATTACATTGTTAATGATATTTCAGTAGTATAATTGTTTTGGGTGTTAACTGATTCGTTTTCCTTTATGTGTTTTGTTACATAAGCCATGTTTTTTATCGATAGGATGTATTTGATTCACATAAATAATGATATTATGTTCTTAAAAATTATTTTTAATCATCAAAAGAAAATTATTCTCGAATGGTTACGATGGGGAATGAAATCTCATCGCGTTGTGGATATGGCAATCCGTACGTACGCTCGAGCGACAATATCATTCTATTAATGGTGAAATTGTTTCTAATTGGATGGTATATTATATATACAGAATAATTAACATCTTATATTTATTATTTACATCAGGTATACACATTATTATACAAATCCAAATAATGATGTGTTGAATAACAAACTACACCATGATGTGGAGACGGTTTGTCATACGTACACACGTATTGTGACTTTGTCATTAATAAGATGGATAGAATAATTAATATGGTTGTAAAATATTTAAAATAACATCATATTATGTAGAAGGTAATGGATTTATTATTATTGTATGGAAATAAAAATTAAAGAGGAAGTGGATGAAGAAAAGAACATTGAAAGAGGTGATGAAATTATTACATCTTCTTCAAGAGATTCCTTTTTATTTTATCAAAAGGGCTCCTTATGTTGTATTTCTAATCAAATTAAGGCATATTGGTTGATGTGAGGGTTTTTGGGAGGATATTTGAGTAGGGTTTGGCTAAGACAAATGGATTTGGAGGTGTGAAATTAAGATAATGGGAAGCACCTTTTCATACGAGAGGTGAGGGTCACTTTAGGAAAAGCTTGAAATATTATTTTATTATAAAATAATTTTTAGATTATAATGGCTTAAAAATGATTTATTTCAAAGATAATATGGATATGGTTGAAAAACTCTCAACGAATAGGTTTTATACAAGTTTATCTCCCCATATTAACCTTATCTTTTAGTTTTAACTCTTAGTTAAATAATTTATCTTTTATCATGTATTCTTGTATTATTAAAATAAATGTTTAATAAACTTACTATAAAAATCCAAGAGATCATAAAGTGGTTAATTATTTATATATATAACCATATATAAGTCCATTTTCATAACATTAGATTTTTACGAATATTATATCATTTAATAAAATAGTATTTGTTTTAAAAACTCATTTATGTCAATATAATGGTATTTAGTATTTGGTTTTGGTGAAAGTCATAAAAACATTAGCACTTCAAAAAAAATTAATCAACATTAAAATGTAATATTGACGATGAAAATTTTTGGGATGAATAAAAAGTATTTTTTTATTTTTTTTAATATTTATAATATCAATTATTTTAATCTTTAATTAATAAGGTAATTATTGCTTCATAATTATGTCATAAATAAATTTAATTATTTAATGTCTAAAATTAATAAATAAAATACCATGATATAGTAAATCTTATAATATTTCCAACTAATATTTATAGTCGATTTTATTTAATGTATAACCCTATATTAAAAATGGTTTAGTTATTAAACGTTGAATTTTAAACTTTTAACTCTTCTTTAAATAAAATAATAATAAAAGTCCTAATCTAATCCAAGTGGATAAAAGAGGATCATATTTTATACCTAGGGATGGTGTTGGTCAAAAAAAAACATAACCAATTGAATTTGGACATGTGTTAGGGTAATTATAATATCATTTTTAATTTTAATTATCCTATTTACTTTTAACCGTGGTTAATAAAATTCAAAAGTTACTATTCATAAAAAATTATTTTCATCCTATAGAACCAGATTTTAATTATATATGTCAGCCATGTCTCTCAAATTTTTGAAAATCAATTCATAGAAGCAGTAAAATTATGTTTTATGCAAATTTGCAAATGTTCCTAGAAGGTTGCTAAAAAACATTAAAAAGTTCAATAAAATTTTATATTTCTAATCTTATTGTAAAATGACCACAATGCAGTAAATTTTACTAATATAGTTAATATGTATCTATTTTCACTTTAAAATGATTCTAATTAAAAAATAATTATTTAAAAAAAAAATCTGTTTTAAATAATAAGCAGTGTTTTTCACTATTCATAAAAAAATTGAATATTTTCAGAAAAAATACCAAAAAATCACCCTAAGATAATTTGGATATTCTAAATCAAAAAATGAATCCCATTTTTTAAAATAAAATTTACAAAATTTCAAAAAGTGGGTATTACTTTTCATAACAACTACTTTGATTGGTCGTGGTGTGCTAGAACTTGAAGTTGTGTACAATGATAGATTTTATATTATTTAATGAGAAGCCTACTGTGGAAGCTTGGGGTGTTATATTCTTCCCTCCTTCAAATAATTTCGTCCTCGAAATATCTATAACACTACTGCATAAAAAGATTCAGGTGGTTCTTAATCATAAGTTCCTTAGGTTTCCACGTTTCCTCTTCCATTTTATGGTTTCTCCATAGAACCTTCACAAGACGATTCGTCTGGTTTCTCAACATTTGTTCTCTAGATTCAAGAATCCTGTAAGGCACTTCATAGTAAGATAGACCTGGTTCCAGTTTTATTTCTTCATAGGCGAGTACATGCTTTGGGTCAGGCATGTCGTTTCTCAAAAGTGATATGTCGAACACGTCATAAACATTAGAGAGACTTGGAGGCATTGAAAAACAGTAATCTACAAATCTAATTCATTCTAGAATTTCGAAAGGTCTGATATACCTGAGACTTAATTTACATTTCATACCGAATCGTACAACACCCTTCCATAGAGATACCTTCAATAAAACACGATCTACTACTTGAAATTCCAAATACTTTCTTTAGTTATCAACATATCTCTTTTTCCACTTTGAGCTGTTTTTATGTGGGTTTGGATAATCTTCAACTTTTCCATTATTTCATCATCATGTTTTGGGCCTATGAGTTTTATTTCACCAAAATCTTCCCAACAAGTTGGTTTGCAACATCTCTTTTCATATAACACTTCATATGGTTCCATCTAAATACTTGAATTGAAGCTATTATTATAGGAAAATTATACCAGAGGTAAATATTGATCCCACATACCTTAAAAGTCATGTTGGAAAGATATCAACATGTATTCTATGGTTTGAATAGTCCATTCTGATTGTCCGTCAGTTTTAGGGCGGTAGGCAGTGCTCATAAAATGTTCAGTATCTTGGGATTTCTGAATACTTTTCTAGAATAATGATGTGAAAGAGGGATCAAGATTAGAAACAATCGATAGGGGTACTCCATGATGTCTTAAAGCTTCTTTAATATATAGTATTTCTAATCGTTCAAGTGGTAAATCTACTCTTATAGTAAGAAAATGTTCTGACTTTTTAAGACGATCAACAATGACCCATATTTCATCATTCCATCTAGGAGTCATTGGTAGCCCCATGACAAAGTACATCATAATATCATCCCATTTCCACTCAGGTATGAGAATACGTTTCATGACACCTCCATGATGTTCTCTTCCATCCTTCACCTTTTGACAAACCATACATCTTAACACATAATCAGCAATATCCCCCTTCATGTTGTCCCAACAAAAATGTTCCCCCAAATCTCTATACATATTAGTTCTACCAGGGTGTATAAAGAATTTGGAGCTATGAGCAACATCCAAAAATTCCCTTTTTAGATCAGCTATGTCAGTAACACAATGCCTCTTCCCAAAATCCAAAATTCCATTTTCATTTATGAAGTCAATCAATCATCCATCATTCATAGAATTAATTTTCTTTTGCAACTCCTCATCATCAGTCTGATATCTTTTTATCCTTTCTAGTAATGATGGATTGGAAACCATTTGATAAATTATTCATGTTTTACTATCCATGATTATTCCAATTTCTATATTTACTAGATCCATGAATATAGGATCCCTTTAAACTTTCATCTTATTCAAAACTCCATTATCCTTACTGCTCAAAGAATCATCCACCTTATTTCTCATCCCCCAGTTGTAGTGTGTAGTGCAATCATAATCCTTGAGTAGTTCAAGCCATTTTCTTGGCCTCATGTTGAGCTCTTTTTATGAGAAAATATACTTCAAACTATTGTGATCAGTATAAATCTCACATTTATCACCATAGATATAGTGTATCCATAACTTTAGAGAAACAATTATAACTGCTAAATCAAGATCATGAGTGGGATAGTTTTGTTCATGAATTTTTAGCTTCCGTGATGCATAGGAAATTACCCTATCATTCGGCATAAAGACACAACCCAATCCTTTCTTTCAAGCATCACTATAAATAACCGAAAACCATTACCTGATGGTAGAGTAAATATTGGAGCATTGATTAATCTTTTCTTCAAATATTCAAAAAATTATTCACACGCTTTACTCCAAACAAATTTAACCCCTTTACATGTGATCTTGGTTAATGGGTTAGCCAATCAAAAAAAATTCTGTACAAAACAATGATAATAACATTCTAAACCAATAAAACATCATACCTCTATTATAATCAGCGGTGTTGGTCATTCTTGTATTTATCTCATCTTAGAAGGATCACAGGGGATACTATCCTTAGAGAAAATATGGAAAAGAAAAGAAATATCTTGAAGCCAGAATTCACACATTCTAAATATCCCATATAATTTATTTCTTCTAATAGTCTATAGAATGGTGCACAAGTGATTTTCATGATCTTTGTAGCTTTTGGTGTATACCAAGATATCATCAATAAATACCACTACAAAATCATCAAGAAATTACTTGAAAAATCTATTCATTAGATCCATGAAATCATAGGGTGCATTAGTCAGTCCAAAAGGCATTACAATAAACTCATAATGCCCATACCTGGTTCGAGATTCTATCTTTTGAATGTCTTTGTTATTCACACACAACTGATGATATCTAAATCGAAGGTCATTCTTTGAAAAATATTGAGCTCCATGAAGTTGATTAAATAAATCATCAATTCATGGTAGGGGATACTTCTTCATTATTGTTATAGCATTGATCTCCCCGTAGTCAATGCCCAACCTCATAGATCCATCTTTCTTCTTAACAAAATGAATAGGGGCTCCCCATAGAGATACACTAGGGAGAATAAATCCTTTATTACTCAATTCCTCTAGTTTTTTCTTTAGTTCCACTAATTCCACAGTGGCCATTCTATAAGGGGTATTTAATATGGGACTTGAACCAGGAATTAAGTCTATAGAAAACTCAATTTCTCATTCTGGAGGATTTCTAGGTAAATCCTCTGGAAACACATCAACATATTATTTCACAATAGGCACATCCTCTATTTGAACATTATTTTCCTCACCCATAGTTATTTCAGTCCCTTCCTCCACAATAATTGAATTTAGTAGAGCTATTGGGGGTGGATCTAGATAAGAATTAGATGTTGGCGTTTTTGATGTAAAGATAAGGTATTCCTTATCATCTTAAAAAATATTAACCTCCTTATTCTTACAATAAAAATTATCATCATGGTCCGAAATCCAATCCATACCATGGATTATATCTAATTTAGTCATGGGTATTACAATAAGTTCAGAAAATAAAGCACATTTATATTCCATTATGATAACTAATTGACAAAACATTGGTGCAATGATACTTCCCTTAGATGTTTTTACTGAAAACTCCCTAGTTTAGTGAAATTCAAATTATCTAATTTTCTTGGAAAACTAGGAAGTTATGAAAAATAAGATTATCCGGAATCCAATAAAGCATTGTCTAATTTTGAGTAAATGATTAAAGTGCCTTCCACCACATCATTCAGAGCTTAATCCTCATTAGTATTGATCACACAATCATGGAATAGATCCCTTGACATTTTTTAAGGTATGTTTCCTTGGATCTTAGGACATTCATTTTCATAATGTCACATTTCTCTACAATTGTAGCATTCAACATTGATAGAATCTTTATTTAACTTATAATCATGTGTTTTTTGTCCTTTTTCACTACACTTTTAATAAACTCTCATTCCTTTTGAGAATGTACTAGGCTATTTCCTGCAACATTTACTAAAGGATGGAAATTAAATTCTTCCCTTATCCACCTTATTTACATTTCTAGAGTGTTCAGAATATCTCTTCTTCTTTTTTATTTTCTCTAAAGTCATAAGACTTAGAAATTTTTTTCTATCTTGATAGCACATGAGACAATATCATCATACAATGAGAAGTATTATGAGACTAATGCTCGACGAAGATATGGTTTTAACCCAGAAAATAATCTATAAATCTTACTCCTTGAGTTATGTATATAATATGAATCATTACATTCTATACATAAAATGTTAGCCTTAAACTTTTTGACATTATCATCCTCCTTTTTCCTTATACTCAAAAATTGTTTTTCTATATCCGCTCAATAGTCACAAGGAAATTATTTTTCTAAGAAAATATATTTGAACTCCATCCATTCCATATTTGATACTTCTTAATCCTCCTTTGTGTTTTGAATTAATGGCCACCATTGATCCGCATGTCATGTGAGGTGATAAACTGCCAAGAAAACTTTTTACCTCTCACTAGTCCCCAAAGCATGAGATATTTTCTTTAAGGAACATATCCATTACTCAGCTAAAAATGGATTTTTAGTCCCATTGAATGTTGGCGATTGTTTCCTCATGAAGCGGTCTAACATTGAGCCTCCATGTTGCGGATCAGGGTGCTCCATATGGGTAAGGTTATTATTCATAACCTATGTGAGTTGTCCTAGTATGGTTATAAGTTGTTCAACACCGGTTGCATCCCCAAGTCCACCATAATTATATTGAGTAGGAGGGAAATCCACACATCAACTACGTGAGTGGATACAATTTCCATTCCTTCTACTAGGCTCCATTTCTAAACATTGTCATACACTATATTAGTTTATGAATCACAATACATAACGCCACACTAGTAAAACACCTAACATCAATTAAAAAGTTTACAAATATAATCCATAATCATAAAAATGTTTTCTTTGAGGAGGTATTTACTTATAAAGCCTTCGTAAGGGTTTGTAATGTTAATGTGAAGTATCCTAAGCATATTACCTAGGAGTTTCATAACCAAGAGTGCAGTAAGAGTCATTGTTGTATACCAGGATACCTCTTTAAGTCTAGCTGAAAGAGCTGCTTTCAGATTTTACCCTTAGATACATCTGTGCTAGAGCCACCTCTACCTTCTCATATCCAGAAAGTGATTTATTTTCATGGAAAACCCACATAATATGTACACTACTATATTTTTTGGATGTTCTTCTATACTAATTCACAAAGTCTATCTTAGGGTAATGTTCTCTAATCAGAGTTGTTCTAAATATAGTTTCCAAAGTTTTTTCTAAACTTTATCTGATACCAACTATAATGCCCTGACCATAGTTACCCAGAGTCGGTGCATTATTACATAACATTGGCATGATCACAAGAGATCATTTATCGAAAGAATTATTTTTAGTTTCCTTTTAAGTACTAGATACAAACATAAGTTTTACATTACATAATGAAATAAAAAATAACAACATTGTTTCCCCTTTTAAAACACTCATATCCCTTAACCTATCCCTTCAAGTCAATCATAATATACTTCTTTACATCCTGGGAAAAAGAAAACATAAGAAAGGGGTGATCTCTAATGCTCAGTAAGGATAAAAATATAGAGGAAACTATCACAATAAAACACAAACAATTATGGAAATGCATAAGACAAAAATAAAATCCTTTTAAACATAAACTTTATCATAATATGGAAAAGTTAAATCTTGTATTTCCATTTACTTATTAACATGAATATTCTACTAGTTTAATAATCACATGTAATATCAATAGCTAATTTCATAATGATGGAATGCATAATGACAGACATCATAACCACATAGTCAAGGGCTCGTGTCAAGACTACAAATAAGATTTTTTCAAGGCCTTGTACAAAGAAACTAGTTCTTTTCGTGGGACCTAGCGATGCATCGAGAAGATATAGAGGGCTCCACCCATCATTTACTATGTCCAATGCATTCCTCATATGAAATGGTTGAAACCTAACATAAATATTTGTATTAAAACAAGCATACAAAATGTTAATACTTTAACCATAAACCATGAATCGTATAAAAATAACACATCCTCAGTCAAACATATGACAAAAACATCAATACAATATTGAAAATTGTATCATAATAAATCATCTTCAAACAAGGGTAAAATCCATCAAAGGATTTTGACATAGATGAAATCAAAACTATTTGAGAGAAATATAACTTTCTATATTGAATTCATTTAAAAGTAATATAATTGTAAAAGAAAAAATTTATTTTGAAAATATTCTTATATGCTTGTAAGGGAAGCCTCAAGGGTGTTATAATGGAGGAAAATATCCGCACCCTCTGTGTAAGTTAAAAAAAACAGTCTTACCTTAATTTGTCGAAAAGGTCATAAAATAACTTGTTTGGAAGGAAATGGAAAGATTATTTTCTAACCATTCTATAATAAGTCAAACGAGGGTATAAATGAATTTAACCCATAGTCTAGTAAATATAAAAAATGTTTTTAAATACATTTTAAGGAAACACGGGTGTGGATGATAATGAATTACCAATAGGTACTTATGAATAAAAAACCTCAGATAAATAAAGAGATTGTAAAATTAACACTTACCTTGTACTTTTCCTTAGAAAAGGGTAAATTAACATCCTGTATAATAGTTAAATAATTGTTATTAAATTATATAAGAACTACATATATAAATATTATAACATATATGATCTTTTAATATTGCATTGTTAATGATATTTCAGTATTATCATTGATTTCGGTGTTAACTGATTCATTTTATTTTATATGTTTTGTTACATAAGTCATTATTATTATGGATAGGATGTATTTGATTCATATATAGAATTATATTCACTTCATAAAACATATATTTAATTATAAAATGAAAAATATTCTTGAATGTTTACGATGGGGAACGAAGTCGCAGTGTGTCGTGGAGACGGTAATCCGTATATACGGACAAGCAACAATATCATTCTATTAGTGGTGAAATAGTTTGTAATTGGATGGTATATTATATATAAAGAATCATTAACATTTTATATTTATTATTTAAATCATTTATACCCATTACTATACTAATCCAAATAATGAAGTGTTGAATAACAAACTACACCACGACGTGGAGACGGTATGTCATACATACACACTTATGGTGACTTTTTACTTCACAGAATGGATAGAATAATGAATATGGTTGTAACATATTTATAATAACATCAAATTATGTAGAAGGTATTGGAGTAATTATTATAGTATGGAAATAAAAAATAAATAGGATGTGGAAGAAGAAAATAACTTTGAAAGAGGTGATAAAATTATTACCTCTTATTCTGGTGCTTCCTTTTGATTTGATCAAAAGGGCTCCATAGGTTGGATTTATGATAAAATTAAGGCCTATTGGTTGATGTAAGGGTAGTTTGGAAGATATTTTATTATGGTTTGGCAGAACCAAATGTCTTTGGAGGTGTGAAATTAAGAGTAGGGGAAGTACCCTTTTATAAGGGAGGTGAGGGTCACTTTAAGAAAATCTGGAAATATTATTTTATTATAAAATAATTTTCAGTTTATAATGGCTCCAAAACAATTTATTTTGATGATAATATATGCCTAGATTGAAAAACTCTCAACCAATAGGTTATAGAAAAGTTTAGGTCACCATATAAACCTTATCAATTAGTTTTAACTCTTAGTAAAATAGTTAAACTTCTACCATGTCTTCTTGTATTATTATATGAAATTGTTAATAAACATACTATAGAAATTAATGAGAACCCCAAGTGGTTAATTATTGATATATCAATCCTTATATAAGTCATTTTTCCAGATCATATATTTTTATAAATATTATATCATTTAATAAAATACTATTTGTTTTAAAAACTCATTTATGTCAATTTTGAAACTATTTAGTATTTGGTTATTTTGAAAGTCATAAAAACTTTATAACATCAAAAAAATTTATTCAATCAACCATAAAATTTCATATTAACCTTTAAAATTCTAGGAATGCATCAAATGTCACAATTTACATTTATTATAATATTTACAACATCAATTATTTTAATCATTCATTAATAACTTAATTACTTCATCATCAATGTGTCATAAATAAATTTAATTATTTAATGTCAAAAAATTATAATTGAAATACCATGATGTAGGAAATATTTTTATATTTCCAATAAATATTTATAGTCAAATTTATCTTATGTATAACTCTATATTAAAAATATTTTAGTTATTAATCATTGAATTTTACACTTTTAATTATTCTTTAAAAATAATAATAATAAATGACCTAATATAATCCATGTGGATCAAATAGGATCATATTTTTTTTATATGGTTGATTTTGGTTGAAAAAACTTATCCAATAGAAATAGGACATGAGTTTGGGTAATTATAATACCATTTTACCCATAATTACCCTATTTACTTTTAACCGAGGTAAATAAAATTTAAACGTTACTATTCACCATAAAAAAATTTCATCCTATTGATGCGCCTTTTAGTTACTAATGTCAACTATGTCTCTCGGATTTATGAAATTCAATTCAATGAAGTAGAAAAATTACATTTTATCCAAATTTTCAAATGTGCTAAGAAGGTGGGTGAAAAACGTTAAACCGTTCAATAGAATTTTATATATCTAATTTTATTATAAAATGAATCCAATGAATTAAATTAGATTTATATGGGTATTATTTATATATTTTTACATTAAAATAAATTTAAATTTAAAAATAATTATTTAAATAAAAAATTGGTTTTAAACAAAAGCGTAGGGTTTTTCAGTATTCATCAAAAATTGAATGTTTTCAGAAAAATACCAAAAATTCATCCTAAGCTATTTTTGATATTCTGAATTCAAAAATCAAGTCCATATTAAAAAATAAAATTTATAAAATTTTAAAAACTTGGTATTACTATTCATAAGGGCTAGTTTGATTGATCATGGTGTGTTAGAACACGAAGTTGTGTACATCCCAAGAAATTACATTATTTAAAGAGAACCCTATCTTGGAATATTGGGGCGTTTCATGTAAGACATGTTTGGTTCTCTATATTTAGTATAAGAGGTATAATTTTTTAAATTTTGAAATTCAGACTAGAAAAAATTGGTGAAAAATCTGGTGAAATGATTGAGTTTTAAGGGAAATGTCTCGATTCTTTGGTAAATTATACAATAATGATATTTTTGAGAAATTAAACCATTTTCATGATTCTATTATTAGATGTGGATCGCGAATAGATGTACATAGATGTAATAACCTCTAAAGGGTTGATTTTTTATAAACATGATTATCACATATTTCTTGACTAATAGATCATTATTCGCATTTGGTTTGACACTCATAGGGAAGATATATCAGTAACTGTGAAGATATATATAATCCTTTATAAAGGATATATATCTTACATAATTATAATTCTTAATTTTTATAAATGTATTAAAGCACATGATACAAGATGCATTGTTTCATTAATTTTATAAACATATGAATCCCATAAAATAAGACATTAGAATTAATTTTCTCATTAGAATATGTTATCCATCCACTATTTATAAAATTATTATTTTTTAAACCTTTTTATTTTAGAAAATGGTGGTGACTAGGATAAAGACGATAAAAAAACTGATGTGTGGTATTATGAAATGATTTTCTAAAAGGCATTACCAAGGAAATGGGAGGTGGTGGTCAAAACATTATAACAATTCTTACCATTTTTTATCAGGATATAACAAATTTTCCAAATCATAATGATTGTATGCCTTCACCCAAAAATAATCAACTAGCTATTAAGTCCATTTATATAAAAACAAACCTTGAGGTCTCACCAATATTTTGGTCCACTTTTTGTGAAAAGTGGGTTACCAAAATAGAGAATATTTTGTTATTCTCCACTATTATGAGAAGGAGAAAGTCATCATTGTTGTCTATTATTTATATGAATAAGTTAATCAATAGAAGAAATTGATATTCTATACCAAGCCAGATGATCAAATGGGTGAAATGGAGTGGATATAAATTAAGGTGTTATTTGATGACAATAATTTCACTCGAAATCATCAAATGAAGATAGAGAGATCATTACTGTACCTTTAAAAAATTGTGGGTAAATATTGTATTTCTCACAAAGAAAATTTCAAAAGTATTTCAAGATACACCTTAAGGATTTTTAATGACAATGATGTAAAAATAGATAGATTCTATAGTGGTTTAAAATAACTCTAAAAGGCATCATCCATTCAATACATTTTGGGTTATGAAGGAATATTTTGATGCCCACTCAATGTAGAAATGATTTTTGGATATTGGACCAAGGGAATTGAATACATGAATATAATAACGGAATTTCAAGATTGTGGACCAAATAAAAAAGGGGAAATAATATTCCACCACCCCTATTTAAAATATTTTTGAAACACAAACATGATAATTTATTCAATGACACAATTATATTTTTAAAGTGATAGAGAGATGTCCCCTAATATTATAAATGACAAATAATCACGAAGAAAATCGAAACCATTATAGAGGAATAGAAGGAACCTAATAATGAAAACCCCATGGTATGATGCTTTAATTGTATGGAGAATGGGCATAGTACATGCTACTGAAATAAACAATGGGCCTTTGAAGAAAATGTGAATTAGGATAAACCAAAGCAAAAAATAATTGGATAAAGAATATATAATAAACGCAATGATTATGGAATATGAAAATAAAGTTGTAAAAGGCAAATAATATATTAACAGAAGAATGGAGAATGTTTTCCTTGATTATAGTGCTACATATTTTTTATATCCAGTAGGTTTTCTAGAAGTATCAAATAAAATCCCTGATACTAGGAATTATAGATATTAATGGACACACCATGTGTTGGGATCATCATAACTGAAGTGGTGGAAAACATTCATGTCAGTATCTAGGGGAAGGCTCTTCCAGTGAATCTCGCAATCCTTCCATTGTTGTATTGTTATTTTATAATACGAATGGAATGGACCTAATTTTATAGAGATCACATTAACTATTGGGAAATAAAAATATCTTTCAATATGATAAACGATCCCATGATTCAATATAAATAAAATTAATATCATGAATCTGCTTTGAAAAAAACCTCAATGATGTCAGTGTTGATACCCAGTGAAGAAGCATGTTGTACCCAAATGATTCTGTCAAAAGAACACACCAACCATAATTAAATTTCCATTGTAATAGAATATAATAATTTCATTCCCAAAGATTTATCTATCCTTCCATTATATCATGAGGTAGAGTTCTCAATAGATTTTATGCATAGATGCAATATTTCATACAAATAACCCTGTTGAAATACCCCCATCGAACTGGTGGAGTAAACGAGAAAACTAGAAGAGAATTTGGAAAAAGGTTTCATATACCCCAGTGGATCACATCGGGGTGTGATGGTGCTATTGGTTATGAAAAAGTATGGGTAAATGATGGTGTGTATCAATCAAAATCAGCTCAGTAAGATAACTATATGTAACAAATATCCCATGCCATGTATTGACGAATTGTTTGACCATATATAAGTAGTTATGTACATCTAAAAGGTGGATATTAAATTTTATTATCATCAAGTGAAGGTAAAGAAGGAATATATTAATAAGACAACCTTCTGTTCAAGTTATGAACATCATGAGTTCTTAGTGGTTCACTTCAGACTTACTAATTCCCTAGTAAACATCATGGATTTAAAAAATAGACTATGGATACTATGTTGAAAATGTTTTGGCGTTCTTTATTTACTATATTCTTATTTTCTCCAAGAGTAAGGGAATCTAGAGATAATATAATGATGATTTTTGTCACAATAATAATATATATAATATGTCATATGTTTAAAAGTGTTACTTTTGGATAAATAAAGTCACATTCTTGGGGAACATGATCACGAGTAAATTAATTTATGTGGACCCTTCAATGATAAAGTAAATTGGGGAATGGAATAGACCATCATGTGTCATGAAAATCTATATTTTTCATAGATTATCTGGGAACTGCCAATTTTTTTGACAAATTTAACATAATTATTAGGAAAAGTATGTTAATAAAGAACGGGGTAAAGTATTTTTGGATATAAGAAGTGCATAACGATTTTTGGCATAAAGTGATTATTCAAATATATGATTGTTTTTTTACTCCTTTTGAATGAAATTTTTTTATCTTAATCCTCATGGAGGTTGAAGATTCATGAGAAAACCTAACTAAAACAAGATTTGTAGTTATAATATATGATCTTAGACTTGAAGATATGAACAAACTAACTCAAGGGTGATATGTATGAAATATATATATATATATATCAAAAGAGTCTAATATATATATATTCATATAAAAAGTGATAAATATGATTCAACAAATATGGTTAGAACTAACCAGATGAAAAAATTTATTTATTCACTATAATACTTTAAGAAAAACAATGTAGATAATGCTCTTAGAAGACAAGAACCTCTTAATCTGTCCATGATGAAAATTTAGAAATAACCCATCATCATGTATATGTAATTGATGGATTTGGAAATCATAAAGTCAAGGAATTAGTCCTCCATTTCACAACTTATTACCACACCATAAATCCAAGTGATGATCAATGAGGCCCCAGGGGATGAACTAGGGAATACAAAAAATGGGGAAGTATTAAAGGGGGGAAATATTTAAGAATTACCAATCAATAAAATGGTTTCTTTTGGTTTTAGAAATAATAAATATATTCCTAAAACACCTTAGATAAAGAAAGAGTTATTGGATAATGCAAAAATCTCATCTTTCTCCATCCATCCTACAAGAACCATGATGTACTTTGATTTTTAAGAGAACATGTCATAGGGGAACATGAAGAGGTAGAACAATGAGTACATATCATCCTTATTAGTATGACAATAAGTTAAACTAGAGTGACATAAGTTCGATGTGATCATCCAATGATTTCCCTACCCTCATGGAAATTGGAAAACACCACCATATGATTTTTCACTGGTCTCCTAAATACATCCAAATGAAATAATACGGTATGGTTTATGGTGGGTTGACTCACCAAAAATTGCCACCTAATAACTATTTGGGAAGGTATCATATATGAAAAACTATTATTGACATGTGTAAATAATGTGGTGGGGCTGCATGGGGAACCACGTTTGATTATCTATGAACATGATCAAAGGTTCACTTATAAAATCTGGATAAGTCTTTATCGTACTCTGAATATTGAATTGAATTTTAGTATCATATATCTCCCCAAACTGATGTCCAATCTGAAAGGATCATTCAAACACTCATGTAAATGTTCAGAGCCGAATCAATAAAATTGAAATTTATATTGGACCAACATCCCCCATTATTAGAGCTCTCATACAAAAACAATATCAACTCGAGTATTTAAATGTGTATATATGAAGCACCAAATGAGAAGAAATTTAAAACTAATATATGTTGGAGAAATGTCTGAGAATACACGATACTTGGGAATTATCTTTTACAATTGATTAGAGACAAGTTTCAATACATCCAATACTATGTATTATTTTATTAGATTTAGTAGTTGAGTAATGATGAAAACCATCCAAGAGACATTCCTTTTGAATGTAATGACACAATTTTCTTCGAATATCACCTTGGAAGAGATTCATGTGGTTTAGAAAAAAAGGAAATTTTGAAATTGGGTACATTTCACCCTTTACGATCCTTGATAACATAAGAACAGTGGCATATTAGCTTGTTTATCCACCATACAAGGACCAAGTTTAGGATGTGTTCAAGATATATATCCTAAGAAAGTACATGGATAATCCCTAAAATGTACAAAATAATGCATTGGTACAACTAGTGAATGGCCTGCCTTTTGAGTAGAAGCTAGTGAATATCTTAGATCATAGAGCCAAAGTACAATGCAATAAGACAACTCACCTTTTCAAAGTGTTTCAGAGTAATCATATATACAAAGATGTAATATGTGAATGTGGAAAATGATGAAATAGAAGTATCCTTATGTCTTGTCAACCCATAATATATGAAGAAATTTCATTGAATAAAATTAAAAATGCACTACTATAAAACATGCTATTAACAATTATAGACATTATCCATGCTTGAAAAAAGTGATGATAAAGGTACCCTTTATCATTTCATTTTTTTGTGCTCATAATGGATTACATTTTTTAGTTCTTTTTTAGAGCTGATAAATGGTACCCTTTATCAATGTTTTTTATCTCTAATGATGGTCTCGATCGCTAGGAAAATCCCATATTTAAATAGTGCATAGGAGGTTGCTCCATTATATACCATTCCACCATATCGATTTCCCTAAATCCTATTATGGGGACGAGCTACCGCATATACATGGAACACCTATATGGACCTACCATGGGCCCACACATGCCTTGGCCCACACTATACAAAACACAACCCTCCGCCCACATTCATATTCGAGTCCTAAATGACCCTACTTGGTCCATATCTAATTGTTTTTTAAACAAACCCATAAAAATATACAAGGATTAAATTCAAGAAATTTGAAATAATTAAATGAAAAATATTAATTTTGTTTAATCACATAATTATTCATATATTTAAAATTTATTTACATGAAATGATTAAATATTAATAAATACTATATATTAAATATAGATATAAAAAATGAATACTTTGTAACAATTAAACAAAAAATGAATAAATTAAAAAATTATTTTATAATGTTTTAATCAAAAAAATTATTAATAAAACTGAATAAGTTTAATATATATATAAATATATTAATTATAAATAGTAATAAATAATATATATTCTATATAAAAATAGAAGATGGATAAAATGAAATAATTAAAAACATGTTAATGTTTTATTAATTTTCAATCGTTTTATACGTAATTATTAATTAATACACTTAATATAGAAAAATATTAATATATATTAATATATATATATATCAATATATATAATAAATCCTAAAATTATATTTAATATGATGATTATAAATATTAATAAATATTATATATTAAATATTTAACTATAAGATGAATATATTGTAATAATTAACCAAAAAAATTAAAAATAAATATATTGTAACAATTAAACAAAAAAATGAATAAATTGGAATATTATTAATTAAGAAATTATTAATAAAACTGAATAAGTTTAATATATATATATATATATATATGAATTATAAATACTGATATACAATATATATTAAATATAAATATAGAAAATGGATAAAATGAAATAACTAAAAACAAATTAATGTCTTATGCAATTTCATTGGTTTTTATACATAATTATTCATTAATAAATTTTATATTGATATAAATTAAAATATATTTCATTATATATATATATATATATTATTTCCAAATATTTAATTTATAGAAAATAAAATATTTATTCTTACATTAAATATATATAATATTTAGGGAATAATTATTTATAAATTATAATTTATATTAATTAAAAATACGAACTAACTACATCATGTAATGGGAATTAATTAAATTTCATTTGATTTTTCAATTTAACATTTAATAGTCATTGGTTAGATTGATTTAACACATACACATACATAATTAATGAATTTCTATATATAACACAAAAACACAAATATTTACAGAATTAATGAAATATTATATAGAAACATAGATACCAAATATTTATGTAATTTATTCAAATTTCTGTATTCATTTTCAAATTTAATTTTGTAATGTGATACATTTAATATGTTATGTTTTTATTTGGAACATTTTTTTAATATTATTACTATAAGGTATTATTTATTCATTTTTAATACTTTATATTTTATAATTTCTTATAATTTAACTATTTTATAATAATTATTTATTTATATTTATTTAAAATGTTCAATATTTTCAATACGTATTCATCTTTATTTCAATATATCTCTATATGATTAAAAAATATTATATTCGATTAATAAAACTTAGGCAATTTTCAATATTTTTAAAGTGTACTCAATTTTAACAATTCAATTTCACTCATTTTACCATGCATGAATTGATGAGTATAAATTCACTAATAGTGTTAAAATATATACTTGTAAATCAATATTTATATACAAGTATATTAATAAATTTATATTTATTATTTTTTTAAATTTTTATATTTATAATTATAAATAAATAATTATTTATATATTTAAATAATTATAAAAAAAATCAATTTATTTATATATAAATATAGTTACTATAATAATAATAAAATTAATATTTATAAATTTATATTATATCTATATATAATTACATAAATATATACTATGATATAAATATGAAAATATTATTTTCTTAAAATTATTTATTTTTACATTTATATATATTTTTTATATATTATTATATATAACTATAAAAATATATATAATGATATGAATATATTTATAATTATAAAATTATAATTAATATATTTAAATAAAGTGTATATTTTCTATATTTATATTTATATTATATATATATATAATTATATAAGTACACATACTAATATAAATATATTTATAATTATAAATAAGTGGTCATAAATATTTTAGAAAATATATTTATTTACAAATATATTTATCAATATATATTTATTATGTTTATAAATTTATATATTCATAATTATAAATAAAAAGTATATTTTTAATTTATTTATATAATTAGAAATAAAAAAAATATATATTGAAATAATTATAAAATTATAATAAATATATTTAAATAATGAATATATTTAGTATATATATTATGATATAAATATATTTATAATCACATACAAATATTTTTAAATATTTTTACAAATATTATTATTTTTCATTATAATTATAAATACTTTATGAGAGTTAGAACTACGACACTAAACAAGATGCCTTTTATCTTCACTTCTTTAGTTTGGATAAATTATAACATTTATCATCACTAAAAAAAGCTATGATACAACATTTCCTGATGAGCACTAAATGTTTAGTGGTAGTTAAAATTGCATTTATTGGCGATGGAAAATCTTTTTCTTTAGAAATACTCAAAAAGCACTGTTAAATACATCCTTTGTCAACACTTATTGATTAAGCATTGATAAAAGGTATCCTTATCATCACTATTTTGGGCATGCCTATAAAACATTCCATGACCTATTTAAAGGAACCCCAAAAACATTAATTTTAGTCCGGATTCTAAATATTTCAAAGACGTCCACTACTACCGATGCTACACCTCCATTTTCTCTCAGACAAATCAATCCTCAAATCCAAGGTAGGATATTCTTTTCTCCTCTCTCATTGATTTCTTGTTCTTGTTCCAATGTTTTCAATATTTATTTTTGTTTTCATTGATCCTCTCCTATCATCAACCTCATGATCAATTGAACCTCATTGGATCCCTAAGAAGGTTTCCAAATACTTATACTTTGATTTATGTGGATCCTACCTCAATTTTCAGGTGTTTTCCAATGTAAATCTAATGTTCCCCTTCTTATTTTTGTGTCTCCATGCTCAATTTTGATTTCTTGAGGTATGATTTTCTCTTTTTATCCATCATTTTATAAATCATGGAATGCCTGGGCCATTTTAATTTCATTTTTGTTTAATTTATTCATATGTGTAATGTTTATAATGGATTTGGAAAACATTTTTTTGAATTTCATTTTTGGTATAAAGTGTTTTTAATTGATTTTGGTTGAATTATTTTGAATTAATTTTTTTATCATGTCAAGTCCTTGATCATATTTTTATGAGGTATTTCAAGTCATTTTTATTAAAAATAAAAGAGTTAGGCCATATTTGCTCTTTTAAAGAAATATTGTTTTGTTGAAATTTGTAATAAATAAAAATATTGTGTTTCTAAATATTTAGAAATTATTGAAATTTTATAATTTCAAATGAAATGAAAATAAATTGGGACCCTAAGTAATAATTTTTTTAATAGATTTTTTTCACTTTAAAATGGGTTTACATCATCTAAATCATTCACTGGTCACCCTGACTATTGGGTGAGCCTCTTATGTGACGTTTATCAATTTATAATGTATGTATGATGTGAAAGGGTTTGATTTATGCAATGTTATTGGAGTTGTGTTTAGGATATTACTTATTTTACAATAGGTTTGAATTTTGAATTTCTCCACCTCATCACATGGTTTCATGGTCTTGGAAATTAAAGGTAACTCAATGTTATCTTTTATAAGTGAAAAATATCATTTAGATTGTCTATAATTAGAGTGGGATTGGTTTGTTGAGTGGGATTGGGTTATTTAATAATTAGTTTTTTTTTCATTTATTTTCAAAATTAAAAAAAGATGATGATACTTAATAAGTAACCATAAAAAATATTTCCTTCCCTAATAATCAACCTAACCATTATCTAATAAATAATGTGATCACTAAATCATGTTTAAGTATTTTTCATTGGAAAATAATTCATTTAAGCTATAATGAATGAAAATGAATTTATTTATAATACAGTACATGGTATTGAAAAGAATAATAAACTAATAATATTAATATCATTTAAAATCACTATTTAAAACTAAATTCATCCCTATTAAAAGTACTAAAGATATCATAACTTAAATATGCATGAAATAATAATTGAATTTATTTAAAAATGGTCTAAGACCTGTGAAAAATTAGGTTACTTTATCAAAATAATGTGAGGTAACATAAACCAAACATATGATAGAGAAATTCTTTTATGGAACCTAAAATGATTACGAGCATATAAAATTTTAAATCATGAACTTATAAATACTAAAAAATTTAAATAATTAAATAATACAACTCCAAAGATTAATTTCATGGAATAAATAATTTTGAAACATGTAATCATGTTTAACAGACTATACCAAATAAACTAGGATAAATATATAATTTAAGCAACATGGGTTATGTGGTGTCCTTCTCACCATACCCAATCTCATGAAAAAACATTATTTGGTTCTTCTATGCAAAATTTCCACTAAGAATTCTCATTTGCACCCATTGATATACTAACTTTTAACTCTATTACAATTTCTAAACAACAAAAATCATCCTATGATAATATAAAAACCCAAAACAATGTAAAAAATCAGATACTGGGGTAACATCATGGTGCATTCCATAAACAAGAAAAGTAAAATCCATTATCGTTCTCTCACCATGGGTACTAGACCACATCCAATTGGATTCAAACTCAAAAAAATTCAACGGAAAACCTAAGACGAATATCACACATGAACTCTATCTAACACATCACAATATTTTGGAAAATGGTTATCAATGTAATGAATTCTTTTAAAACCATCTTGATATTGATTCATGAATATATTTTATGGAACATGAAATATTGAATTTTTGGATTCTTGTGTGATAATTGATGAAACCGATTCTTGATAAATAATGATTCATTTGAATTAAATTTTGAACTAAGCCCATGACATCTTCAAAATTTAGGTGGTTAGACAATTTAAATCATGTTATAAATGGTTATCTGTACCTAATAAGGGAATAAATAATGAAAACAATAAATAAACATTGTTGAGGTAAGGAGACACTTTATTAGTGGAATCTTACCCTATAGGCCAGTAGCCCTAGGGTAATGTGCACACCAGGCCGACATGATCACTTAGAATGTGATGATACTTAATCCTTGACCTAACATACCTATTAAATCTGTCATTATGGTTCTAGGATTTAAATTTTCAATTTACTAATATCTTCTAAAAAATTATTCATTCCATATTTATAAAAAGTTAATGAAATGTTTAATAATCAGGGTTTCTTTATACTAGTTTGTGATCTACATAGTATTTTTATGCACATTCAAATTTTAAATTTCATTTATGAATAATTGAAATTGATTTAAAATTATAATGTGGGGATTGAAATGAAAATAATGTGGTTTTCCGTAAAATAATCATAAATGGATAAGTTATTTGAAAACTCACGAATTTATTTCAGTGTTAACTTGAAAAGATTTAAAAATTACAATAGTGTACATATTTCCATGGAAATGGTTTTAAACATTTAATTTTTATTTATTTTTTTATAGTAATTTAAAATTTTTCATGTAATGGTAATGGTTTTTATAGAAAATGGAGTCAAAACCCCATTTTGAGTTTTGAATCTTATTTTTCAATTTTCATGTGTAATTTTTAAAAAAAAAAAGATTTCCAGCTTGGTTTTAAAAACTCAAAAAATAGCCTCTAGAATTTTCAATGCTTTTTAGAGATGATATTTGGAATTTTATATTTATATATGGTAAATTATTTTTATTTCTCTTGCAATTTGTTTTTTAAAGCAGTTGGTTTCAATAATGAACTTGGAAAAAGGTTTCTAAAAAATGGGTGAGTTGTTAAAAAAATGGCTGACTGATTTTGTAATTAGACCAATAAAATAAATATACAATTATATTTTTTATTATGATGTGTTTATATGATTTTGGGTAATCATTATCACTAATCCCAAGTTGAGTTTCACATTGTACTATAAACTAAAAGTTAATCTATTTTCCATGAATAAGGGTAATGCAGATTCTTGTTAGTCCCACCATGTATTGAAAATATGGTTTCACTAAGATGAATGGAATAAATTTGAAAATTTATCATCATTCACTTGATTCTCCAATTTAAATATAATAACATTAAGGAATTTTTAGTTTTTAAATCAAAACCCCTAGAAAGAAACTACATGAAATATAGTAAGGATACAATTACTACATCAGATTGAGACATAAATCATGAATCACACCCAATAACATGAGGTTTTATTCCATTCTTACAAATTGAAATCATATCCATAGTTTTTGAACCAAAAAAAATGAATTCACGCAACCATTTCCACTAGGAGAGAATATTTTAGTCTTGGTTAAATAACTTTCCTTTTCACGGGATATTGGTTCTTGTATACTTGATCCCGGGTGATCATGTTACCAAACCCATTTGGAATGGGGAAAAGGGTATAAAATATTAAGGAAAATGTGAACATGTATTTTATGATCATCTCATATGTAAAACCATTTTGTTCCGTAGAAACATTTCATCTTTAGGAACCAAATTAAGAAATTTTGTTAGGTGCTTCAAAACATCCCAGCCAGGAATCATTTAGATTTAATGAGAGAACTATCATTCTCTTCATCTTCATCTCTCAAATAGTTGTTATTTCAGTTTTTACTTAAGACACATCCCCAATATCTTATGGACATGAACTTATGTTTCATGAACTACTCTAAGTAGTAGTAATCCCATTCTGGGTACCCTTGGTAATTTTTGGTTCCCATTATAAGAATGATCTATGACCATCAAATTTGATTATGAATATCTCATTTTTATTAATTTATTTTTTGTAAAAAATGAATATTTAATAAATCTATTAAGATTTATATGATTTGAATGTGGATGCGCACTAATCATATAACAAAATATTATGAATATAGAGCTAAAGAGTTCATCATGTTATCAATAGAGCATAAATACTTCCATTCTCAAGTACATTGTCAATATTTATGTTGTTTTCATTCAAGAAAAAATAGTTCAGAAGAGTTAGAATAAAATTTTATTTTTGAAGTAATAAATCAGAGATATAAACGTTCGAATAAACGCTTGAAAAAAATCGAATATTCACACCGATTGGTGTGATACTATAGTTTATGGATCATTCACTATGGATACTAGTGTATATTCTAATTGGGGTCAAATGGAAAAATAAAAATGGAAAATTAAGATGACATCTGGGATTATCCAATGTTTTTTACTAAGATTAATAGTTATTCTATAAGTCCATTGTATAACCGTTGTACTAAATACAAAACATTTTCATATGTATTATGGTTATATAATTTTAAATCTATTAGTGGATATAGAGACACTGAATTTATATAATAATTGGTCTTTTGAATGATATGCTACTAGAAGAAAATGACCTTCCATATACAAATATAATTCTAAATGAATTCTACCTTCAATGGTAATGACCTATAAAAACAATACATTGTTGTCTAAATGATTTCAGATTGTTTATCAACGATAATAAATCACTCATACAATTCCCCAAGTATGGTTTATATCACTAATAGAATGAACAATCAAGTCCTTTGAATTATGTATAGTACTTTCCTATAATTTTATAGTATTGAAGGCTAAATGGATGTCAGGAAATAGTGAAAAAATTGACATGGAATGTTGGCACCATATTTTAATAAGAGAAAATAAATTATCCATAAAAATCTCTTTATGGGAATAAAATTGATTATGAGTATCCTAAATTTGGATTTGATATTAGAAACAACCATCTGGAATTATATATATATGGAATAAATCCTTTTAGTATAAATAGTTTAAATAAAAGTGCATGGATGGTCATGTTGGTAAATTTTGACTTTCTTCTATTCTTATACATGAAGTGAAATTACATTTTGTTATCTCTTAATATATATATACCACAAAAACTTGATAATTATATTGATGTTTTTTTTATATATTTCTCAATGATCTCAAATTGATGTTGGATATTGTTTTTCTAATGTAGGGTTCTCATAAAATTGAAAAATTCACATTGAGGGCCATGTCTTACAAGTCTATTAATGAATTTACTGCTTATCGGAATTTGTGAGGCTATATAATTAAAAGATGGATGGGGTGTGAAAATTGTAAAGAATTCACACATTAAGTATACATAAAAAATTCCATGCAGACCTTGTTTTCTAGAAATTAGAATTTTTACCTTCAAGTTATAATTTCCAATCCTAGCTAACAACATTCGATGGGAATTCCAAACATGTTAAAAAACTATCTCCACTAATGAATGATCAGCTATTCGATAAAATAAAATTTATGTAAACTATTTTAATTTTGTTTCTAAAACCATACAAAATAATATTGGAAAAATATATCAATTATATATGAATTTCTATATTGGATTCATCTGCACATCAAATATTTTCATGATTTCATGAATGTAGAAACAAATATATTTGAGTGTTTAGTTACACATTATTAAATGCTCATGAATATTTCTTTTGGAATCAAGGAAATGTTGGACTTCATTGACAGTGGGATAAGGGAAGAGTTGGAAATGGTGATGAGTAAAGGGTGGAATTTTCTTCCTCCATCAGCTTACACTCAATCCATATATGAAAAATTGCTATTTTTTAATTTCCATAATACAGTAAAAGTTCTATGGGGATATTTATGAAATATATTGAATTCAGTTTCATTGAATAATTTGAATTTATATGGACTAAAATCACATGACTATTAGGCTTTGATGTGAAATTTTATTCCAATGACTTTATAATGTATGACATACATTAACTAGAATATTTATATTTTTCAATGTTATATATAGTAATATTATAGACCTAGAAAAGTTTCCAATCATTAATAAGGAGGTTGTATTCATATTATGTGAATTAGAGATGTTCTTCCCACCATAATTCATTGATATATTGGTCCACCTAGTAGTTGACTTGGTCAGAGGGGTTCAACTATATACTGATTCCCATTATAGATTGATGTACCCCAATGAATGATAGATGAATATTTTGAATGGTTATGTAAATAATAACTGTTTCATAGAATATTGTAATGAAGAATGATAAATTGTTGAAGAAGTATTAAATTCAATATCGATTACCTATTAGATTTTGATAGCATTGATCTCCAAAAGTATCCTGATAGGGGACTCTTTATTCTAGAAGGGGTTTTTAAATGTGATATTGTAAAAATCACAGTAATAGAGTGTGAGAAAGAACACATTTACATTTTTTGTAATATTAAATATATTTATCCAAGTGTTGAATCCCATAAATAAATTACAATATATTGGAATCCATCATGGGATGAATAATAAACATCAGATACTCATAGTAAAGAGTTTATCAGATGGTTATGAGATTATATTTATAAGGATCCATCTAAAAATATGAATTCACCTACCGAAGGATGACGATGAATATCCATGGGACGAAATAACAATTTTATATATTATAATACACTTCCACAAAAACAGTTTTTCACAGCGCCCCCCCCCCCCCTTTATCAGCGCTAACGAAAAAGCGCTGATAAAGGGGGGTGCCTTTATCAGTGCTCAAAAAAACACTGATAAAGGGTGCCTTTATCAGTGCTAAAAAAAGCTCTAGTAAAAGCACCCCTTTATCAGCGCTTTTTTTTAGCGCTGATAAAGGGACCCCCTTTATGAGCGCTTTTTTTTGTGCTGATAAAGGGTCCCCCTTTATCAGCGCTTGTTTAGTAGTGCTGATAAAAGGGGGGGCTTTATCAGCGCTTTTTTTAAAATAGATGATAAAGGGTCGACTTAAATTTTTTTTAAAATATATATTAATATATTAATATACAAATATAGTTATATTGATATATAAATATAATATATAATTTTTAAAAATATTTTAAATAAGTATAAATGTACATTTACACTTAATATAGTTAATATATAAGATATTTAGTGAAAATGGCTTCTTAAGAAATTTAAGAAATATTTTTAATTAATAATTTCCTAATTATTATGGAGTAATAGTCATTTAATAAAAATTTGAACACTAAAAAAATTAAAAAAATTAAAAAAAGATCAAAAATATGTTGAAAACACAACTCAAACTTCAAACGACCATAACTTTTGATCCGGGTGTCCGTTTGAGCTCTACCACATATCAAATCGAAGCCTGCGATGAGATCCACGTCAGTATGATCATAAAGGTCCCCGATCAAGGGATTTTCGAGGCCAAAAGAGGCCCAGAAGGCCTCCAAAACTGAGTTTTTAGTCGGGGTACCCCGATTTTTTAACATTTGTTGGATTTTCTGCCTCGTTTAAGGGGGTATTATTGGATTTTTTTGGTGGGGTCTGAATTTATTCCAAGGTATTACATTCAAATTGATATTATTTCTTTGAAATTTCATCATTTTTTATAATGAACTGTTATTTTTAATCAAATATATAACAATATATTCATATTTTTTATATATTCACCCCTAAAAATTTAATTATAAATATAAATAATAAAATATATTTACATATAAAATATATTAGCTTTATCTAAATAATAACTAACATCCATTTTATTTAAAATACAAATATATGAATATTTATATACCAATGTATTAATCTAACTATATATATATAAATCTAACTATATATATATTAATGTAACTATATATATATACTAATCTAATAACTATATATATTAATATAACTACATATATATATATATTAGTATTAATATAAATATATATATTAATATCACTATAAATATATATATTAATATCACAATATATATATATTAATATAACTATACATATATATATTAATATAACTATATATATGTTAATATAACTATATATATGTTAATATAACTATATATATATTAATATAAATGTATATTACGATACGAATAAATACAACTATATATATATATATAGATATATATTAATATAACTATATATATATTAACATAACTATATATATATATATATTAATATAACTATATATATATTATATATAAATATATATATATATATATATATTATAATATAACTATATATATATATTGATATAAATATATACTACTATACATATAAATATAACTATATATATATATTAATATAAAAATATATATAATATAATATAACTATATATATATATATATATTAATATAACTATATATATATATTAATATAAATATATATTACTATATAAATAAATATAAATAAATATATAAATATATATATAAGGATATCTTGAATTGGAAGGCAAATCAAAATAGAGTAGTGGTAAAGGCTTAGGCGTGGAGGGGGGAGGTCTCAAGTTCAAATTCTGGTGGAGGCAGGGGCATGCGCGCATGGGGGAATATAGCAGAAAGCACTATTAAAGGGTAAAGGGGGTGCGTGGGGCACTGTACATGGGTAGAAAACCACTTTAAAAGGGGGGATCAAGCACTACAAAAGCCCCCCCAATTGGCAGTATTTTTTGAAAATTTGAAAATTTTAAAATTATTTTTTAAATTATTTTTAGATTTTTTTAGTTTTTTTTTTAGTTTTTTAAAATTTCATTACCTTTTATCAGTGCTAAAATGAAAGCGCTGATAAAGGAAGCGATAATAAATGGGTCTTTTTATAAGTACTTTTTTTGGCGCTGATAAAAGGGGTATTTATCAGCGCTTTTCGAAGAGCTGATAAAGGGGACCCCCCCTTTATCTTCACCGGCTTTATCATCGCTTTTTCTATCACTGATAAAGAAAATTTTTAGCGCTGATAAAAGCCATATTTCTAGTAGTGATATTTTTGTAATAAATGGTTATAAGTTCTATAAAAAATAAAATGATTAATAATGATTGATTAAAAATCTAGTGTTATGATTGGGATAGAAACAATGCACATATTTGGTTACAAGGATATAAATCCAATTTTTGCGAATATGTCATATTTAGGCATTTTGAAATTGATATAAAATTTGAACAATAAAACATTTCATGTTTCAATTTTCCACATCAAATTGGTAGACAACATGATTGCAGTAAAAGTTTTTGAAATAATCTTTGTGAAAGTGAATTTCAGTGTGGAATGGGAAAAGTAAAAACTGTTCAAATTGACATCAAAATAAGTGAAAGTATTTTATATATTAGATCTAGAAAATAATAATTGGTCAATTGTACTATGGGCAATTAAAACAGTTTTAAGTTTAGAATAAAATAAAATCGGGGATGACCCCTTTATTGGGAGAACACAATCAGCTCATGGAAAACTCAATGTGGACAATGTATTATACATTAGGGAAGAACATAGATAAGAGATTTAGATTCTCAATAGATGATCAAAATCACTTAAAACTTTAATTAATGAAAGAGGGTTAATTGGGAAGTTAATAATTATTTTTTAATATTCTATAATATTCCTCATATATTTAATGGTCTATACTATATAAACATAATAGAAATTAATTTTTTGATAACTCATGGACACAATGTATTTTGTACATGATAATGTTACCAATATCAAGGATAAACATGATATTGATACAAAAACTGTATATTTATTAAGGTATCGACAACATGTTGATGAAAAAAGAAAGAATGTCTCAAAATCATAGCGTTGACTAAAATTTTCTAGGAAATAAGTTAGGGAATAAAATTTGATCTTGGTTGGAATCAACATGGCCAACCTATTGAACCTTAAATGAAAATTTTCATTAATAATTTTTTGTTTACAATTAGGATGAATGTGATGATTAATATTGAGTAATGGAACTCTGTGTAACCTGTAATGAAATAAACCCTTTGAGAAGATACACATGTAATGTTTCAATAACCATTCTTTATTTTTTTGAAGAAATATCTAAGGAAAAAATTATTTAATTTTTATCACTTTTCATGAATTTCATTTATTTTAGATGATCTTACTAACAAACATGTATTAATGTCCACTGGAAGACCAATATTGGCTTCCAGAATCTTCGTACAAAGATCTCATATGTAGGATGCTTAGGGGAAAGTAAATAACCACCCAAAAGATATGTACGAAATCATTATAAAACATGTAACATGGAATTATTTCATCATTAATAATGATGATAATTCATTTCAGGTGTTTTTTAGTTAATAATATATTTATTTACATTATTTATTTTACCCAATTTGATTCAATGTTCTTAATTTATGAAATAGAAAATGAGTGATAAAAAAAATGAACAAGAATCAAAACCAATGTACCCTTGTCACAAAGAAATTATGGGGTGCGGTTGACTAGATAATAAATTGTTATGTATTTTAAATGAATAATAAATTTTTTATGTGATAAGACAAAAAAATTTCCTTTGTTTGTAATAAAATTATGTAGAAAAATATGATGCAACCTCTATACCATATCATGTTCTTTGGATGGAGGCTCATGTAAATGATGAGGGTAAACATTTTGATGGAAACATAAAAGAATTATGTTAAACATGTGTAAGTATTACATAAAAGTAATTTTTTATTCTCTACAATATTATTATAAAAAAAAATATATTTATTTTTATATGTTTTTTATGGTTTAGACCCATGAATTGGTAGTTATTGTAATGGAAGAAAAAATAATTTAAGTATCTTTAAACCAGCTAGAAGAGTATGGTAATGTTAGAGGAATGGGTTTCAGAGTGTCTCCGAGAATATGCAATGAGAAAAAAAAAACAAAAAAAAAAAGATACATATAAGTTGATGAAAGGATTTTAGGATCTAATATATTATTTTTAAATATTTTATTATTCAGTCTGGTTTGGAAGACCAACACACGAGAAATCATCAAAGTAAAGTGGCAGTCGAAGAAATATCCACAAAATAAGAACCAAATAACCGAACAAGCTTTGAGGGTATTCAATCCCCTCAATTTAATACCTTAGGCGAGGAAATCAATTTTTCATTACTCTTTGTCCTAAATTAAATTCAAACAACATATGATGACTTTATATTCATAAAATACTTTAAGGTAATGATTTATGTGATTTCTATCTTTCAACACCCACACACAACCTTTTGGAATCCATGAGACAATATACATAATAAAAAATTTCCAATAATCACATTAGGGTGGGGATTTAGGGAGATAATGATACGACCACTGAGTCTCCTGTTCTAATTTATGATCAAGATATTAAAATTGTCAATTATGTTGGGGTTTTAATTTCTTTTTTCTAAACAGTTATTGTTTATTTTTGGTAAAAATGTTCCCTTGTTACTCAAACCGATTCCCTCAGCAATTACTTCCATCCTGGGAGGATCGAGAATGCCTCTTGGGACATGTCGCGGACCGGCCTGGTTGACCAGTTCGAGGCTGACACAACTGGTTCATGAAAAAATTGTATCACATGATGTAAACTCATAGACGACCTATATTTCTAGAGAAACCATGTTATTTGGGGGATTTCATGGTATATAGAGTAGTATTTTTGGGACATGAGGGGTAGGTTCAACAAGAACGTCACAAACTCTTGCTCATTCAAATCCTCAGGTGTCCATGGGATGTCTGGTTTTACTAGTTTATTTTTTATAGATTGTTTGGTGATTGGGATACAACACGGGGAGTTGGAATAATGTCCTTCATGATCTCATAGGGCTTGGGAATCCATGTGGAGCTGGGGAATGGTCCTAAGTAGGCTCTCAAAGTTGGTGGTGTGTTTGACATATGGCTTCCTACCATATGGCCAAGTCACCGACTGATATTGGTTCCCTTTTATGGGTCTCTTAGACGTTTCATGAATTATGATATTTTTAAAAATACTTTTGTGAGAATTGTTGAAGTGGGTTTTCAATATTTAATATAATAATTTTTTTGAGAATGAAGGGTTTTTGTGGAACAAACTTTTGGGGAGAAAGTCTAATGATTTAATGGGATAAAAATTAATTAATCAAAACATATGGTTTGTTAAAATTAATTAGTTGGAACTCATGAACTTTTTGAAGATGATTCTGAATTTTTTTTACAATGGAATGTTTTGGGTTATTGAAGAGTGTTTGAATCTAATGAATTGGGTATGGGAATTGGTTTTAAACAATTGGTGTTTTCAAAAACATAGTTTTGGCCTTTGTGGCTATCAGATTAATAAAAGTGACCTTGCTGAATATTTAAAAATGTGAAATGGAGGTTTGAATGGCATTCTTGTTTTGGAAGTTTTTTTAATAAATAAAATGGGTTATAAATCAAATGTTTCTTTAAAAATTGTGGTTTTTTGAGATACTAAAAAATGTTTTTAAAAATGGGAGTGGATTTTGATGGAGACTGATGGGGTTTCTTTTTCAATCTTGGTAAAATGTTTTTCTGTGTGGAAGTATGAAAATGGGTTTTGACATGGTGGTTAGTGTTCCCATAGAAGGTATATGATTTTAAAAATGGGTTGAATTTTTTTTCTTGTAAAATGAGGATGTTTGGTTTAGCCTTTGGTGTTTTGATGGGTGATCACATGCATAGTTTTGTATAGATATGTTGATGGATGCCTGATATGGAATTGTGGTTGGGTGGCCGGGGTGGCACGAGAATGTGAATGTGGGTGAGACTTGATGAAACAACATTGGTGAATGTGAAAATCTACCAAGTTATTTTGTTTTTCAAAAGTGTTTTATGTTGAAACGTTGTTGTGTTTTTGGTAAAATAATGTTTATGTGGGTTTATTTTTCATTTTTTAGAAGTGTGGTTTGTTTGGTATGATTCCTCAATATTTGTAAGTGATACTCATGGTGTGTCTCGAGATGTGATGTTGTTGGTGGCCTGGTTTTGGAGCAATTATCAGTGGGTATCTAAGGATATGTTTAATGTTTTGATGTGTCCACCAATGGTTCTCCATTGGAAAGACATCAAGTTGATCGGCCTATGGATTCTATTAAAAAATTAAATCCACCTCTTCGAATGATTCCAAAAATCATTTGGTGGAATAGAGAGTGTTTTGGGATTGATTTAAATTGGTTTCCTATTTTGATAATTCTTTTGAATATAGAAGTTTTGTTCGGTGATATTGATGTGTTTAACTGTATTTTTTGTTCATTCTGCTCCTTGTTTGGAGTGAGAGAAAATGGTACTATGTATCTTTGAGTTCCTATTTCGATGAAAGTATTTTGTAGAGAACGTATGTTTTATGGGGTGTTGTGATCTGTAGCTCCTAGATGTGGCACATCAAATTATTTAAACATTAGGGCTCTAGCCATAGGCCTAAGAGTGAAGCTTTTCACATAGTTAAAAAATCGATAGAGGTGTGGGGAGCTCGACTAAGCTCTTACCTTCACCATTGTGGTAAGGTAGTTTCTATGTTTTTATTTTGGTTTTTCATCATTTTGATTTTTATTTTTTTCATTTCACAAAGAGTGTGGTGGACTTACCCCTCATGCAGTGTCTATGGTTATGCCTTCTCAGATGTTGGTTTCTGATCAATGTTCCAATGTGGACTGCTAATGTGAATTAGGTGCATTATTGGTTTTACCTATTCATAGGTGTAGAGGGTTGGGTGGTTCCTCTATTTATTTTATAGTTTTAGTGGCCCAACTGCTAGGTCCCTTTTCCTATCCCCCGAGTGTTGGGGGTTTTGATCCATGTCGAATGTGTTGGCCCATTTATTGTCCCTTCTGTTTGTGATTGGGTGGTTTAAATTTTCTTTTTATAACCTAATTATCATGGGATTGTAGGTTATTGTGGGAGAATTTTTGTGGTCCTGGGTCGGTGAGGCCCAATTCTAGTTCATAATGTATTGTTATTTTCTCATTTCTAGTTGGTTCCTAATGGTGGGGAGACACATTGTGTGTCTAGAATATCATTCCTTTAAAGATTTGTCAGATGGTAGTTGTAATTTAATGGTGGGTAGCTAGTTATGACCTCCCCCCATGTCTTTGAATTTTGTGATGGAAATTTGGTTTGGGTGATCATTGGGTTCATTGGTAGAATACCCAATAATCTAGTTCTTGGCTTATTTGTGGAGGTGGTGGATTGATCTTTATATTGAATCTCAGGAAGTGGTTATGAGTTGGTGTTTTGTTTGATAAAGAGGCTTAAGTTCCATCAATAGGGGATGATATTTACTTTTCAAGAGAGGTTAGACTGTGTTGATAAGGAATACTTAGGTGTTGATATTTTATCTGGAAAGTGTGAGAACTTTCTTGGGGAGGAAATATTTAATAGTGGGGAGAAATGTCACACCCAGTTTTGTCTCATGTCTTGGTTTAGATCAGGTGCGTTGGAAATCCAGATCATTTTCATGGGTTTTGGGTGAGATTGATTTTGAGTTTTTAACTTTCATATTTGTCTAATCATCTTACCATGGGTTTCCCATAGATTTTTTGGGTGTTTTTGGAGAAAATGGTGGTTACATCAAGATTTGGGCCAACTGTGAGCCCATTTCTAGTTTTAAAAACAAAATTTGTTTCATTATAAATCATTTTTTTAAATATTTTTCACTCATTTCACATCCCAAATGGCCTCCCCTGTCCTTTTAAAACCCAAATATCCATTTTACCCCTTATGAATTCATAATCATGGTGGATTTGGGTTATTTATTCAGGTATTGGCCTTGCCTGTGAGCCTATTTCTATTTTAAAAAATAATAATTTGTTAATTTTATATATTATTCATTTTCCATATTTTATGGTTATTTCCACCTCTTGATCAATCCCAAAAACCCTAGGCACACCCCATGTTCTATTTTCCCTCTTTGGAGCTCATCTTAGTCGTGTATTTGGGAGAAATTTCTCAAGGATTCTCGAATCATATATATTTGTTAAGGTAATCTATTTCTTTAATGAATCATTCATTTTTTCTCTTTTCCCTCTAAATCATCATTCTCTGGTTCTTCCAGACGTAAGGATCCTCTCCATTGAGTTACAGTCCATTCCCTCTCCTTTCAGGGTGTGTAAATAAGGGATGATGAAGAGTTCTCTAGTTTTAAAGGTGAGTTTCCTTCTCCTTTCTCATCTTTCCATTATTTCTTGGATCTCTCTTCATCCCTGTTCATTCAAGACCTAGGGTTTTGTAATAACATAATTTTTAATTGGGGTTTCATTACTTTAGGGCTGGTATACATAGATATAGTGTTCTTGAACCCTAGTGGAATATTTTTGGGTGTACATTTACATTCAGCCATGGTTTCGAGCTAGGTTCTTCCAAGCACTACCATTATAATTCAAGATTCATCTATTAAATGATTTTTTTCACCTTATATGTATTATAGGTATGGTTTTTCACCATTTGAAAAAATTATTTAGTGTGTATGAAAAGTAGCTTATTCCCTGTTTTGTGAAAATTGTGTTGTTGTGGTTAAAGTGTGCCCACTAAGTGTTTGTTTAAATGATGTATTTTCTTTAAAACCTGAAATATAATGTTTAGAACCGGTTTTTAAAATTCAAATAAATTTTTGGTAGGGAAATATGTTTTTTTACCCTTTTAGAGTTAAATAGAGTTTGTTTTATTATTTGTTGCATGCCACATTTTCAGGAAAGTGCCCGATTGGATTTTGTGTGCTCAATGTGATATAAAATGATTTTTTGGCTTATGAAAAATATTGGAGGCCTATGAATAGATGTTTTTTGGGTTTTCTATATGGGTTCTAATATGTTTTTGGGTTTCATAATGTAGTGAGTATCTTTTTCTAGTGTGTTCTGGCACGTGTTCTTGATAAATGTCTGTTTTGGAACCTTTATTGAACTAGATGGTGTTTGAAAGTGTAATGTGAGTTTTGTAATGGCTTTATTAATTCTTATATTATTCCCATTGGTGTTTTTACACCTATTTTTGAATATTTTAATTTTTTATATTTTAAAATGCATTTTTGTGAAGAATGATAAAAGGCTCATTCGGAATTTTTCTTATAAAAATGGGTTTCATGTGAAATTCTTGAAGTATCATTTGGAGCCATTTTATAGTCCAAAAAATTGATTTATTAAATGGTGCTGAAGCTACCAAATATAGATTCAAATAATATTGGTGGGTTTTTTTTCTATAAAAGGTCATTTTTGAATTTATTTTATGTGCAAAGCCTCATGGTACTTCTGAAGTTTTTTGTAAATTTTATGTTGTTTATTGATCCATGAAAAAAATGTGAAGCTAGTTTGTGGGTTGTTTGTGTGTGTATGATTTGGGAATGATATTTTCATGTGAAAAGTTTATTTTATGATATTCTGAACTTGATTGAGCACTAATGGGAAAACTGGGTATCTAGGTGGGTAGATGTTTACTAGTATGCTAGTGATCCGGAGCGGTTTCTTCTCTATTTTACGTAGCAAGTTTGACGATGAAAACACTAACTAAACTATGATGATGATGTTGGGGACCACTACATTATGGATATTTGTTCCCTACTATTGGATAGTTCATGATACTGTATATTTTTTATGGTAAATTTTACACCAAGATATGGGGTACCTGGGGCACACAACAAACTAATTCCTAGGGGGGTTTCCATGACTTGTGATCACTGGCTATTTTGTACTCACCGTTGGAATATAGTGTGTTTGGTTTCTAATTTCAATAGCATGTGTGTTTTTTTAAAATTGTATATTATTTAAATTTGTGCTCCTAATTTTTTTTTGACGTTGAATATATTTTAAATTGGTTACTATCATTTCCTGGTTTTGAAAACATGAAACCACTTTATTTTATAATGATTATAGCGTGAAACCATATTTGGAAACATAATTTTATATATTGTATTTGAAACATTTAATTGGTGCTTCTTTTATTTTAATGGAAGTGAATAGGGAATAGAATATCGAGACGAGCTACTGAGTTTTAATTCTCATGCATATAGTCTTCCTCAATTTTTAGCCCTTGTGGACGATTCAACATGAGTTTGATCACATTTGGTGACATCTAATCGACATATGGGAGAGTGACTAGTGGGTTTACATGATGTTATTTGGTTGTCAAGTATGGTCGGTTTAGTTGTCTGGTTCATTTTTACTTTCAGTTTCATGTACAATTAATGTTTAGTTCAACTTTTATATAAATATATGTTGGGTTGTCCATTTCTTTCAACTGCTAATTTATTTATTTTTTGGTAATTTTTTTGGATTTTTATGAAATGTATATGTACTTAATGAATATTGATAAATACTGATATTTATTGAAAAATGTCTCATCTTTTCATGTCGTTATAGTGTCATATTATATTTTTTATTATTTTCAAAATTGAATTAGTTAATTTTGACTAAATATTATCCAATAATTGTTATTGGGATTGACCATATACCACCATTTGTTATATAAACCTTTTATACATAGAAATACTTTTTTTATCAAAAACCATTTCTCATCATGTTTTGTGAGTTTAGATTAATAATGAATTTCTTCAAATTAAATAAATTAAATCCTAAAAAAGTTATACTATATTTAGAATTAGGATGTCCATATTTAGTTAATAGTTCTCTTCAATTTTTAGTCAATTTTAATAGTAACCATAATAAATTTTTATTACTACATTAACAGAAAATGGGTTAATTATGGTTGAAATAAATATGATAAGGCATAAAACCAAGAAAGAAGTTGATTTATTTCATTAGATAATTTTATTTCGTAAAAAAGCATCATAAATTAAAAAATATTACCATTTTCTAATATTTAGTTTTTGTTTTGACTTTTTTAACATTTTAAGTAAATTTAATGACACAATTATTACCCTCTTTATTTCCATATCTATATTATTTTGTTATAAAAAAAAATATGATTAAAAATGGTTAATTTAAAGATAAATAATTGTTTTATTATGGTAATTTATTATTAATTTTTTGTGATTTCATAATTACATTAAATTCTTATGAAACACCAAAATTTCTCTTGTGCAAGTAGTAGAAAACCCATGTAATGTTTTTTAAAAATTATAAAATTAATAATATTGGGGTACGATAAATTATAACATGAGTTTTAAATAAATAAATAAATATATATATATATAATATTAGGTATATTTATATGATTATAACACAATTAAATCATTATCTTCATTGTATTAAATTTAAATTAAATTAAAAGTTCAATAAATAAAATTAATGATATTATATGATAAATAATATTTATTTAAAAGATTTGAAATTCATTAAAATATTATCGTCATCCATGTTATTGGGATATAGTTTAAAATATAATCCATTGTAAGTTTAAGGGCCATTTATCACATTATAGTAACTTCATTTACCCCTAAAATGTAAAAAAACATTGATATCATGGTATTTTTGAAGTGGGTTAATAGGGTTTAAAACAAAGTGATAATGGTAAAATAATCATATCAACTAGTAAAAAACCATTTGATGAGTGTATTTAGACCAATAATCTTCCTAACATTTAATTTTATCAATTTTTATCAATTTTTATTTGAAATTTAAGTTATATTAATATAATATTCATTGAAATTCCAAGAGTGCCCCTCCGCTATCTTATAAAAGGAACCTCCTATTGTCTATTCCTCACATATAATGAGTTATCTAGTTTCTAAATGGTAAAAAAAAGTATATAAAAAATTTACTCCATATGTATTTGAAGACCTGGTGTGATGGTAAAACTATCTTAGGAAGGGTTTTGATGTAAACCTAAATTGGTTGTTTGATGAAGTGGTATAGTTCTTGACCATAAATTTTAAATTTATTTATTATTCTACATTATTCAGATATTTTTCATCTAAGATGAAAGAATAAAATAAGTGTCATCCATATAATGAGATTATTTTATGTTAATTTAACGACTTATATCTATCTCCTCTTAAATAAAATGGAAAATTAAGTGATCATTCATGTGTATGAAAGACTACCATCTAGTACGCTGATGTAATTCATTTTCCATAACTACATATCAATAATTTTTATAATGATAGATTTAATGTATATAAAAAACATGATATTAATAATATATTTATCATTTTAAATATAATATATCATACAATATATTAATTTTCATTACATTAAAAATGATAACATCGTATTTGCATACATGTGGACTCACACCTCCATGAATAGAGGTGGTTTAATTTTCATGACTACATCACACTGATGATATATATAATATAGCATAAAATATTTATTATATAATAAAAATTATATAACGATAATACATTAATTAAATTCATTCCATCATGATCGTTGAAAGATGGAAACATTACTCATGCATATGTATGGCATGTCATCTCTTGGTTATAATGTAGTTCATTTTCCATACCATCTTTTATAAATAGGATCATTTAACATATAAATTCATTTTAAATGCTTTAAATATTATATTTTCCCACCTCCATTTTATTAAATTAAAAATATTTATTAATTTATATAAACATAAATGAATTATAAAGGAAATTTTATTTCCCTTTTTAATTTCATTCAATGGGGTTTAAAAGTAATATGTCTATTTATTCTAGAAAAAAAATTAGATTATTTTTAATGGGAAAAAATACTCTATATTAAGTATACAACTTCAAAATATTTTCCTACCATTTTTACCATTATTTTATTTTTGGCATTCGTTATATGATTATGTGTTTTCTTTAAAGAAACCCCCCTTCCCATTTTTCTAGGACTTTTAGATTTCAACATAGGTTTTTTATGGAATGTTTATTTTTACATACATAATTATTTTTCATATTGGTTCATGATATTTTTTTAGTGGTATTATGAAAAAAACGTGAAGAAATAATTTTTTTATTCCCGATATGGACCTTTATAATTTTACATAATGATATGTGAGCATGATGAAGCTTATATGATAGGTGATCCTATTACATCTTATATAATGGTTGGGGTTAATATATCTCCCCAAGAAATTAGTTCACATTCTTTTCCTTCCTCAAAAAAAATTATGGAGTTAACTGGGGAGGTTTCTTCTTCGAATATCACTGGGATCCAGTTTTTTTTTAAAACAATTGATTCATATAATGATCTATGTTCACTAAAAGGGTTCCCATTTTCATACTATGGAATTAAAATATATTCATGAGAAAAATTTTATTTTTCATATGGCTGTTATTTGTTTCATATTCTCATAAAATATTTCGATGAAGGTATAAAAGTTATGGTTTTAAATTATTTTACACTAGACTAAAGGATTTCTTAATTTTATGCCCCTTACAGATTTTTAATGCTAATCCAACATTTTTTAAAAATTTCCTAGGGTTTAGGGTTGTGATATAACAAGAAGAATTCAAGATAAAATTCATATTTTTTTAAGGAAAAAAATTATTTCATTTAAAAATATTTATATTTTATGAATAATGAATACTAAGTAGAATTTTCTACCTTGCAATATATTTGTTTATTATGTTAGAATTATGAACTAATTCTATAAAACTCTAAATATAGAAGAAAACATTGAATGCACAAAAAGATAATTCTATTATAAAGTCATGACATTATATAATGATTGAGGCTAGGTTTTTATAACAGATTTAGTGATTCAGACCTATAGTTATTCTTTATGTTTCTTGGAATAGTTATTCCATATTGTTTTAAATTTCATTATTATGATTTATTGGTGACATTCACATTTTAATAAAAAGATTTCAATTTTTTCCACTATTATATAATTTTTCTAATAGTTGTAAGACATATGATTGATATCTATATCCATAGATATTCAATTTGATATATTGTCTATCAATTCCTACTTATTGTTTCACATTTTCATATTTGAGGATTTCTCTTGTTGTTTGAGGGTATTTCATTTTCATTGATATTTATTTTTATTATTCATTTTATGCTTTCCTCTACTTTGACCTAAGAATTTATGGGGGTATAAAGTGGAATTTTTGGGAGATACGAGACACCCACAATGTTAATGTGATTAGTATTTTTTATTAAATTGTTTATGTTTTTAAAAATTCTATATTAATTCTTTGTTCTTCTAGAATTATTCTATTTATGAACAGTTTATGTTAAATAATTCAATTATACTTATGTTGTTAGATTTTTATTCTATGGTTTTTTGTACATTGTTTTTCAAAATCAGAAGCACAAAATTTGGTCCCAACTATGTGAACACTAGGATAATCAATGTGGGGCATTTATGGAATTTGGGTTCTGTTATAGAGTGTCTGCATGGTTTGGTAAACCAAATGACTATCCTACTATGTGGAATTGTAACTTGACGTCATAATTTTGAATAGTTGACATAATGTTTAACCACGTCATTGATTCATGAAGAGTATAATTGTGTAGTGGTTTAGATCTCCTAGTGGCAACTTACTTATTAGTGTAGGGTTTCTAAAAAAATCCAACCTACCCAAATTCATTAAAAGTTAAAATCATTAATTTTCCCATGTATTCTATTAACCCTAAAACTATCCTTTTTTCCATCCCAACTCAAATAGATCATGAGGATTCCCATGAGAGTCTTCTCCCTTCATCCCTTACAATTTTTATGGTTTTAGTCCTTTAATTCAAGGATGTTTTCACTAGTTATGTCCCACTAAACTTCTTAATTCATTCTATTTATTATTTTTCTCATGATATATCTTCCTACTATATAACAATGAAATAATGCTAACTATTCTTTTGGTAGGGGATCGACCTAGTCATGTGGTTTTTCTCATTTAAAATTTATCAAGGTAATTTCTAATATATGTTGTGAATTATACATTAAAGGTGATATGTTATAGTTATCTTTTCACTTAAATGAATAAGGTTTTTCAATAACATCACTTTATGTATCGTACCATAGAATGCATCATTGTTTTAAATTTTTTCTTTATCTATATTTGTAATATGTATTTATCCTGTGAGGATGGAAAGTGATTTAATTTTTTTAACACATGGCATGAAACGTGTTCCATTTTCAATGGTTATATAAATACAGAAGTTATTTTTTATGGATAAAAATGTTTTTAAAATGGTAGTGAGCATCAAAAAATGTTTATTAAACCTATTTTTAACAACGATTGATATATAATAAAGTGTTTAGTGTATTGAATGTATGAAAATTGTTTTAAATGGGTTACTTGACATAAAAACAGGTGCGTTATTCCATCTGGGTGATATTTTTGAATGTATCAGTAACTATGAATTATTTCAATGATTTTTAATGTATGTTTGAGTTCCAAAATATTTTAATTTTATTTTCAAAAATATTATTCAAAATATTTTACCAAGATGAGACTGAAATTAGGGAGTGTTGCCTTGTTACCCAAAGGTTGTTCTAAGAAACAATTTTTATAATCCAATAAAATTTATTTTTCATATATGGGGTGAGACAGTATTTTCATTCCCTATATACATTGTTCCATATAATTAGTGTTTCTTGCAATATGTGGAGATTGGGTGAAGATACAAGTGTTTTTTCTGAGGGTATTATAATTGACAAATTATTATTTATAATCTATTGTTTGGATTCTTTTGTTCTTTATATGTTTTATTTCATTCTAGCAATTTGTTTAATGTAAAATAAATTCTAGGATGACAGTAGGTAGCCTATATGATGGAAATACCTAGTATATAACATGTGTTACCTATGGAATTATTTCACGATGAATCCTTATTGGTGATTTTTAACAAGAGAGGTGATAGTTATTGTCACTTCAGATAACAGTGTTTTTGTATAAGGTTATAAGTATATCTAGGTTTTTTATTAGGACTATTGGGGATGTATAAAGGTTCATTACTATCATCCAAGGATACTCTTAACCAGTTATAGTCATTTATTACTATATTTCTAGAGTGTTTCTTATGACCCTATGATATGTTTTAGGGTGACATAGTGGATTAATTTGTTTTCCTTATCTATATCCCCTATTTATTATGTGATTTCTTAAAAACTTTTTCTTGGGTTGGTTCCTTTTCTTTCTTAATGATCACTTGGTAATTGATTTTTATTTTTTACCTATTTCAATTTTCTTTTTTTATTTGCTCCAAAATTTTTTAGAAATGGGGTTTGGTGGGCATAATATAATGGATGTAAAATGGGTTTGTTTTGAAACGTGGGTGTGTGCATTTTAAATCATGGTTTTAGGTTTCCATTCCTTTTTTTACTTGTAAATGTGGTATTCAAGATTTTTTTGAAAAATTGTTTGAAATGGGAAACATTATTTTTTTATATATTATAAGTATATTCTCAAAAGGGTTCTTATAAGATGGTTTTCATGTGATATATTAAAATGGTGGTGGTGTAAAGTGGCCTTGGATTGGGAATATTCATTCAAAGTGATTAATATAATTTAATAGAAATCAAAAAAAAAAATTAAAACAAGTTGATGGTTTACTTTTCTATTTTAAAGGATTAAAATAAAATGAAAAGAAATATTTTGTATGACATGATAGAATGTATGGAATGTGATATGTAAGCGACTACATAATTATAAGGACCCAACATTAAACATTACATAATGATGATTTAAGTGAAAAATTCACATTGAGGATCTTTTTAGGTTTAGAGTTTTAGAGAATTATGCCATATCCATTACATTAAATTTCAAAAAAATACAAAGTAGACACTTCTACTAAGTATCCATATTTTTTCATAAAATTAAAAGTCTAAAAAAACACGTCTAGTTCCAGGTTTTAGAGAGCACGACTTTTCCATGATCCCATCCTTGACCCTATTTATTTTTAAGTCTTGTGAAAAACATTTCAAAACATGGGGTGAAAATAAAAAGCTCAGTAAGGGTGATAAAATAAGAAAATGAAACATTATCCCATCAATAAGTACAAATCAATGATGCCATGATTTTCAATCATAACATTCCTCAGGAAATAGAAAGATTAATGAATAATACATAGAAATAATAAATAATAACGGTAACTTGTGCCATCAATATCATACTTAAATTTTAGCTATCAGAACTACTTAGGTAATTACATTGGAATACCCATCATAGTATATTACCTAAATCTCTTAGTAGAAACATTAAAGTTTACCTCCGTCATGTTACCCAATGCATTGAAGAGCTATCTTGGGCTCACCCGACCTACATTTATCATGGAACCACCTATATACTTAGATAAATCCCAAGAACCCTAACATATTCATAACTCTTAAAACAAGAAAAATTAAAGATAACATTTCCAAATTGCAATCAAAACATATCATTTCAAGTTATATATATAATCATTTCTTTATTAAACCATTTTCAAAACAATTTAAAATATTTAATAAAGATATTTTTGAATCCAAGATTCCCATACCACTTTGAAGCATTTAAAGGAATTATCATTTAAAAAAAAATTATTTCCATATTAATAAATCCTTAATACCATTTCTATAACATGGATATTAATGAGAAATATTTAGAAGAATAAACCTTTAAAAAAATATTTTAGTTAAAGAGTTCTTAACCAAATGAGTGATGCTTGGATACAAATAATTGAGGAATAACATTTAATCAAAACCTTATAATATCATGAGAATAAAGGTATTCATGATATAATATTCCAAAGGACAGTATATACACTATATAAAATTGAATTGGTAAATAAAAACAATGAAGTCTCAATGAAACGTTAATTGAGAAAAAATCCCTTATAAAGATGTTATCCTTAGATTAGCAATAAATCAATGGCATAATTATGTGTGAAAAATATAAATACCCCAAATATAAGTGGATATTAAGTGTAACACAATCTGAGGTTATTCACACATATTCATATCATGACATAATAATGAAGTAGAAGTTTAACCCAAAGAATTGATATTGCATTAAGAAGTTCTCTTATAGAAATTCAACAGCCTAACAACGTCAATTTAAAATTAAGAAAATGGGTTGATGAGAGAGAAAATGGTATCTCATAAGATGGACATAAAATTTATATAAATAAGGATATATAATAACATATCCTAACATAAGAATGTGGAAATTAAAATACATAACATAAAATAAGTCTTTGACTAGTTGAGTACGGTGAAAGGTTCCCTTACCGATTTGGAAGCTTACGAAACATACACCACATGAAGGAAGTATCAAACAATGAAGATGTAAATACCCCGAAATTAAATTATATTACATAAATAATACAATCATGATCTGTACCTACACCACACAAAAGGAAATAGTGGAAAATATAGCATGAATCTCACGGGAATAAAAATTTAAATGAAATCCTCCTACCACATTGTAATCAATCGTGTCATATGAAAATAAGTTAATAACCATCAAATGAATCAAATAATACCATGAATATAAGGATAATAATTATAATTTTTATCAAATGGCAGTACAAAATGCACCACATGGAATAAATAAGTGGTGAAGAATGGAAATATCATGGAATTAAAAGTGAGATAAGAAACCCTTTACCACATTATAATCAATCGATCCATATGACCATAAGTTTATAACAACCAAATGAATCAAAGAATAAAATGAATATAAATATAATCATTATAATATAAAGCAAATTTCAGTACAAAATACACCACATGCAAATAGATAAGTGGCGAACAATGGAAATCTCAAAGAATTAAAAGTGAGATAAGAAACCCCTAACCTCGTGTCCAATTTGACCCGTTAATTAATTAATCTCCGGAATAATAAACTATTGTTAATTTATGCATTCTTAAGAAACTTTTTCATGTTTATTTTCCATTTATATCATGTATTACCATGTTATAAACATTATTCAATCATTTATGTTAAAAATGGTTGTTTTCTCGATATTTAGTACTTGTGTCAAAAATGAACTTGTTATATTTACACGTTGTCAATGTGGCCAAAAGATCATGTTCTCCATAATTATATCCATTATTTATATATCATATATATCATATATATCCTATATATATATATATTTATTTATAACAGTGCATAACATTTGGAGATAAGAAATGAAATGCACCGATCATGGTGACAGTAACCCATACGTAAGCATTAACGCAACTTTCATTTCTATTTCATATTTAATGGAATTAAAAATAAATGATAAATAGGTATATTATAATTCCAATATAATATCATATATAACTTCAGTAACTCCAACCTTAATACTTTCCACGCATGGCATGAACGAGTCATATCACTTGGAGGGGGTGGTAGTCTGCACTTCCTCAAATGAAATTATCACGTTTACCAGTTTTGGAAACCACAAAGGTATGATGTAAATGAAAAATAAAAAAGAAAACAAACAATATAAATATAATATATATCACTTATAAATATAGTTCCATCTTAATGGCCACCATTAGAGGTGGTAGGAGAAGATTGAATAATCACCGTTTCGTGAGGCAGTAGTTCGCCGTCCACAGATACAATATGTTCTTTTCCCATTATATGGAGGTGTGTGTAAGTATAGTTTGAATAAATATCATAAAAACAACCTTGTATATCGATTATAATGGTGTTGTTATAAAATAAATGAATAAAAAGAGTTTTGGGTGTTGGATAAGTAAAATAAAAAGAAAATAACTTAAGAGAAGACGTTAACTTTAAATTGTGTATCTCACTTTGGTTTGAATCAAAAAGTTTACTTGAAGTGCCTTATAAATAAGGTAAGGCTTATAAAAAGAAGATAGGGATTTCTGGATATTTTTGGGTAGATATTGGATGAGCCAAGGGGCTTGGGATGTACAAGGAATGGGTTAGAAGTTAGGGCTTTTTATAGGGGTTCCATTTAGGAATGTTTGAAAATATTATTTTATTATATAACGATTTTCATTTTATAAAGATAAAAAACTCATTAAAGTAGAAGATAATATAACTCATATTAAAAATAAAATCATATAACAATAATTAGACAGGTTTGGGATATTTTTTTAATCTTTATATTCTTATTTATTTAAATCATTCATTAATGAGGTAAATACGACATCATTATTGTGTCATAAATAATTTTATTTATTTGATGTAAAAAAATTATAAAAAAATACCATGATGTATTAAATAGTTTTATATTTACAATTAATATTTATAGTCTAATATATAACATATATATCCTCATGTAAAAATTTATTTCCTAAAAGATATATTTTTATGTCATTTTTGTTTTTACTAAAAATGAATTAATATGAAGTGTCATTATCACTCTTATGTTGCTCCATGGGGTCCCCAAATCGACCCAAGAATGCCCATGGTCGGAAATGTATCATCTAATTGGATTAGGACACATGTTAGGGTAAATTTAATATTATTATAATATTATTTTTTACCCTACTTTACCCGATTTACCCTTTAACCATGGTAAATAAAATATTTTCTGAAGTAAATATTCATAATGAATAAAAAATAAAAGTTACGTATTCACAAAATTTTAACATAATGATTACAAATATGGAATCCATTTTTCCATTTTCAAAACAAATAAGTGGCAGAAATTAATTTAACATCAATTCTCGTTGTCAAAACAAAAGCTGTGTTTTTAAGAAATAATAACTAAAAAAAGATTGACACTTGTTTATGTACAAATTCAATGTGAAATTACTTCCAATGACCAAAATTGGATTAATTTGTAAAAATATAATCTGATTTCACTTTAAAACCAATTAAAAAGATAATCTATCCATATATATAAATAATATTAAATGGCAATTTTGAATTAAAATACAATATTTTCACTATTCATTATAAAATGAAGTTTATCAGAAAAAATACTAAAATTTTACACAATGTATATTTTTATATCCCAATTATAAAGAATATTTTTTTTAAATAGAACATATAAAAGTGACCAAACTATATTTAAAAGGGGGGTTTTCATCAAAAGGAGGTAAATAGACCTTTTAATGAATATTATAGTGTTTGTGCTTAAAATTAGATTCATTCACAATTTAAGCCTCTAAATTTTATTGGATAAATGTAAAAACATTTAACAAACATGTATAATAATATTTTAGTTATTTATATTCATTTTAACCAATACAAAGGCTATGCGTTAACTATCATTAAAAATAATATTATTATGTTAATATTTTTAAATATAACTCAATGTTGTGTGCAACGTAAGTTTTCAATGAAACCGGTTATTGCGTATCAGGTATTACATAGAACATAGCATCCCCTTTAAAGTAAAATTAATTTTTAATTAACAAATTTTAATAAATATAAAAAATTTATATTCTTTATGTAACTACGATGTTACAATAATTATTTCCAGTGGAAACCAACATGAATATTTAGATAATTCATCTTTATTAGAAGTTATAAGTGATTTTCAAGATCAATATAATTTTATTGTTTTTTTCATTGGAAAAAGTTTGATTCAAGTGGTGATCTTAGGTCATGTGGATGTTTAATAACATAATTATGAATTTTACTTTTGTCTAGGGTTTTTATAATTCATTTTACATGGAATGTTTAATTTAATTTATTTATTTTGTTTCTCTTATATTGTATATTGATTTATGACTAAGTTTTTAATTTTTTGTTAGATTCCCATGTTTCTTATCTCATGTTTGTTAGTTTATATTTTTATTATCTTACTTATTTATACAGGTGAATATGGTAAATAATGTTCCCAATATACTTCCATTGATTCCAAAAAAATGGATGTAGAGCTATGGGGATCAAGAAATTCATTGGGGATAGTGGAGAGTTGTGTCAGGTTATAGGTAAAATATAATAATGTACTAATATATTAAAATCAACCCTTATCAAAACATATCAATAAAAACTGGGGAAAAAATCGAAAACATTTTATGTATTATTAGATGATAAGTCCTCTATATGACAAAAAATAATTCAAAAATAGTTAACCATATCCTTGATATGGGAGGGATATATCCAACAATATTACCTCCACTCATCATGGTAATAGAAAACCTGTTAATCCACAACCTTAATGTTTTATCGTGCATTTAACTTTATCAATAAAAATAGGTTCTTTGTACTCCCACTAGGTATAGGTATAATGTGATCATTACCATACTAATATGATCTCACCATTTTTTTCCATAAAAACATATATTAGATAATCCAATATTTTTAGTTTTATGAAAATCAAATGAAATACACTTTTAATAGTTAAAAAATCTAAGGGGATATGAAAATATTTGTGACCATTTAAAACATAATGTAATTTCCATTCCCTTAATAATTAAAAAACAAGAAATATGGGATATACCATATGATATCTAAGTTCAAGGAATACAAATATCCTTGTAAATTCTTATGTATAAAACATATAATATCAAACCATACATGGGTCTACTATGTAGAGGTACCTAAATTCCTATAATGACATATGATGTTGATATAATTTAGAACCATAAATAGAAATAGAGTCCATGTCCAGGGAGAGTTTCATCAACCCATTGGTGGTAATTTCACTAGGTTCCCTATATAGGTACTTGAGGTTCCTATAAAGCATGGGTTTTATCAAATAATTACATCTTTCATTTGACTACCCATTTTCCATTCAAAGTGGTTTTTCATCAAACGTGTGATAGGAAACATCAATTCCATATACAAGAAATATATATTCCAAAATCTCTTTAACAATACCGTATCATTATAGAATATGTGAAATGAATATATCATCTCAAAACTAGTCCTAAAATTGGAAAATAATTATTTTTAAATTATTTAAAATTATTTTTTAATAATGAATGAATATATGGTTTCTCAAAAAAAAGTGACTCACGAAACCAACTAACATAATTTGATGAATCTATAATCTGATGATGATAATCCATATATGAAGGATGATGGAAATATATAGAATCATGTACCCTTATCAAATTTTTAGTTAACATAAATCATAGGACACTATTATTTTTGGGAGAGAGGAGTACCTAAAGGATAATATAACATAATAGAGACTCCACTAGACTACTTTAAAATGGAAATAGGGATAAATGGGTTATCATTTATGGATTCGATGTTCTGATAGGTTTCCATTATATACATAGGGGATAATAATACTTTCCCCATTGAAAAAAAATTAAAAAATTAAAAAATGTTTCAAAATCATTTCATGTTATGTTTTTTATGGAAAATGCTTTCACAATGTGATACACCTTCTAAAAATCTAAGTCAAAATCGTGATCCATTTTTCTAGGTTAACATCACAGCGTGACCACTTCTTTCAGAACATGGATTCCATAAGTGGATATATTACATGGAATATCTATTAGATGTTATTCCCCCATCATAATGATACACACCCACACCTCACAATGATAAAACTTCTTATTTTCATTTTACAAAAAATACATTGATATTATGCATCCATCAAACCTTATAATTGGTCATAAAATGAGTATCTTGTCATATAGAAAACCTCCTCATACTCATATATTTTAAAAAAAATTGAAATTTATCGAGGGTGTGCCAATATATAATAGTTGATACATTTATTCCTTCTTAAAAGACTTATACTTTTCTAACTATCTCGGATACATTTCACACAGTGAGGCCCCTTGGCCACGACATAAGATATTATCTCTGGGAAGTGGAAAGAAAAAATCTTATGGGAAAATAATGACTCATTAAACTATTATGTCCTTGACATGAATCTAGGAAAACCCTATCAAATAACTCGCTCTAGGCCTTCATTCCATAATAAAATGAAAACAACACCTCATAACACAATTTTCCCCGTGGATTATTGAAGGAAAATAGTCACCATGCTAGGTTCCCCACAACTGGGAAGTGCTATTTTGAAATACTGAATAACTATATAAAATAAATACAAAACACCGACCAAAATAGAAAAAAATAAGTAAAAAATTTAATCTTAATAAATAATAAATACATACCACAATATGAACTCATGAGTTTTAAAATTCTCCAAAAATTATCACTTTATTCCCCCATAATGTTTTCCAAAATTCTAATCATAGAAATATATATATATTACTCCCTAAAAATACTCTCATAATCCCATGTCACATTAGAATAATTTCATTTTCCCCCTGACACCCAAACAAATGAAATAGATATTTTGTATAACATGTTATCATGCTATTGAATAATATGAATTAGTTTTTATACCAACACATCCATCTCATATACCTTCACAGACCATCTAAATACATGAGGAAAATCAAGATGATACTTCTTCAATAGGTATAAAAGGAAGATGTTATTAATAATTTTTATTTGAGAAGGTAATTACAACTAATACATTACCTCCTTGATTCTTTCTATGTTATCAGAGGGTCAAACAAACCTTCAAATGAGCATCCTTTTCATAACAATAATATGGATACCCAAACATGGTGATATGTTTATAAATACATAGTTCCCAATATATAATTCTAAAAAATGAAAAAAAGAAAGCATAAGATTTATAGTGACTCTAATTTTTCACCAATAATTTTCCAATAATATGAATATTTTCTATCATATCATGAATGATGTTTGTTTCCACAAAATAAATCTCATCCACCTTATTCTAATAGAGGGTAGATATTTTTGTACAACTATAGTAATATCTAAAAGTAACTATTTTAATATAATTTTTATAGCTATTATAATAATAAAATTCAAAATATTATAAATTGGAATCCCTAAAGCCCCTAAAATACATCAAAAAATAATTGATAATGTCATAAAAATTCAAGATTCTAAATTTTGTTTTCCAAAGAAGTTGTGGATGATAACACATTATTAATTTCACATATACTCTCATCACCTATCAATTGTATTTATAAAATTTATAGGTAAAACAGTATCATTATCAAAAATAATAGTTGAATGCACCCTGGAAAATTTCACCTCTTACTATAAATGAATCCTCACAAGATCCCCAACCATTATAATATAAATTATCTAAATTAAATGAAATGATTATTTCAACATATTAATTAGGACCCAAATAATAATATCTCCCCAATGGGAACCTAATAATTAAATCCATGGATATCTCATCCCAATTATTGGTGGGTACAAGAAGTTGATAAGAAATACTAGTACATCTAGGACTCATGGATTTAGATTGATAACATGAAAAGTATGTCCAAAAAATCTATTATGTTATATCTCATATCTGTACCCAATTATCGAATAATAAGTTTGTAATAAAATTTGGTGGATTCTAAATTGATCTCCCACTAAAAGTGAGGATAATTGTTCATCAAAACCTTTTTTGATGATATTAGGATTCTATAATGATCCCTAAAATAAATAATATCCCTAGAAGACAGAGACTAATCTCTGGTGGTATCCTCATCATTTCTATTCCTCTAAATATTATATCACACATAATGTCTTTGTTTCTCTTGGTTAATAATATCAAAAGGATAAATTTATCACTAAAAAATGTAATGAAATATGTCTTCCTTCAATTCCTTCACCTCTAAAATTATCTATTTAAGGAGGAATATTAATTTCCACACATTATTGAAATATTTCAAATCATGAAATGAAAAAATATTATTAATAATGTATGGGATAAATTATTCCTTTCTCAAGGTATAGTTGTACTCAGAATAAAATTCGTTATGGTAGCAAACAAATCGAATGTTCCTAAGATTCAAATATTTCTATGAGATGATATAACTCAAAAATTAATGATCAAAATAAACCATGAATATCTATATACAAATATAGTTCCACTACCATTTATGATCAGGGATAACTACCCCTACCACAAGGTCATGAGTTGGGTAATCCTTTTCATGTCTACAAAATTTATGAGAATCATATTACACCACATGATCACCTGATATATATACAAAACCCAAAAAACATGATGAGTCATTATAAAAAATTTATTCCTCTCCATCCTCAGGTATGATTAATATAAGGGATGATTTTATGTACTACTTCAACCATCAAAAGAGATTGGACACTATGAGATCCATATAAACATCACCCCTTTTAAGTGAGGGCTATAAAATGGGATATAATCTGGATAAATCCTTAATAAATCATTGGTCATAGACTTTTATACCCATAAATATTTTCATCGTGAATATTTTTTTCTTTTCTTCCCACAAAATTACTGTTCACACCTACTTATGATCAGCTGAAATTCATTATTCGGATATAATGTGTCCAAATAAAAGAAAAACATATTGGATTTAGAAGTTAATCATTGATGAATTTTAGTAAATTTACTGATAACAATGTTCTCCAAAATAATTTCTTAAATGATTACGATGCTGCTATTTAGTTTTTTAATAGACCATAATTTCATCAATGAACACCATAGTGATGGAATCCAGGAATGGATGGAAAATCCAGTTCAAAATAGTCATAAATAAAATAGAAGAACTTATTAGGAATAAAGGAAGCAAAAAATATCTATACTGAGCATACCTACTTTTAATTTCAATTTTGCAAATATCTATTTCCTTTAAATTTATTGGGTGTATCCTAACCAATGGTCAATCTTTGAGACACCCCATTCCACTATTTATTAATACATGATTTAAAAAATTCATGCGAATGGATATTTATCTTAATGGTAAAATGATTTAACATAGTTTATTAAATAAAAAGATAGGTAGTTCTATCCACTTTATTGGAAAAAAAATATTCAATGTTTCTTATATAGAGATACTAGTTCTCATGAAGCTCTTGGATTCTAAATCATCCAACAAAACAATTTTTTATATAAACTCATATTGATCAATAAATATATAACTAATAAAATAAAATAAATCATAGACAATGAATCAATATAAACATAAAATTTCCATTAAGGAGGTAACCCTATAAGGTTATCTGAAAGAACACTATGAAATTGTATGACTACTGAAGGAATATTTTTTACAGTTTTCCCTTCATCAAACTTTATCATAAGAGGTAAAACATGTAACATCATACTACCAAATGCTATACTACCCCATGAGTATAACTCTACTTGAAATAATTGAGATCATCAATCAGGGGAATTAAAGGCAACCCTTTGATGAAAATAATCAATACACGATTCAAAATTGTACATTCAATATACCCTAATAATAATGTAAAAGGGATCCATATTGGGAATAAGGATATTCAATGGGAAATACACCTCATATATAGAGTCAATTCAAGATAAAAACTAGAATCCACATTCTATTTTTCCCATGAGTTGTGAATATTTTAATAATATAATGAATGTTCTCAAGCATATGGTCTAATAGATCCATATTATGAGAATATTTAAATGGGTGAGGGACACCACTATAAAATAAATCAATATTTATAAATGAGTCCATAATAATGAAACCTCTCATAGTCAATAATTCATCCATGTAATCCATATGAGTTTTTTCTATGATATAATTTTTTTCTTTTGATGGAGATAGAGGCCTTCTACCATCAAGGGCCTTGTTCCATAACTAACTCAGTCCTTATGATGATCCACCTTTGCATCCTTACCTATATAATTGGGATAAAACTATCTTGGATGAACCATAATACAGTAATAAACCTCTTATAGATAATTATCCCATAGAAAATCAAGATATGGGGTCACCATAAAATATTTCATGACATTAAACATATTCATACATGACTAGAAATACTAGGAATATTATATACTCGATGGGTTTTCACTCCCATACATTAAAATATGGTGGTAAATAAGGGTTCCACTTCTGATGGAAACCAATGATAAAAAAAGGAATAAGTTATTAAATAAATACTCACTTCAATTTTTTGATCAAATAAACTACATATTCTTTTCTAAGAATCCAACATCAGTTACACTACACATAGTGGGAGCATCAATCATCATGGATATCATGGGCCACTCCATATCAACCAATGGTTCTCAATTCTCCACCAATTTATAGTTAGAAATCCTAAATATATACAAATGGGATAAAATGATAATTCAACAAACCATATAAAATCATTAAGTTTATAAATAATTTTTATAACACATCTAATTTGAAAAATGAAATATCATAGCTGACCAACTAACATAGTATATAAAAAAATCCCTATTAGAAGAAAAATAATATTTATGATTTGGGAGATCTATTTTTTATGTAAAATTACTTATTAAACAAGAACATGAATACCTTAATGTGAATGATAAAATGTGACATTACTTTAACATGAAACACCACCATTTATGTTTGTGACCATCAATTATAAAATTAGTTCACATCACTTTGATGGCCATCTTATTCTCAAAGAATCCAAAATCCACCTAATAATTTCAACTTAATTCTCTCCCTCTAGCGTATTGGTAGAGTGAAACCAGAATATATTTTTTAGATTAAAATTTAGTCTGATAGTGATTTTGACATGTACATCCAAGCTTAAACACCCTAAAACATTTATTTCCTTAAATTCAATCTCTTTTGTAGCTCAGGGTACACGTAACTCTAAATCCAAATGAACATCAATATAATATGTCATTCTATCATATGCATTAAATTGGTTGATATTAATATGAATAACTAAATTATGAAACATATAGGGTTTAAACTTGTATAAAATAATTTCAATGGTTATATATTTATTATTAATATAATTATAATCATTTCAAATTTTTTTTCCTGAAAAACAGTCATGTTCTGAAAGGCGGTTTCATCACGTTTTGTACACAGACATTAAAATTAATATTTACCACTTTTCAAAAGTTTATTTTAAATAATTAAATATATATTTTTAATTAATTATTTAAAAATTATCTTATAGTTGATAAATTATAATTTTCATAAAATTTTAAATTTTTGCAAGAATAGTGAAAAATATGGGTTCTAATCGAAAATTTTCATTTTTAAAGAAAATAAAAGGTTAATTTTGATTTAAAATTATATTTAATGTAAAAATTGTTCAATAATAATATAAAAAATATAATTTAGATCATTATAATCAAATTATTTTAATTTTGGATATTAAAACATTCTATACATAAGAGAATTCTCTCTTCAAAACCCTTTTTTCATCGTATCTTTGAGATTAATTTTAAATTAAAATTTCCCAATTTTGTGAAATGAATGTTAAAAAATCGTCTAAATATTAAAAATTACAATAATTAATGTTATATAATTAGTTAAAATAATTTTTTTGGTCATAATGAACAATATAAGCATTAAAAATTAATTACGGCTAGTAATGTTAAAATGGGATTATTGTGGTTTAAACTAAAATGATAGTGGTTGAAATGACCTAGAAACTTATTAAATTATTTTTTTACACAATATAGTAAATCCACATATCATTCATGGTCCTATAATGAGAAATTTTGAAGCATTTTGGTATGTGAAAAATATTAGTATCACTTTTTCTTTTAAAATATCAAAGTGTGTCCACTCCCCCACATATAAAATACCACCCCTCTCTTATCTTATTCAAAATCCCAGAAATTTGGTTCAAAAAATACCCAAAAAAATATATTCCTTAAATCTATCCCTGAATCCTAGATTCCTTGTAGAATCCCTATTCTCCTCACTTGCTTGAGTAGGTTGGAGAATGTTACCTGGCCTTAAGCGATATACCCATTATGAAAAGGGCTAAAAATAAATACTAAGGAATTCGTTAACAAGTGGGGGAATATTTTACATTTGAAATGAAAAAACCAAAAAAACACACACTAAATAAAAAAATAAATGATTCTTGATAAAAAATATAAAACAACTCAAAGTAAATCCATTAATATCAAATACAAACTATCAATAGTACCAGAACCGAAGACCACAATACTAAAGTACACAACATAACTCAAAGTAAAAAATTTAAAAGACTATAATGACATATATGCAAAATCAAACTCCAAGTCTATGCTATAGAATAACAAATTAACACTGGAGAATTAATATTCTCAAGCATTAACTATGTACCAGTAAACAAAATCTACAAAATCACTAAAGTGACATAGTGTGGGTGAGAAATAAAACTCAGTAGATTATCCCCTAATGAATTCCCTACTCATGCCAATATGATAGAACTAGTTATCACATTTTTAAAAAAAATTATACAAAACAACGTGAAATAGTTTTACACACAACCAAAACTACCTTTAACAAAATATTTTTCCATACTAAAACCATTTTCTATGACAGAATCCAATAAACTTGTCCAAACAATTCCTTCCTACTATTTTCTGAATACCCCATTTCAAACCACATATCCCTATATCCTCACATCAACTCATTCATGAATCATTATGAAGGTTCTAGACTCATGAGTTTTTTCTCAATGATAAACCCAGTTATCACAAGGTAATTAAATACAAAATTCTATGACACCTTTAGAACTATGCACAAGGTCAAAATTCAACCAAGCCTCATAATGAAATATTTATACACACAACCATTTATACCCAAAGACCATTTCAATCCCAAAACAACTTCAATTCCAAAAAAATTTTAATAAAACAAACTTCTTATTAAAAAAATTCCAAAAAACCATTTCAATAAAACCAACCATTTATTGAAAACCATTTTTAAACCTATAAAAACTAAACAACTATTTTTATAATAAATATTTTAAACCATTTTACAATGTATTATTCAAAACAATTTACAATTCCAAAAAATACACAAACCATCACTAAAGATGGTTTCTACTATTCTTTGCACACTAATTTCATAATAAAATTTAATCAATGTAATCAATTTTAAATTAATCATTCATGTTATAAATATAGGTGTCGATAGTGAATCTAAAAACCTCAAGGTTTATGATGAAGACAATGAAAAACAAAAAAATTCCCATAAAACTAGGTTGAATCTACAAAAACCCATCATAATCTCTTCTCCTATCATCAAAAAATTCAAACCTAATCATATTTGGAACCCAATATCTTAGATCTATCAATTATAGACATATATGTATAAAAATGAAAGAGATATAGAATAATATCTAAAAAAACACACTATGAACAACCAAGCCACCAATAATGACCAAGAACAAACACATATTATGAGAATTATTCTTCAAATCACTAAGAGAAGCCCCCATATTTCTTCCAAATAGAAGTAGAGGGGTTCTCCAGCCTCTGAGAGGGAAAAATACTATATTGGGGCTGTTTGGGGGAAAACAAGTCATTAAAACACAAAGGCGGAAAAGTTCCACTCTTTCCGGATCTAGTTTTTTCATTGTGTATAGTTCAGATGCACAGTTAGAAAAATTGTGTGCAAATTGTACACTAGCCACAACCTTAATGATGAACCTCACAAGGTTGGCTAACACGTCTTGTAAACCTTTTTCAAAAAATTCTAAAGAACATTGTACAACATAGAACCATTTCTTCAAGGCTTCCACATGGTTTTGGAAAAACGTTCACCTCCCATGCGCCTTCAATTTATCGCATGTTCTTTGAGCAGAGTTTACTATAGATGATGCATGGTTTTCCCAAACTCTGAACCTCTATAAAATCCTTAAATCCTTCTTAAATTTATCAAAGCTTATGTAAACTTCACCTATATACTTTACATACTGATAACTCATAAAAAGGGTTTATTACATGAAACTGAGGGTTCTACATTATCTGGACCATTGGCCATTCATTCCTTAAAATCCTAAATCCATCATTATACTGAATGTGTTATAGGCACTGCACTTTATTTTCCCTCTTCCATTCCCAAGTTTCTTCAAAAATCTGTCCATGTTTAAAAAAACCCATACTATATTGATCAATTCTCCATGAAAGGTTTTTTCTTTCCTATCCACAACATGCACCAAGATATGTACCAATGAATAATCTATCTCTTGTTCAACATGATCCTATCAAATCACATAGTCAAGATCAGGCTGATACTTTTTCTATAGAGACACATGGAAGACATTATCTACCACACTTAACTAGGGTGGTATTTCCATCTTATATGCCACCTCACTAACACATTCTAGTATCTCAAATGGGCCTATGTATAAAGGAGATAACTTCTACTACTTCACAAATTTATGATTTCCAAGACATAGATATATACTTAGGAACACAATATCTCTCACCACGAACAAAAATGGTCATCAGTGATGATCGACAAAAAATTTATGTTGACTTTGTGTCTTTTCCAACCCTCTCTTAATCAAATTTATCTTCTATGTGGTTTCATTGAAAATTCTTGGCCCAAATAGTGATGTTTCCCTTATTTTTTCTCAAAAATGTGGAGAACTAAAAAGATCCCCCTAAAATTATTTAAACAGAATCATTTGTATCAAGGTATGATAATAGTTTTTATAAGATATCTCCACTAACAAAACATGTTATTTCCATGGGCAACAAAAATATATCACAAAAGAATGCACCATGTCTTCCAATATTTTTATCATCCCTTTATATTTCTCATCCATCTGAGGATGATATATTGCAGTCATTGTCAAATGAGTCCAAGTACTCTCTGTAAGGATTTTAAAAAGTGAGATATAGACCTCAGGTCTCTATCTGACAGAGTTGAAACATTTATTCCATGCCTCTTTAACACTTCTTAGATATATATTTTTGGAAAGTCATCCACCAAATGAGTTTCAAAAATAAGAAGGAAATTATATGACTTTGTGAGATGATCCACCATCACCCATATGAAATCATGTTTCTGAATAGTTATTGAAAGACCTATTACAAAATCCATGGTAATATTTTACCAATTCTACACAAGAATATGTAATGATTGAAGCATACCTACTAGTCCCCGATGCTATGCTTTAACCAAATGACAAGTTAATAATCTAAAAAAATAATCCACTACCTATTTCATTCCATTATACAATAAATTTAATTTAAATAACTTATAAATTTTCTATTTTTTGTGATTAAAAGGCCATATTGAATGGTGGTATGAATGAAGGAATTATTCTTGATAAGACATATGTATGACCATACGATATTTGAACCAACACATAGAATTATCATCAAACATCCAATGCCCAATGGTCTCACCACCATTGAGTTTTTACCTCATATCCACATGTTCTGAATAAAATATCAATGCCTCATTAACCATATTCGACTAATCAAGAAAAATGAAACTCAAAAGGAAATCAAAACTTCACGTCAGCCCCCACATTTGATGTGCATGTCAGCATGTACCAACATAAAATTTCATTCAACTAATGGTTCATTATCCCACTCAATAGATGAATTTATTCTTAATACACTATCCAATGAATTTCATTTTCATATTTTTTACATTCTGTCAAATGGAAATATCTAGAGATATTCCATCCATATTATTTTTCATAGACTAAAATCCCATTGTGAGAAATTATGATTCAAACTCTTATGATCCATAAACAGAGTGTATTTATCACTATATAGATAATAGTGTCATATATTCAAATCATGGAATACATGTGTTAACTCTAAATCATGTGTTGTATACTTCTTCTCATGAACTCGGAACTACCTTCATCCATAACCAAAAACATGATCTACTTTCATGAGAACACATCACAACTCGGATCCTAAATCATCACAATACACTACGTACCCTTATCCTAATTCCAAAAAAAATCAAGATTAGTATTGATGTAAAGATAAATTTTAGTTCCCTAAAATCTTTACATCATTCCTTTTCACATTGTAATAGAGCGTTCTTCTTCTTCAATGCTTTCATAGGTGAGGCTAGTCATGAAAAATCAGAAATAAGGAATTGGTAATAACCAGATAGACTGAGGAAACTTTGTATCTTGTAAATTTTCGTAGGGGGTTGAAACGATATAAAAACTTCAATATTTTCTAGATCCAAAAAAAACAAAACTTTCTAAAATCACTTTCCAGGAAATTCTACCACTTATATCCAAAAAATCTCACTTTAAAAATATGGCATAAAGATGATGATCCCACAAGATTTATAATAATGTATCTAGGTTTTTCTCATGCTTATCCATTATCCATAAATACACAAATATGTCATCCATATATACCACCATGAAGGAATCCCTATATCATTGAAATATACTATTTATCAATGGAATAACGACTACTAGTTCATTCATAAGAGTGAAAGCCTTAACAAAAAACACAGAAGGGCCATATCATCTTCTGAAAGTTGTCTTCAGAATATTGATTTTTTCCAAACTGACAATTGATGATATCCTAATCACAAGTAAATCATAGATGAACAATGAGATCCTCTTAATTGATCAAACATATCATCAATAAATGCAAGTGCATATTAGTTCATTATCATAACTTGGTTAGGATTATGATAATCAACACACAGCTGAATTGTTTCATCCACCTTATTAACAAACAAGAATGGTGTTGACCAAGGAGATGTTCTAGGATAAATGAAACCTTTAAATTTTAGCTTTTCTACTATCCCTTTTATCTCCCAATGTTCTCTTGGTTACATATGGTACGAAAAAAGTGAGATAGGACCAGTCCCTGAGAAGAGATCAATCATAAACTCCGCATCTCTCGTATATGGAAACACTGAGAAATATTTGACAAACACATAAAAAAACTGATCCACCACTACTAGAAAAATATTATTATTTATATCATCAATGATTCCAAGGAAAACTCTATGAAATGTTCTAAGATCATTCTAACTATTTGTTCCAACAAACCCGTTGTACCCACCTTTACATTGTGATCCCCTTAAAAGAGATTCATAATGACAACTTATCTTGTAAAATTGAACAGTAATGTATAACAATAAATGTGAAACTAATATGGTTTCGACTAATATAAACCTAGAATTATACCAAAGGAATCTATATTAATGACATAGAAATCCAATCTTAGCTCTCCTCCATAAACGGTTATAGAATGTTCTCTACACACAAAGGCTCAACATTCTCTTTGACCATGTGGAGTTTGATGTTTTATCAGAGAAGCTATCATCTCAAGTTTCAAACCCAAGGAATAAATAGTAAGAAAATAAATAATTCAATGGGACTCACCCATATTAAACAACATTTTTATAATATTGTAATTTAAAATAATCGTACCTCTAATGGTAAAGGGTCCAAATAGATCATCTATCATAACCTGCTCATCTCCTTAGAAATTATTTTTCCATTCAGTTTATTCCTTATTGTATTGATGAGATTTCCCTTACCGAGGAGCCATGATATTACTAAAATCAACATGGTTGGATCTGTTCTACTGATGAGAGTTATTATATTTTCCTCATCCTATCGACTCATATGACGCCCGTTACATATGAGAAGTGTCCTGAACATAGGAACATAGAGAACTATGGAAAAAGAAATGAAGATTCCCAATTTTTTGGAAATTTTGGAATGCTCTCAGTGGTTTTATACACACTCACTTTATTTGGTCAAATGAACCACATTAGAAACATGCATCTTGGCTCTTTAGTTTTGGAAGAAGATTTACCGATCCAACCATTGGATTCAAATTCATGCCCTAGCCTTGGAGATAAGTCTCCCTCTTCCCCTTTCTCTCCATGTTAGAATTGTCACTATTTTATATAGATATCAACATACTTCCACATACCATAACTCATGATATGTCTATTTAAGCTATATATTCTCTTTTTACCTTCTTTGTGTAGTATGTAATAAAGACCACAATAGTATTTGAGTGAATCTCTTATCTCAGTCCCAATTCAAAGATGTGTGCCTTTAAGGACCCACTAGTTGTAAACATTAGTGAAAGGTGCAATAAATTCATGAATTTATTGATATACAATATTAAATAATTATTTCCTACATCAAGTTGAATAATTCTATCATTCATATAATTATAAAATTTTAAGGACAATATATTTTGTTAAAAAATTCCTCAAAATCTTCCCATGAAAGGTTGTGGACGAATTTATCCTAAAAAATAAATCCAACCTCTAGGGTGAAATTTATTAGAGTATGTATGTCACCATATTTAAATTCAGATCTACAGGTGTACCAATGAAATCAAATATTTCATTCATCCCATTCAGCCATACATCCACCATCTCTGGTTCTAAATCACCCAAAACAATGGTGGATTATTCTTCTGGAACTAGATGGAATGATCAACATTCCTTGGATCATTCCACTTATTCCCCACATCTACTACTTGAAAATCATAGACTATACTTGATTCCAGCTATGGGTTCACTTGAGAATCAGGTGCAACCACCTTCTCTGTGGGTACATCCAATTGGGTTCTATAACACCAATTATGTGGAATTTTTTATTCACATAAGAAACACCATAAGTCTCAATCTCAATAAACTGAATACTTATCATTTCTAATTCTATCAGATCATACTAAAACAATATTGCATTCAAAAATGAAAATTTTTTATTTGAAAAATCTCTACATGGTTTTGAAAATAAAACCATTTTCAAAATAGTAAAATCATGTTCTTATCAAAGTACATTATATTTGAAAACAGTTTCAATTTTTTTAGTAACAATCTCATTGCACCAAAACATTTCTCAAAATGAAAAATGAACACGTAGTGGGATTTCATTCCTCTAATTCTTAACATAGTCGTCTCATTGGATAAACCCATGATAATTAAATATCTAATCCTATAAGTGTCTCTGAAACATTTATGTACCAAACTCCCTGGTGAAAAGAACTTCATTGTAAAAATAATATCTACAACTTTTTATGATCTATATTTCATGTTTGGATAATCCTGCTCCTTTTATGATCCTAACTAAATTAATAAACCAGTATAAATACAAATCTTTGACCAAAAACCAATATCATGTCAATGAACAACCAAAACACAGACCACTTGTTCCACATTTGAAGGACCAAGCTGATACATCTTTTTACATCCCTCTTCTCCTCATTGTCTTGATATGTTGATAGAACATTACATGGCCTTAAGATAAATCCCCAAGATGCCAAAGGCTATCAATAAATGTAAACGACTTCATTAACAAGTGATGGAAGATTTTCTATTTAAATGAAAACAACCAGCCAAACAAACCTTAACACAGCTACTACATGATGCATGAAAAAAGGTAAAACAACTCATTGTAAAACCAATTATATCAATAAAAAATTTCAAGAGCATCGTATCTGAATACCACAATACCAATTCACATAGATGATGACAATATAACAACTCTCAAAGGCTTCAAAGACTTAGAACCAAACCAAAACTCCAACTCCATGATCCAGAATCATGAAGTACCACTAGAAAAGTGTAATGCTTTGACGTTTAGTATGTACCTATAAAAAACAAATAAAAAAGTACAAGAGTTCGAAATTAGGGGTGGGTAATGGAACTCAATATATTCTCCCAAATTACTTTCGTACTCACGCAACTGGGATAGAACTGGTTATTTTATTTTATAAAACCATTTTTATAGAAAAATTATATAGAACAACCTGAAGAATCATATCACTCTACCAAAACTACTTTTAACAAAATAGTTTTCCAAACTACCACTATTTTCCATAAAAGAAACCAATAATTTCATCAAAACATCCCTCATTCAATTATTGGCATACCTGATTCGAAGCCATATATACACATATCCACCCATCTATACATTCTTTCTTCATTATGAATGTTCAATACTCATGAGAAGTTTCTTAATGACATATCAACATGTTATAAGGTAAATAATCCAATGTTCAATTACACATTTGGCACCGAGAACAAGTTTATATTTAAACAGAGATTTAGAATTCAATATGAACACACACCACCAAGTACGACAAAAAACCATTTCCATTCAAAAAGCACATCAATTGAAAAACAATTTGAATAAAAAAAACTTTTTATTGAAAAAAATTTCATTTTTTTAGAAAATATTCATTTTATTGTTACAATTTAGAAATCTATCAGAACCAAAAATTTTAAAATCAATATTTTAAAAACATTTAACAAATCACCATTCATAAGAATTCACAATCCTAAAACAATACATAAACCACCACTAAAGAAGGATTATACCATTATTTACACACCAATTTCAAAATAAATTTCAATCAATTTAGTCAATTAAAATCTGATCCATCAAATTATAAATAGAGGAGTCAAGAATGAAGTGACCTACTTAGAGTTTTAGGATGAAAACAATGACCTACCAAAAAACATATTGAAACTAGGTTTAATCTCAAAAACCAATCTTAGACCTCTTCACCTATCATAAAAAATCCAAATATAATCTTATTTGGATTCCACTATCATAGATATATCTGAAAAAAAAATATATCAAAGAAATTAAGACAAATAGCGAGTATGATCTAGGAGAAACCACCAAGAAAAGCCGAGAACAAACACATACTATGAGAATCTAGCTTCAAATCACTAAGAGTACCCACTGGGTTTCTTCAAAATAGAAAGTGGAGGTTCTACAACATTTGAGAGGGAAAAATCAGGATTTGGGTCCATTTTGGTGGAAAATTATTCATTAAAACACAATGGTGACCTAAAGTACCATTTCAGGATTTAGTTTTCTTACTGCACATGGTTTAGTTGCATGGTTAGGAAATATTTTCACAACCTATTTTTCATTCACAACCTTTAGGTTGAACCTCACATGGTTGGCCCCCATAGTTTTCAAACCATGGTACTAATATTATAAATCCCACTTTCTAATATAACATGGTTTCTACTACACATACACATGATTTGGGAAAACCATGCAACATCTATTCACCTTCCCTTTATCCTCTAATTTATTTTTCTTGGTTTCCTTTAGGTGTTGCACAATTTTTCAAAATCATGCACCAACCGTGAAAACTATAAAAAATCCTCCCCAAACCCTACAAAGGATCCCAAAAATCTCCCAATCTTCATCCATATAATTTACTTGCACAGAAATCATAAATAAATTGTTACTTACTTGAGATTTTTGGTTTTATTGGCCTTTTTCTCATCAATACAATCTATGAAGTCATTACATATAAGTCTAAATAGAATTTCTAGAGAAGAGGTAAAGTTCTTAACCTAGAATTTCAATTTTAAATATTATTATAATCCTTAAAATTTTATCCAACTATGATAAATAATAAAGACAATATATACTATATAATCAGTTATTGTTATGATAATTTATTTACCCCTATCAATATACTCTTCAATAAAATAGGCGATGAAAATATTGATTGTGTGTACAATGGAAAACCACCTCACGAACCAATGTAATTCATCTTCCATCACTACCTATCTTTGTTGGATATAATTTAGGATTTAACATATTTATATGATATTTGTGTTGTTGATATACTTATAAAACTAAAATATCACTTATAAATTCTTACCTTCTAATCCTTTGGAAAATTATTTTTCTTGAGCATACATGTGGAAAACCATCACAAAATAGTGACATTAAATGTTTTACCTGTTATTTAGACATGGTTTGAAATAAGGTTATATTTAATGAATATAAATTAGATATTTGATATAATAATAATCATAGGAAAGTGATTAATTTTTTTATATTCTATTAGTTGGATTTATAGATTCCTTGTTCATGCGTAGGTATGGTCAACCATCTCCATTAATGGTGTAACTCATCTTCACATCACTAAATTTTATGAACTAGTATAAATACTTAAAGAATGATTATTTATTTTATTTAAATCATGGATATATTTCTATAGATATTTTAAGATAAATCAATGTAATTTTTTTGAAACTTCTAAAAAAACATAAATCAAAATGAGGAGCAATTATCACTTAAAACAGTGATATTAACTATGAATTGTTAATAAATGGGTCACAAAATACTATAAGTAAAACATATATGGTATGAAATAATTGATTATGGATTTTTAATTGATTTAAAATAAATTTATGTTATTATATTGGAATTAAAAACATGTACAATGGAAATCATAGTACGTGTTTCTCATCTCACTTTGACTTCCATGATATGTACGACATATTCACCATATAGTTCTTCTAAGTGGATTATATACCACCCCTTTTATATTTTTTTGTTTATTACATTTATGTTAATTGTATTATATATTATATTTGAAGTTATTTCATTAATGGGGCTTATGATTAAAAAGTTACTATGTTGGTAAATGTATTTTTTATAATCTCATTCTTTATTGGTATTATTCATGATTATATTTCAGATGATAAAATATTATTATCTATATTTCATGAAAATCATAAATTTTATTATCCTTTGGTTATTTTTGAGAATATATATTTCATTCTAATCTTTCACTCTATACAAAAATAAGGGACCAAAAGAATTATTTTAAAGAAAACCCATTTCATTTTACTCTGTATTCAAAAACCCATTTTCATTAATAACCACATTTTATAAAAATAATATCAATAATGGTTAAAATTAAAAAAATTATTATTTTTTTCCCCATTATTTAATTTTTAATAAAATGGGTTGAAATAAATATTCTTTTCATTTTGAGAATGATACAATTTTCAAACTCTTTACTACAACATGAAATGATTTTTTTAACATACAAAACGTGTACATAATTACCCACCTACATTACCACTGATTACTTTTAATCATTGATTACATGTGTACATGGATATTTTTAAAGAATATGTTTTCTTTATAATATAGAGACTTTTTTTAAATGTTATTTTCCTCAAGATGGGTTTTTATGGAATTTTATGGAATTTACATTCATCAATGATAAAAACCATTATTTCACATATTCCTACTGATTATTTGTTATAATTACTCATATATTAGTAATTATCTAGATGGTTTATGATTAGTTTGGATGGGGGTGTACAATTTTTATACTATTTGGCATATAAGTATAAAATATTTAGGATTATTTTTATTCATTCAGGAATGAATTAACATGTTATATTCATGTTCTTAAATATGAATGTTTACTTTTATTTTTTCACCCATTTTTAAATGACGAATGCATTGGACTGAGAAAGTGAATGGGGGTCCCAAAATAACTCTTTAATTTTTTGGAAGGTCTCATGAGACAATCTATCTTGGGTTTTTTACCAAGCAATTACCGATTAATGTAAAATGTCTTTGAATAAAGACTTTATGGTTTGGTTATGATGTTAGATAGTATGAATTACTTTATTATGAGATTCTATATTGATGTTTCATGTGATTATTTGATTATTTAAAATACCAATGGTTAAATTTCAAGACCATTGGATTATTTATATGGCATCATCTGGGAATTATTTATTCCTTCTATATTATATTCAATTTATTAATTAGATTTCTTCTCTTTTATATATTTATATTGAAATATTTATTATGAATTAACATTTGAGAGTGCCTTAAATATTGGGAAAATATGACCTACCATTTTTAAGATATCCTGAAGGATAACTTGGGTATGAAAGTCTCTACTCTACATTGTTGGTTATGCACAAACATCACTTATGGTAAGCTCGTAATTTTATTAATTTATTTTGTGATTTGTTTTTATACTATATGGTATTTTTGAACTCACGAGGTTTCACAATTTATCTATAAAAGTTTTTTTAAATAATTTTTATTTAATTTTAATATAAGATTAAATTATATACATAGTTTTCCAAAATTATTAAATTATCAACTTATTTGGGATGATATTCATTTTATCTGGATCCAAATTAATAAATTTTCTACTGAATCTAGGATACCATGGTCATGAGGTTTTTTGGGTATTAGAGAAAGTTTACTAGAAACTTGGGAATGTATTTTTTATAAAACTCACATTATGAAGCCTAACCCTATAACATAATTTGAGGATATACATAAAAAAAATCATAAAGTTTATATGAGGAAGATGTTACATAGTTTTCTATAAAAATACATCTCATTCTAGATATTACATGTTGACATGGTTTTTTCACATTTTTACCTAGGTGTAATAACTCCAAGAACGAATTATTGGTATTTGACAAAATCATCACATGGTTCATGTGAACAACCCCTACTATAATCGTGATGTAAAACCTTTAGGTAAATTCCTGGAATAATTATCACTATCATTAAAAATCATTATAATGTATTTGAAGATATTTTTATAATTTTAAAACATCCAAAATAACCCTTATTTTTCATAATGGGATTAGATATGTATAAATATTTATATTTTTAGGTTAATTATTTCACTAGTTTTTGGATTATAAATTAAGACTCCTAATGATGTGATCTAATTTAGTTTATACTATTTTATAGAAATAATTTCAACTTAAAACAATAAAAACTATATCAATGTACGTATTCCATTAGGGATTCCCCAACTAAAAATGATAATTAATATTGAGGTGGATCTCAAACTAGAGCATATTATGTTACAAAAAATTGGGGAAGATGACTCATGTTATGTGTAATTACATTCATCATATAGAGTATCCTACAAACCTACCACACAACACATCAATGTTAGACCGCATCATGTGTCAACAATATCCATCATAGAATATGACTATAAATTCATTTGTAGTTTATAAATTGATAAGTTCCTTATAGTATATGTTTCAAATTCTAGGATATAACAAAAGGGATAAGGTTTTCATGTAATTTTATTACCTATTTGTTTATTCAGATCATTGGAGGTAATTGATTGAAAATACTAAGGATGATTAAGACGTAGAAAACATAGAGTGGATGGATTTTAAGGTACTTTACTTGGAAGAAATACATTCATCACATGTAACAATAAGATATTGAGGAAAATTTATAGAATCTAAGACAAATGAATGATGAAAATATTTATATGTATGAATCCAACTCAAAGAGTCTATTAAGACACGATATATATTATTTTAGTTATCTAATGATATAGAATGTCCATTTCGTTGATGTTATTAAGACAATAATTGAAGGAGAACTAGTCGCTCAATAGTTATCATCATATGAGTATATAATTTGATGTTATCTAAATCATGATAATAAATTATCAATGAATTATATATTTTAAGGGAAGAAATATAATAAGATAAATGTATGGTAAAAAAAAATTAGGTGATGAAGGGAAATAATGATGTTCCCACTGGTGAGTATTTACAAAATAAACAACCTGGTACTTTCTTGAATGTAATGGATGTTTGATTAATTTATCGAGAGAAAATTCATTAGGTGCATGAATCAAATGTAAAAAACAAAAAATGATCAATTTATCTATTATAAGGAGATGTGGAACATCACAAATTAATTCCCCGACAATCAAGGGAAAATAACTCGAGAAAATGAAAAGGGATAAATTTCGTACTTATGATATTAATATATCCAATTTGGAATGATTAAAGTGACTATGTATTTGGATTAAAAAATACTATCGTTGAATTATTTTTACCAATAGTATATTGGTTATAAGAATCACAAAACATTTATGGATTTTATTAATTTTATAATTATATAATTATTTATGTAAGAATAACTTAACTATTATGGAAACATCATTGATTTATTAGTTTAATGTTGATCATATGTTCAAGATATTAAAGTCATGTTTTGAGTTTCTAGGTGATGTGAATTTACCAATATTAAGGATATTTTTGGAAACATTTTTGAAAACACAATCCATTGTGTTAGTATATGACTTAGTGAAAATTTTATTTAAAGAAAAATTACATTACATTTTGTGGGGGAATAATTAAAGGTATTAGAAACCTCTATATATTTTTCGTTCAGTCATGTTAAAGTTATTATTAGTTGTCAAAATTTGGTAATTTCATAATAATTATATTAATGCATTTATGGAAAAATTTACAACCCACATGTCGGGAGAAAACTTGTCTCATTCGGTGAGGCCAAGTGGATTTACCCCCAGATGAATGATAATAAAGGTGTAGTCCCTAAAACTAGGCAACATGATGTACTAGTTAGCATGACATTTTTTTAGTTAAATGATTTCACTGATAGACTCTTGTAGAGGAGATTATGTTGAAATTTGGTTATTATAATAGAGATTTAGAGATTAAAAATTTGTTTTATATAACTCATAATAACCATTTTTGGTTTTGGTAAATATTTTACTGTATATGGAATGGCATGGAAATATTTGATGGATTTACTGATCTATTAAAAATTAACATAAGTTTTTTAGGAATAAAAAATTCATATTGGATATTCATTTCCTGATGTAAAAAATTAAGTGCAAATTTATCAAAAAAAACCAGAGGATAAAATTTTCATATAAAAAATTGAAACATAACATGAAATTATATTTTTCAGTGTTCGTTATCTTGATATTTAAATATTATATAAAATATAGGAAATGTATCTTGAACTAAAAATATCAAAATATTACCTAAATTTTTGATGTACCGATGGTATTTTCATTCAACATTTTTTTGGGTTTAATTTGTTTTTTACATTCTCATGATCATTCACTTTCTTGTTATCAATGATAACTATCACCCTCCATAATTATTTGGGAACTATACTTTTACTAAATTCGTATATTGTAGTAACATGACTACAAATCCAAGATCTAGATCCTACTATCTTTATATTGGAATAAGATATAAGGAAACACATCTCAAATGAATTAATAGTTTAATAGTATTTATAAAAAATTTACTAACATGAGTCTCACACTACATTTTAATACATAAATTATAAAATAATTTTTTTTGGTAATATATATTTTTTCATGTATTATATACTTGACTTTATGTCAAGTCAAACTTCATGGAATCCTAAAGAAATAAAATGAAATAATGGTGAGATCAAACGCTCTATATGTGTTATGTGTAGTTGAAGCTATCATAGATAAATAAGAATGATCCATATAGAAATTTAAAAAATAGGACACATATTCCATTTAAATAAAATTATATCACGAATATATATATATAATAATTAACATTTTAAAGTAAATAATTGAAAAAAATTACATTTAATTAATAACAGATAACAAAATACATTCATATATAATGTGTAGTAAAAATATGCATGATAATAAATAATTAACTATTGAATGATGGCAGTGATTAATTGTTTGACATCTTTTTTCATTGGTAAATGAAACCATTACCATAAACACATTCACTAGATGGTTTATAACATAATACTTTTATGACCTTTCACAAGATAGTTTAAACATCATGGTTACAATCACAAACGACTTGTTTCCAATGGATTTTATCCCCTAATTATAATAATGAATCAAGGTGCTTATTTCAAATGGCCCCCCAACACATTTCATATATGTTCAAAAAATTCCTCATATTTTGATTACATTATTGAAATCATAATCAATTTCCCTTATCATCTTGTATCCATATTGAGAAAAGGATATAGATTTATCAATATTTCCCTATATAATTAAATAACTGTCAAATTTAATGTCATATGTAAAAATTGTATATGTATTAGGAAATAAACATATCCATGATATATAATCTGGATATATAGGTGAATTTTAATTTCTAGTAATTATAGAAAGTTGGAAATTTCTTAGGAATGTTATTGACTAAAAAATGATACAAGGATGTGAATACCAATACATTCCTTAGTTAAAATGATCCAAAATAATATAAGTGATGATTAAAGATGTGATTAATACAATATTTAGCCATTGAAGTAAAAAAATAGGTTTCTTCATTGATGAATATCATAAAAAAATCTTTAATAACAATCTTGAGAAAAATATCCATTTCCTTTTGAAAATATTTTTGAAATTACTTTTATTTCATAATCAAATTCCTAAAATAATATATCAGAAAACATTTTCGAATTAAATATAATTAAAAATACCCAGAAAAAAATATAAAATATTATTTAAAACATTTTATTGGTCATGATGGTTTTAAATTATGTACATGATAAATATGTTAAGAAAAGGTTCCATTCATAATTTAGACAAAATCCAATTAGGAATTATATTAAAAATGATGTTATGATTCCTTTTAAAACATTTTTTAAAGAGTATAAATGAATGAGAATTCTTATAATAAATCATAATTTAAATTTTAAAACATTTTTGATAACTTTTTAAAAAAATGGTATCGGAAGAAAACATATTCTTAGTTGAAGAGAGAAATGTAGTAGGGTTTTATTGAAGACATTTTCAAAAACATATCAATTACCAAAGAGTGGGAAAATGGAAATATTAATTTAAATAGTTCATTAATAACAACAAGATAATAATATGGTAGGTTTTACTTGTAAATGGCCATGTAATTTCCTTCAACTAGTATTCAAGATTAAATAATCATGATTTGAATGATATTTTTAAGTAAACCCGTAAAATAATCATAATGATCAACTGAGAATTAATCAATGGTTCAATTATGTAAATAAAATTTAAATATACAAAAAATAAGTTGAAATATAACATTATATAATTAAAATTCATTTAAAACATAATATTATCATGACATAATCAACATAATAGAAGTTTTACACAATGAGTGGAAATTGAGTCAAGAATTAAATTACCTTAACCCTAATTTTTTAACACTATTTAAAAACATTTATATTGGTTTTAAGAATGTTATTAACTTATTATAGAAACATATTAAAATTTATAATATCATATATGACCCTTTTATGACATATTATAACAAATTGTTTAGTAATCTTTCTTTATTTTACATGTTTTGGGCATTAAATGTCTTGTTTTTTATAATGTTTTGACATATTTTTTTTCCTATTAAATAGGTCATGATTTCATAACCTTGAGAATGTAAAAATTTATTTAAATATCATATATATTTAATATATATGTATTGATTTTACTAAATAAAATTTAATGATACTAAAAGAAATAAACTATTCCTGGATATGGTAGGTCGTACGTACGTATGAAATATGTTTTTATTTTCTTGTCATATAGATATAAAAAAATTAAATCTCATATATATTACAATTATATTATAATTATTATGACATATATCTGTCATATTTTTGTTAAAACCATCCTTATTTCATTCCATTAAATGTGTGACCAAATCAAATCTCAATAAAAGGAAATAGTCCCCCATACCCATGGGTGACGATATCATATTCTCAAAAAACATTAAAGCATAGAGATATAAGTGATATACTAATTAAATAATCATAATAACATGATAAATATCATTAATATCATTAATATATTATAAATCCATCATTATTCAATGCATTTTAAGGTGGAAATGGAATGCTTTATGACATCAGTTTGTGAGCCAGTAGTTCACCGTTCACACGTATGACTATCTAATTTCCTATTTTAGGGATTGTGTGAACATTTAGGTCCTGAAGATAACATAACAAAATATAAGTATATTTTTTATACTATTGTTATTATAAAAAATGGTATAAAAAAATTAAAGGAGGAGGAGAATGAAATAAAATAATTATGGTTTTAGAAGAACAATACCTCTTCTTTTGTTTTACTCATTAGGTTTTCACTAAAACATTGAATTTTGTTCCTTATTCCAAAAATAAGTCCTCTAAGTCGAACTCCACGATCTATGGAAATTATTTTGGATGGTTTTTGGTAAGCTAAATTACTTAATGAGTGTGGATAGTGTGTTAGAGTTAGTGGCCTTTTATAGTTGAGGTGGAGTCGAATTATTGTAAATACTCAAAGGTATTATCTATTAGGAGGTCTATATTACCTAAATTGGATAAAAATGATAATAAATGGGGTGGAAGAATGATATGATATATAAACACCTCCACCACACAATATAACACATGTTTTAAACATTTTGTTTGTTAATACCAATGTTTCATTATTTTTTTGATATTCATCATCGTAAATAGTTTTCAACCCTAATTAATTAATCTGTTAAGACTACACTAAATTGATAAAAATTATAAATATTTTAAAATATGGTTCCAAATACTAGTTATAATTTGTAATATAAAAATCACAGTTGTTTTTTAAAGACACAAACATAAACATTACATATTCTTGATGCATGTTATGAAAATTATATTATTTCACATTGATTATCTTTTTAAGATTAAAACATTAGATAATTAATCCATAACTCATATATAAAAAAATCATTAGAATAAAAAGTCATAAATTCTAAATGATATCTATTTAATCACCAAAAGAAACCCGTTAAAAAATAAAAAATGATTTATTATCAAGACACACCTTCAATACATTAATCACAGAATCCTATTCATCCTTAACAATCTTAAGACCTGTGGTTTTTTAAATTTTTTGATGACCACAAAATGCTTTATAATTGGAAGAAAATCTGGAACAAAAATGATGGTTTATGAATATTTTAAACTCAGGAAAAAATCATTCACAAAATCATAATTTTCACCCACAAAACATAAAACCTTTATCTTACCTCAATAAATAATAATATTCCTATAAAATGCATAAGAAGTCATAAATAATAAAGTTAACTTGTGGCATCCATATCAAACATACATTGTAGCTTTAATAGTAACATAGGGAGTAACTTTTATGGTTACATTTGGAATAACCATAACAGTATGTTCATTATATCTCTTAAGAGAAAACGTATCCTCTAACTCCTACTCATTCATCAATGAATTAGAGAGATATCTTGAGCTCACCTTCCATAGGCTTGTCACAAAACCACCTGTATACATAAGGAATTTTCAAGATCCAAAACATAAGCATGACACATAATTCATGCGTATTAGAAAAATAATATTCCACATTTCATTCACAAGATATAATCTCAAATATTTACATAATAAATCCATTATATAAAAATTTTTCAATAAAAAATATCTAAAAATGGAATTGGGTATTTATTTGTTTTTTAAAACATTATAGCTTATAAGGGAAACCAAATATCAAATAATGGGAATGGAGGCAGAAAATTCTTTATCTCCATGTATGTTAAAAAACATTATTTTTTCATTTAGTAAAATGGTTCGTATAAAAATATTACTTTTGGATAACGTTTGATTGAAATTAAAATTTAAATGGGTTGATTATATACTATATAAAAAAGGTGGGGTATAACATCAAAAATTCCCTCAATGAAAGATGATTGAGACAAATTTCATTTCCATGGGTCCAAATCATCATGTATAATCTATATCATCCTTCATAATTAACATTGATTAATTTATACTTTCTTGAGAACCTTTATAAATTTTATTCTTTCTTTAATATCTCTTATTACTAGGTTATAAAAATTATGTAATTATTTAAGTTCATATTAGATTTTATGTCTATATTTATTAATTGAGTCGAAAATGAACATTTTATGATGTTAATTGTTGATGTCGTGAAAAGTACATAATCTATAGAAATAATATTCATGAAATTATTATCATTTTCATACATGAATTATAATTTTAAATCAAACCATCAAGTACTGTTATGAAAAATGAACAACATTATAATCATGGAGACGGAAGGTCGTATGTATGTCTGAGTAACATTTTCCATTTTGTATTGATCATTGTGGAAAGATATTATGTATTATTTTACCATTAATGAAGTATCATAAAATAATTAATATCATAATAATCATTTAAAAATACTTATCTGTATCATACAAATGATGTAGCGAATAAAAATGAATCTCATCGCTTCATGGAGGTGATAGTTCACACGTAAACACAAATGATGTTATTAGTTTTATGTGTATGGAAAGTAAGAAAATACTTGATATATCTTTATAATATAATGATAAATCTTTAATGAATATTACAAATTAACATTAATTACAAATTTATAACAAGTCATGAGAGATGGTTATAGAAAAGAAACTATATTGGTTCGCTTGGCTGTAGTCCACCGTATACATGAATGAAATTTTCATTTCCTTGTTGATGGATTTTGGTGAAAATATACACATAAAAAATCTCATTATATTGATGATAATATATTTATTATTTCATCATGGTGGAAGAATAACTTAAAGAAGATGAATAAGAAACAAAATAGGAATACTTAATTAAAAATGATACATTTCCTTCGGATGACCACCTTTCTTAAAACCTTAACACCTAAAAGAAGGGTGTTATACCTAAAATAAGGTTTTAATAATTGGGGAGATATTATAATAATGGATTTTGGAAGGGATTGGTTAAACCAAAAGGTGTATGGGGTGTGATTAATAGAATTTATGGGTTTCTTTTTATAGGAGAAGGGAGAGGCCCCCTTGGAAACCCTTAAAATATTAAATTAATATAAATTGATTTTTAACTATGAATGATTCCAAATTATGATAATCTAATTATAGGGTGAGTAAGGTCCTAAATAACCATAACCAATAATTTTTATACATGAGTTTACTTAATCTTAAACCTTATATTTTTTTAAACCCATTTAACTCTAACTGTTTTATCAAATTATTTATATTCTGAGAGCTAAATTAAAACCATAACATTCCAAACGACCAATTAATGAGTCATTAATTATATTTACATACGTATAAAAACCATTTTTAAGAATTTAATTTTTTTTGTAATCTTATAACATTTAATAAAATATTTAACATTTTAAAATACCATTAGTTTCAATTTTGACATTATTCATTAATTGACATTTTTAAAATATTATAACAGCATGATAGGTTCAAAATAACCCCTTTAAATCACCACCAACATATAAATTTATTCAATAAATTTATTTTATGGAATCAGTTATATCAAATTACAGTTATTTAAGTATTTATAATTCATTTATTTGATTCTTTCATCATTTAAGAAATTATTTCATCATAATTGTTTAATCAATTAATTTAATTATTTTATTTCTAAAAATTACAAATAAGTTTCTTTGATGTTGGTAATTATTTTATATTTATTAGGAATATTTATAGAAAAATATATCACTTATATAATCCCATATTTATATTTTTTTAGTAATAAGTAACATGATTATGACATCTTTCCTGTTACATTAAATAAAATGTTTTAGGTGTCAAAATCAAACCCAAGTGGGTTCCGAAGTCCATAATTTCAGCCCAAGGATTATCTTGGTCAACCATAATTCATACAATAATATCCATAAAAGTGTTTTGATAGATTTTCAATGTTTATAAATTTATTTTAACCTTTAAAAAAATGATTTACCATTAACTGTGGTGTTAAAAATTGTTACTAACGTTACTATTCATAATGTTTAAAAAGGGGACCTATTTATATAATTTTAACCCTCTAATTTAAAAATTGGTTTCCATTTTCCCAAATTCAATACACATAAATGGATGAAATTAATTAAAAATTAATCCCATTGATATAATGAGGAAAATGATTTTTTAAGTGAAACACTCAAATGATCACATAGTTTTTCTATCCAATTTTAATATGAAATTTATTCCAACGACCAAAATATGATTAAATGAGAATGAAATAATCTAATTGTTCCTTAAAACCAAATAAAAGTATAATATAACAATTTAAATAAATTATATTAAAAAACACATTTGAATTAAATTAAATTATTTTCACTATTTATTAACCATTTTATATTATTATAAAAAGACCACAATTTTATCCACAATAAAATTTTATGCCCCTCTTCCAAATAAGAAGTTTATTTTTTCAAATATAATTTATAAAATTGAAAAAAAAACTACATTTAAATTTGGTTCACCATCCATAGGTGGAAGAATGACTTTTTTTTTTGAAAAAAACTCTTTTTATGAGTAAAATTGAATTTGTTCTTATATTAGATCTAGAAAATCCATTGTTTGAACATAAAACATTATATTAAATTTATATTTCATTAATTTAATCCATCGAGAGTGGTTTTATTTTTTTATACACACAATTATTCACATCTAAATAGTATTTTATAAAGCACTTCCTTTATATTCAATTTGTTATTATTTAATTTCCTAATTACTTTGGTAATGAATGAATCATTATATAAATATGTTTAAACAATATTTTCAAAATTTAGTTAATCATTTTAATTCCCACAATTCTAATAGATATTTAATATCAATGATATCAAAAAATAATATTAAGTTGTTAATTTAAGAAAAATATGGCATATTATGTATTCTATCAAACAAAGTGTTTCCTTTTAAAAATTAAGGATATTACATTTTTTAAATTACTATTAACTGAAGATCATATTACATGTAAAAAACACCTCTTTAACCTTAACTGTGCTAATATATTTTTTATATTAAAGAATCAATATACTCATTATAAAATAACAATAACAAGATTAATGTAAATTATTTAATATTAAATTTTATTCTTAAATAACGTGAAATAATATTTGATTTTAAGTAATTTTAAATCATTTCATAGTGTTTATTTTGTTATCAAATAACATAAATATCAATTTTACATTATTTATTTATTTTATATTTAGAAATATATGGACATTGATAGAATTTGAATCTATTATGTTCCCACCAATGTAACATGATATATTAGTACTAGGAATTTATTTCAAATTATAATTTAGTCATTTAACTAAAAATTTAATTGTTTTTAGTATCATTTATTTTAGGTAAATATTAACTAAAAAATAGTTTGTTGGCATTTCCTAGGAATTTTAAGCAATTATTTCATCTAAAAAAATTAAAGACAAATAATTATGATAACTAAAACTCATTTATCTTACAAAATAATGTTTACTAGTAAAACATTTTTGTTTTTTCCATCATCCTAAATCTATATAGATTCGAAAATCCATGAAGGTATAGTAGTTTATGTTTTTCATTACCTAACTTTTCCTATGGGTCACTATCATGGAAATTAGTCCTAAAAATCTTAATATAAGGCCATAAAGTTATAAGGGTCAAAATATTTCAATCTAATGGATGATGAACTAGTTGTGGGACATTATTACACCTTATATTCGATATTTAACCAATATGTAATCTTATTTTTAACCTAACCACTTTAATAAATTTTATCTATTTTTAGTAATAAAGTTTGTAAAAAAGTATGCTTAACATATTAGAAATTAAAAAAAATGATGATTTGAAATAAGAAAAACAAATTTTCCAAATTCAATACATATAATTGGAATAATTAATTTATAATTAATCTTATAAATTTGATTAGAGACCATGTTTTTAAGGTGAAAATATTCAAAAGTATAAAATTTTATTATGTCTAAATTCAATGGGAAAACGATTCTAATGACTTAAATGGACAAATAGAGATAACAATGAACTATCTCGATAAAACCCAATTTTAAAATATAATTATGGATCATATATTATTTAGACAAAATTGATGATTTTGATTAAAAATCAATATTTCTCACTATTCATCACAAAATTAACGTTCTTGGAAAGATTAAAAAATTCGACCCAAATATAATTTCTGTATTAAACTATAAAATTTAAATTTGTTTTTAAAAATAAATTTTATAAAATTTTAAAAAATAATAATTTTAATGTATGTGTTCCACAAACGATTAAACAATCTTTTTTGAAATAAAATTCTTAAAAAATTTTATTTTTTAAAATGATTCTTATTTATATTTATAATCAATGGAAAAAATAAATTTTTATAAATTACATATTTAAATTATTTATTTGTTATTATTCGTACCTTTAATTTGAATTTATCATTTACTACTACCATATTAAATAATAATATTGATAGCATGTTGTTTTTGGTAAAATCGAGTGTTTTATATAATAAAAGCTATCAAATAAACTCATTTTTGTGGGAAACATATGATATAATTAATGTTTTTCATCATATACATTTGTGAATAAAATGTTATTCTTTTATAATTTGTGGGTTGTTACATCCCCCCTAATGAAATTGTATCATCGCAATTTGAACTTGATCTTGGTAATTAGGGGTTCGGCATTTGGAAATTCCTATTTTGAAAAACCCTAATCTTGAAAGAGTTAATAAAATATTTAATTATTAAGATAGATAAGGAAGTGTGATGTTAATATAGAATAAAAATAATTTCATTTTATATATAAGATAAAATTAATGGAATGTGGAGATATTAACCTAGAGAAAAACATAATTATTTATATAGAGTGGTAGTGGTCATTGATTATAAAAAAATGAATCATAAATAAAATGTTGAGGAGATCAAATCCATATATTGATTATGATTTAAAAGGACATAAGTTTACCAAAAATAAAGATATTAGGATATCAATTTTTTCTAAGATCAATTTCATAATGTTTATTACTTATTTTAATTCCTAATAATATAAGGAAATATAATTTCTTATTATATTTTTATAATTAATATTTCATCCATTGGTTGTGGTTCGATAAATTTCCATTTCATCCCCTACTTCAACAATTTATAGTCAAAAAATGACTATTTTCTGATGTACTAAAATTATATTTTCACATTTCATACGATTCTTAAAATAGTAATAAATCATTCCATATATCTCAAAATATTTTTAAATATCAACATGGTTAATAAATTGATCACTAAATCTAAAATGTAATTACACTAGTTCCTCATTTAATGTTATTTTTTAAATAGTTTACCTAAAAATTTAGTATTAAATATCACATCATATAGGTTAGTGCTAGACATGAAACCCTTATCATTCTTTAGACATGGGTTCAAGCCCCACTGCATTCCTAGATGCGATGGGTTTTCACCCCCATACGGGATGTTCCTTTTCTAAACTATATTAATATAATTCCAATAATGTTCCCAAAAATATGATGGTAATCCATGAAATAATTTTATCCATTAAATAAACTTTTACTAAGGTTCTCAACACAAATTATTCTTTTCTACAATGTTTAATAATTTTATGCGACTATTATTAAAATGTAATTAATGATCATATAAACCATAATATAAATCAATACCTTTAAACATATTTTTATAAAATATAACGACATTTATACAAGAATAATTATTCTTGAAAAAACTTATATTAAAATAATGGATTTTGTTCCCATAAATTTCTCCCAAATTATCTTTAATCTTAGTAGGTTATCACTAAATTATCACTACCTTAACAAAATTTTAGGACGCATTTCTATTCATATCCTTTAATTATTTCATTTTTTTCCCTAATCTATATTTTAAAAAATATAATTTCTAAGTATTCTAATAAAGTATACTTGATACCAATTATTGAGATCAGACCCCAGAATCATGTAGCTAGTGCATACTACCATTATATTGTAACAAGATACAAGGAATCACATCCCAACTGACCAGATAATTTATTTTTCTTGGAAAAAATATATATTCATGAGCCTAAAACTACATTTTAATATAATTATTAGATTATATTTTTTTGAGTATATCATTATTACCTATATAAAATTCTTGATTATCTATCATTGAACAATCCACTGAATCCTAGGTAATGGAAAAAAACAGCGTTGAAATCATACTCTCTATAAAAGTTTTTTTATGAGGAAGCCATTATGTACTAATAATCATAATCAATAAGAAAATTTATATTACCAAACACATGTGTGATTTAAATAACTTTCTAGACTTAATAAACACATCATAATCAAGATGGCATGAAAAATGACATAAAATACATTCCATTTAATCAATAATTGATAATGAAATTCATCTGAAGAAGCTTTTATAGTGAAAATATGATATACAATTTAAAAAAATGAATTAAGATATGATTAATTTTTAGACATCATATTTCCCATGTACATTAAACCATTACCATCAAGACAATTCACAATATAGATTAAAGCATACTATTGTCAATACCTTTCACAATATAATTTAAAATGGCTGGGTACACATATCTAGGGTTTGTTTCAAACTGATTTCATCTTATGATACTAGAGATGCATCAAGGGGATTACATTAAATGGTTCCCATCCCATGTCATACATTTCCAAATAATTCTTAATATACTGAATAATCAATTTCATCCATAAATAATATTCCTTATCAAAAAGTATCTATTTTGAGTATAGGATATGTATTTATATATATTTCCCCAGTTAGTAAAATAATTTTAAAAGTAATAAATACTTGTGAAAATTACATTTTATTTAGGAAATAAACATATCCATGATACATAATATGGACTTTAAGGGTAAATTTAATTACCAAGGATCAGATGAAAGTTAATATTTTAAGGGAAAATTATTCACTATAAAAATTAATCAAGGAAGTGAATATCAATAATTTCAATAGTCAAAATGATCATATACCACACAGATGGAGTTTTAGGATATTATCAAAAACATATATAACAATTAGAGTTATAATAATGTGTTTTTCCATGATTAATACCATATTTAGATCCTAGAAAACATTATTGGGGAAAATATCCAATTCAATTTGGAAAAAATTTGGAAATTACTTTTCTTTGAAAATCACATCTAAAAATTAAAATTTCTGAATTTTTTTATTATATTTTCTTTGAAAATAACTTTATAAATATATAAATAATATGGAAATTTTTTTATTAATCATGAAGAATATAATTTCAATTCATGTTGAACATGTTAAAATAATGTCTCGAGTCATATTTTCAGTAAAAACCCAATCTGATGTTTTTAATATGACGTAAAGGTTCCATTGAAATAATTTACTAAATATTAAAAATGGGTGGAAATAAAATTTATAAATCATATTAAAAAATTTAAATCGTTTTTTCAAACATTTTAAAAATTCATGGTTTTGAGTTAAAACATATTTTTATTTTAATAGATAAACGATGTCGGATTTTCATGAACACATTTTTTAAAACAATTTTAAGAACCAAACACTATAAAAATGGTACAATTACTTGAGAGATTTAATTAATATATAAATTACTAGAATATTTAAGGGTTTATTATGAATTGGTTATTTTAATTTTCTTCAAATGATTTTTTGTCATATACAATCTCAATTAGAATGGAATTGTGAATTAAAATCATAAAATTATTATAATGTTGGAGTGAAAATTAAAAATGATTAGATTATGTGTTTCCACTATAAATACAATTACAAAAGTGGAAATTAAACATATTTTTATCAATTGTAATTACACACATAATATTAGCATAAAATAATCAAGGATTTAGAACTATAAACTAATGACTATAAATTGAGTTTAAAAATCTATTAACTTACACCACTTTTTAGTTGAACACTCCTCAAAAAACAATATAATGGTTTAAAGAATATATTAACTTATTTTGGAACTAAATTGGAATTTATAAAATCTTATACGATAATTTTATAACACCATTTCACCCCTTTGTTAATAAACATTCATTATTTTCAATGTTTCAGGGGTTAATTTCCTTGTTATTCAAGTATGTTTTGAGTTGTTATTTTTTGTTCCTATTAAAGTGATAATGATGTAATAATCATTATAATATAAACCATGATGTAAATATCATATATCTTCAGTATATATTTATCTATAGTAATCTAAAAAATTCGGTGACAAGAAATTTAAAATATTATTCATAGAGAAGGTAAGCCATATATACACATAAATTATATTTCCATTATCATATCATATTGAAAGAATGAAATGTAAATGATATATACATATTATAATTAAATTATCATTATTATGCTCTATATATAAAATAATTTTTGTTAAACCCCTACTTAGTAATCCCATATAGAGGTTAAACATTTCACATTTCTTGGCAAGGCCATATTATGACGTATACCCGAGTGATGATATCATATTATCTAAAATAGAAATACTAATGTTATGTTTGAAATAATTATTAAATAATCAAAACAAAATCATAAATTTCATATTTATCATATATAAATTACAAATCCAACATTATTTGGAACCTTGAATATTGGGAATGGTAAAAGGGATGAAATCAGTTCCTAAGGCTATAAACCACCCAACATATGAAAGATGATTTCGTATCCAATTAGAAGGAGTTGTGTGAAAATATAGGTCATACCCATTAAGTAGATACATATCATTGAATTGAATATACTTATTTTTTTATATAATAAATTAATAATAAAAATTTAAGGATGTGGAGAGGGAAATTAAATAAAAACACTTTTAGAATAACCTTACCTCTTCTTCGAGTATCCTCCTTAGGTTTGGAAAAAAACATCAAAGGATTTACTCATTCAAAAAAAAAAATGAATCTATAACTATATAAAAAAATTTGGTAAGTTATTTTGTAATGTTTTGGAATAGAAAAATTTCATGGGATATGGGAAGAAGTGGGTATTGTGAGTTCCTATTTACAGTAGAGTAGGAGAGGCATTCTTTTGAATTACCAATGTTGTTCTCTAAGAAGAGGTTAATATTTTCTAATATATCCCCAAAATTTATAATTAATGGGTTTTAAGGGTCATATGGTCTATAAATATCTCCAAATAAAAATATAACACATTTTTGAACATTTTTCCTTAAATTCTATGTTTCGTTTTTCTTCATATTATCTAGTTTTCTAACCTGAGTAAATTATCCACTAAGATGTAATTAAAGAAGAATGTATTATAAAATTTTAACCTATAATTTCAAATACTAAATCAAATTTATGAAACATAAATCACTTGTGTGTTGGAAAATAATATTAATATAAGTTCATGTAAGGCCCAAAACCCCTGATTTAACCTTCACCACGCTAAGAGAGGTTTTGCAATTTAAGGGTCAATATAGTTATTATAAAAGGAATATTGGTCTATTAATGGAACATATTTAAAAAATAATGTTACTTATAAATAATATATTAATTTTATAAATTTTAAATCATTTAGTAAAATATCATTTATTATAAAATTAATTTAATGTTAAATTTGACATTATTTATTGAATTTAAATACAAAAATATCAATACATTAATGGAATTTGAATATATTATGATAAAACTTATCTAAAATTTTTTTTTCATCTAAAAAATTAATATGTGATCATCATTTATTCAATTTACTTCAATTTTATTATTTTACTGTGTGTTATTTTAGTTAATTATTAACTAAATAATTAATGTGTTGGCGTTTAATAAGAACTTTATGTATTTATTTCATCTCAAAATATAAAATTTAAATTATTATAATAACTAAAATTGATGTGTATTTGAAAAAATATTATGAACCAAAATATTGTTCATTTTTACCTTATCCCAAATCATAATAAATATTAAAATCAATGAAGGTACATTTTTTACTTTTTCTTCACTTAAATTATCATATGGGTAACTATAATGAAAAAGTATCCCGAAAAGTTATAAAATTTTGGAATAAGGTTATAAATTTATAAATATCTTCCTAAAATGGTCTTTTGATATTTTTTAATTCATTATTACACCTCATATTCTCTATTTATGTATTAATTAAACATGTTTTTACCTTAACCACTGTAATTAATTTTATCTATTTTAATTAATAATTCTATTCAAAAATTAAATTAATATATTATAAAATATAAATTATGTTGATTCAAAATATGTAATCCATTTTTCAAAATTTAATCCAAATTACTGTAAAAATATAATTTAAAATAAATCTGGTAAATGAAACGAGAGAGTTAGTTTTTTGAAGTGAAAATGATCACAAGTTTAAAAAGTTATTATATCTAAATAAAACAGAAAAAATTAATACAATTAAAACAATTTTATTAATATATTTAAAATTTTACTATTTTGACTTCAAAAGGAATTTATAATATAATTTATCATTATCAATTTTTTAGTTGAAATGAAAATCTTCAATTAAAATTTTTTATTCTCACTAATCATCAAGAATTAAAACTTCTCAGAAAAATACCAAAAATCCTTACTATGATAATTTTCGTATAACTCTTTCAAAACTGATGTTAATTTATGAAAATATTTTTTTTGAAAATTGGTAAAAATAACTTTAAATTATTTTCTCCAAGAACGACTAAACCCCTTTTTAATTTTTTTTCAGAAATAATTTCATTTTTTAATGAATTTTGTTTTTTTTAATTAATAGATAACTAATAAATGTGTTAAACCTATATAATTTCATAGGTTAGTAAGTCTTATTCATACCCTCCATTTTAATGGCTATGTGACAACTATAATTTATATAATAATATTTATAGTATGTTGTTGTTAAGTAAAATATGATGTTTCATGTAATGAAATCTATAGGATAAAATCATTGTCTAATGTGATGAAATCTAAACTCAAGGTTATTAATCACATACACTATTGAAAAGAATTTCATTCTTTTAGAATTGTTCGGGTGCTCCACATATCATTACTTCCCACCAATGTTATTTTACATGGAAACCTTCTTATATTCTATTCTAGACGTCCTTTCTTATTTCACTTTACCACATTTTGGAGGAAATTTGTTAAAAAAATTATGATGTGGGTTTTTATCAAAGTAATTTTTAGATGACATCCCTTGATTTCTGAATGAATATTAAAATTTAGAGGATGAAATTTGTTTATGGAGGTAAAAATGTAACACCCCCAGAATTTAGAAAAAAAATAATTGTGTTTGATATTGTGTGAGACATATAATATTGAGATTAAATGACCCACACAATATATTACATTAATTTTAATCTCTTCGATAGATCAGAGTACACGCAATCCCAAGTCCATGTGAATCATAATATAGTATACCGTTTTAACATATTCATTTAATTGATGGGTATGAATAGGAAAAATTAAATTATAAAAATTATATTGCTTAATAGAATATCAAAAAAATTAAAGGGTTATATATTTTTCTTAAATAATATGAGAATAATTATAAATAATTTTTTTTAAGAAAAACTGTATTTTTCTAATATGTGGTTTAATTGTGCTATTTACAGATACAATAAATTTTTTTTACCACTTTTATAATATTTTGTGTAAACAAATTAATGAAATTTTTGAATTAAAAATATTAATATTATCTTATTTTTAATATTTTATAATTTTTAGAATATATTATGTTTTCTATGAATAATTGAAAAAAAAAATAGTCATAATAATCTTTTTTTTTTCAAAGAGGCTACATGGATTGGTTACCCAATCCATGCCAAAAGAAATTTATTAAATAATCTTTTATTTTAAAGCAAATTAAATTAAATTTTTATTTAAAATTACTTCAAAATTAAAATTATTTCAATTTTATTATAAAAAATACAATTTAGTTCATTATAATCAAGATAAGTTTTAGTTTTTATTTTAAAATTTTATATACATAAGATAATTTTGACATTAGAAAAACACTTTTTCGTCACACCTACTGGATTAATTTCAAATAAAATTAGTTCAATTATATGAATTGAATTATGAAAAATGGATTCCATATTTGGATTCTATATAATTAATATTATATAGTATTTAAAAATTTATTGTTTCTCATAAATAATTTCAAAAATAGTAAAAATGAATTACTACTGTTATGGTTAAATGGGTTTACTAAGATTCAAACTTAAAATATAAGGGTTAAAATGACCTAGAAACTATTCCAATATATATATTTGTTCTATATTTTAAATTTTAATTAAATTTTTTTCTATAATTAGATGTTTGGGATCCTTTTTTAATGGAAAAACATGCAAATAAACTATTATTTTCAAAATTTCCAAGTGTTTCCTCTCCCCAACATAAGTGGCCACCCACTCTCATATCCAATTCAAAACCCAAAATCATTTCATATTGGAAAACACATAATAAAATATATACATTAAATACCTTAAAACATATTATATCCTATGGTTTTTTTAGATACTTAATATGTGATGGAATTAGTTAAAAAACCAAAAAGGTGGTCTAAAGAAGATGTAAAGTTACATACCATGTTTTTCATTTTACTTCTTATAAATCCACAAAATATTGTAATAATATAATAATATAATAAATAAATTTTATACCATAAAATGTTATATTATTCTGTTAATGTAGTTACCTATATCTATATCGTCTTCGATAAAATGTGAAATTAAGCTGTCAATCATATGTATAGAGGTGTACCGCCTCATGGACCGATGTAAATCAGTTTCCATCAGTATCACTCTTAGATGTATATAATAATGGATTTAATATATTTATACTATATTTTTGATAATTATATAATTATTTATTTACAATAACATATAAACCATCTAACATTCTCATCCATAGAATAAAAATAATTTCATTCATGGGTAAGTGTGTACTACAAACTTTGCATTGCAATGTGAAATTTATTTCATCTGAATTTTACATGGATTGTAATAAGAACCTATTTAATTAATTTATAGGTAACATTTTATATAATAATATTTTGTGAAACATGAAATATTATGTTCTGTTTTACGTTCCATCTATTAGAGAAATTTACATAGCTGCCATGCGTACGTAGAGCCTATCGCCTCCATGAATGGTGTATCTCATATTAAAATATATAAATTTTTATTGAATATTATAAATAATTAAATATTTATTAAATTTATTATATTATTTTTTTAACATAATGGTTATGATGTAACCATGTTCAATGTATAATGACTAAAACTGCCAACCCAAAATACATAAAAGATAGATAAATTATCACATAATATAATGATTTTAACAAGAAAGTGTTAATAAATTGGTAACAAAAGATTATAAGTAAATCATATTTGGTATTAAATATATTTTTATATATTATTAACAGATTTATAATAAATATATGATTATTAAATATGAGGGATGGACATGTATGAGGAAATCAGTCCTGAGATATGGGTTTCTCATGTCATATTAACTTTCAGGATATATTTTCTATATTCATCGATTAGTTGTTTTATATAGTGTATATACTTACCTTTTTGTCTATTATATAATGAATTCATCTTTATTAAAGTTATTTAATGTTTCATTTTATTTATTTATTTCATTGGGATTAGGATTCAAAAGGCACATTTATGGTAACAGTTTATATTACAATCTAATTATTTATTGGGATTGTTCATCATTAAGTTTCTAATGATGAAATATTATAATCCATATTTCAAGAAAATCATGAATTATCTTCTCCTCAGGTTATTTTATGGGAATACATTTTTTCCTATAATTTTTCGCACATTAATACAAAATATTTCAAAATAACGTTTTTAAATAAAACCAACATCATTTTTATCTCCAGAAATCCCCAATTTCCATTTTTATATTTTATAAAATGTTTTGAAGAATGTTTTAACATTTTCCAAATGATTTTTTAAGTACATATATACCAATTTTTGTGTTTTTATAAATTTTTTTGAAATGACCCTTCTTTTCATTTGTTGAACAGTACACTTTTTAACATTTTCACTACAGTGTGAAAAGAGTGTTGTTAAATTATATGTAATGTATATATTTACATTTATATATCATGGAATATTACGTTGAATATTACTTTTCACATTTAAAATAATATTATTAAATAATTTTATAAAAAATATTCTTGAAATTCTTAGATTTTTCATTTTATTTTCAAAAATACTATGGTATGTTCCACAAGAATGTTTATAATGTAATTTTTTGGATATTATTATTCATAAATAACATCATAGATTACATAAATTATTCCCCATTAGTAATATTATATAATGATACCACTCTCAATATTTCTGTATATGATTTTGGATCAGTTTTTATAGGTATGTACTATTTTGAAACCATTCATCATATTACTCTGAATGGTTTATGATTATGTTAATTGATTGGGGATGTATTGAAATTGTTTTTCTTTTTTTTCATATAGATTTTTTTATAGATTACATTTTACCTCATTAATATGAGAAATTAATTATAATTAGTAGGTGATGGTCAAGGACCATTATAAACCCTCGATGCATCAGTAAGCCTCATGATACAAACTAGTTTGGATTTTTGGATGGGGACTCACCCATTTCTAGAAGATATATTGGAAAGATACTTTGAATGTATGTTTTTTTTAATGTATAGAGTTATATATTAACACATTATAAGATTATTTATTGATGTTCCATGTGACTATTTTATTAGTTAATTATCCATGGTTATGCTTTATGCTCATGTGATTATTTATATGGGATCATTAAATCATTATTTATTCATTCCATATTGTGTTCCAGTTATTAGTTAAATGGAATGAGTTTCATTTATATATCTTAACATATTGGTTATTCTATATATATTCATGATATATTTTTTTGTTCACATACTTTTACTGATCATTAGATATCAACCATTTCTTATTTTTTACAAACCCAATATTCTAAGAAGTGTATTTTGATTAAAATTAAGGGATATTCTAAAGTGAATTATGATGTTCTCAATGTAATTTACATATTATATTTTATGTTTTAAATTTTAAAAATACATTTATGTATTTATCTATTTTTCCAAATCTACTATAATATTAGGTCCATCAGGATGTGATTATGTGTACCTAGTACCCATGTAACAAAGTAACCCCCAAATCTGGTATTCTAAGATCGGGGTATTTATAAGTAATTAAAAATATTAATGCAGGTTGATGTCATGGAAAATTGAAATTATTTTCTTTATTCTGACATGATCCTTGGTCTAGCACCCTATCTTGATCTAGGCCACAACATACTATTTAATCCTTTGATATGATAACTCTTACCATTATCTTAATTAGAATCACATCTATATGAGGATTATCCAATACAACATTACATGTATATCCATAAATAAAATTTTTAGGGTTCTTTCATTTAGTAAATATAATACATGAAATAAAATTGAATAAGAATGATACATTAAAACTGGTAAATAATTTCAATTAATGTCATTAATATTTAATTATAGAATAGAGTGTGCATTGAAACCTTACAAAAAGAAGAATAAAAAACATCATGTTTTCCCAACATGCTTGGAATGGGTTCATGGTCAATAATACATGCACTATAAAAATGAAAAAGGTTTAGTGGCGAGTGGTTCTAATAAAAAACCATAATAATTATATCCTGATAACCCATGTAATCTTATGGTTCAATATTAAAAAAATTACACATATCCATTTATTCCAGACTCCTGTGTTTTGGAAATACTATATTTGATATACCCTAAGTCTATGAAAATATTTTTCGAAAAACCAATAAATTATACTATTTTTTCATAAAGAAACTTGGCCTAGCTTTACATAGGAGCACGATTGAGTCCAAGACATACACTAAAACATATTCTCGATTGTTATGGGATATAAACTAGTATATGTGCATCGATCATCCACTATGAGGAATTGTTTTTACCATAAATCCAAAAATAGGGTCATATTCTAGAACTTAGAAAGACCTCACAATGTATCAGTCATCTATCAAATAAAAAGATAAAATAACAAAAAATGTATATAAAAAAATTCAAAAAAATTATCGTAATTATGAATCCTAAATAATTATACATAACTATCCAAAAAAATCAAGGTGAATCATATTTGAAGTTAGAAATATGATATGTGTGTTTATGTACCTAATAATATGAATAAAAAAACCAAAAACTAGTACCTATATACATAAGATATGAGGGTTCAATCCCACCAATTCACCTATATTCACCATGATCATATCCAACATTAAAATATAACACGAATAAGTAGATTATTTTCTACACCTATATAAGTTCATAGGGTATATGAAGGCTAAAAGAATAACATGCCAAATAGGATCTAAAAATGTGTTCCATCGGAAACATCTATTAGATAATACTAGAATTCAAATTTTGAGATAAATTTATGAAAAACTATATTTAGAATTTGAAAAAAAGTGGAATATGAAACTCTTTCTGAATATTTAAGCATGAAGGTAAAATCTATATAGACAAGTATTTTAGAAAAATCATCATTGAATATAGCCTAGGATAAATAACCTCAAGCGATGATAAGATTTTGGAACATTATTATTTCTAAATTATATAACATCCAATTGTGTTGGGTCTTATAAAGAGACCTATGTCAATTCCTAAATGGAGATATGACTTATAGTTCTTATAGAATCATAACTACATATGCAATCCACGGTTAAAGACAATGAAATCAATGTCAAGAAGGTAATTTTTATAGGTTCTCTATCCATGTACAAGGGGTCCCCATGAATCATATACATTTTTAAATAACTTCATCTTTCATTTCAAAATCCCTTACCATTCATTCAGGTATTTTATCAAACAGGTCATGGGAATCATCAATTCTATATATGAAAAATTCTTTCAAGATTACATTAAGTTCCTATATCACAAGAAAATATATTAAATGAATATATCATATCTAAATTGGTTCAAAATAATTGAAATAAATACATTAACATTACTTAAATCACAATTTGAACAAACCAATAAAATATCACTCCTCAAACAAAAAATAAATAACGAAATAACCAAACTCAAACAGATAATCTTGTAATACAATGATGATAATCCACCTACGGATAGATATGGAACATCATAACATCAAAAGACCATATAATAATACTGGTAAATGGAACAATAAGTTTTATATGTACATTGGGAGATATGAATAAATGATGTATAATATATTAGAACTACAAAGTGGATGGTAAGCCACTTACTCAATGTTTCATTGATGTAGATTCCACATGAATAAAGTGGAAATGTATATTGGGTGAAGGGGTCATTGTTAATACACCAGATGTTTTGAGAGGTCTTCTAAAATATTACTAGTGAAAAATAACAAATACTTATATTTAAAGATGTATAATCATTTAATTAATATTTTAAAAACTTTGAAGAAAATGTCATGGTGTAACCTTCCTTATCATGGCATGCCACTCCTCCCCTAAAACCAAGCCAAAAACATGGCTCAATTATCAAGTTTTAGGTCATAGTGTAGACTAATCCTTCAATGTATAGTAACTCTTCATGGAAACCCTCCATAATGAAGTTATAATCTATGAAACCCCCATCATAGTGTGATTCCCAGTCATCACTTTGTTGCATTTTCCCTTTCTCATTTTTTCACAAACTCTAATATCTTATATATTTAGAGCACATTACACATGGTCGTAGCTGACCATACTTTATCATTCCATGACCTACCCTAACTCTATTTATGTTTAATATTGGTACTAATTCACAATATTAGTATATATTGATCATTATTATAATGGTGATATACCTTAAATGTAGATTTACTAAATCTTTCTATGAATAGGTTGGAAAAAACCTACCTGGAATATAATTAATTTTCATGATGTGCTATAAATAGACCACAACATGACCTTTAAATATATCTAATATAAAAACTCACTGAAGGACTTTTTTTTATGATATACCTTAAAAAACACCTCATCATATTATGTCTCTCTTGGGTAATGGCGTGATTTAATGCACAAATCTATGTTACCTGTGTTCATTGCGTAGTGTTCTAAAATGCTATAAAACGAAATCAAAAAAAAAAATTAAAACACCCTAAATGAACTATAAAAATAAATAAACAAAAAATTTAAAATAAAAATCAATAAATAAGAAACCCATAACTTAAATTTACATTAAAGGAATTTAAAATATACTCAGTCTGATGCCCTGGAATACCAAATGAAATACAAAACAACAAGACATTTAGAAATTATGTGTATTGGATCATTACTCATAAAGATGTAGATTAGAAAAAAAATGCAGTAATTATTTAATAAAAGGAAACACATGAATAAAGGGAAGTCTCATATTAACAAAGATCAAATCAGCTCTAGGATGTACCACTTCATATAATTGTCTTTGGATGGTTCAGTCAATGTTAGACCCGTAGAATCCAATGTCTATATCACAACAATAAGTAACAACTCACTGGTAATCAAGGGACCTAACTAGAATCCTTAAATAATCATAGTTTAGAACATAAAATCTTGAGCACTAAAGGAAACCAGTAATACTACAAATCACGTATCATTTAAACATAAAAGTACTGTAAAGTCCTTATTTCACAACTATTACACTAATGAGTTAGACAACGCCTTATAATAGAAATATATATTGATCACCATAGGTCAATTATAACTATGGGTATCATCAAAAAATAATATGGATGGACCTGAACATAACATAATCATGTGAATTCAAAATATATCTCAATTGTTACTTCTAATCCATCCCCCATTACCAGTAGTATTGGGGATTCATTCCTCACTAATACTCATACATCAATCCGTTGGGTTATTGAACCCATGGAAGAACCATGTATCATTACATGTTTTGTTAATAGATAAATAAAATTAAAAATAGTATAATTTCACGAAACATTCCCTCTAATTATTGAATTTTATAAACATCACAAAGAATATAGATGAAATTTTCCCTAGAGATGGTAAGACTTTGGAGGAGGTAATGGGTCCCATATTTACCCCACTAATTTTATCACCTCCATCAAAATATCTTTGAATATATAGAAATCCATATTCTAGAAAACATAAAATAAAAATAGTACATGATTAATATATTTGAACCATCTTATTTTATATGAAAAAAAACTCAAAAGGGATTACGTATACATCCAAAACCACCACCAGATGGAATCATGAAATCAAAACTATATGATACCCCAATATACACTATGTCATTATAGTGTACATGCAATTAAAGATTACTCATTCAGGATTTTCATGTACTAACATGTCCCAACTCATGCGAAGAATTTAAAAAAACATATCTATGGTGGTTCATGGTGTGTAAAGTATTCATAAAAATAAAGCCTATATTATTTATAATTTTCATGTCATGTAACACAATACATAATATATACTCATAGTACATGGTTTAACTATGGGATACATGATCTGTTGGGTATTACACGGTTATTACCCATATACATTCAATAATCAATATGTTTTCTTTCCCAGGATACATGGCTTATGAGATTGTGTGCATGGAATGTGGTTATATTGTTTTCCCTAGCATATACGTGGAGTGCATTCCAAAGAGGATAATCTTTCTGAAAATGATTTTTAACCCAGATTTATCTAACTTGTGATATTTTAGATGTCACATAGCACCGGTGTCTCTACATTTGAGTCATGTTAATTGATTTTTTTTTTGTATTTTACATATTGTGTGACATTAATGAAAATATGGAAACAATGAATGTGAATATTAACAGTGTGTGACTGGAGACATTATGCTGTATTTTCATGGATGTTCTCGAAACCCAAAAACTATATATTCTCATTATTAACACCATTATAACCTATACTAGTAACCAATCTTCCACTTTTGGTGGACTTTTATTTTTTTAGAATATCTATGTCACCTAGAAGGATCTATTTCTATAAATTTGTCATTATCAGGTATATTTTCATCCACGCTTTCATCAAAAAATATCTAAAACTAAGAGAATAATATAAAATGAAAAAATTTCTTAAAAAGGATAAATAAATTAAGAATTGTTTATGTGGGATTTGAGAACACCAAAGACCATGTTATTGCTTGATGAACATGGATATTAGAAATCAAAGAAAAATTGAGAATATGGGTCTATCATTATTTACCATTACATTATCATAATTTCAAAAATAAGATAAAAATAATAATATTCTTTATTCATAATATTATTATAAATTAAACACATTTTCTATCACCATAAGAGGAATTATTTACCAAAATAGTAATATGAGAAATATTATTATTATTTTTTGAAAATACATAAAAAAATTATATCAAAATTTACTTATTATGAAGTAAATAATTTTTCCATGAATATGTAACAAATAAATTAACACAAACAACTAAGTATGATCTGTGAGGGAAATATTATTTGAATTAATATATCATGTTTATATAATGTTAGGAAAAATAAATACTTAAGAGTAATTGTGACATGATCTAAAATAATATCATGTTCAATATAAAAATAATTTCCATAGTTTAAATTAACTTTCCACATTGAAAATAAATATCCAAAATAAATTAATTAATCACATATAATATTTTAAAAAAATAAAAATTAGAATCACATATAAATAATTTAACAACATTATTTAAGTGACTATGGACTTAATGAAGTTAATAATTTATAATTTTACTATAATTCATATCATTAATGTTAAAACCTCCCATGAATTATTCTTGATAAAAACTATCATATAACTATCCATTAAATATATAATAAAAAATAGTAGTTAAACTTTTTAAAGAACGTAATAAATCAATTTTAAAATAAAATTAACTCGCTCAGTCATGAGAATGAGAGGATAAAATTACACATAGAACAATACATGAGAATTAGAAAATGGGTCCCACCTCATGGTGTATGATGTATCACTTCATTCTTTCATCATCAAATTTTTTGAGATCACTATTTCCATGTGAATTCATGGTTCATAAATGTATCCTCCACTTTGAATAAAATAAAGAAGATGAGTAATTATTCATTTTTATAGAGTGAGAGATGTACATTTCATAATTTACTATAGTGATATAAAAATAAATTTGGGACTTAATTCTCCTTTAAATTGAGATATTAGTTCACGAATTCAGTTATATCATAATGAGTTTTTATAATTCTCCATTTTTTCATGTTGTGTATCCCAATTATAAAATCCTATCCATCCTCATTAAATAAAATATTTTCTCTAATATTATAACAAACCTTTTCATTTCCATAATATATTGTCGATGTATCATTTCCACTATTTGGTTAGGAAAAGACAACCTCACTCATTGCCACACACAAAAATATCTTTTTTTTGTATTCAGATAATGTGGTTGTTTAATAAAAGGAATAAAATTACGTAATCCATGGATAATCCCCCAATAATAATATTTATAAATATTTTGGAGAAATCATACCATTTTTGACAAAAATATGATGTTATAATACAAATTTTATATTCTTTTTTAGAGACAATAATATTACTTCACATGGAGAAAATATATTTTATTTAAATAAATAATACTTATCACATGATATTCAAGTGGCTCAAATATTTACCCAAATTAATTCTATTTTAAACACTGTAATCTAATACAAGTATAACAATAAAAAATATCGATGTAATTTATTATAGTGAAGTTACCATTTTACCATTTTTAGGTTCCTAAGTCTTCACAACTCCAAAATTAGCTAAGTATCAATTTTGAAAAATATTTGGCTCCCTACATCCTCTCTATATTATATCCATTTATTAATAGAAAAAAAACTCAACATATTAACTAATAAAACCACTATACTATTTTATATTAAAGAACAACCCATCCTTATGCGTACTTAATATTTATTTATTGGTATATGTTCTATGTGAACTATCAACTAAAATTATAAAAACAAATATTCTCTCCCAATGTACACATCTTAATATTTCACTCCTAATATTACTCTCCATCACTATAATTATCAAATGGATCTCATATATATGCATCACCTTATAAGGAGTGTATGATTGATTCAAATTAAACTCGATAATCCTCAACACCCTATATCTTTTTATCAACAAAAGAGAATTAAAAAAGGAACAAACTAAAACAAAAAATTACTAACATCATTTGTGAAACAGTTCATCTTCATTGTTACCTCAAATTGGAGTTTTATTCACCACAAATTAATGACTATCCTAGAGATACATCATATAGGAATATAGAATCTATGTATACTCCTTTATAAAATACAAAATATAGCTTATAAAAATACTCTAGATGAACTGAAATATATCTTGTTCCCCAGGTGTTTTTATCTATTTCCATATCATTTCATCAATGAATATTAACTAATATCCCAATATTGTTTCATAATGTATACATGGTAATTCTTATATAGTCAAATCCTCATCATCAATGACAAATTCACCTTCGTTCCTCGACCTCCATATAGAGTCTCATTCACTACTAAAAAACATTGTTGTTTTTTGTCTCTCTTTAATGGAAGGTTTCAGTAACTTCTTCAAGGTAAAATACTAATCTTTTTAATCCACCTTTTTAGAAAAATTCTATCATTAGTGACCCATTTCATCACATTATGAAGAATTCAGTTTTTGAAAATTCCATTAACATGTACTATTTGATCCAGACCCCAGGATAACGCCATTTAAACTTGGGAATCTAAAATTGAAACCAATTATAAAATATCATCCATTTCATATAAATATTTTCGACATGATGGGAATGTATAAAAATTCATTCATATATACTATAACAAGTATTTTCCCCTTCTATGGGCATTCATAACCCAAAATATCCATTGATACACCTAACCTGAACACAAAAGGGGAAAACCACTATCCTCTTTGGGAAGTGGATCACATTATACTGCCCATTTGTAAGAACATTTTAGACTATCACATATAAATATTTGATCATGTAATACCAATCAATTGATACCACCACTATGGGACACTCTTACACAATGGAAGGTCTAGAGACACTAACATTCATATAATGTGATAAATTTATCCATCATAAAAATCCACAACTTTTAGGTGAGGTATACAAGCGACTCCATTATCTTGGTAAAAGCCACTTCATCAAAATATGGGAATGATATATCTTCCTCACTTGTAGAGATTATATATCTAGTATGGGAATACACAAGAGCTCTAGTAGAATTTATATCCCTTAAGAAAATATTACATGATGAATAGTTAAAATATATTTTGATAATAATATAGTTCTATAAAGAGAGGATATTAATCCCACCTAATATTGGATATGAAATTATCTATTCATATAAATCCATTGAAGGCATCAATATATAACTCTAACAACCAACACTTCCTCATTAGAAAGTATTATCTTAGGATATTGATGGTGTGAGTGAATTGATTTCATCCATATGTAGTCCATTCCAATCCTCCTACCCCATAATAAAACCACTTCCCATATAAGATAATTTTATTATAATTTCTATATCCATGTTCATAAAACTATATTCAATGTGGAAGTGTGATGTAGAAATAAATCTAACCATCTCCCTAAAAAACTATGGCCCATTCCCAAAGCTTGAGTGTGTCTAGTACAAGAAACTCTCAACCACCAATGGATAATGAAACACTCCAATAAACCTAAAGATACATAGGATCAAAAATAGAGATTGATTCATCTCACTTAAATCATCACTCATACTATTGAGATCAAAAGTATCCACTATAAATCGTGTTCTGGGATTACGATGACGAGACTATGGTAATCAAAAAGTAATGAGACATGGTCATGAATTTTTATGAAGGTTCCAAAAACTCTTAAAAATAATTTTTTTATTGCACTTGATAAAACCAAATCCTAAAAAAGGGATCAAACACTATATGTGGTATAACATAATCATCATGTGCATAAGACACCATCATCCTCTTATAGCTGATGGTGTAGAGTAAACGACTTGGGAAAGATCTCCATTTGGTCTATGGGTGTCTAAGAAAGATATAATGGGAATTTCACTGAATATGAACCACTGTCTAAAAAATGGGAATTAGGATGATGTAAAATTATAGGAAACGTCTCCTAATGGAACTATAAAAGTGTACATTACTTATGGGTAGTCTTTTATTACTCATCGGGAAGTACCTTTCAATTTATAAGATGGTTTAAACTATCTATAAATTGGAGTAGAACCTACCTCTTAATGGTAAAATGAAATATCCCATCAATTTTGAGAAATCAATACCCATTAATATGTCTAGAATATTGTTATAGATTCAAGCATTAGAAGGACCTTTTACAGCCCAAACTCTATATTATATTTTTCTATCTTCTGGTGAAACTCTTCACTAGATCAAATAAACCCACTATGATTAAAGAATATTTGGTTGGGTTAACACAAGAACGAGATAATGTATCAAAATTAACCATTATATAATTTATGAACATGCCAAAGTGTACCTCAAAACCAATTATATAGTGTTTTTATTTGATGAATATATTATCAAAGTCCCAATGAATGAGTGTGTTGGTCTATGTACTATCGTTGGGATCAAAAGTATATCATCCAAACTAAAAACCCATTAATATAATTACTTAAATTTTAAAATAAAACCTTACAATACTAAAACCTCTAAACTCAATAACTATGGTTTGAAAGAATCATTAACATTTTTTACTTCAATTAACCTATAAGTACCCCACCTGGGTATGAAATGAGTAGACTGTACCACCCCATTACCTACATCCAATAGTACAGGGGCTAGAGACTAGCCCAAATAATGAAAAATCAACTATAGTCCACATCCCAACAATATGTTACACCTTTGTGGTAATAAAGGGTTATCTTAAGAAAACTAAAACCTCTAGTGTTCATATCATCATACCTGACATGATAAAATAAACCAAGGATATTATAGAATCCATATCGTTGAATTAGATGAAAACCTCAAAATAATTATGTCACCACTCTATCCCTAAGGAGAGGAATTGTGACATTCCAATGTAACATAAACTAATCATTGTGACCCTCTTATACCAATTCAAATAAAAATGTTAATCTAGAGTACCCCAATCAATGAAAACCCCAATTCTCCAAATCTATCTCAGATCCTTCACTTCCACTTTATTTGTTAGTAGCTACAATAATTGATGTCCCATGGATTGTTAAAGTTCATATGACAATGTGAGGTTATTGAATAATATTTAAGACATGAACCTTGCCTTGTGTCTTAAGCATTGGTTGGAGGGGTATCCAACTCTATAATTGGATAACCCCAGCCTTATCGCTATGGGGGTTCCATACTCTACTAGGTATATGAATGACCTATGCCCTTATGATGATTTTTGATCATGAGTTCCACCAACCCCACATCTTATATGATCTTCCTTCTCATCCCAATATCATATCTAAAAGTATATGAAACACTTATTTCTCAAAATCCAAGAATATAAACCCTCTATGATGGAGACATATGAACCATTGATTTCTATGTTGAAAAAATCATAATGTACTACTCATTCATCTAAAATTGGTACCGACCGAAAATATTAAAATATTAATGTAATATACACTATTATATAGAATGTCCTTATATCATAAATAGATTATAAGATAAATCAGGATGGGAGTTGATCTACTACCATATCCCAAAACATGTGAATCTTACATACATGGAATATATAAGAGGGTGTGTGGCGTGTGATGCTTTCTAGAAACATGGGATTTTTTTCTCAGTAAAGATATTGTCATCAAATGTATTACATGAAATTTACACATAATATATGAAGTATTTATGGGATCAATAATTTGGTGGTATTACATGGAAACTAGTCACGTATATCCATACACATAGATACCTTTCTAATTATAAGTGGAGTTTGTGGTGTTTCACATGAAATGTGGGTCGAATGCATTGGTTTGGCATGTATGAAATGTACATGTCAAGAGTAATACTCTTTTTATACATGTCATGTGACTCAAAATCACATGTAGTTCCATACTAAATTTAATTATCTTACTTTAGTTACTCATAATATAAATTACATAGAATAAAATTTTAGGCGGTTAGATGTCATGTCTCTTAAGAAAAAAATGTAATGTTTGAATGGTAATAGAAATATTGTGTTATCGAATATTAAACATAATGGTGAAATTAATGTTCCACATTTCCATAAACATTATATTCTTACCCTAAACACTAATATCACCTCTACCATCGGGAATAACCCATTTTATGGAAGAGTCTACAACCTTTGGAACCACCACTACACCTCACTTGAGGTATATCCATCTATTGTTCATCGTTTGTTCTACCCACACTATAATATTCCATGAAATGTGTCTAAAACACAACACACAATAGAATATAAGAAAAACCAAATATACCGAGGATATATAAATAATGAATTTTAGTCGAAGTTATATTAGACCACCCAGGATGATGTTCGATTTTGAAGAGTGTGGAAAATAAAAAATAAGGAAATAATAACAATGGTTAGCATTTTTTATCATGCGATGATCATATTTTTTCAAATATGAGAATAGTACTCATTAAAATTTTCTTTATTCATAATGTTATTATAAAATAAACCCCTGATATATCATGAAAAGTGGAACTGTTAACTAAAATTCTAATATAGGTGACGCTATTATTATTATTAAAAAATACATAATATTATTATATTCAAAATCCACTTTTTAAAAAGTGAATAAATTCTACATTAAATAGTCATTAAATATATTATAATACACCACTTAAGAAAATAAATTATTAACATTTACATTCAATTAATATATCATGTTATTTATATATTGAGAAATTTATATAACATGCAATTGTTATCACTTTATCATGATTTGTGAACAAGAAACATTTTTATTTGATTAAATACAAATTATTTCCTAAAATGAAATTATAAAAATATTTTTTTATCACAAATATGTTCATTCCAAAATGAAAATTCAATACATATCTTAAATGTAGATTATTAAAATTTTTTACAAGAAATTTGTCTTCATAACATTTATGGTGTATAAAATTTTCATAATTCATATCTATCATGGTAAAGAAAACCAAAAAATGTTATCGGTAAAACCACTCATTTAATTTACCATAAGATATTTTACAATGTTTCATATTTTAAATATTCTATGAATGTGATAATTCCATCAAAAAATGATTAATTAATTCGATCATGACAATAATAGTTTCAAATTACACATAAAAAATAGTGTCATAAGGATTATAAAACAAGTGATACAACATTGTGTAAGATTCATAACTTCATTCATTCATCATCTTCAGATTACGTGACTGTCATTACCATTTGAATGATCGTTTATTCATTCTCGTATCTATGGAGAATAAGTTGAAGAACATGAATAAACATTATTTATTTCAAATATGGAGAGAGATATAGTAAATTATCAATTGTTTCAAATGTTTTAAATTTTAGATTTAGTGAGGGAATTATTTGTTGAAATAGTGTATTACATAGAGAATTTAATTTCACTATATTGGATAACCATAATTATTTAATGAATAGAATTTTATGTCACCATCATAAGTGCCCAGTCAACCTCATAAAAGATACATTTTTATATAATCATCCAACATGGAACATAATTTTTGACATGACATTTTGATGCCACATCACCAACATGTGGTCATGACAATTCCACCTTACCCATTCTCAAATAAGACAAATATTTATTTTTATTTAGATAACATGGTTGTTTAATAAAAACCCTAAAGTTACTTGGTTCATGCATCATCACTCAAGAACACAATTTATAATCCATTATAAAAAACACCACATTATGAACACAATAATGGTTTTGTAATTTCCATTAGAGCACAAATTTATTAATACTAATATTTCCCATTAAATAATAAATATTTATTTATTTAATAAATATTATTTATCTCATAAAATTAAATTATCTTATAAAACTAATAAAATATAACCCAATGGTAAACATCATGTTTTGAGACTAATTATGAAATAGAAATAATACAAGTCTATTTACTATGGCGAAATTTATATTTTACACATTTTTGGGACCGAATAATTTGAAACTAAAAATGTCATAGGTATGAATCAGGAAAAAATGGGTCTCTACATTATAATAATATGAATCATAGAAATGATCAAATGAAAATAAAGTTTCAACTCAATCATAATTCGTTATTTTTCAAACTATAACCCTTATTTCATAAATAGTAAAAAATTATATATCATATCATAAGATTCAAAATTAAATATTTTCAATATATAATAATATACATAAATTATATAATTTCCTATTTCACCAAAATCAACACTCATGTATGATATTTCACAAGTTCCAACCCCTTGATATTACATAACACTGCCCCCATGATAAACATGTGAGGTTTAACATGTTCTAAACCGCTTTTTGAAGTATGATCTCATACATAATGCATAATTATTAAATAGGTTTCACATTTCATGGATTAAAAAAATTTCATATTAGGTATATATTAACATTATTATAAATCATTCAAGTATATTTTATAAAAAAATTCTCAATTTGATATATCACAAGATAAAATAAAATTTTTTCTATAAAAACAATCTTTTATCAAATAACGATTCAATACATGAATTTAAACATTTTACACAAGTCATTTATAAATATTAATTATTTGGAAAACCAAAAATAATTCTCATTAATATTATCTAAAAATAGGAAAATTTCAATGCCACCTTCCTAGATTCCCTTTTCTCAAAATTCCACGATTCTATAATCTAAATATCACAATTAGATGGAGCACTGAGCCATGTCACAAATATTAACCTATAATTAATCTTTAATAAACAAAAAAAGAAAACCACCTATAATATACATTTATAATAACCATATAACTAATTGGAATAACCTAATGAAACTCTCTGTATAAGAGTACATTTCCTCAAGAGAGTGAAAAACCCCCATACAACTTGGAATGGTCTTATGTAACTCTATGGTCTCAAAGTATAAAAGAGTATGGTCGAAGGTAAAAATATCATGAGAGTGGAACAACTCCCATTCCACATTAATATAACATATATAGAAGTTTATAAATGTAACACACCATTATATTATTTTATATTTCATAAAAAAATAACCCTACTTCTGATTGTGTGTACCACATTCAACATTGATGTAAAATGAAATAGTGATACAATGCAATAATATTATATAAATATAAATATTATTAATTATTAATTAAACTAGATATTTTTAATAGAAATAAACAAAAAATGAAATATTTATTGAAATTATTTCTTTTAGAAAAATAAAATCCATTCACATATTAATCATCAATGGTTTAAAAATGGAGATACAATTAACTGAAGGTATGAGATATTTTTTTATTAAACCTTTATTTATGACGCAATGTATTTTTTGAAAGTAAATTGTGTTAACCACTCTAGAGTAATTATTTTAAAAAAAAGTATTAATCATATATTTAATAAAACAAATAAAAATCAATATAATGGTGGTTATTATATAAGAATTGTGGATAAATTCATATTATAATTCCAAAAATAAATTTACATCAATAAATATAATTATTGAATTTAAGCATGGATATAATATATAATGTAATAAAGAATTAGAAATTTTATTCGATAAAATGGATATATTTTTTTAAAATTACTCAAGTCAAAATATTGATAAAATATTTTTTTTGAAATTTTTATAATTTTTTTTGTGAATTATGGGAAATACAAATTCTATAAGTCTAGAATTTATTTCTGATAAATAATTAAATTTTAATATCTTATTAAATATTTAGTATTTTTTAAATTCACATAAATTTCATCTCATTGAAAAATTATAAATTAATTTCATGGGAATCAATATAATATTTTATTTTTTCATATAATCACTTTTATCCTTAAAATGGTCCTTTTTATTTAAAAAAATTAACTGACCTTCGAACACTTATATTAAAATTAATCTTTACCAATTTTGGAAATTAAATCATAGAAAATGGATTTCAAATTTTGAATCAGGATATTTACAATTTTTAGTAAGTAGAATTTCATTATTATCCACAGTTATTAGTTACATGGATAATATTTTTTCACCAATTGAAATGGTAAAATGGGTTAATGTATTTTTGAAACTATGGAATAATAACAAAAAATCCTCCCAAAAAAATCGCATTATTCCATTTTATTTTTAAAATTATTTTAAAATTTTATATTTAATATGAAATAATTCTTTTAATTAAAATATTGTATTAATATTTTTTAGTGATTCTATAACTGTGTTGGAGGATTATGTAACTCTGATGGAATAGTTGTTCATTCAACGGTAAAATTAGCTTAAATTTTTTAAAAACCTGCAAATATAATATTTTTCTGATTAATAAATTTGTTACAATATTTTTTTGATAATTAAAATATATTATGGATTTTTAGTGATTTCATATTATCTTTCCATTGTTTTCCAAATACTTTTCAAGTCAATATTTGTGAGATTTCATGAAAAGTACATTTAATTAAAAGTAATTTCTATATCATTAAAAAAATTTAAAACATATATTAACTCATTTAGAAGGTAAATTTTCAGTCCAATCATTGTTTTCTCTCATATATCACACTTTTAATTTTTTAAATTATGTTTATGACAATTAGAAATTGAAAATTTTGTTCCCCTAATTAAGGTTGAAATTGTTAGAGAGGGGGTTAAACTAAGAGATAATGTCCAAAATTCCACTTAAACCAGTATAATATTTATTAGATGATTTAATTTATTCCATATCATAATAATAATAGAATTTATATCACTTTATATCCATTCAACATGTTTTTGGAAAATATTATATATTAATATTGTAGTTATTTAAATGATTTTCCATAAACTAACATATAATATTACAACGCATCTCTTCTAATATTAACACTTAAACAGTCATTAATCTCAACCATTCCCTATACAAATACTTTCCCAACCTTCTTTCCAATTTCCTAAAGGTTCTTCTCCCACCCAATGACCAACATCAAAGGCTTAATGTGTAAGCCAAAGGATAATTCATGAAGAATAGGAATAACTCCAAACTGGGTGTTTTTCTGTTTATTTAATCTTCCACCTCCGTTAAAAAATCTACAACCATCCACATATAATAAAATAAATATATTAAATAAACATAAATTTTATCATTTTGAAGAAAAAAATATTTCACCTCAATTTATATTCATTGGGAAATGAAAATACCTCTCTTGGGTTTATGTGTACTACCACCCCCACCTAGTGACATGTTATATTTTTCATCACCTCCTAGAATGTTAGGTTGTTATTGTTTATGTAAAGAACATATAAGATATACGTGGAATAATTGTGATTATTTAAAGATTAGATATTATATACCTTATTAGCCTTCAATCTTTTGGAAAAGTTTAATATTGTCCGTGCATACATATAGACTACCACCTTCACAATGTGATGTGATTCGTTTCTTATGTGTGTCTCACATGGATGCTTATAAAATTTTATTAAATATATAAATTTTATAATTATTCCATGATTATTATTTTGGATATAATGGACCCACGAACCATATATATGCCTAATCATAACATGAATAGATATTACATGTTTTCAATGAATATCCAATTTATATCCTAAATAAACATACTTAAGAACCATAAAATATTAGTTTATATTATCCTTAGATACATAATCATCTAAGTAAAATAATCATCATATCAAACATATTTATTAATATATGTTATCTTTCTAGACTCATCATACTCAGTTCCCTTCTTCATAACCCACGGAAAAATTAAAACATAAGAAGATGTTTGATTAGATGCTAAGTAAAGATAAACATGAGAGATATTGATCAATGATCATATAAAATATTATAATTAGAGTAAGTGTATGAGATTTTGTTATTGATAATATAAAATCATAATAAAATAATAAATCTTAATCAGGAGACATGTCATAAAATATTAGTATGTTATAGGATTGGGGAAACATAAAAAATCAATCAAGATCCATGTGTTCAAATCAGAAGCATATTAATATTATATATGAGTGTGGATGCATCATTGGAATAGAAAAAATATGATATGTTAAGATAAACTAACTAGACCATCATATAATGGAGGATTAAAAACACCAAAATTTTCCCATGTCATAGATATCATGCTTCCTTACTTTTCTTCAATAGTGGATCGATCTCATCAACTCATTTCCCATAATTATCTCATGATATGTAGGGATTTATCTAGTGTACTGGAGAGATGTATAATTTTGATCTAACCCATAACATAATAAAAACCATACATAAGTGTTCTAAAATATCATAAAACATTATTCATATCACCATATCATAACATGTCAGAAGGTATTGAGTTTCCTAAATATTTCATCATTTCATTATAGAATAATCTATCAAATGAAAATAGGTTCAGGAAAGGATTCATCTAAGCTTCTTTAACACATCTTAATGAAATTGGTTTCATAGAATCATACCTAAATCATCATCATCATAATTGACCATATATATAAAAAAATGGATGGTATCATAAGGTTCAATTAATAGTTAGTCATAATCTTTGTTAAAGTATATTGGCAATGGTGAAAATACATTTATAGTATCGTTGGAACATTTCATTAAAAAGAAGAAAAATCACCTTTTAATGATGATATCGTATCGAAAAAAAATTCTATACATTAAGAAAATTATATTAATTGGAAATTAAAAAAAAAATTATATTGTATGATTCAATGAAAATAATGGACATGTTGACAAGAAAATGAATTCATGTATTAAATATTAAAAGAAAACATTCTTTTTATAGTATTATAAAAATTAAAAAATGTGTAGTTTAGAAAATTTTATAAATATTTCATTTCAAACAAGATTAAATAATATCAAATTTAAATAAAATTTTATTTTTAAAAAATATCATTTAAATTTAATAATTTTCATAAAATGATTATGTGGAGTATATAAATAGAAGAAAAATTAAATTTATCAAAGAGGAAATAAATGCATCATTTATTTATTTATAAAAACTCTCGGTTATTTTAAGTGACAAATAAAGAAAAAATAGTAATAATAATTCTAAATTAAATAAATTAACACATGATAAGAAAATATTTTAGGTTTATAGGATGATATCTTCAAAATAACACTCAATGATAATTTAGTGTGGAAATATTGAAAACAAATAAAATTGTAACATAAAACCGTATCACATCGGTAAATTTTGAATCCTAACCCCCATTAAATAAATAAAACTAAATTGAAAATTAAATAACATAAAAACATTGAAATTCTAGATATAAAATATAATTGTTTTATTAGATAAACCTCATAAAAAATATTGGTTTATCATATAACATATTTCTTAAAGAAGGAAACATGAGATGGTAATGAGTTACATTGACATTTTCTTTCAAAAAAAGTCCTATGACCATCTCTATAATAAATTAAAATTTATTATTATTATATAAACCAATAAAATAAACTCTTATAATATCATATGTGATCCAATTACTACATTTCAACACAAATTTTTTAATAATACATTATTAAAATTTATTTTTTTGATGTAAACGTTTTTTTCATCGACGTTTTGGTTCGTCAGTTCTGGTTTGTGAATTTAGAAAATGGATAAACATCTCTAAAAAGTTAATCGTTATATAAATATAAAAAATATTAATTATATTTGTATTTATGATCATCCATACATGGTATAGATAGAAAAATAAAATACACCATTCATGGAGACTGTAGTCCGTAAATACGCATGAACATTGTTTTCATCTTCTGAGAAAAAGAATGAAAGATTGATTAATAGTATTTTATCAATACATAATGATTATTATATCATTAATAAAATATATATTAATTAAATATATATTTATTACCATCCATGTAAATATAAAATAAAAAATAAATCACATCACATCATGGAGGTGGTAGTCCACATGTATGCATGAGAGATGTTATTGTTTTCTAATGCATGGGAAGAAAATAAGGTAGATAAGATATTATAATTATATAAAAGTAATAATTGCATAGATATAATATATAATAATTAAATATACAATTATAAAAATCCATGTGAATAGGTCATGTATAATGAATTATATTTCTTCATGAAGGTTGTATTCCACATGTACACACGAGTTATACTTTAATTTCCCATTTGATGGAAAATACATTAAAAATTGTTAATACAAAATACACAACAACATATAAATATAATGATGATACCAGATTTATAATTTTATATTAATTTTAAAAGTTTTAGTGAATTTGGATGAATAATTAAAATTTAAAGAGATCAGTTGTGAACTATACCACTTCTTTGGACAACCTATTTTTTATAACTAACGCCTTCTTAGGACAATATTGTGATCCAAACAGGACCAATATGATCTAGTGATGAATTTAATGAAAATATTTGTGTATTTATTTTCCATTATAAGATGATTAATATTTTTTAAAGATTTAGGATAGGTCTTTCATTATATAAGTGAGGGAAATGACACATTTCGACTTTTACAAACCATTAAAAGTATATTAAGGTCTTATCGATCACAAATGGCTCCAAAATGACTCATATTTGAAGAGGAAATTATATAAGGTCAAAATATGACAATAGAATAATATTTATAAATATTTTTATGTTATTTTAACCACATGACTCAAGTTTTAATCATTTTACCCGTTTCAACTCAAACTGTGATAACACATTTTTTTACTAAAGTTACAATTAATAATAATAAAAAATAGAAGTGGGATCATTGAAAAAATTGGAAATTTATATTAAAAATACAGAGTGCATTTTATCAAATTAAATTTCAATATGTTAATAATATTTTATATAAGAACCTCATTATTATTTATATAATATTAAACAATTTTTCATAACTTCTTTTCACCCATTTTTTAATGATATTTCATTATTTTCATTGTTTTTGAAGTTAATTTCCTTGTTTTTATAGTATGTTTTGACTTGTTATTTTTTTCCTCTAAAATGTATAATGCTTTAATAATATTGAGAATGTAAAACATGATATAAATTTTATATATCTCTAGTATATATATTTATAGTAATCCATAAAATTTTTTGATAGGAAATAAAATTCATCATTCATATAGATGGTAATCTATACGTACACATACTTGTTATATTCATTTTGATAGTGTATTGAAAGAAAGAAAATTAAATTATATATATATTATAGTTAAATAATCATTATTATGTTATATACATAACATATTTTTGTTGAACCCGTACTTAGTGCATGCCATGTAGAGGTTCAATGTGTCACACTATTCAGTGGGGCTTTAGTCCACCATATACCTGATCGACGATATCGTATTCTGAAGAAATGTAATTCATGAAGTTATGTGTGAAGTAAAAATTAAAGAATAATAATAAAATCATATGTATCATAAATATAATATGTAAATTATTAATTCATCATTATTCAAAACCTTGAAAAATGGAAGTGGAAAAATAGAAGGAATTGGTTTGCAAGGAAGTAGTTTGATGCACACATGAATGTTGATTTCATAACCCATTTGAAGGAGGTGTATGAAATTATAAGTAAAAACTATAAAATAAAAACAAATCACTATATAAAATATAATGAGATCTTTATATAATCACTGAATAATATAACTTTAAGGAGTTTGAGAAGAAATTAAATAAAAACTCATTTAGAATAACAATACCTCTTCTTCAAGTGTCCACATTAGGGTTGAAAAAAACATAAAATAATTTCGTTATTCCAAGGAATGGGAATCTAGATTAGATGATGGATGTTGATATGTGATTTGGGCTTTGTTTAGAGAAGGAAAATTTCTTGATAGGTGTAAAGAAGTGGGTGGTGTGAGTTACCATTTATAGTTTAGGAGAAGAGGCATTCTTTTAAATACATAAATTTATTCATTTCTTGGTGGTAAATATTACCTAATGTTGGTCCAAAACTAATAATTAGTGTTTTCTATGGGTTATTTAGTCTAGAAATTCCTCGAAAACAAAATATAATACATGTTTTTATCTTTTTACCTTAAATTATATGTTTCATTGTTTTTTGTTTTTTTTTCATCATGGTAACTAGTTTTCTATGCTATGTATATTATCCATTATGATTTAATTCAAGTTAGATATATTTTAAAATTTTTAACCTATTATTAATAATAATATATCTAATTTATGGAATAAAAATTAACTTATGTGTTCTAAATTAATATTAATGTAAGTACATGTAAGGCACAAAAACACTGATTTAACCTTAACTACACTAATAGAGATTTTGAAATTTAGGTGTCAATATATTAATTATAGAAGAACTATTAATCCATTAATAGGAAATATATTTTATTGAAATTTTTTTATAAATAAAACAGAAAATTATAGTACTTTTATACTTTTTAAATTGTTTAATAAAATATAATTTATTATGAAATAAGATTAATAAATTTTTTAAAATAATTTAATTAATTAAAATAAAAAAATCAATTCAATAATGGAATTTGAATATATTTTGATAAAACCATTTTAACATGATTTTTTCATATAAAAATTAATGTACGAACAGAATACATTCAATTTAAACCAATTTTAATATTTTTAGTAACATTTATTTTACTTAATTGTTAACTAAAATATGACCATGTTGGTGTTTCTTAATCATATTATGTAATTATTTCATCTAAAATATATATTTAAAATATTATGATAACCTAAACTTATTTATATTTATAAAATATTTATTATCAAACCTATATTGATTTTTACTTATCACAATGATTCATAGATATTAAAATCAATGAAGGAACTATTTTCCCTTTTTCTTCTCCTAAAATAATATATGGGTAACTATCATAGAATGTGTCCCCAAAATTCATCAAATTTAGTATTATGGTTTTACGGTTATAAATATGTCCATAAAATTGGGGTTGGATAAGTTTTGGGTCATTCTTACTACTCATATTCAAAGTTTATGTTCTAATTAAACTCATTTTACCACAACCACTGTTATTAATCTTAACTATTTTAATAAAATTTTTTTATCAAAAATAAACATTAGCTTATTATAAATTATAAGTTACACTTATCAAAAATATGTAATCAATTTTACAAAATTTTGTCCATATAAGTAAAAAAAATTAATTTAAAATTAATCTGGTAGACATTATGATAGTGCGAGTTTTTTGAAGTGAAAATGCTAAAAAGATTAAAAATATATTTTTTATAAATTAAATAGGCTGATGATTCCAATTTTAAAAAATAGATTAATGGGTTTAGAATTGAACTATTGTGACATATTTAGTTGAAAATATAGTTTTCAATTATAACATGTTTTGTTGAAAATGTAGTTTCTAATTAAAATATAGTATTTCCCACTAGTCATCAAAAAATTGAAATTTCTCAGAAAAATACAAAAAATACATAATATGATAATTTTGGTATTACTCTTTCAAATTGGTTTTTTTAATAATTTTTCTAAGAGTGGTAAAAATTAAATTTAGATAATGTTCACCAAGAATTATAAAACCACCTTTTACAAAAAACTGTTCTTTTAGAAAACATATGTTTTTATTTTAAATGAATTTTATTTATATGTTTAATTAATATATAATGAATAAATTTATGAAAAATGTTGATTTTTATTAGTTAATGAATCAAATTCATACCCACCATTTTCACAGTAAGGTGACAATAATCATTTTAAATAATAATATTAATATTATAATTTTGTTGAGTAAAAATCAATCTTATATGTAATGAAATATATAAAAGAAAATTGTTGCTTCAAGTGAGTCAAAATGAAATGAATATTTTTAATCACATAATCTATTGAATAAAATTTCAATCTTTTTTAATTTTCTCGGTCTTACATATATCTTTACTTCCCACCAATATTCACCTACATGGAAAACGAGTTATGTTTTATTCAAGATTTACTTTCTTATTTCCCTTTAAAACATTTAGAAGGATGATAGTTACCTTTTTTATGATGTGGTTTTTTCAGAAAATGACTTTTTTAGATGAAAACTCCTTGATTTATAAGCACATATTTAAATTTATAAGAAGTATTTTATTGATGGATGGTAGAATGTAACACACCAATATTTTATAAAAAACCATTGTGTTTGATATTATATAAGAGACATAATACTATTCTTAAACGACCCCAAAAATATATTTCGTTAAATTTAATCACATTTATAGATTGCAATATATGCAATACCGATTCCAAATGAATCATAATATAGTATATCGTTATAACCTAGTCATTAAATTGGAAGGAATGAATATGAGTAACTAAATTATAAAAATTATATGGTCTTTAGATGTTTCAAATAAATTAAATGGTTATCTATTTATTATATATAATATAATAATTATTTGAAATAAAGATAAATATTTTCAAAAGAATATATTTTTTGAAAAGGTTTTTTAATCTCACTTTGGACACATATAATATAATTATTTTTTTATAAACTTTATAATGTTTATTCTAAAAAAATTAACTACATTTTCGAATTAAAAATATCAATACTATCTTAGAGATAATATGTTATAATTTTTTTTGAATATATTTTGTTTTCAATGAATAGTGAAAATACTAATTTTTATTTAAACCCGTCTTATCATTTAAAGCATTTTAAATTACATTTTTATTTAAAATTACATAAAAAGTAAAATTATTTCAATTTTGTTATAATAAATATAATTATGTTCATAGTAATTGTGTCTGATTTTTTTTAATTTTTAAATATTCTATACATAAGAGAATTTTCACATTAGAAAAATACTTCTTAGTCACATCTATTGGATTAATTTATAGGGAAATTCATCATATTATTTGAATTGAATTAGAAAAAATGGATTCTATATTTGCAGTTATCTATAATTAATAATATATATTATGTTAAAATTTATTTTTTCTCATAATGAATTATAAAAACAGTAAAATTTAATTATTATAGTTAAGATTAAAATGGGTTTATATCGATTTAAACTCAAAATATATGGTTAAAATGACCTAGAAACAATTCCAATTTCTATTTTGTGACAATATTTTTTTCTTTATTTAACCATGTTTCTTTAATTAATTTTTTAGATCATTTTCTAATGTGAATAACATGCATATAAATTCATTTTTAAAAGTTTCCATGTGTGTCCTCTCCCCCACATGTAAAACGTTCCCCACTCTCGTATCCTCTTCTGAACCCGAAATCATTTTGTGATTGGAAAATAACTACAAAAAAATTACATTAAACCCTCAAAACATCCAATATCCCATGGTTTTGTTATATATCTAATATTTTATGGCATTAGATATAAAACTATAGAGGTTCTCTAAAGAATATGTAAAGTTACTTACCATGATTTTATTTTTTTAATTCTCCTCATAACCCTATATAATATTCTAATAAAATAATAAAATAATCAAAAAAATATCTAATATGTAATGATATATTATTTTTTTAAGGGAATTACCTATATCTATATCCTCTTCCCCAAAATGGGAAACGAAACTATCGATCTTTTGTACAAAGGACTTCTACCTCATTGACCGATGTATATCATTTTCCCTCACTACCACTCTTAGATTAATATAATAATAGATTTAATATATTTATACATTATTTATTATATTTATATTCTTGTTTAATTATAATAACCCATATATTGTAACCTCCCAAGTAATTAATGAGTAATAGATATTTTTATCTATGTCTATTAAGGAATTAGATAGTGTTTTAGAGGCTTAAAATGAAAATATATCCAATCTTAAGCATGGAATACACTAATATTTTTAAAAGATTGTTTTACTGCCTTTTGATGGAAACCCATTTTTAAATATATCTTTTGACAATTTTATAATGTATATTTGTCAAAATAAACATATTCTTTATGATTGGGACATTGAAATTTACATTGGATAAATTTTTGGTATTTTTCTGACAATGTTCATTTTTTAATGAATAGTGAAAAATACTACATTTTACATCAAAACTTCTTTTTCATTTAATTTAATTATATGGTTAGATTATATTTTTAATTTGTCGTAAATTTTAATCTGAATATATTTTTACCATTTAATCCAATTGTGGTCATTGGAATCAATTTCACTTTGAAATTGGACTTAAACTGATGTCAATCTTTTGATATTTATTGTTTCATAAAAACACGCTTTTTGTCATGACAGCGGGAATTAATTATTAAATTAATTAATGTGACTTATATGATTTTAATTTTGTAAAATAGACATCATTTTTTAATTTAGAATATCAAATATAGCTTAGGTTGAAGTTTTGGTTTTTTCTGAAAAACTTCAATTTTTGATGAATAGTGAAACCACTAAGTGGTAGTTAAAGAAACTGATTTTTCGTTTAAATGAAACTTTGTCACTTATGTGATTTGATTTTAAAAAATCTGACATACATGGTTTTCATTAAGAAGTAAAATTTTGGTCAATGAGATTAAAATAATTTTTGGTGAATAGTAACTTTTAAGTTCTTAATCGCGATTAGAGGTAATTAGTGTAGTTTAAGGTAAAAATTAATGCTTTAATAAAATGCGATGATATTGAAACATGTCCTAAACTTATTGGATGTGTCATGGCCGACAAAGAAAATCCATGGGTCAACTTGGGGACCCCATGGAGCCACTTGTTTTGGGAAATGACATAAATATCTTTTTATTTAATGATAAAGTAAAAATGACACACACATGATATGTTTTACTAAAACAATTTTTAAATGGGGTTATACAAGTCATATTTTTGACTATATATAGTCATTGGAAAGATAAAAAGATTTCCTACATCATAGTATTTTTTTTTATAAATTTTAGACTTTAAATAAATTAAATTATTTATGACATCATAATGCTGCAGCGATGACCTCATTATTTGATGATTTAAATAAAAAGGAAAGATAATGTAAAATATAAGACCTACACATGTCCAAAACCTATTGGGTGGGTATATTTCGAACTCTTATCACCTTATCCTATAATATATCAATTTGGTACTTTTAAAATCCAAAACCCATTTGAAAATAAAGTAACATTTCTTTACTTTCCAAGAGTGCCCCTCCTCTCCTCTTATAAAAGGCCCCCACCTCTACCTCCTTACCCACACTCCCAAATCCTTTGGATCAGCCAAAACCTTACCATTTTGGCTCTCCACATCCCTCTATTACTCTTTGAAGCCTAAATTTGGGCATAAGTCTTTCCATGGAAGCCTTTGAGCTCAAATCTAAGAGAGTTACCCGATTTTAAGGTAATGTCTTCTTTTGAGTCCTATTGTTTGATTTTGCTTCTCCAACCCCCTAAACTCTTTTTATTATTTTATTTTGTAACAACTCCAGTATAATAAATATACTAGGATGTTGTTAAAATAAGGATTCGAGCTACACTTACACACACCTACATCTAATGGTTAAAGAACATACTGTTTCTGTGGATGGTGAATTTATGCCTCCCGAAACGATGATTGTTCAACATTCATTTAACACCTTCAAAGGTGTACATTAAGATGACACCATATTTATATATGATATATAATATGTTTATGTTTTCCTTAAGCTTCTTTATTTTTCATTTTGGGAATACCTTGATGGTTTCCATTGTGGGCAAACACGATATCCACATTTAAGGAAGTGCGGACTACCGCCCCCTCAAAGTGATTTGATTCGTTAATACCATATGTGGGATGTATAAAGGCTGAAGTTATGATATTATATATGATATTACACTGGAATTATAATATACCTTTATATAATTATGATTCCATTCTATAAAAATACGAAATAAAAATGAAAGTAGCGTTCATGCGTACGTTCGGCTTACCATCTCCATGAACGGTGCATTTCATTTCATACATCAAAATGTTATATAATATTATAAATACATGCATGTACTGGATATATATGATATATATGATATCTACATCATGAATAACATTCTGGATATAATGGATACATGAACAACTTGTAATTATAAAGGGTTTATTTTTGACTCAAGTACCAATGATCGTTAAAATGACCGTTATTAACATAAATAATTAAATAGTGTTCATGAAATAGAAATAATTGATAAAAAAGGAATAATAAACTTTAAAAAGGTTCTTAATCAAGTAGAAATTAACTCATGTTTATTATTCAGGACATTAAAGAACGATCGAGTCAAGTCGGACCCGAGGTACGGGACTTCGTCTCAATCTTCTTTCATTGAGGCATATTTTGTTTTATACACAACATTCTTTTATATGGTATATAAACACCTTTGAATTTTACGTTTATTCAAAATGAATCTTTTTTATATGAAGCATTTACTAAACGACAAAATGGAATGTTGTTGTAGTACGTATGCGGTGACAACGACTTCTCTTCCGCCGTGACCATTATTTGAGTTTCGGCTTCCTCTACAAGCCATACCTTCTTTTTAAAAGAAAAATAAATACCATGTTTTACTTTTCTTTTATTTTGTTATTGAAAATGGTTTTCATAATGTTTTTATATCAATGTGTTTAATTGATATCTTGTGATTGAAAGGTGGGAATGTTATGTTTCATTAAAGCATGTTTTATGTGATACAATTATGTTGAGGTTCTTGGGAATTATTATGAAGACGGGTGGTTCCGTGATAAACTAAGGGTGGGTGAGCCTGATATAGCTCTCTAATGCATTGGGTAACATGAAGGAGTGAAACGTTAAGGTTTCTCCGAAGAGATTTAGGGAATATACTGTGATGGGTATTCCAAACATAACCAAGAGGGTTACTCCCAACGTAAGAATGTTATGAATGCCTCAAGTTACCTTTATGTCTTATGATTTCTATGATTTATTCATGATTTGATGAGGTATGTTAAAGTGCTTATGTTTTATGGGTAAAGTATGATTTCATTCTAATGTATATATGTACCCATGTTTCCGTTCCATATTTTAATATCCCTTACTGAGGTTTTTATGCTCATCCCATGTTTTTTTTTTGAAATTTTTTTCACAGGTCAAGGGAAAGGTACATGATATGATGATAGTGTCAAGGAAGTTTCAAGAAAGAATCCATGTTTAATTTTAAATATGTTTTCATTGATGGGAAATAAGAATACTATCTTTGTGTAACCACTTTGTTTATATGTGGAATGTAATGAAAGTTTTATGATCTAATTCTCTAAAAATCTAAACCTGAAAAGATCCTCAATGTGTAATCTTGTAATAACTCAAGATTAAGTAAGGTTTATGGCTGGGGCCTTATAGTTGGTATCAAAGGTCGGTTTAGATAACTTTAGGAGTTAGAATTCTATTAAATGATTATCCAAAAATATTTTTTATGTCAAATTGAAGTGATATAGTATTTGAAGATTACCATGTTTCTTCCTATAAGACATGTTTGTTCATAATGGTTTTCCACAGAGGAAACCTGGAAGCAGTGCTAGGAAGGCATGCAGAAGGAAATAAACTTCCGAATCAGCATTCTGAGATGGTTGGAATTGGAACTGAACAGTTTGTTGTAGTAATGGCGCAGTTGACTCAAGCGATAAATGGTGGTGGTATCCATACACAAGATCAGCCAGATCAACCATAGAGGAACATGTCAGTGATGGAACATTTCATGAGGCAACACCCCCCATCATTCAGAGGATCATCTGTCCCTGTGCTAGCTGAAGGGTGGATTAAAGAACTAGAGAAGATTTTTGATGTCATGGGGTGTTCAGAAAATCAAAAGGTTAGTCTTTCTATTTATCATTTGGAGGGTGAAGCAGATCAGTGGTGGTCGATGGTTAAAAATATCAGGGACGCTGATGAGATTGATGCTCTCGACTAGGATGAATTCAAAGGTATTTTTCTTGAGAAGTATTTTCCTAAGGCTGTTCGACTTAGGATGGAAAAAAAATTCATGGAATTGAGGCAAGAGGAAGACTCAGTGGCTACCTATGAAGAAAGGTTCACAGGATTGGCAAGGTATGCTCCAAATTTTATCCGAGACCTTGATAGTAAAATCAATCATTTTTACTCAGTATTAAAGCCAAAATATCGAAGGGCATTAGCTTCTAGTGAGTTTAAAAGTTATGAAAATCTTGTTCGATGTGCTGAGAAGGTGGAAATGGAGTTTTCCGACGATCAAGTGTTCTATAACAACCAACAGAAGAAGAGACCGAGGTGGCAGGAGAAAGGTATGAATTCTTCAAAAAAGTCTGACGGTAAGAAAACTAAGTTTCTAGTTTGTGATAAATGTGGAAAAAGGCATGCTGGGGAATGTCTTCTGAATTCTGGAAAGTGCTACCAATATGGTAAGATGTGACATAAGGCTCGTGATTGCACTGGAAAAGATCAGGGTGATGGTAAAACCAAATTCAATTTACAGTTTGTGAAATGTTATAAGTGCAATGAGATGGGTCACTATGAAAACGAGTGTCCGACAAAGAGCTTGGGTGATGGGAAGCAGTTAGACTACAAGCAGAAAGGGGTGGTAAAATCCTTTGCAACTACTTCAGCAGATGTCGGGCCATCAAATGAAGTTGTATCAGGTACTTTGTTTGTTTTTTCAAATTATGCCAGGGTGTTGTTTGATTCGGGGTCTACACATTCTTTCATCTCTGAAACATTTTATAGTAAAATGGGAATACCATCTCAAGAAATGACTCCTTAACTTTTGGTAAAAACACCTGGGGGAAATGTTGAGGCAAAAAGAATTTATAAGAAACTTCCTATCCTTATTTGTGGAAAGAACCTACTTGAAAACCTTATTGTTCTACCTCTAGTAGAGTTTGATGTTATCCTGGGTATTGATTGGCTCTCTATTTACCATGCTAAGATTGACTGTAGAGATAAAAAATTTTCTTTTCAGAAAGACTTTCAGTTTGTGTACAAGAATTAACCGTTACTGTTGATAACTTATCAAGAGGCCAAGAAACTTGTAAAATATGGAAATGAATGTTACCTTACACACATCGTTGAAAATAAAGGAACTATTCAGATTAATGATGTGCCAGTGGTAAATGAGTATCCTGATGTTTTTCCTGATGAGTTTCCTGGAATAATACCAGATCAAGAAGTTGAGTTTACTGTTGACTTAGTTCCTGATGCTAAGCCAATTTCAAAACCCCCTTATCGAATGGCTCAAATTGAACTTTTAGAGTTAAAGGAACAATTGCAAGATTTATTAGATAAAGGTTTCATTCGACCTAGCACATCACCATGGGGTGCTCCTGTTTTATTTGTTAAAAAGAAAGATGGTTCAATGAGACTTTGCATTGATTATAGGGCCTTGAATAATATTACTGTTAAGAACAAGTATCCTTTTCCTCATATTGATGATTTGTTTGATCAGCTCCAAGGAGCTCAGTATTTTTCAAAGATTGACTTGGGATCGGGGTACCATCAGCTGAAGGAAAAGGAAGAAGATGTTCCGAAGACCGCGTTACGTACAAGATATGGCCATTATGAATTTTTAGTAATGCCTTTTGGGCTAACCAATTCACCTGCTGTATTCATAGACTTAATGAATAGAATTTTCCATGAGTTCTTGGATAAGTTTGTGGTGGTTTTCATTGATGATATTTTGGTGTTTTCTAAAAGTAAAGAGGAGCATGAAAGACATTTAAGGGTTATCTTTCAAACCTTAAAAGAAAAGAAACTATATGGAAAATTTAGAAAGTGTGAGTTTTGGTTGCAACAAATATCTTTCCTTGGTCACATTGTTTCGAAAGATGGGATAACCGTTGATCCTGAAAAAACAAAGGTTGTTGAAGAATGGGCAAGACCCACAAATGTAACTGAGATTCGTAGCTTCCTTGGTTTGGCAGGCTATTACCGAAGGTTTTTTAGAAATTTTTCACGATTATCTATTCCAATGACTAAGCTAACTCGGAAGGGTGTTAAGTTTATCTGGACAAAAGAATGTGATGATTGTTTTCAGGAATTGAAAATAAGATTGGTGAATGCTCCAGTTTTGGCCCTACCTTCTAGGAATGATGAGTTTGTTATATATAGTGATGCTTCATTGAAAGGATTTGTTTGCGTCCTAATGCAGAATGATCATGTAATTGCTTATGCTTCACGATAGTTGAAAACTCATGAGGTAAATTACCCTACACATGATTTGGAATTAGCTGTTGTTGTTTTTGCTTTAAAAATTTAGAGGCATCATTTTTATGGAGTAAAGTGTGAAATATATACTGATCAAAAAAGTTTAAAGTATATATTCACTCAAAAAGAGTTAAACATGAGACAGAAGAGATGGCTAGAGTTAATCAAGGATTATGATTCTAAAATTAATTACCATCTGGGAAAAGAAAATAAAGTGGATGATGCTTTGAGTCGAAAAAGTAATGCTTCATTAACAATGTTGCATTTCGAACGTGATCCTTTGGTTAAGGATTTGATGAAATTTGGAATAGAAGTTGTTGGTGCAGGAAGTTCTTCTGTTTTGTTTCAGGTATCAGTGAGATCATCTCTATCAAATAGAATCAAGCAAGCAGAGAAGCAAGATAGTGAGTTGCAGAAAAAGGTAGAGCTGGTTCAGAAAGGTAAGTTGCCTGAATTCAACATTGATATTGATTGTGTTTTTGAGATTTGGGAAGAGATTGTGTGTGCCTTGTGATTCACAGTTGAAGAGAGAGTTGTTATTTGAAGCTCATAGTTCTCTGTTTTCAGTTCATCCTGGCAGTACTAAGATGTACAGAGATCTGCGGGAGTATTACTGGTGGGAGGGAATGAAAAGAGATATTTCTGATTTTACTGTGAAGTGTTTGACATGTCAACATATTAAAGCAGAGCGGCAGTTACCGAAAGGGATGATTCATCCTTTAGCAGTGCCAGAGTGGAAATGGGAGAATATATCCATGGACTTTGTTGTGGGATTACCGAAGACATCTCGAGGTAATAATGCAATCTCGGTTATTGTTGATCTCTTGACTAAATCTGCTCATTTCCTTGCTATACGAGATACTTTTTCCCTAGATCAACTTTCCCGTTTGTATCTTAAAGACATATTCAGGTTACATGGATTTCCCCTCTCCATTGTATCTGATCGTGATCCCAGGTTTACTTCTATCTTTTGGAAAGGCCTTCAGAAGCCGTTGGGTACTGAATTAAATTTTAGTACAGATTTTCATCCTCAATCAGATGGGCAGTCAGAATGAACAATTCAGACATTTGAGGATATGCTACGTTCTTGCTCTATGGATTATCAGGGAATTTGGGACCAACATCTTTCTTTGGTTGAATTTTCATATAATAATAGTTTTCATTCCAGTATACAGATGTCACCATTTTAGGCATTATATGGGAAGCGATGTCGAACTCCAGCTTTCTGGGATGAAGTGGGTGAAAGGAAGTTGATGGGACCAGAATTGGTAGAAGAGATGGCAGAAATAGTTCAGCTGATTCAGAAGCACATGAGAACATCTCAAAGCATGCAGAAGAGTTATGCGGATAACCGGAGGAAGGATCTATCTTTCGAGGTAGGTGATCATGTTTTTCTCAAGGTTTCTCCTTGGAAAAGTGTGATGAGATTTGGTAAGAAATGAAACCTGAGTCCAAGGTATATTGGACCATATGAAATTCTAGAGAGAGTTGTATCAGTTTCATACCGGGTGGCTTTACCTCCGAGTTTATCTCAGGTACACAATGTTTTTCATGTTTCGATGCTGAGAAAGTATATGCCAGATCCATCTCATGTTTTGAGTCCAGAGGTAGTTTAGCTGGAAGAGAACCTATCTTATGAGGAACAACCGGTCCATATTCTTGACCACAAGGAGCAAGTGTTACAGAATAAGGTGATTAATCAGAAAAAGGTTTTTTGGAAAAACCAGATGATGGAAGAGGCAACATGGGAATCTGAAAATGCAATGAGGGATAAGTACCCCCATTTATTCAATAAGTAAATAAATTGAGCGGACAAAATTTTCAAAAGGGGGGAAGGATGTAACATCACAAGTAATTAATGAGTAATAGATATTTTTATCTATGTCTATTAATGAATTAGATAGTGTTTTAGAGGCTTAAAATGAAAATAAATCCAATCTTAAGCATGAAATACACTAATATTTTTAAAAGATTGTTTTACTGCCTTTTGATGGAAAACCATTTTTAAATCTATCTTTTGACAATTTTATAATCTATATTTTTCTAAATAAATATAGTCTTTATTATTGGGACATTGAAATTTACATTGGATAAATTTTTGGTATTTTTCTGACAATGTTCATTTTTTTAATGAATAGTGAAAAATACTGCATTTAACATCAAAAATGCTTTTTCATTTAATTTAATTATATGGTTAGATTATATTTTTAATTGGTCTTAAAGTGTAATCTGAATATATTTTTACCATTTAATCCAATGGTGGTCATTGGAATCAATTTCACTTTGAAATTGGACTTAAACCGGTGTCAATCTTTTGATACTTATTGTTTCATAAAAACATGATTTTTGTCATGACAGCGGGAATTAATTATTAAATTAATTAATGTTACTTATATGATTTGAAAATTTTAAAATAGACATCATTTTTGAATTCAGAATATCAAATATAGCTTAGGGTGAAGTTTTGGTTTTTTTTCTGAAAAACTTCAATTTTTGATGAATAGTGAAACCACTAAGTGGTAGTTAAGGAAACTGATTTTTCGTTTAAATGAAACTTTGTCACTTCTGTGATTTGATTTTCAAAAATCCTACTTACATGGTTTTCATTAAGAAGTAAAATGAGGTTCAATGAGATTAAAATAATTTTTTGGTGAATAGTAACTTTTAAGTTCTTAATCGCGATTAGAGGTAATTAGTGTAGTTTAAGGTCAAAATAATGCTTTAATAAAATGAGATGAGCTTGGCACATGTCCTACCCTTATTGGATGTGTCATGGCCGACCAAGAAAATCCATGGGTAAACTTGGGGACCCCATGGAGCCACTTTGGTTGGGAAATGACATTAATATCTTTTTATTTAATGATAAAGTAAAAATGACAGAAACAAGATATGTTTTACTAAAACAATTTTTAAATGGGGTAATACAAGTCAGATTTTTTATTATAAATAGTCATTGGAAAGATAAAAAGATTTCCTACATCATATTATTATTTTTTTTATAATTTTTAGACTTTAAATAAATTAAATTATTTATGACATCATAATGATGCAGCGATGACCTCATTATTGGACGATTTAAATAAAATGGAAAGATAATGTAAAATATAAGACCTACACATGTCCAAAACCTATTGGGTGGGTATATTTCGAACCCTTATCACCTTATCCTCGAATTATATCAATTTGGGACCTTTAAAATCTGAAAACCATTTGAAAATAAAGTAACATTTCTTTACATTCCAAGAGTTCCCCTCCTCTCCTCTTATAAAAGGCCCCCAGCTCTACCTCCTTACCCACACTCCCAAAGCCCTTGGCTCGGCCAACCCCTTCCAATTTTGGCTCTCCACATCCCTATATTACTCCTTGAATCCTCACTTTGGGCAGAAGGCTTCCCAAGGAAGCCTTTGAGCTCAAATCTAAGAGAGTTACCCGATTTTAAGGTAATGTCTTCTTTTGAGTCCTTTTGTTTGATTTTGCTTCTTCAACCCCATAAAATCTTTTTATTCTTTTAATTTGTAACAAATCCAGTATCCTAAATATACTAGGATGTTGTTATAAGAAGTATTCGAGCTACAATTACACACAACTACATCTAATGGTTAAAGAACATACTGTTTCTGTGGATGATGAATTTATGCCTCCCGAAACGATGATTGTTCAACATTCTTTTAACATATTCAAAGGTGGACATTAAGATGAAAATATATTTATATATGATATATAATATGTTTATGTTTTCCTTAAGCTTCTGTATTTTTCATTTTGGGCATACCTTTATGGTTTCCATTATGGGTAAACACGATATCCTCATTTAAGGAAGTGCGGACTACTGCCCCCTCAAAGTGATTTGATTCGTTAATACCATATGTGGGATGTATAAAGGATGGGGTTATGATATTATATATGATATTACACTAGAATTATAATATACCTTGGTATCATTATGATTCCATTCTATAAAAATACGAAATAGAAATGAAAGTAGCGTTCATGCGTACGTACGGCTTACCGTCTCCATGAACAGTGCATTTCATTTCTTACCTCTAAATGTTATATAATATTATAAATGCATGCATGTACTGGATATATATTATATATATGATATCTACATCATGAATACCATTCTAGATATAATTGATACATGAACAACTTGTAATTATAATGGGTTTATTTTTGACTCAAGTACCAATGATCGTTAAAATGACCGTTATTAACTTAAATAATTACATAGTGTTCATGACATGGAAATAAGTGATATAAAAGGAATAATGAACTTGAAAAAGGTTCTTAAGAAAGTAGAAATTAACTCAAGTTTATTATTCAGGATATTAAAGAACGATCGAGTCAAGTCAGACCCGAGGTATGGGACTTCGTCTCAATCTCCTTTCATTGAGGCATATTTTGTTTTATACACAACCTTCTTTTCTAAGGTTTATAAACCCCTTTGACTTTTACATTTATTCAAAAGGAATCTTTTTTATAAGAAGCGTTTACTAAATGACAAAAGGGAATGTTTTTGTCGTACGTATGCGGTGACAACGACTTCTCCGCCGCCGTGACCATTATATGAGTTTCGGCTTCCTCTACAAGCCATACCTTCTTTTTGAAAGAAAAATAAATACCATGTTTTACTTTTCTTTTATTTTGGTATTGAAAATGGTTTTCATAATGTTTTTATATCAATGTGTTTTATTGATATCTTGTGATTGAAAGGTGGGAATGTAATGTTTTTTTAATGCATGTTTTATGTGATACGATTATGTTGAGGTTCTTGGTCATTAGTATGAAGACGGGTGGTTCCGTGATAAACTAAGGGCGGGTGAGCCCGATATAGCTCTCCAATGCATTGGGTAATGCGAAGGAGTGAAATGTTAAGGTTTCTCCGAAGAGATTTAGGGAATATACTGTGATGGGTATTCCAAACGTAACCAAGAGGGTTACTCCCTACATAACAATGTTATGAATGCCTCAAGTTACCTTTATGTCTTATGATTTCTATGATTTATTCATGATTTGATGAGGTATGTTAAAGTACTTATGTTTTATGGGTAAAGTATGATTTCATTCTTATGTATATATGTACCCATGTTTCCTTTCCATATTTTTATATCCCTTACTGAGATTTTTATGCTCATCCCAAGTTTTTTTTGAAATGTTTTTCACAGGTCAAGGGAAAGGTACATGATATGATGATAGTGTCAAGGAAGTGTCAAGAAAGAATCCATGTTTAATTTTAAATATGTTTCCATTGATGGGAAAGAAGAATACTATCTTTATGTAACCACTTTGTTTATATGTGGAATGTAATGCAATTTTTATGATCTAATTCTCTAAAACTCTAAGCCCGAAAAGATCCTCAATGTGTAATCTTGTAATAACTCAAGATTAAGTAAGGTTTAAGGCTGGGGCCTTATATATATCATCTTACATTATAATCTGTTGGTAAGAAATAATTCCATTTGTGTGTTTGTTTGGATTTCCCCCTCCACATAGCAACATGAAATGTATTTCATATTATTTTGACAAGGATGGTAATAAGGACATATTTAATGTATATATACATAATATTTTTATATAATAATGTTTCAAGTAATCTGAAACATTTTTTTTCCTTTTTATGTTCCATATATTGGAAAAATATATCCAACATTTAAGCATATATAAAGCCTACCATCTCCCTGGATAGTGTGTCTCAATATTAAATATATAATTTTTATGGACTACTATAACAATTTATATAATTATTAAATTTAATATTTATTTTTTTATCATTATGTTGATAATGTAACCATGATCAACATAGAAGGACTGATACTACATACTAAAAACATACCAGAAAAATAGAGTAATTATCACATAATACAACTATTTTAACAAGGAATTGTTAATAAATCATTAATAAAAGACTATAAGTGAATCTAATTTAGTATTAAATATATTATTATATATTTTTAATAGATTCATAATAAACATATATTTATTATATACAAGTTATGGACATGTATGAATGAAATTGGACTCGAGATATGGGTTTTTCGTCTAACTTTTACTTTCATGATATGTATTCCATATTCACCAATTAGTTATTTTATATAGAATATATAATTTCGTTTGGATCTATTATATCATGATTCCCCTATATTAAAGCTATTTAATGTTTCATTTGATGTTATTTATTTCATTGCGCTTATGATTCAAATGTTTCTTATGTGGTAATTATTTATGTTACAATATCATTGTTTAATGGTTACTAAGAATGTACAATCATTTCTTAATAAGTTTTATTTTCTAATACACAAGGAATATAAGATAGTGTCTATGTGTAATGTGTGAACTTCATTTTCCCTAGAATGTATGTGTAGTACATTCCAATGTAGATAGTCTTTCTAAAAATGATGTGTGACTTAGATTTAATTGACGTGTGAGATTTTAAAATTCATATAGCCCTGTTCTCTCCATGTTTGACTCACATGGAATAATTTTTCAGGATTTAACATATTTTTCGACATAAGTGAAAATATTGAAACAATGAATGGAAAAATTAATAGTGTGAGACTAGATACTTGACACTTTATGGTTATGAATGTTCTAGAATCCCAAAAAAATACATATTCTCATTATTAACACCACCATAACCTATAGCAGTAACCACTCCTCCACTTTTTGTTGAGTTTTGTTTTTTTATATTATTTATGGAACCCAGTTAGAGCTATTTTTAACAATCCATCATTATCTAGTATGTTTTCATCCAACAATTCTACGAATTACATATAAAACTCAGAGCATAATCTAAAATGAGTTAATTTCTTAAAATAAAGATAAATAATTAAAGAACGGTTTTTTGGTGGGATATTATAACACCAATGACCATGTTAATGCTTGAATAACAAGGAAAATATAAATCAAAGAAATATTAAAAATAGGGGTCTATCATTTTTTAACATTATTTTATCATGCATCCAATAATACAATAAAAATAATAATATTCATTATTTGTAATATTATTATAGAATAAAAACATGTTCTATCACCATAATATGAATTTTAATCAAAAATAAAAATATGATTAATTTAAATATTATTATATGAAAATCCATATCAAAATTATTATCCAAATTCATTTATAATGAAGGAAATAAGTTTCCCATGCATTTATAATAAAATAAAATAACACAAATTTCCAATGATGATTTATGATGGAAATAATATTCGAATTAATATCTCTTGATTATACATTGTTGAGTTAAATAAATAACGAGGGATCACAAATAATATCATGTTACGTATAACAATAATTTACTTAGTCTCTTCTACTGGTGATTTCCTTGTTTGGGAACCTTCTTCTAATGGAATTATTGATTCTAAAAGCTACTATAATTATAATTTATCTGATCATGAATCCAATTTTTCCTGGGTGAATCAATTTGAAAAACCCTGGATTAAACCTTCCAGACTCACCCTTATATGGCGCATTGCGCACAATAGATTACCTATGGAAACTAGTCTTCAAACCTTTAGTGTTTCTCTTTGTTCTAAATTTCAACTATGTAACCAGCACAGGGAATATTCCAATCATGTATTTATATCTTGTGTGACGGCCTCTGCACTTTGGAACTACATATTTAACCTTTTTAATTGCAGAAAGCCCATTAATGACTCCATTTCTTGTTTCTTTGTAATTGCACCATACATGATGCCACACTGCAGGTCAAAAATCTGTTTCTTGTGGCAGTGGCAGAACTCCTACATGAACTCTGGTATGTTAGAAATGATCTCGTTCACAATAATCACTCTTTCAATCTTAATGCAGGGAAGTCCCGAATTCTTCTTGCAATTCATGAAGCAGCCACAACTCAAAAGGACTGTTGCAGCAACTCTGTTGGTGACTTTATGGTCCTTCGTCATATTAATGTTCCATGCATTTTCCCAAAGCTGAAACGCTCCCTTGAGGTATTCTGGCAATCTCCAATGCCAGGATGGATCAAAGTGAACGTTGACGGTGCTTCCAAAGGCAACCCTGGTCCTGCCAGCTGTGGTGCTATCTTCAGACACTCAGCTGGTCAATGTTAGGGTTGTTTCTTTGTTGGATGTGGTCACTCTTCATCTCTTGAGGCAGAAATACTCGGCGTCATTCATGCAGTTGATTTTTCTCTTCAAAGATGTTGGAGAAAACTATGGGTCGAAAATGATTCAACCACTGTCATTCATGACATCTGGAATGGCAACATCCATGTAGCCTGGTCACTCACCTCTCGTTGGATGAACTCCCTTAATTTTCTCCATGGGATTGATTATATAGCTACTCATGCCTACCATGAAGAAAATGCCGTTGCTAATGCTCTAGCCAACAAAGGAGTCCATCAAAGCATGACTTGGATGAAATCTATTCCTCCTGACCTATTATATATTTTTGATAGAGATTGTAAAAAAATATCTTCCTTTCGCATTTTGTAATCCTTTTTTTCTTATCAATAAATTATGCTTTGGTCTTCGACCAAAGCACTACCTTTTAAAAAAAATTAATTTACTTATTTTAAATAAACTTTACTCATTCAAAAAAATATTTAATATTAATTAATTAATTACAAATGTGTTTATTTTAAAAATAAAATTTTGAATAAAACCTATGTGACATAACAAAATTATTTATGTGACTATGGCCTTCACACAATTAATTGTTTAGTAATTTATTATAATTTACAAGATTCGTGGTAAATCCCCCCATGGATTATTCTGGATAAAAACTATCATTTAATTATCCATTAAATATTTAATAAAAATTAGTAGTTAAAATCTTTAAATAATTTAATCACCCAATTTTTAAATTAAATTAATCAGTTTATCATGATAATTAGCATATAGAATTGCACATAGAACAATAAAGGGATGATAATTAGAAAATGACATCAGCGCCATGGTGTAAGTCCTATCACTTCATTCATTCATCATCGAATTTTTGTGAGATAATTATTTCCAAGTTAATTCTTGGTTCATCAAAGTAACCACAAATAGGAAAAATTGAAGAACACGAGACACTATTATTCATTTTAAAGAGAGAGAGATGTATATTTCACTATTACATAATGTGATCAAATAATTAATTTACGTGTTAATTCTTCTTTAAAATAAAAATTTAGTTCAATAATTCAATAATATTATTATGAGATTCCATAATTCTCCATTTACTGGTATAATGAGTCACTGGCATAAAATCCTAGTCAATCTTGTTAAATAAAATGTTTTCTAGAATCTTCTTTCAACCCATATATTTTCCATAATTTCATGTTTATCTCACTCCACTACTATGTGGCCATTATAAGACCAACTAACCCATTCCCACTCAAAAAATCATTTTTTTTATTTAGATAGTATTGTAGTTTAATAAAATGAATAAAATGACAGTCCATGAATCATCCCCCAAGAAAAACTTTTATAACTTTTTTGGAGAAATATTACCATATGGAGAAAAACTATGATGTTGTAATATACATTTCAGAATCATTTTAAGATATATAACAAAATTCATAGGAATTTTTTTTCATAATTTAATAAATATTACTTATCACATTAAATTAATGTAGATAAAATATTTATCCAAATTAAAACAATATTTATACACCCTAATCTATGAAAAAGAGAAAAAAATTGAGGTCATTTACTATGGTGAAAGTACCCATTTACAATTTTAGGGACCCAAGACATGAAAACTCCAAAATCATCTAAGTCTAAATTATGAAAACAATTAGGTCTCTACAGCCACTCCATATTATATCCATTAATAACTAGAAAAAAAACTAGATATACTAACTAATACACTCACAAAACCATATTATATTGAAGAACAATCATCATCAAACACAATTAATCTGCCTTTAGTGGATTAGGTTCTAAGTGAACTCTGGGCCCAACTTCATATAAAAGGAATATTATCATTTAATATACAAATATCGATATTTCTATACTAATATTACACCCTATCCTTATAATTATCAACACATTCACATATAGATGCATCAACTTAGAATAATTGTATGATATCTTCACATAAATTTCATTAATCTTTAACACCATATACATTTTCATCAGAAAAGGAGAATATAACATCAAGGAATAAAATAAAAAAATCTCTAATATCCATCTTGAAATGTTTTATATTCATGGTTACCTGAAATGATAGTGTTACACACCAAACCATTATGACCATCCTATAGATAAATCATATAAGAAGAGATTATATGCATCTAATCCTCTATAAACACAAAATAAATATTATATGAAAACTCTAAAAGAACTAAAATATAAAATATTCTTTAGGGTTTGTTTTATCTTTTTTCATATCATTCTATCAATGAATATTCACAAATTTCCAAATATTTTTTAATAATGTATACATGGAATTTCAAACACTATCAAATCCTCATCATCAAAATAAATTTCAGATTCATGCATTGGCCTCCATCTAGGATATCAATCACTAGTAAAAAAAGATTTGAACTACCTCTATTTTTTTAAATATTTCAATATCTTTTTTAAGAAATAATACCAATCTCTATAATCCAACTTTTTACATTTCAATAAACATTAATGACCAATTTCACCACAATATGAAGAAGAAGGATCTTGAAATTTAGTTTACTTTGTACTATTGGATCCTGACCTAATGATGACACCTATTGAACATAAGAGTCTAAAACTGAAACCCATTGTAGAATATCCTTCATTTCATAGAATGATTTTTTAAAAAATGTAAATTTTTTTTAAAAAATAATTCTAATATTATAAAATAAGTGGTTTTTTTATATTGGGAATTACTCACCCATAATTTCCATCGATTCATCGAACATAAACACAAAAGGGAAAACCCACTATCCTTTTTGGGAAGTGGATTAACAACACGTAATCATCAGGAAAACCCTTTAAGACCATCATTTAGAAATATTTAATCATTTAATACAACTATATTGATACCACTACTATGGGACACTCTTACACAATAGAAGGTTAAGGGACTCCAACATCAATAGAATGTGATAAATTTCTCCATCATCATGAATCCAACAATTTATTTTGAGGTTTAAAAGAGAATATATTATCATGATCAAACTCACTTCATCGGAATATGGGAGTGATATATCTTCATCACCATAAGATATTCTCCTACTGGAATGGGTTTATTCAAGATCACCAGTAGAATTTCCATCCCATGAAAAGATAGTACGAGATGAATAGTAAACATCTCTATTGATAATAATATGGTTATTTAAAGATAAGCTATGAATACAACCTAATATTGGATAAGAAATAATATCTTCATCTACATTCATTGAAGACATCAATATATAAATCTAAAAATCATCACTTAATATTAAACAACTATTATCTAAGGGTGGTAATGGTGTGAGTAAATTGATGTCATCAATAATTAGTCCCTTTTAGGCCACCTACACCCAAAATACCACTACCCATATCGGATAATTTTCATAAAATAAAAAGATACATATTCACAACACTATATTAAATGTGGAAGTATGATTTAGAAATATCTCTAACTATCACCCTAGAGAACTATAACCCTTTCTCAAATATCAGGTCTGCCTCTTCCCGAATAGTCTCAAATACCAATGCACAATTAAGGAATCCATGATAGATAAGGTTGTATAGAAGCAAAAACATAGATTGATTCTTCTCAATGAAAGCTTCACTCGGACTATTGAGATAAAATACATCCACTACAAATAATGTTCTAGGATTACCATGATAGGACGGTGGTCATCAAAGGGTAATGATACATGGTCATGCTATCCTACAAACATCCAGCATCCCTTAAAATAAAATATTTTGGATTTCACTAGATAAAACAAAATACCAAAAAAGGAATCAAAATCAATCCAAGGTAGAAAATTATCATTAGGATTATAAGATGAAACTATTGAAATAGTGGGTGCCCTAGACCCAACTATAATGTGGTTTTGATTACCATATCGTGTATAGAGTTAACTATACATGATGTCATCTTACCATTATAGTGTAGAATTTTCTGTGTCCACTATTGAAATGGTAATTTCCAAAGATTAATTGTCGTATCGAAAGGTTATAGCAGTTCCCAAGCTCTAATGAGAACCTACAGATACTATGAAATTAATCTTAAATATATGTTCTATAGTATAGATACATCTTACTAATTGGACATAGTAGATGTATGACCAACAGGTGCTAGGGGATCATAAGCATTGAGACTTCTTCTCATGATGTTCTCACTTGGTGATCTCTAGTAGTGAGATCATGAGGACTGACCCGCCAATAGGAACCCCACATGTTTTGGGTGTCATTGGATATTCCTATTTATGGTCATGTGTAATGGTCTCCTGACTTGAGATCATTACCAATTTATATCATTTGATTGCGTACTTTGATGCAAGACGAAAACCATGATGATGAAGTCGTGGCAAGGTTATTTCTGTCGGGTGCGTCATTAGTGGCATGACATTGGTTGAATGGTCAAGAAAGGATTTTTTGCTTCCAGGTTATGGAAGTAATATATCTCAGGCCATGTTTATATGGATGGTAGTACATTTATAAGACCATGGCCATGGCAGTCGAGGGTAAATCCATCCAGTTACATCAACAAACTATAAAGAAAGAAAAGGCTGGTGACACGTGAGTGCGTCCTACTTTATGAGATATTACCGACAAAGAGATTATATGACACAGTGCTTGTTCTTAGGTTGGTTGTCGCTACTGTGACAATCCTTATTTCTTCAGGGGCCATGATGGGTTGCTAGATCCCACTCTTGGTCAGTGAATACTACTCACGGCTGTCGAAATAAGGGCCCAGACGGTCACACACAATAGCATATTCAATAATCCACCCTATTCAGTTGAATAGAAGTATTGGACATAGTGGGACCGACCACAGGGGTCCATGAATTGTCCAAAGTTTAACGATCACCAATGAAATAAATAAATTCATATTATTTGAGTTCATAATAACAAGTATTGAATTTATTTATTAAATTTATTTATGAGTTTTAAGTAAATACATGAAAAAAATATTAATTGACAGATACTAAATTATCAAGGTTCAATTAATATTTATGGGAGCGACGAGTCCAGTTAATGACTCAATTATTATCAAGTATTATATTTTAGTATATTACAAGTAAATGATAATAATATTTATGACTCAGTTTAGTAGTCATAAATTTCATTAATAGTGCATTAAGTATTCAGGGCCGGTGAGGCAATACTGGGTATTTTAATTGTGCGCTATAAATATAAGAGGAGGGGTATTTGACAAATAATATTCATGGAGCTTATCTATCCACTCCTCTCTCCCACATTCTAGAGAGAGATTCTCTGGATCCAATGATCTCGGATGGAGCTCCCTCTCGGGCATCGCTAGCGATGCGATGCGGTGGTCATTGGAGCGTCGAAGGCAATGTCGTAAATCCGCGCTAGCACCCGGTTTACGATGAATGGAGATCCCATGGATTCCTTGAAGCACATGTAGACGATCTAGAGGAATTCGGATTCAGATTCTTCAATCAGCGATCGCCAACAATGAGCAGACTTCGTGCACGACTTCAGATTTAAACAAGGTATTTTACGGTTTAATTTTGTGCTTAAAATCTTCCACGAGTGGTCCTCGGCGAAGACTGGGCTACTCTTCCCCGACATCGACATGTTTATGTCGACCGTCGGTGGAAAAAAAATTTAAAACCCACATGTTTGGGGCTTCTGCTGCATGCCCAGTTCTAAGAAGTGGTATCAGAGAGACACATGACAATTTTTAGTCAAATGAAATAATTAAATTTGCATTAAAATGTTAAGAGGGTGTCGAAACAGTCCCAATTCCATAGACAGAATCTGAATTGGATATCGGATGGTCAGTCTACAGCCATCCGAAGTTTCAAATTTGGATTCGAGATTGATTTCTGGTACGAAATAATCACCAGAAAATCAATTTGGTTTTAATATTAATTTATTAAAAATTAATTATATTATTATTATAATAGTAAAATAATTTGGTTTTATTATAATAATAATATAGATATTTTTATAATAATAATAATAATATAATATTATTATTATTTTTCCAAAGCTTAATATAGGCTTTGGAAAAATATTTAAAGGGGAGAGAAGACTTCAATGTAAGTCTTAATGTATAAAAAACGGAAGGGGAAGAAGACCTTATTTCAGGTATTGTTAAAATAAAATAAATAAAGGGGATGAAGACATTATATTAGGTCTTGTTAAAAAACAAAGGGGGCGACGACACACTGTAGTACGTAGCAACAGAAACCCACGGTCCTCCTCCCGCTCCAGTACCAGAGCTCCTCCCTCTGCCGGCATCATGGTCGCACTGCCTCCTTGCGCTGCAGTGTGCAACCCCAAGTGACAACCCCTCTCCCATGCGCCGACCAGCCCTCTCCTATGCAGCAGGGTCTCTCCCTCTTCCCGAAGCACTGCGGCACACTAGGACGGCCACCGCCTCCCTTCCCCGCGGTTCCCCCTCCATCAGTTACACCCATAGGGCACCGCCCCGGCCACTCCGGGCCTCCTCCTACTCCCTTGGACCCGGCCCTCCCTCTAGTCGGCAGCGGCTGCAACCCGCACCTCCCCTTCACCACGCTGCATAAATAGCCTACTACCTAGGCGCAGCGGCAGCCCCGACCATCCCTCTCCGGGCCTTCCCAGCAGCAGCGTGCTGCTCCGCCGAAGCCGCTAGGCCGGTGATTCGTTGGCCGCCCTTCCTGGTCCAGCCGCTGGTGGCGGAGCCGCTCTTCACCGGAGGTCGGCCTCCTCTAGAACAGTGCAGTGGGTGCGCACCACCATGGGGTAACTTTTTCGGGTTCTTTTTGGTATGCACATGCTGGATTTACCTCGCTAGGTGACCTGGTGGCTCTGCCCAGCCAAAAACGAGCATGGGCGGTCCTGCTCGGTCTAGAACAACCTCACAAGGGGTTGGCATAGTACTGGATGGGCCTACGCAAGTTCGCACTGACCCGCACAGGCCCTGCCCGGGGTTTATAGGGCTCGAGTATTTAATTTAATCAAAGATTAATTATAATAATTAATTTAATTACATTTGAGAATTAAAATATTAAAATATTATTTTTTGGTTATTAAAATTTAATGCGGCGTGATTATTTTAATTGGGAGATTAATTAAATTAAATAATTAATTTAATTTTTTTTTTAAAATTAAATTAATTAAATGGGGCCGAACGAAATAAATATTGAATTAAAATTAGAGTGAAATTTTAATTCAATAAAATAATTCCCTCAGGTTTATTTTAATGCAAGTATAATTTTTATTCTGCACTTATTTAATTTACGCAAGTTTAATGCGTATATAACTGATCATGAGATGAGACCGACCAATGCATGTCTAGTGTTTATTTATTTTAATTTATTTATTTAATTATTGCATGGTTTGTAATAATTATTTTAAATTAAAAAGGTGATCTACGTGTTGTCTCAGAGTCGTTATATGTATAAGGGTCTGCACACCCATTCTCAGAGTTGTATATTTTTACCCTGAGACCCCCTCGCCTGCGTGCGAGTAAAATTATATAATGACGAGATGATCAGTGAAGCATTTCTTGCCAAGTGACGACGACACACCGACATGAGTTATTTGCATTGGATGAGCACACGTTGTTGTTCAAGTTACAAGCCACGCGACTAAAGGTACTTACCCCTAGGGTTTAGGTTAGTCCGTTATTCACTCAACAAATCAACCAATAGTACCGGCTCATGACCAGGTGTTTTTTTATTTCGGCATGGTTTATTATATTTGTGCATGATAATTTATTACGCGATCACATAGTATAATAAAAAACAACCATGCAAGATAAAATAAACATGTGACGTGATGAAATTTCTATTTCTTGCATGGTCAGCTGTGAGTGAGATCACATAGTACGTGCTTATAAAATTAGGAAATTATTTCTTTCGTCACACTAAAAATAATAAAACCCTCAAAAATATATTAAGTCTAAACAGCCTTCCGTCATTCAAATTTAGACAAAACCAGCTGTTTGAGGTGCCGGTTCATGCCTTAGCTGAGGGTGTCTCTTACTACTGGGGAGTCCTTATAAGAATGATGGGTCTACTTAACTAAAGTTATAGTAAGTATTAGCCCTAGCTAACTTCCTATCATTTTAGAGGCAAGCATTGAGTAAATCAAATTTTTATTTTAAGAAGCTGGGACTTCACCCAACAGATCAAGGAACCGCAAACTATAAAGCAGTCGGCCCGCCAAAATCCTACCCAGAACCCTCCAAGTAGTGGCGTAGCCTTATCTTGTAGACTATGAGGGGTGGTTCCAGGATCATTGCAACTGGAATACTCAAGTGACAGAGTATTCCTATTCTAGCACATAGGTTTCCTAGAATCCTATAAATAGTGTGAGACATTAAATTATTTAAGTAATTAATCAAAATATCTAAACTAGTAATCTAGATAAAAGGAACTCATCTGCTAAAATTTATTTTTGTAGAAAAATGGAAAGTTATACCACAAGATTAAAACTGCAATATTATAATGGACAAAGTAAATGTCCACAGTGACACGAGTATCCATGAATATTACAGGCGCCTGCACATAGTACTATGATATAGGAAACTCAAGGTGTTAGTGTCCCCAACACTGTTAAACTACCTCAATAAGCGAGGGTGAAAATTTATTATAGGAGACTAATGTACATAGCATATGATGGTTATATCATTATGCTTTCATCAACGTCTAGTGTCAGTTGCGGTCGCTACACCAGGACATAGATGATATAATATAAAGTCTCATCTCCGAGATGTTTGCAAGGAGAAAGTGAAGCAATGATATAAAAAGGGCTAAGTTTACACTAGCATGTGTAAATTTTAAGATTGATCATGATCATTAAATATCATTTTCACCACATTACTCAAGTCTCGTTTTAAGTTACAAAACGAACAAGTATTGAGTCAACGCTTCATTAACTATCAAGGTTAGGTTCTCCAAGTGAATAAGAATAAAAGATAATTAAGCATTAATTATTATGGAGGATAAATTGAAAGACAATGTGAAAAGGTCAAAGGAATTTAATGACAATGACACATTCGTTATTTCATTAAATTAATGAGGTATTAACAGTGGTTATATGCATTTCATATTATAAAATAATGCTACGGAAGTTTAAAAGCAATAAACTGATTTAAGTAAGCAAGTTTCTGCTTCTACATCATGCAGATTCATCAATGTGATGTTTCCTTTTACTACTTGGATATTAAATACAATATGCTGGTAACATATGTGTATTCTAATACGATAAACAATTTAGTATAGAAACCTTACTAGAAGTCAGGTGTATTCTCCAAATAGGCTGTGAAAGGGTGATACCTAGGCTAGTGGTGAGAAGTACATGACTTCTTTAATTTCCAAGTGAAAGATTCATGTTGAACTATTGTTGAGTACAACCACAAACATTAATCTCATGTGTTCATGGACGCAAGGAGACATTCTTTCAGTTTTGAAATGAATGTTGTTTTTGGTAAGCTCAATCACTAGTACAGTAATACATGATCATAGGCAATTAGTGATGAATATAAATGTAAGCCTTATACCCAGTTGTGACAGGATAACTACTTGTCAAGTAATACTAAAAATAGACATCATGAATATACCAATTATGGTATTTAGGCTTGTCATAGCTAAATAATTTTGGTATTATCGATGTCTTTAGGTTGGACAAAGGAGCCTTTAGAAATACAGGTACATCACAAAGCTTTTGGAAATAGTTCAACATGAAAGTGTAAACTATTCCAAGTATAAACTAGAGGTATATATACTTCATAAGATTTTTTTAAGTAATTAAAGAATATCAAAGTGAAGTATTTGTATGGTCAAAAGATATGAGTTGCACCGGGTTAGAATACCGAAGAATATCCCGACCAAGCATTCATCGATCATGATAGTGTAACATGGAGAAATTCCTAAACACACATTACTATATAGACATCATGACATTGATGTTAATGGGGAGGATTAATGATGAAGTCTTACATATCAACATTGATCAACAAAATTTAGCGTGGAGTAATTCCTAAACGCACATTTTATACATCAATGTATTGATGTAAGTAAAATCAATGTTGGAACTGGCAGAAACTTCCATTATATTTCATGAAATGCTTTGTAAATAATAGTGATATCCCCCAACCATATTCCAACTATAATGACAAATGGATATCATACGACTCATAGTATGATGTAAACACATTATGTCATAAGAACATGTTTTTGGATGCAAAGAGTTTGTTAGGACATAAACAAACTATCCTCAAGACAAACACATTGTGCATTTAATGTAATAATCTTAATAGTTGTTTAGGATGATACATAATTCCCTAAGAGAGAAGAGTAGGTAGTCAAGCAATAGACTACACTTCTATATAAGGGTTCACATATCTATTAGAGATAGTGGGAGCTATATTGACTTGTGTTTAGTCAATGCTCAAAATGAACAAGTAGTTGTCATAGAAACTAGTTCCACAAGTGCATGTGGAACAAAGAATGTTTCGGTGACACATGCTGCGTAGGAAGGATAAAACAATGGTGATGGTTTTTATATTCACTACGGTCGGTGATCTATTATTCAAATTGAATAATATTTCCTACAAGTAAAGAGTATATGGAAATTAGCTAAAATTGACAAGACTAACTAAAATTCAATTAATGGATTCCATGTATCAAAGTGAAAATGGGCTATTATTTTGAATACTGCGGTGTGTATTCAAGTGAGTTGATACATGGATGGTACTAGTATAGTACCAATAAGGCTAGATTGGGTTCACCAAGTCGTTATGCCTAAATCCATTAGAATTTTACTTATCATACCTCATTTTTATGATCAATTTATTTAGCATTGGATGTCAGGACCACCAATTGTGGAAGGTGTCTATACGATGTAACCAGAAAGGGATGGTCACATTACCGAATGCTAATAAAGGTTGCAAGTTACTGAAATCTGGTTTAGGATTAAAGTAAGCAACATGATCATAGTGTAGACATTTAAAACAAATGTTTTCTATGTGTCTACCTGAGGTTGGTGGGAGCGCTAAGGTTTTCCAATAAGAAATATGTTCGGTAACATATGGAAAATAGACACTGGTCTGATAGTTAGTTAAGAAAAAAATGAAATTTAATCTCCAATGATTGAATTAAATTAGCAGCCTAAGTTCTGGGGAACAGGATCTACTAAGGTAGATCTATAGGTTGCTTGGTCTTAGTCAATCGTACATATAGTGACATTGTATTGAAAAATACATGTTGGAACAATTCAAGAGATGAATTGTTGCCTATGTCACATGGCATAATCTCTCCATGTTGACTTGTTCGTGACCTGGGAAGAGATAAATGAGGTGAGTTGAAATCAACACGTCCGAGCGATGGATCAATCTCGTATGCCATGATATGTACAAGAACTGATGTTTACAAGGTATATTTTAAAATAGGAAAATATCAGTTGTATCTAGGAGCACTACAAGGGATGTAGTTAGAACTGTCTAATTGTACTTCAGCAATTACAAAAGATATGTACCTCGTAAGTGGAGAAGAAAGGATACTAGTATTTGGGGATATGAACCAGTCTTCCATAGATTAATGTGATCTAGTATTGCAGTTAGGCTAAAGGCGATGAGCGAGTCAAGCTCATATAAGCCTGTGGTGGCCATATCTACAAGACCGAGTACATTGAAGCTTCTAAGATATCTAAGAAGCAGTTAAATGCAATGATTTGTTCTAGTTCTTGTTATCGCACCTGGTGAGAAAAGTATTATCATAATGTAGATTATGATATTTTTACTCGCCAAGATGTCAAGTTATGAGAGTGGGAAAAAAGTTATATACTCAGGATACTATATCTAGAGAAGTTTTAATCAAATAGATGAGGTCACTATATCAGAATAGCCATGCGGCGGAACCGTGGTGGACCCAGTATCTATGGAATTTATTCGGAAAAAACATGATGCCTATCATGTGAGTAGCTAACAAGTTTGGTTAGCAAGTTGGATCTAGTGCAAGTGGGAGTGTTGAAATAGTGGGTTCCCTAGACCCAACTATTATGTGCTTTTGATTACCATATCGTGTATACAGTTAACTATGCATGATGTCATCTTACCATTATAATGTAAACATTTCCGTGTCGACTATTGAAATGGTAATTTCCAAAGATTAATTAAGATATCGAAATGTTATAGCAGTTCCCAGGCTATAATGAGAACCTATAGTTACTATGACATTAATATTAAATATATATTCTATGGTCTCGATACACCTTACTAATTGGACATAGTAGATGTCTGACCATCAGGTGCTGGGGGCTCATAATCATTGAGACTTCATCTCATGAAGTTCGTACATGGTGATCTCTAGTAGCAGATCAAGAGGACCGACCCGCCATTAAGAACACCACATGTTTCAGGTGTCATTGGAAGTTCCTATCTACGATCATGTTTAATGGTCTCCTGACATGAGATAATTACCAATGTATGTCATTTGATTGCGTACTTTGATACATGACGAAATCCACGGCGATGAAGTCGTGGCGGGGTAGTTTGTGTCGGGTGCGTCATTAGTGGCATGACATTGGTTGAATGGTTAAGAAAGGATTTGTCGCTTCCGGGTTATGGAAGTAATATATCTCAGGACATGTTGATATGGATGGAAGTACCTTTATAAGACCATGGGCATGGAAGTTGAGGGTAAATCCATCCAGTTACATCATGAAACTATAAAGCATGAAAAGGATGATGACTTGTGAGTGCGTCCTGCTTTATGTGACATTACAGACAAAGAGATTATATTACACAGTGCATGTTTGTAGGTTGGTTGTCACTGCTGTGACAATCTGTATTTCTTCAGGGGCCATGATGGGTTGCTAGATCCCGCTCTTGGTCAGTGAATACTATTCACGACTGTCGAAATAAGGGTCTAGAGGGTCACACACAATAGTGTATTCAAGAATATACCCTATTCATTTGAATAAGAGTATTGGACATAGTGGGCCCCGCCACAGGGGTCCGGGAATTGTCCAAAGATAAAGGATCACTGATTCATTAAATAAATTCATATTATTCGAGTTTAGAATAACGAGTATTGAATTTATTTATTAAATGTATTTACGAGTTTTAAGTAAATACATGGAATAATATTAATTGACGAATATTAAATTATTCAAGGTTCAATTAATATTTATGGGAGCGATGAGTCCAGTTAATGACTCAATTATTATCACGTAATATATTTTAATATATTACAAGTAAATGACAATAATATTTATGAATCACTTTAGTTGTCATAAATGTCGTTGATAGTGCATTAAGTATTCAGGGTCGGCGAGGGAATACCAGGTATTTTAATTGTGCACTATAAATAGAAGAGGAGGGGGTTTTGACAAATACTATTCATGGAGCTTATCTCTCCCCTACTCTCTCCAACATTATAGATAGAGATGCTCTTGATCCAAGGAGCTCGGATGGAGCTCTCTCTTGGGCATCGCTAGCGATGCGATGTGGTTGTCGTTGGAGCATCGAACACATCGTTGCAAATCTGCGCTAGAACCTGGATTACGACGAATGGAGCTCTCACAAATTCCTTGAAGCACGTGTGGAATATCTATAGGAACGCGGCTTCAGATTCTTTGAGAAGCGATCACCAACGATGAGCAGACGTCGTGCATGGCTTCGGATTTAAACCAGGTATTTTACGGTTTAATTTTGTGCTTAAAATCCTCCCGCATACTCCTCGACTAAGACTGGGCTACTCTTCTCCGACGTCGACGTGTTTACATCGACCGTCGGTGGGAAAAAAATTTAAAACCCACCTGTTTGGGGATTCCGCTACATGCCCAGTTCAAACAAAAACATCCACTAATATCTTCTGATGCAGAGTAAACGGCTCAAGCATGGATCTCCATTAGGTCTACAGGTGTCTAAGAATGATTGAATGAGAATGTCAATGAATCTAAATCACTATCTAAAAAATTGGAATTCGGTTCAACTAAAATTCTAGTAAACATATCCTAATGGATCTATAAAGGGGTATATTTCATTTCGGTCATCTTAAATTAATTATTGGGAACTACAATGCACTCTACAAGAAGTTCTACACTTTGTATAAATGGTAAGAGAACCTACATCTTCATGAAAAAATGATATATCTCATCCATGCTTATAAATAAATACCAAGTCAAGTGAAATGAATATTGGTGGGAGGTTCATCAAATATAAGGACCTATTATATCCCAACCTCAATAATAGAGTTTCATATCTATAAATGGAAATATTCACTACATTGAATAAACCCTCTATTATTAAAGAATATTTGGCTGAGATAACTCATGAATGAGAAAATGAATCATAATTTACTATTATATAATTATTCAACATCCCTAATTATACATTAAAAACAATTCACTAGTGTTATGAGTTGATCAATATATTATCAGATTTCTTGTTAATGAATGTGTTGGTCAGTGCACTAACCCTGGTTTCACAAGTCTATCGCCATACTAAAAACCCATTAATATAATTACTTAAATTAACATGTCGAACATTATATTAATAAAAACTCTAAACTCTATATATTATGATTGATTGACTCATTAACCTTTTTTTCATCAATTAACACATCGGTTCTCTTCCTAGGTAAGAAATGATCTTATTTCACCAACAAATTGCCTACATCCAATAGGAAAGGGGTTATAGACTAACCCAAATAATTAATAATCATCCATAGTAAAAATCCCAACAATATGTTACACCATTCTAAAAATAAAGGGTAATATGGAGATATATCATCCTCAAGATTTAAGAACTTCATTCCCCACATGATAAAATAATCCAAGAATATAATAGAATCCATATCATTGAATCAGATGGAATCCTAAAGATCTTTATGTCACAACTCTAGCACTATAGAGTTATACTAATCCATTCTAGTGTAACATAAATTGATCACTGTTACACCTTTCTATAGATTCCTAACCTCATAATTAATCTAGAGTACCTCAATCAATGAAAAACCCAATTCACCCAAACTATCTCAAATCATTCAGTTTCACTTCATTCCTCAGTAGATACAGTTATTGGGGACCCATTCCTTATTAAAATTCATATTTCAAATGAGAGGTTATTAACTAATATAGAGGACACAATCCTTGTCTTGTGTAATGTTCATTGGTTGTGGTTGTGACTGACTCTATAAGTGCAGAACCCATACCTTATCCCTACGGGGGTTCCCTACTATACTAGGTATTTCAATGACATTTTCCTTTATGATAATTTTTTACCAACAGAGCTACCAGCCCATGTCTTATATGATATTAATCATAAACCAGATGTCATATCTATAGATCTAAGAAACTCTATAATCTCAAACTCTAAAAATATGAATGATATACTATAGATATATACAATCCATTGTTTTCAATGTGAAAAAAAACATAATTTAGTACCCATTCATCTAAAATTTCCACCCAAATGAAAATATAGAAAGATTAATGTAAATTACAGTACTAAATAGAATATACCTATAACAAAAATGGTATATAGGGAAAATTTGGAAGGAGGGTCATGTACATCAATTTTCAAACCTAAGTGAACCCCACATACAAGGAATTTATAAGAGGGTTCATGGGGCATGATGAATTCTAGAATCATGGAAATTTTTTCTCAGTGGGGTTCATATCATATGACATAGTACATAAAATCAATATAATATTAAAAATTTGGGTGTCTTACATGGATACTAGACATGTATACTCATACACATAATGTGAAAATTCCATGAACAAATGGAGTGTATGGTGTTTCACATTAAATGTGGGTCCTATGCACTAGTTTGGCATGTATGAAAAGTACAGGTTAGGAATAATGGTCTTTTTGTACATGGCATGTGACTCAGAATCACAAGGAGTTCCATACTATTTTTTTTTCTAACCATAATTACTTAGAATCTATGTCATATATAATAATTTATTAGGTGGTTATATATCATCTAGATTAATAAAAGCATGGAATGTTTGAATGGAAACATAAATCATGTGTGACCAGATATTATATATCATGTATTATTGAATGTTCCAAAATTAGAAAAACATAATTTTCACACCATAGACACTATTATCACCTATAGAATCAGGTGTACCCCATTTTATAGAAGAGCCCTCTAGCTTTGGAACCACCATCACACATCACTATAGGTATTTCCATCTATTGTTTATTAAGTTTTGTCCTCTCATTAAAATATTCCATGAATTGTGTCTAAAACCCACCACACAATTGAATATTTAACAAACCACGTATATTGAGGATTGAAAAATATTTAATGGAAGTTGAAGTTATATAGGACAACCCAATACTTGGATTGAGTTTTAAGAATATGGAAAATAAAAATCCTAGAAATAATAATAATAAGGTTTTATCATTTGTTTATCATGTGATGATGTTCTTTTTTCAAATATGAGAATAGAATTTATAATAATTTTCTTCATTTGTAATTTTATTATTAAAAAACCCATGATATATCATGAAAAGAGGAACTATTAACAGAAATTTTAATATTAGTGACTTTATTATTATTATTTAAAACCCCATAATAATATTCATCTAAAAATCCATTTATTAAGAAGTGAATAAATTCTTCCAAAATTGGTCAATAAAATAATTAAAAATAAGGCACATAAGAAAATAAATTAGTAAAATATACTTTGAATTAATATTTCAAGTTATTTATATATTGAGTAAAATATATAACCTGGGATCATTATCACATTCTTATGATTTCTGAATAAGAAATATATTTGTGGGATTAAATACACATTATTTCCTAAAATAAAATCAACCAAAATAATTATTTTTATTTCAAATAAGATCATCACCAAATGAAATTTCACTAAATATCTTTAATGTTACATACTAACATTATTTACATGAGTAACATATTTAAATCATTTATGATTTATAATTTCTTCTTAATTCATATCAACCATGGAAAAGAAAACCCTTAAATATTTTTGATAAAACCACTCATTTATTTTTCCATAAAATATTTTAATTTTTTTAATATTTTTAATATTCCTTGAATGATATCATTCCATAAAAAATAAATTTAATTACCTTGATCATGATAATAATAGGTTCAAATTAAAAATAAGAAAATTGAGTCGTGAGGAGTAAAAAATAAGTGATACAATATTGTGTAAGATTTATAAATTCATTAATTAATAATTTTTAGATTATGTGTTAGTTAGTCCCATTTGAATTGTCTATTATTCACTCAAACCAATATATATAATAGAATGAAGAGCATGTGGATTCATTCAATATTTTGAATATATAGAGAGATAAGAATTTATCGTGTTTTCTAATGTAGTAATGATTAGATTTAGTTGGGGAATTATTCTTTCCAATAATTAATTTGATATATAATTTATTTATACTGCAATGGATTTCCATAATTATGACATGAATATAACTATATGATTCCATTATAAGTTCCTAGTCATCCTCATAAGAGACAAATTTTTATAAAATCATCTAACATGGCACATAATTTCCAACATGACATTTTGATACCAAATCACCACCATGTGTTCGGGAGAATTCAACCTTTCCCAATCTCAAATAAGATATTTTTTTATTTAGATAACATGGTGGTCTAATAAAAGACCCAAAGTTACTTGGCCTACTAATCATCACTCATGAACACAATTTATACCACTTCTATACAAAACAACACATTATAAACACAATAATGGTTTTGTAATTTTCATTTTAGAACTATTTTATTGATATTAATATTTTCCATAATTTAATAAATAAATATTTATTAAATAAATATTATTTATCCCCTAAAATCAATAATCTTTTAAAATTAGTACAATATATCCCAAGGGTAAACTATAAGTTTTGAGGCTAATTGAGATATCTAAATAATATAAGTCTATTTATTGTAGTAAAATTACTATTTTACACAGTTTAGGGACCCAATAATTCAAAACTAAAAACTGAACCAAGTCTCAATCCTAAAAATATTTTGATCTCTACATTATTCTAATACGAAAACCAGAAATTTTCAAGTAAAACGATTTTTCAACTCAATCATTATTCATTATTTGTTAAAATATAACCATTATTTCATAAACCTAATAAAATTATATATCATATCATAAGATCAAAAATAAATATTTCTAATCAATATTAGCCTACATAAATCATATAATTTTTAGTTTCATCAATCTCCACCCACAAGTGTGGTATCTCACATGTTCAAACCCCGTGATAAAAACAGTAAGTTTTATATGTTCTAAACCACTTTCTAAAATATGTTCTCGTACATAATGTATGGTTATTAAAGAGTTTTTACATGTCATGAACTAAAAAATTCTATAGTAATGATATATTATCAATATTATATAAAAGAAGATGACAAACCCTTTTCCCCTATTATTCTCAAAACCTTATGTTTCATAAAGTAAAAAGTATAAGGAAAATTTCATTAATAGTTCCCTCTTTCATAATAATTCAATGAATATAATCTAATATTTAAAATCATTTATTGAATCCAATTTAAAAAAAAATTCATGAAATTTTTACAACATAATTATCAATTTGATATATCACAAGATGGAAATATAACTCTTTTCCATAAAAATTATCTTTGATCAAATAACGATTCAATACTTATATTTAAATGTTAGATATATCTCAATTATAAATAATAATAATTTTAAAATTAAAAAATAATTCCCATTAAGACTATCCCCTGATTGGAATAGTTCAGAGTTACCTTTCTAGATATACCTTCCTTATAATTCCAAGAATCTATAATCTGAATTTCTCAATAAGATGGTGCTCCATGCCTTGTCACCATGATTCACCAATAAGTAATATTTTATTAATGACAACAATAAAACTATATAAAATATATGATTAGAATCAAACTATGACTAATGGAGAAAACCCAGTTCAACTCTCCGTATAAGAGTACTTTTCCTCTAAAGAGTGGAAAATCCCCACACAACTTATAATAGACTAATCTAACTATTTGGTCTAAAATTATAATAGATTATGGTGAAATTAAAAATATAATGAGAGTGGAATAACCCCCATGCCACTTTGACGTAACCTATGTCAAATGCTATAAATGTAACACACCAAGTTGTGAGTTAATATTCGTTAAAAATGACACAATTTCTAATTGGGGGTACCATATGAAATATTAATGTTAAATTAAAGTGTGATAAAATAATAATTTTTTTATAAGTATAAATATTATAAATTTTTCATTTAACTAGATATTTTTAATAGAAATAACAAAATTATGAAATATTTAAAAAAGTTAATTCATTAAGAAAAAAAATCATTTATATTTTAATCAGCAATGGTTTATAATTGAAGATACAATCAGTTTATGGTAAAAAAAGAATTTTTAATTAAAATTTTATTTATATGTTCAATATATTTTTATCAAAGTAAAATAAGTTAAATACAACAGATTATTTATTTGATTTTTTTTAAATAAAATATTTAATAAATTAAATTGAAAAAATCTAATGATAGTTGTTATATTAGAAATGCGAGTAAATGTATTTTATACTTAAAAAAAATAAATTTATATCAATAATAGTTCTTATTAAATTATCTTCATGGATAGTTTTGTTAATTTTATAAACTATTTGAAATTTTATCTAAGAAAATTGATGTAATTTTTTTTAAATCATATTTTAAAAATAATCATAATAATTTGTTTTCATATTTTTATAAAAATATGTGTTTTTAGTGAATTGTGAAAAATAACTTTTTGAAAATTAAAATTTATTATTTATACAAATAAAAAAATTTAATATTATCAATACATTTTTCAATTTTTATAAAATTTTTATAAAATTCATTTAACTAGAAAATTTCAAACTAGTTTTTGAGAATCAGTATTATATTTTATTTAAAAAAAATTCCTTATTATGATTAAAATGTTCATTTTTATAAAAGTTTTTTTTGACCATCAAACACTTAAATTAAAAATAATTTTTACCAATTCTGGAACTTAAATCTTAGAAAATGGAATTAAACCTTTTAATCAGGATATATAAATTATGTAAGAAGTTCAATTTCATTTTTCTTCATAATTAATAGTTACCATGATAAATGTTTACCTCCACTCTAAAGGGTAAAATGCGTTAATTGAGTTCAAAACTATGGAATAATGAACAAAAAACATTCCCAAAAAGTTCCTTTATTTCATTTCAAGATTTATTTTCTACCATAATTCTCATATGTTTGACAATATATAATTTTTTTACCATATTCCTTTTTTTACCATGATATTATTTTATGTAAATGATAGCTACAAAATGTCACTCATTTTCATTTAAAGTTTCAACATCCCTCATCATTGAGAGAAAAAAAATTAATTTTTATACAATTTTGTATTTGATATGAAAAAATTATATTTATGATACTATTGTATATTTATTTTTTAGTGATTGAATAATTACATTGAACGATTATATAACTCTGATGTAACACTTTTTCAAGCTTAAAAAAATTTGGTTAAAAATTTTCAATACACTAAATGTAATATTTTTTAGATTATCAATTATGTTACATAATTATTATTGATATTTATAATGTATTATTGACTTTTTGAGATTTTATATTCTATTTACATTTTTTCTTGATATGTTAAAATTCAATATATGTGTTATTTTTTTGAAATTGAAAGTAAATTATATTTAATGTTTAAAAATATTTTTGATTTCTTTAAAAAATCATAAAAATAGTATATTAACTATTTTAGACTATAAATTTTCTATCCAAACATTCATGTCTCGTGTATTTCCCACTTTTAATTTTCTAAATTATGTTTATGACCCTTAGAAATAGAAAATTTTCTTTCCCTAGATAAGGTTCAAATGGTTAAAGTAGGGGTTAAACTAAAAGGTAAAGTTAAAAATTCCACTTAAACATGTATAATATTTATTATATTAATTAAATTATAACTTATCATAGTAATAATAGAATTTATATCACTTTATATCAATTCTACACATGTTTGGTACATATTATATATTAATATTTCATGTATTTACCAGATTTCCACCAAAATAACATATAAAATAACACCACATCTCCTCGCAACCTAACACATCAAGAGTCATTCATCTTGACTTCTCCCTATCCAAATAAATTCCCATCCTTCTTTTCCATTTCTGAGATGTTTTGGTCTCACAAACTGACAAAATCCAATAGTGTACATTGTAATCCAATGTAGGATTCATGAAGAAGAGGTATAACTCCAAACTGGTTATATTTATGTTTATTTATTCTTCCACATCCATAAAAAATTATAATAAAATATTCATATAATAAAATAAATATATTATATATATATAAATTTTGTTATTTTGAAAAAAAATCTTTTATCTCCATTTACATCCTATGGGAAATGAAAATTTCACTCTTGGGTTCATGTGGACTACCACCCACACATAGTGAGATGTTTAATTTTTCATCACATCCACACATGGTAGGTTAGAATTATTTAATATAAAGAATTTATATGATATTCATGTAATAATTGTGATTATTTAAAGATTATAAAATACTACTCTTCTTACAATTCTATATTTTTTGAAAATGATAATTTTTTCTGTGCAAACATATTGACTAACACCTTCACAATGTGATCTGATTCATTTTTGATGTGTGTCTCTCATGGACGGTTATAAACATTAATTTAATATAAAGAATTTACAATTATTACTTGACTAATATTATGGATACGATGGATCCAAGAACCATATATATACCAAATCATAAAATGAATTATCATTGCATCTTTTTAATGAATGTTCAATATATCTCCAAAATAAACCTACTTAAGAACTGTAGAAGTTCAATTTAGTTTTCCACTAGACACATAAATATCAAAGTAAAATCCTCATCCTCAAAAAATTATTTTTTTATATATGTTTTCTTTATAGACTCATCTTACTCAGTACCCTACTTCACAAGCTAGTGAAAAAATCAAACATAAGAAGATGCAGGATCAGATGCTCAATCATGATTAACACAAGTGATGTCAATCAATGATCATATGAAATAATATCACAAGAATAATTGTGTGAGAACATGTTATTGAGAATATAACATCATACCAAAAATAATATAACTTATTCCTGAGTCATTTAATAAAACATTCGTATGTCATAGGATTGGGTAGGCATCAAAAAATCAATCATGAGCCATGTGTTCAAGTAAAAATCATATCAATATGATATAAGAGTGTGGATGCATCATTGAAATAGAAACCCTATCATATTTTAAGGTAAACAACCAATACCATTATATAATGGATGATTAGGAAACACCAAATATTTCACATGTCATAGAAGATCATGCATCCTTACTTGTTTCCAATAGTTGATCGATCACATCAACTCATTTCCCTTAATTATCTCGTGTGATGTATGGTTTTATCGAGTTTCCTGGATAGCTGTATAATTCTTTTCCAAGCTATAACATAATAAAAACCATACATAAGTGTCCATAAATATCATTAAACATTAATCAAATCACTATATAATCACTTAATATGTGGTAATGGTTTTCATAAAAATTTCATCATTTCTTTCTAGCATAACCAATGGAATATAAATAGGTTTAAAAAAAGTCTTCATCTTTTCTTATTTAACATATGGGAATGAAATATATTTCATATAATCATACCAAAATCATCATCATAATCATTAAACATATATATAAAGAATATGGATGGTATCATGTGATAAAATTCAATATGAGGCCTAAAAATCATTAAAAGATGTTGACATAGATTAAAATTAATTTTAAATATCATTCAAAAAATTGTTTAAAAAGAAAAGGATATTATCATTTTACGATTATATCGTATCAAAAAAATTATGAAATTTAAGAAAATGATTTTCATTGGAAAAAATAAATTGTAATCACAATGTATGCTTTAGAGTAAAGAATGTTTATGATGGTTGGAAAATCAATTCTTGTATTAAATGTTAGAATAACACATTCATTTCATACTTTTGTAAAATTTAGAAAATGGGTTGTTATAAAAACTTTTAGAAATATTACATTTGAAACCAACATAAAAAGTATTGAAGATAATTAAAATTTTATTTTTAAAATATATAAAGTATACTTAATATGTTTTATAAATTTATTATGTAGAGTATAGAAGTTAATGAAAAAGTAAATTTACCAAAAAGGAATGAAATTCATATTTTCATGAAAAACATTATTTTTCATTTTAAGTAACAAAGAGATAAAAAATGGTAATAATAATTTAAAATTAAATTAATTAACATAGGACATCAAAATGTATGGGGTTTTAAGGTTAATATCTTCAAAGTATCACTCAATGGGAATTAATTATGGACATGTAGGATCCCGAACATTTCTAGAGTTATCTCATGCACAGTTTTAGGTACTTTTTGTTTTTACACAAGTACCTTTGTTGGGAGTTATTTTTTAGGGTGAATTTGGGTGATGTCTAAGAAGTATTTGGTAGGAAAAAGGCTATGTATGGTTGGTGTATGGTTTGTATAAACCGTGCAGCTGACTAAGAGAGACTGTGCGATCTATGGTCAATGAGATAGTGAATTCATCATAGTTAATCCATGGTTTGATAGGTCATGTGAGGTGGACCAAGGAAGTGACCCCTTGAATCAGTGTCTAGCTCATGGTTAGCACATGATTTTTCTAACTATGAGACAAAATATTGTGAGGGATGGCAGTGAGATGCCAAAATTGTGGATCTGACTCATTTTCAAAGTTTAATGACTTGATTCACCTCATATGTGTCCCTATCATTGGATTTTACATTCCTAAGGGTAAAGGAAGGTTTTATCATATCCCCTAAGGGATTACAAGGCCTTATAAACACCGTTCTTCGAGATAAAAATTCCAAATTGAAGATCCTCTTTTCTCCCAGTCGGTGGATTTCATCCTGATGCTTCTCCCGTTATTTCTTATATCTTCTCATGATCTTTTCATGGAAGATATCCTCTATTTCCTTGGATAAAAACCAATTTAGCGAGATATACTTTTACTATTGTGGATATATATCTTGATTTATGAGATCATTATGTCATTAATCTTTATTTTGGTTTAGGGATTTAAATTTTGAACTTTTATCGACGTCGTTTTGGGGATTTTTAGTGAGTAAAAATCCATTAATGATTCTATTTTTATGGTCTTAATCTAATTCCTATAGTTTAAAATTTGATATTTATATTCAATATTTTATAATTTCAATCATCCTTTAGAAATTAATTTCCTTTGAATTGGTTAATTATACTAACTAATTTAGTTATTAATGTTTTGTTGAAATAGTTTATTAAGCGAAGAATTAATCATGAGACTTAGGGGATAACCTATTAGATAATTAATTTTGGGAATTGGTTATGAGGGGTAGGGGTTGTAATCAAGATAATTATTTTGTAAATTAATTATGAGATATCTAATTGGCTAATTTGATATAATTAATTATGTGTTTTGAAATTTTGATCTAGATAAATAATTGGGGGATTAATAATGATGATTATAGATTTATTATAAGCTAATTAATTCTTGAAAATTAATAGTGGGATCGGATTTGTGATGTTGGTTGATTAATTAATTAATTAATGGGATTGAAGTAATTAGTTAATGGTTGTTTTATCTAATGGATTGGGTGTGTTTAACTAATTTGTCAAATTAGTAAGGGAATTAATGTGAATAATTAATGGATAAATTAGGTATATGTTTTTGAATGGGAACATGGTAATTAAAAATTTCAAATTTCAAATGGTAATATGGCCAACATACTTATGAGTAAAGAGAATGGTAACATGATCATTGTAAATTGGGATGTATACATGGTAACATGATCATTATAATTACGAGTAAAGAGAATGGGAAAAAGATCATTATATTGAGGGGTAATCATAGTAACATGGTCATATTACAAAAGTTGTTGATATTGGTTGTTTTGGAAATTGGGAAGTTAAACATAAAATTATGGAATGGAAATAATCACACTCCATGTTATGGCCTCAGTGAGAATATTTGAAATCTAGCATGAGTAGAATCTGGAATAGAGATATAATTCAACCTTGAATACTTTGAGATTTGGAAAAAATTAGGTATTAAGATATTTTATTACCTAGGGAATGATCTGGGATTCGATAAGAGATGAAATTAGTTTTAAGTTACAGGTATCCTTGGGAACCGAAGAGTTAATGTACATAGATATGAATTAATTAAATTGTAACAAAATTTGTATTATTTCATTGTACTTATGTTCTTATAGAACATCATTCTCTATCATTTTACTAAAAATTTTGTAAAAACTTTTGGGGGTGGCCTAATGAGTTGTACTCACACCCTATTCGGGCTAACTGAATGGTACCAAAATAGATTATATTGATGCAGGGCAAGATGAGGGAAAAGGCCATGGGATATGTGGATGATTGGGGATGGATCTTGGAGGAGGGAACTAGACATGGTTCAGAACCCGCTTGGGTAGTCATAGTTTCTTTATTTTCAGTTCTATATTAGATTCCCGACACTTATATAGGTATTGCATGTTTTCCCTTTCCATTGAGTATTGTATTTCTTTTTTGGGTATCTTGTGAGAGGATTATATTTTTTGGTTATATATGATTCTGATTTTTTTATTTATTTATGTTAGAATTTTTCTCTGATAAATGAGGTTATAGTCTTCCAATGGATTCCTTACCAAACCCTCACTCCTAGTCAGCAACCTCTAGCGTACGGGGAGGTGCACATGAGGTCATGTTGCTGACCGGTTTGGGGCACCGATGCATGGAACCTGGGTTGATATGTCACAATGTTGTATCATAGGTCCAATTTTCTAATATTTCAGTTGTCTTACTATTCTGGGAAGGTATATAGAATACTAGAAAGATTCGGGGCTTGTTAATGAACTCTTAATGGGAGTTTTAAACTCATGTATGAGTGAAAACCCAACTTATCATAGTGGGATTATTGTTATTGTTGTTTTCTGTTATAGTTGACTATTATTTCAACATACTAGATGCACTTTTAGTGTTATGTGATTATTATTTTTCATAATTTTGGAGTATTGATTTATTTCTCATAATGGAACAAGTGTTTAGTCTATAGGAACCATTCTAGGCACTTTGGTTTATTGTGACATGCATCATTTTAGGAAAGTAGAGGGAAAACGTTTTCGGGTCTATTTTTTAATGTGAAATGTTTTCATTATAGAGAGACTATAATGAAAAATGGCGCCTAACATGAATTTAGAATGCTTTTTAAATGATGAAAAAAGAGAATAATTGGGTTTTTAAATGAGAAATATGATTGGGATTTTGTGTTTACCTTTGTTAACCATTACCTATAAGTAGGATGGTTATGGGTTGTGATAGAACATTGGTTTTAATAGTTTGGAGAGGTGGTAGGAAAATATTTTTTATGTTCGTTATTTTCATGTAAAGTAATAATATTGTGTTGTGAGACCTGAGATTTGTTTTTTGTCTTTTTAGTGAGTATTCCTTTACAACACTTGTTGAGGGGATGGCTGATGGGTGTTCCTAGGAATGTTTTTCTAGTTAGGAAACTTGAGGTACTAATCATGCTAGCTGAAGATGGAGGGGATAAGTTCCAATAGACTTCACTTGCATCGTAAAATTGAAGGAAAGAGACCAATGATTAATTGTGAAAATCATGTCTAGGTAGACAAGGGTGTTTTTGTTTTAGAGACCTCCACCTTTTACTTGAGAGGGTGGACCTTAAGGTTATGAATTCTGGCTTGTGTCCATAGAAACTATACTTGACTATTTGGAGACTATGACTAAGATGAGGGTCAATTTGAAGGATTATATTCTAAGCGAATAAGTTAAGTGTTGTTGGGGCATTCAGACGTGAACTGGACAGATTTTCAGTATGTTATATAAGGCTTCTTAGAGAGGTTCTTGAGACACTTTTATCCAGAGAAACTAAGAAAAAAATGATGATGAGGTCATGCATCTGACACAAGGGGATAATGTTGTTTATGATCTATAATGGATGCTAAACTTATCTACAATGATTTTTTCCAACCATAGAAGGACAGGAGGTAGCTACGATGAAATGATTTCGGGATGGACTTAAGTGTGAGATTATGTCCCAAGTGAATATCTTCTAGCTGAAGATGATTACAGAAGTCATGGATCAGGATCTCATAGTTGAAGTAAACTCGATGGAGGATTACAATTTTAGATAGGTATTAGTTAGTAGGTAATTATGAGGTGTGACTTCCGGGAGTAGGAAACACCATTATGACAACATCGACCAAGGTAATTGAAATAATAGTACCTAGAAAAGAGGGTTGGTTGGACATGAACTTATTGGGGTGATAATTCATCAGTGTGGCTGGTCGGGACACTATCGTTGGCATTATTCCCAACCACTATTAGAGTGTCAATCTTAGATCAATATGGTGAATATTTATAAGTTATTCAAGTTTCATCGAAATATAGGAACATAAGGAGTAGTTGAGCATAGTCAGAGTGTGAGAATATGATCTTCTACACCGAAAAGAAAAAGTAGTTTGGAGTTCTACTAGACAAGGTGGTATAGGTAGTGGACGTGGTGCTGTTGGGAAAGAGCGCTCAAATCAGCAGAGTGGTGCAACTCAGGGGAGTCGAATAGCATCACATGGAAGAGGGGAAACACAGTTATATGGAGTACAACCTACACTTGTGGATAGAGAGGATGGACCATTGACAGTGAGAGGTACAATTATAGTAGATTTTACTTTATATAGTTCATTTTTGGATATTATAGCCTCACATTCATTTCTATATATGAAAAATGTTAATGGTTTGAGCCTGGCGGTGGGGTTTTTGAGAGAGGTTATGACTATAGATACATTGTTGGGAGTACGGTCTAGAGATATCTATGTTTGCAAAGTATGTTCACTAGTGATGATGGAATATCATTTTCTATGTGATCAAAATGTTCTTGACATGAAGGGATTCAACCTAATTATGGGTTTGGATTGGATAGTCCCATACCAATCCTTCTAAATTGTTACCATAAGAGAGTAACCTTTGTGTCTCCTCAGGGTGACCAATATATTCGTCATGGAGAGTGAGATATTCAAAAGGGCTGAGTAGGGATGATTACCCAGCAATAGGAAGATCTAACAACCCAATTTGCTAGTTTATTTTTGAGTAATGGGGGTGTTAGACATGATTTCCTAGCACAATTAGTGGATCTACTTCCAGATGTATTTTCTAAATACTTCTTAGGGGAACCAACTTAGAGAGATGTGGAATTCACTATTGAGAAAATGTTAGGGGATGAGCCAGTCTCTATTCCACCATACATAATGGAACCGATTTATCATTTAGAGCTTAAAAGTCAGATTACATGGTGGGTAATGGATTTATCCATCCATGTACATTGATTTGGGGATCACCTATTTTATTCACAAAGTAGGTGAACAAGAGTTTACACTTTTGGGTCGATTACCAGATGCTGAACAAAATGACTATGAAGGACCAATGTCCTCTTCCCCATATATATGATCTATTCAACCAATTGAAGGGAGATTCTGTGTTCTCAAAGATCAATTTGATATTACAATATCATCATTTGAGAGTTCAGACTCTTGATATACTAAAAACTATATTCAGAAATAGGTATTACCATTATGAATTTGTTGTAATGATGTTTGGGCTGACAAATTCACCAACAATGTTTACAGATTTGATGAACATGATATTTCATCTGTATATAGATTAGTTCGTGGTGGTGTCTTTCGATGACATCTTGGTGTACTCTAACACTCATGATGATTGTGCCAAATATCATGACATTATCTTAAGTACACTGATAGAGAATCAGTTATACACCAAGATATCTATGTGTCAGTTTTGATTGACTAGATACACTTATTGGGGAACATCATCTCAAAGGAAGGTGTGTTGGTGGATCTAGATATAATTCAGGTAGTGGTTTCTCGGGAGTATCCAAATAATGTTTTTGATATCTAAATCTTCTAGGGATAATATGAATATTAAATGTGGTTCATCCTAAAATATTCTTATTTGGAATCTCTACTTTTGTTCTTGACTAAAAAGGGTGTAATGTTTTAATGGTCAGAGACTTATGAAGGATAATTTAAGGAGTTGGAGAAATTCTTGAGACATGCCCCGATATTGATCCTACCTATGTTAGGTGAAGAGTATGTGGTTTATTGTGATGATTTTGGGATTAAACATGAAGCTGTAATGATGCCGGGAAATCAATTTAGGTGTATAGGTCTCAGTTGGTGAGGCATCATTAACAGAATTACCCTACGCATATCCTCGAGTTGGCAGTAGTGGTTTATGATCCTATGTGTTGATGACACAATAATTTGGGAGAAAATTTTATGATCTATACAGATCAAAAGAACATAAAGTATATATTTTCACATCTGGATTTGAATCTTCAATAGTAGAGATGGGTTGGGTATATTTTGTCTTTATATTTTGAACTAGCATATAAGACTATAAATGGATATAGTATGAATGATTCTTTATATAGTAAAACATAGACTTAGATGGTTCAAGAGTCTACTGTATAGTGTAAGGTGATGACCTTACTTGATGAAACACGTGTAGGGTTTCAAGAGAGTCAAGAGAAGATGACTCTAATTTTATTTGCAGTTGAATCTATATTTTTGCAATGGATTAGGGACAAAGAGTATGAAGATCGTGAGTGCATAGCCTTGAGGGAAATATTTGAAGGTGGGGAGATTTCATCAAACTTATTTATAGATGAAGATGATATCATCTATATGAGGAATCAAGTGTTCATAACTACGAGCCTACAAGAGGAGATCATGTGGGAATTTCATGTCATAGAGATGGCAGTTCACTGAGGTGTAGCCAAAATGTATCATGAACCATGATGATAGTTTTGGTCACCAGACATGAAAACTTAAATAGCTGGGTTTCTGACAAGATTCATTACTTGTATGCAGGTGAATTCATAAAATCAATGACCTAGAGGTTTACTAAAACTATTCCATGTTATTGGGTGGAAGTGGGACAACAGAAAAATAGAATTTTTTGTGGTTCTTCCAAAGATTATTATAAATAATGTCTCTATTTGGGTCATTGTAGAATGATTGAAAATTTTAGTGCATTTATTTCATATAAGGGAAACCTTTAATGTTTAATAGTTTGGAGAACTATACGTTAGATAGAAAGTCCATCTATATGGAGTGAGAGAAACTACAGTTTGTGATCATGATTCACTCTTTACTTAATGCTTATGGAAGGTAATTCAAAAATTACTAGGCACACATGTATTATTTAGTATGAATTTCCACCCACAGACAAATGGGAATTTAAAATGAACTATATAGGTGCTTTAAGATATGCTACAAGAATGTGTTCTTGACTTCAATGGATCTTTAGAAAAGAACATGGATTTATTGGAGTTCTCCTATATGAATAGTTATCAGGAAACTATATAGATGGAACCATATGAGTCTCTCTATGGTAGGCCATGTAGATCACCTCTATTCTAGATTAATTCTGATGAGTTAGTGTTGTTGGGAACAAGTCTCATGCATGATACTTCGAAGCATGTATAGTTGATTCAATAAACATATGACTATGGATCAATGTAGACAAAATTAATATGATGATAGATGGATATGACCCCTATATTTTATATAGGGTGATCGTGTGTTCCTTCAGGTTTTCCTACATTCGGTCACCATAAGATATGGAGGGAGGGAAAGTTGGCACACATGTTTGTTGGACCTTTTGAAGTAGCAGAGAGAATTGGGCTTGTGGAATACCGATTGGATTATTCCCATAGATTCAACACTATGCATGATATTTTCCATGTATCAAAACTTTAGTGGGGTCACCTTGTCCCTTCTCATGTGATCAATGTGTATGTGGTTGACCTTGAGAGAGATGCATCCTTTGAAGAGAATCTGATACGTGCCTTGGATCGTCGTAAGAATTTTTTACAGGGAAATACTATTTCGATATTTCATGTGTTAGGGAATAATGGTCATGTATAGGAGTAAATATGGGAATGATATGATGATATGAGGTCTCAATGGCCCGGTCTTTTTTTCTCAGAATCTTAGAAAGGCTTGGAGGCACGGCTCGAGGATAAGTTGTTATAAGGTGGGAAGATTGTAAGATCCTAAACTTTTCTAATGTTATATCGTGTGTGATTTCAAGTAATCATTGTTTTTATTTAATTTCAATTTATGGGAATTATTTCTTAAGGTTTTTAGGGTGAAGTATAAGAAAATTTTAGAGGAAAAAAAGTTGTGCACGGTTGGTGCATGGTTTGTACAAACCATGTGATAGCCTAGGAGAGACTGTGGGAACTCTAGTATTTGAGGTAGTATCTTGGCATGATTAAATCATGATTTGATAGACCGTATGAGTTGGATATGTGAATTTCCCCTTGAAAAAGTGGTTAACACATGATATGCGCAAGGTTTTCTTAACTATGAGACAAAACCGTGCAAGGGTCAGCAGTGAGATCCTAAAATTTTGGATCTCACTCATTTTCATCGTTTAATGACTTTTTTAATCTCTTATGTAGCCATAACTCAAGATTTTAGTTTCGTAATGCAAAATAAAGGTTCTACCATCAACCCCATGGGATTTCATGTCCTTAAGTACACCGTTATTTTTGATTGAAAGCCCGAATTGAATACCCTCTCTTCTCATGGTAAGTGGATTTAATCCTGATGCTTGTCTCATTAGTTTTTATATCTATTCTTGATCTTTTCATAGAATATATCCTCTATTTCCTTGGATATAAACCAATTTAGTGAAATTTAGATCTAGGATTCTGGATATATATCTATATTTATTAGATCATTATGTAATTAATCTTGATTTTTGTTTAGGGGTTCAGATCTGAAACTTTTATCAACATCATTGTGATACTTGGATTTTGGGTATTTCCATTGAGAAAACATCCGTCAATGATATGATTTGCATGATTTAAATCTAATTTTCATTTTCATAGATTTTATATGTATATGAAATATTTTATAAATTCTAGCATTCTTTAGCAATTGATTTCCTTGAATTTGGTTAATTAGATTGACCAATAGATTTATTGATGTTTTGTTGAAATAAGAGATTAATTGGGGAATTAATCTTGGGACTAACGGGATTTCCTATTTTTTAATAGATTCATGGAATTTAATATAAAAGATAGGGTGGTAATCTAGATAATCAATTGGGATATTAATTATGAGATATCTAATTTTCTATGTTGAGATAATTAATTTTGAATTAATTTTTTTATTTGATATTATGATCTAGATAATTAATTATGGGATTAATTTTGAAGAGTAGATATTAAGAATAAGGTAATTAATTTTTGGAAAATAAACTATTAGATATTATTTGTGATGTTTGTTAATTAATTAATTAATAAATTAATGGGATTGAGACATTTTGCTAATTGTTGGGTTATGTATTGGATTTGATGTGTTTAACTAATGGTCGAATTAGTAAGGGAATTGATGTAGATAATTAATTGATAAATTAATTATGTGTTTGTGATAGGGAACATGATTATTCAATTTTTAGAAGTAAAAATGGTAACACAATCATCATACTTATGAGTAATGTGAATGGGAACATTGTCATTCTAAATTGTGATGTATACATGGTAAAATTTTCATTATACTTATGTGTAAAGAGAATGGGAACATGGTCATTATATTGATGGGTATGCATTGTTACATGTTCATCCTACTTACGTTTGTGATATTGGTAATTTTGTAAATGGTTTATTTACATTTTAAATTAAAGAATGGATACAATGGAACTCCAAGTTATGGACTCACACGGGAATATTGGAACACTGACATGAGTTGAATCATGTACTGAGATATCATCACTCCTTGAATACTTTGATATTTGTTTATAAGTATGTATTAAGATATTTTATTATCTAGGGAATGCATCGGGCTCTAGTGTGAGATGAAGTTATAATTGAGGAACGGGTATCCTTTGGAACCCTAGAGTAAATGTAGTTAGATAAAAATAAATGAAAATGCGATAAAATGTTTATTATTACATTATAATTATTTATAAATTTAACTTCTTGAACTATCATTTGACATGAGTTGTTTTAGACACCATTGGTGGTGGTCTACATAGATGTACTCACACCCTATTTGGGATGCTTGATTAGTACCCGAATAGATTATATTGTTGTAGGACTATATATGGGAAAAGGACCTGGGATAGGTGTAAGATTTGGGATGGAGCTTGGAGGATGGAACCCGACATTGTTTAGAACCAACATGGGGGTTCATAGTTTATTTATCTTTAGTTTCATATTAGTCACCTAAAACGTATATTGGAATAGTATGTTTTCCCTTATAGTTGAGTATTGTATTTCCTTTTTGGGTATTGTATGACATGAGTACATTTTCCTGGTTATATATGCTTCTACATTTGTTTATTTATTTGTGATAGCCTTTTACTAAGATAAATGTAGGTATAGTATCCCAATGGATGACTTAAAATACCCTTTCTACTATTCAGAAGAATCTAGCATATGAGGAGGCTCGCTTTTGGTTATGTGACTAATTGGTTCGGGGAACCGATGCATTCCATTAGGGTTAGGATGTTACCAGACAGTCCAGAAAAGAACTAAAATTGTAACATAAACCCTTACACATTGGTAACTTTTGAATAATAACCCCCATGAATTAAATAAAACTAAATTTAAAATATAATACCTTAAACATATATATATTCGATATAAAAAATATTAATGGGATAGTAGATACTCCTCATATAAAATAAATGTATATTATATAACATATTTCTCAAATAAAACGACATGAGATGATGAATATTTACCTGAAGTTTTTCTTCATTCAAAATCCCTTAGACCTTCTGTATAATAATTTTAATTATATTATTAATATATAACACCACCATATAAATTAGTATAATATCATATATTATCCACTTATAACATTTGATTACCCATTTTTTAATAATTCAATATTAAAAATATCCTTTTCTTGTTTTAATTATTTTGTTTTTCATGCATGTTTTTGTTCATTAATTATTGTCCATGAATCATGAAAATGATTAATTATCTCTAAAATATTAATAATTATATAAATATTTGATATATTTATTATTTTTTATTTATTATCATACATACATGGTATAGATAGATAAATGTAATACACCATTCATAGAGACAGAAGTCAATACATATGTAGAAACATTGTTTTAATCTTTTAACAAAAAGAATGAAAGAATGATAAGCAATATTTAAACAATACAGAGTCATTTTCATAAAATTAATATCATATATATTTATTAAATATATTTTTATTACCATCCATGTAAAACCAAAATTAACAACGAATCACATCGCGTAGTGGAGGTGGAAATCCACATGTATGCATGAGAGATGTTATTGTTTTCCAATGCATGGGTAGAAAATAAGGGATATAAGATTTTATAATTATATTAGAATATTAATTTCCAAAATATTATATATAAAAATTTAATATATAATAATAAATATCATTGTTAACTTGTGATGCAGAATGAATCATATCTCTATGTGGAGGCGGTACTCCACATGTACAAACGAGCGATAATTTCATTTCCATTTGATGGAAAATATGTGGAAATTAGTTATTGCATCATCAAAAAACCAATAAATATAATGATGATACCAGATTTATAATTTTATGATATATATAATATTTTTATATAAGTTTTATGAATAATTAAAGTTGAAAGGGATCACTTATGACCTATTCCTCTTCTTTGGACTACCTCTTTTGGTTTATAATTAAATTTTTCATAGGATAGTATTGTTATCCTAACATGACAGATAAGATGTGGTGAGAAATTTTATGAAAGTATTTGGGTATTAATTTTACAATATAAGATGATTTATATTTTTGGAGAGGAAAGGATAGTGGGTTCCCTTATATAAGTGAGGGTGGGGACACATTTAGAATTTTAAAAAAGATTAAAATATATTAAATTATTACCCAAAAAATGGCTCAAAAACTCATATTAGAAGATTAAATTATCTAGGATAAAACTATGACCATAAAATAGGAGTTATAAAACATTTTATATTATTTTAACTATATTAATTTAGTTTTAATCCTTTATCCCTTTTTAACTCTTATAGCGGGAACACATTTTTTTACCAAATTTACTATTCATAATGATCAAATATAGAAGTGATATCACTAAAAATCTTGAAAATTAATTTTATAAATATAGATTAAATTATTTTAAATTTAATTTCAGTCTGTGGAAAAAATGAATATGAAAAAAATACAAAAAAATTTGCAATGCAAACTTTTTTTCCTGAAAAATACCCTTCCTGTATAATTTTTGTTCAAAAAATATATATTTATTATTAAAATGAAATTATTATATTATTTTTTATATAATGGAAAAAATGAAATTTTATAACCAATCCAAAAAAAATTTATTTCCAGATATTGTAAAAAATAATTTTTTCAAAAAAACTGATATTCACTTCTATTCGTCCGAAAATCATCCTTTTTTTATAAATTCACAATGATTCTCTAAAATTTAATATTAACATGGTGATTTCAAAAATGCTTTCATTTCCTAAAATATAATTTCAAAAATTGATATAAATTAATTATAATTTTTGTGTGTATAATTAAATACTTTTTTTTCAGTAAAACATTTTTTTGATGCATAAAATAACTTTACGAAAATTGATAACACATTAATTATACATTATTGATTACATTATAAAATTATAAAACAATTATATGTAGTTTCTATAAATTTTTATTCCTATTCAAATAGTTAAGTTGACAACTATGTTATACCAATCACATTTTAAGGATAATTATTAAATAATATATCATGGTATATTTAAACTCGATGTTGCATGTTTAGTAGGTTGTCAAAAAATTTAAATTTATTTGATGAGAAATATAAGAAAAAATCATGAGGAGTTATAATATACCCATTTTAAGAATTTCTCTCTAAAAATTTCATCATTCACAAATAATTAATAAAAGATAATTATACTTTATCACATCCCTAAGATCCCCTGTGGCTTCCTAAAAGTTTTAATTTGTTATAAATCTTCTACCATGTGAGTTTTATTTTTTCCCATAACATTCTATCTCTAATCCATAATCTCTATAAGTTGTTCCCCATAACATATTCCTTTATCCTATTGAATTAACTCAGTATGTTTTTTACATGTATAGGATGCGTTATATACTTCTTCATTTTAGATATATGGAACACATCATAAATTGAGAGAGATTTGGTGGAAGATCCAAGTAAAAATCATCTATCCTAATAGAATAATGAATTACAAAGGGAATATAATATCTAGGGATCAGATTTCCCTTTTTAAAAATATAATAACTTTCTTTAATGAATATATTCTTTTAAACTCATCTTCATAAATTTCAACTCTATATCTCACTAATGATTGTGAGTATAAACTTATGAATGACTATATGTTTCCCTGATATACTAAAAATTGACTATGACTTTCTATATCATTACCCATGTTGTTTAAGGTCACAATATCTTTCATTCCTTAACAATATCCCATAACATTGGACCTTTCTATTTACTACCATATAGTTCATATTAATAAGTCTTCTATATTCATATATAGAAGTTATTATTGTATAAAAACATGACATAATAAAGGTTTTGATCACAACAACACTTAAAATACATAGAACATGATCTCAAAATATATTCAAGAGTTTTAATGGTCCTTTAATATTTACTATCTATCAACGGATTATGTTATGTACTAGAACATAACTATATTTCAAAATTATACTGAAGGATTCTTGAAAATATCAAGTTAAAACTTAGATCACAAAAAGATAAAATAAAAGGTGGTTCTATATTCAATATCATCACTTACTTAATGGATATCTAAGTATATTGGTCGTGAAAGAAATATTTTAAAATAGAAATGAAATTTTTTGTATTCTTAAGGTGATTGACAACAACCAAAATACAATTATGGACCTTAGATGTTTAGTAGAGTCATATAATGAAATTTAATATTCAATTTTTCCATTTCTCTTCTCATATGGGTAATTGTGTTAACATCCCCTTAGACTTATATATATCAACCTTATCTTTCTTACATTCCATGAATCATGATATATAATCTTTAAAATCCCTTTTCATGTTTAGCACTATAAATATTCGTTCATATCTGTATGCATCTCCATATATCCTGAATGAATATATAATGATGAACTATGAACATTATCTAACAAATCATTCAATTATTTTGTTTATGAAATACATTATCTATTTCTAAGCCTTACCATTCCAACATAATTTTTATTGAATTTAGGAAGATTTCTCACCTTCTTCTATAATCTATATTCTCATTTTGTCCCTAATTTATCCTCACATTGATGGACCATTTATGATTCATCTATGAAAGACATTATCTATCCTATTTCCTCATGATTTAAATATCTATCTTATATAAATAAATAAATGTTGGATCTCTTTTAATCCTCACCATGGAAAAGCTAACTTAGTATTTCTGACATAGGGCATCGAAAACCTTATTCTCTTTCTTAAGGTGGTAATGAATTTATTAATCATAATGATTAATCAAATTTATCATAGTTCTCTAGAACATATTCAAATATTTATTTTTTAATATATACTTTAATTTTGTATGATCAGTATATATGTCACATAATTCCCCATAAAGGTAATTCATCAATATATTTATTGAAATAATTACTATTGAAAACTCCACGCTATGGGTAAGTTAATTATCCTCACTAAATGATAAAAAATATAGTATGATCTAATTATTTTTTATAGAAAATCCCTAAACTGATTCATAGATCCCTTATTTGAATCATGTGGAAAATAAAACAAAATAAACAGTGACCTATAATTCATTATAAGGGATAACGTACAACATATTCTATCAGAAAATAAATAATTCCTGAATAATATGATAGAGATAAATAATAATAAAATATTCCATATAAATAATATAATTAAAAGTGGACTAAATCCATGGAAATCATAGAATCATAAATAATCACATGGATAATAATAACTAGTCTCATAATTATAGAATTCATATTTTTGGACATCATAATATTTTTATTAAGCCCTCATACAAGGAAATAATTCATAAATAGGTAAGGCATACACCAAATATACTAACTAGTTTTCCCCATCACACAAACCATTGCATCGAGGGGTAATAACATGCCACTACAATCAATAACATTTTCCAATTCATTCATTGTATGAAATAAATGAATAATTATTCATTATATAATCAATATAAATATGAACATTGATCACTAAGAATATTATGTTGAAATTATTTTCTCTAGTAATTAAGTATATCAAACATTATTATAAGCCATATTATGTAATATTTAATGCGGAATTAATATATTTTATCCCTATTAAAGTATAGTATTCAAAGAAGGATATTGACAAAGATAAAAATATATTAACAAGATCACTAAAAAATATTTTGAGGTAAATAAATTTTCTTTTGGTAGTAACTTATATTCAGAACCAAATATTTTCAGGATATTATGGAAAATTTTCATTGAAAATATCCATGAAAACCTATAAAAGAATCACTAAATAAAATATCATTAATTATGGATGGATAATATGTTATTTCACTAACCCTTAAAATAAATATGATTTTCTCAACTTTAGTAAATAGTTCCTTGTTTGAAAAAAGAAAAAAATATACATTTTAATAAAATTAATAGAAATTAAACCATGGGTACCAATTAATCTTATATATGATCATAAAATATTGAAATTATTATTGAAACAATTTAATTGGGAATATGGACAAGGAAAGAAATTATTTCCGACCGAATAGAAGAACAAAGATGTCTTTCCTTAAGCACTTTAATTATTTTGTTTTGAGTTCTAATGAAGGTAAAAAATTTAAATAATACATGGAACACAATAAATAACCATAGTATAAAAAATATGTATGGTTTATGAAATAAATATCATTTAATTTTCTAATTTTAACCTAAAACATATACAATGTTGAATAAGGATGAGATTTTATAATAAACTCATAAATTATGTCTGACATGTTTCATAAGTGATTTTATCCCGATATATAATAAATTTAAATTTATAATATTTATATTGAAGAAACATATACATACATATAATGTCATATTTGATCAAGTTATAATATTTTAAAATCCTTTTAATTATATTTAATTATTAAAATTGACATTTTTAAGAGTTAACTATTTTTTTTTCTTTTAGGTTTCGATTCAGTGGTTTTGGTCCTTATAACTACATCATTGTTCTGAAATATATATAACTTTAATAATGAAAAAATATAATATATATTTATTATATTAATATTCAGAATAAATTTTTGATGGAGTAAATCAAAAAATGACCCACATCTCTTCCTCGAGCTGGAAGTGCACACCTACCCATGAGAAACATTGTCATTTTTAACGGGTGGAAGAGTAATAAAATAAAGGATATTTTAATTTTTCTGATTTCTTATTAAGTCATAAATATAATATATATTAATTAGTTATATATTTATGACCAACCATGTAATGTGTTCATGAAAATCTAATTATACAACTATGTGGATACTATAGGCCATAGGTTGGAAAAGAGACAAAAAATTGTTGTGATAAAAGAATTAAAACATTTATTTATATTGAAGATACTATTTTTATTTTATCATCATGGTTACATAAAATTTGAATGTTCTAAAATATGAAATAAGATTTAAATAAAAAATATATTAACAATTATACCTCTTTTTCAAACAACCTTTGTAGTTTTATAGTTATACCCTTATTATGAAGGTATTACAAGAAAAATACAACCTATAGAAAGTAGAGAAAGATTTCACAAATTTTTTTGGTACTTCATGGATGAAAAAAAATCTATTTAAGTCTGGGGAAGAGATGAGAGGTGATATCATTTTATAAGTTATGGAAATAACACACTTAGATTATTTTGAATGATTAAAATATATTCATTACAAACTCAATAAAAAATGACAAAAAATGACATATATTAGAAAATTATAATGAAAAATGTTAAAATAAAACCATGGAGTGATGTTTATTTAATATTTTTCTGTTATTTCAATTCCTTATGTACTTATTTTAACCTATTTTACCCATTTTACCCTTATCCAACGTGATAAACATTTACCATGGGTACTAGTCATTATAATAAAAAATTAAAAAAAGGTAAATAATAATAATAATTATAATTACAAATATTGATTCCATTTTACATAAAAAAATTCTACATGTGTCAAAAATATATTTTAATATATGTTTTTAAAATGTGATACAAGGGGATTTTCCAAGAAAATGCATTTTTTAGGTATAAAATAATATTATACATAAATTAACCATAATGTAGATTCGAATGAAATTAAATGAATTATTTTTAATAAATAAATAATTATATTTTGAAATTAACTAAAATCACAATGGTTCATTATAAATATTTGAATGGAAAATACGGTTTTCTATAAAATCTATATTCTGCCACAATTTATAAAAAAATTAACCTTTCAGAAAAAAAATTCAAGATTTCATCTAGAGATAAAAATTTTTATTATGATTTCAAAGCATATATTCCTTTTATAAAATTAAATTTATAAATTATTTAACTTTTTAAACAAATTCTTGAATAAACCTATGTGAATTATAGAATTGTTTCTTCGGAATGAAAATCATACGTTGAATAATTGAATTTTAGGAGCTATAATGTACATCCCCACACACTTGCACAAGAGTGGAGAAATATAATTAGGATATTAACATCATAACAATATGCTTTTTTAATTCAAAATAAGTGGCTAATAATGTAGAATAATAATTAATACTCACAGTCATGTTTCATTATATAGAATAAATCAAATGACTATGCTAAAATAAGAAAAATCAATATTTGAGCGTAATTGTCACCCACCCACCGTCATCCATATATATTAAATTACTTAATAAAAATTGATTATAATGACCATAAATCATGATTATTTAGATTGGTTAATCATAAAATTGAAAAATAGTTCATAAGGTGTCCTAAATAATCACACATTCGGATCAACCTATGACAGTTAAGGTTTATGCAATATTAATCAATGTTCATCATATGGTTTATTAGACTCTATCCATGCAATAATAATACTATAATTTACTAAAATATCTCACATCTCTACTAATAATAATTATATAAAACAATCATAACATTTATATATATTATAACTTTTTGATGAATGTTCAATATATCTCTAATATACACTTTTCCAAGAACCCTAATGGTATTGCATACTAGGAGACTATATATTTAAACATATTATTTAATTTAAATTTTAATCATATTCATCATATTTCTCTACATAAGGTAACATTATAGAATCATCATACTGAGTTTCCTTATTCACATTCTAGGGAAAAACTAAAACATAATAATTTTTCCTCTTAGATGATAATAATGTTAAACATAAGTGATATAAACCCATGATCATATATAATCATATCATGATCAAAAGTGTATGGAAACATGTGATTGTCATTATAAAATCATACCAAAAAATTCACAGATCATAATCACGAGTCATGGAATAATAATGTATTTTGTCATAAGATATAGGAATCATTTAAAAAATCAGTCATGATCCTTCAGATAAAATCATAATCATTTTAGCATTTCATAATTGGATCACTGTAAAAGGCATAGAAACTAAATCATATCACATGGTTAACCAAGGATAGCCTTATATTATATAACATTAGGCATCCCAATCTATTTATTATGAAAATTTGGATCAGGAAACCCTACCTATTTATGATAGTGGGTCAAGACCATTACCTCATTTCCTTTATTTATCTCATGAGATATAAGAAAATTTCTCAATTCATTATACTAGGATATATTTTTGGACCCTCAATGAACATAATAAAATTGTATGAAAAAAGATCCTAAAATATTCATCACATAATCATATCATAACACATAAAAATGAAATAGTTTTTTAAAAATAATAATCATTTCATCATATAATAAGCCATGGAAAATGAAGAGGTTTCATAAAGGTTTCATGATAACTTATTTAACCCATGAAAAATAAATCTGTTTCATCGAATCATCCTTAAATCATCATCATCATAAACCATCCAAACAATAAAGATTGATGGAATCATAAGATCATATAAAAAATTAGGCATTACAATCCTTAATTCATGTTAAAATTGATGACACTAGTTTTAAATGATAATTTGAACAAAATATTGAAAACATTAGATTATTGTCACTTTCCATTGGTAAAATTGTAAATAAAAATTCCTAGATAAATAAAAAAATTTCATTAGAAATATATTTTTTTAATGTAATACGAAAAGATAATAACAACGATGGTGGTGGGGAAATTTTTCCATACCATATAAGTTAAAACAAAACATTTTTCCCACTTTTTAAAATAATAAAAAATTATTTAATTTGAAAATATTTAGAAAAATGAATTTTATTACATTGAAAATAAATTTCTAATTAATGAAAATAATAATTTTGAAAAATTTCATATGTCGGTAATGACTATTAAAAAATAATTTTTATTAGTACAAAAATTCAAATGAAATGTTCAAAGGCCAAAGTTGATGTATGGTTGAATTTTCATTAAAAACATTATCTTGATAATTTAAAGTAGAAAATACATAGTAATTGTAATAATATATGGAAAATTTTTAAATTATCATATGTGAATAAAAAATATGTTGTTTAAGGGATAATATGCATAAAATTTCCCTCAAGGAAAATTTAGAATAAAAAATCTTGAAAATAAATGAGATTATAACATAAACAATTACCACTTTGTAAACATTTGAATCATATACCCTATGAATGAAATATCATGAAACAAAAAATTAAATAACATTTACATAATTATATTAATGACACAACATAGAAATGTTTTAGAGGATACATCTCATAAAATCAAATACGTGTATAACATAACATATCTTCCAAATAAGATAATTTGGGACAATAAACCATTGCCACTTGTTTTAATTTCTTCAAAAATGATATGACAACACCTATAATAAATATAATTATATTATAATTATGTATAAAATATAAATTATTTAAATATCATATATGGCATTATTAAAACATTTTAATACCAATTAATCAATAATTCATTATAAAACTTGTTGTTACCATGTATTAACTGGTTCCTTTTTTATATATGTTTTTGTTATGTTGATAATTTCATTGCATATTGATGATTTTTTCATCATATTCAGAATTATTATAATAATATAAATTTCTTCCATTTCCGTTATATACTTATTTAAATTGTCCCTAAAAGGTAGAGATATGAAAATTAATAAAACAATTCATAGAGATGGTAATTTGTACATACGCACGAATGTTGTTTTCAACTGTAAACGAAATGAATGAGAGAACGATAAACAATATTTTATCATTTAAAATATTTATTATATAATTAAAATTATATATATTATTTAAATATTACCCTTTTAACATCATTATTAATATGCAATGAAACATTAATCACATATCTTCATAGAGGTAGTTATACACATGTAGGCTAGAGAAACGTTATCATTTTACAAAGGATTGGATTTCCAGAATAAAGATAATAAAAATAGAATTACCTAAGAATAATAATTTAATAAATATAATATATAAATATTATATCAATCATTATAAATATTCAACAGAGGTTGTGAGGGAAAATGATTCAAATTGCTATGTGTAAGTGGTAGTCCACACTTACACATGAGCATTACTTCAATTTTCATTTGGTGGATAGAAAGTGTAATATGGTTATACCATTATTATGATAAATATTATTATATTTATTATATTGAATTCATAATGTTATGATTCATAAAATAAGTTTATATTATGTAGAAGAGTAATCAAAATTAATTGTATGTTGGTTAAGAACTACACCAGTTCATCAGACAACCACATTAGGAATATGCATAATCATTCTTATCATTATATTATAGTAAAATTGGAAATCCTATAAATTTATTCTGGGGTTTTAGTAAAATAATTTGGTAGGGATAATCAAATAAATGATTCATATAAATATTTTAGAATATAAGAGAGGGGGTCTCTTATTATAAGTATGCGTGAGGAAAAAATTATAATTGTTAAATGATTAAATATATTAATGAATTGTTAAATACTAGTGGATCTAAAATGATTAATATTAAAATATGAGATGATATAAAGATAAAATATTCCAATAAAATAGGATTTATACAAGTTTTTTGGTCATTTTATTCATTATTATTTTACTTTTAACTCTTTAACCACATTATAATTCTTAACATTGTAATAGAATTTTAACAAAAAAACCTATTCAAAATGAACAAAAACGAAAGTGGGATTATTAGAAAAAAATAAATTTTAATTCAAAATATGAATTCAATTATATCAAATTAAATTTCTATATTTTTTAAAATTAATTTAAAAATTCACCTGGAAAACTAAATGATAAACAATTTTCTAGGTAAAAAAATATTTTTAAAATATTTTTTTTAAAAATGAAGTCTAATATTTATTATAATGAAATTTATTGGATTATTATTAATAAAAAAGGCTCTGATAAAATTTTAAAACCAATCTAAAATATAATTTTACTTTTTAAATTCATAATATGAAAATGATAACTTTCATTTAAAATTGTTATTTTCTACTATTCAACCAAAAATCAATTTTCTGTGCAAATACAAAAAAAATCATCACAAGATAATAATGATATTATTACTAAAAAATTATACTGATTTAATGAAATAAAAAACTATAATTTCAAAAATTAATTATAATTTTAACGATATAAAAGAAATAAAAACAATTTTTTAGGGAAAAAAATTGTAAAATATAAAATGGAATTACATATTAATTAATAAATATAATTTCATTACATAAAACCATCTTAAATATTTTTTATATTGTGGTTATCACTACTCATACATCTAGTTTTATATCTGGGTTTTTATAGTCACATTTAAATAATAATAATTCAGTAATATATCATGGTTTGATTAAATATGGTATTGTGATAAAAGTGTTCTATCATAGAAATTATATTTATTGAAAACGAAATATATCATAAAATATTGGGGATTTACAACCACACTGACCATGGCCAACCTACCAAAGTTTTTATGGAAATGTCAAAAGATCATCCTCAAAATTTATGATTTATACTTTACTAATTTTGTAACTAAATAATTCATAGTCATAATTAAAATTATATAAATATTGATAATTGAATAGAAGGGAATAATGGATCTTAAAAAAGTATAAAACTAGTATAATTTTATTTTTTTATTGTTATAGAATGTACAGTTATTGAAAATACTAATTGAATGTTATTTTATTTTTAAAATCTTGTTTAATTTTTTTCCTTCCAACTCTTTTTCTTATTTTTCGAGGTTCATTTAAATATTTTAAGAATATACTTATTTAAAATTTTCTGGTTGATAAATTTTAATTTTTACTATATTTTAATTTATATACAATTATTCTAAAAAAATAACCATTTCTATGTATTCATTATGGGTTCTTTTTGGAACATTTCAAAAGATTAAAAAGAATGTTTTTAATATATATGTCTTGACCACTAGTTCCTACCATTGTAGACATTATTTTTTAAAAAATATTCCTCAAAATGTTTTTTTCAAAGTGTATCTTCTTGATTATCATATGGGAATTTATCTTTTTTTAGTGTTTTCAATGAAAATTCTTATTTCTCATAATGATTATGAGAAAATGAATACGGTTTTTCTTATTTTCACATGTGTTTCATGATTAAAAAGTGAACTCTAACAATTTTTTTGTTCATGGTAATGATCTTGAGATTTATTGATGATTAAAAATGAGCATGATGTACCTCATTACGATGGGTTTTCTCAATATGACTCTCAAATTCATTGTGTAATGATAAGTCTTTGATTGCGATAATGGGGGGATAAAGAGATAGATTAATCCAATGGAATTATTTTAGAATATGTTACATTTAACTTTAATTTCACCATAGTTAACATGGGTTATAAATATGAGGCTCCATCGAAAGTATTTTATGATTTATGTTTTTTATGAAAATATTATGATTTCATGATGTAAGAAATGTTTATGAAATATTTATGCTAAAAATATTGTTTCAAAAAGATTTTTTTTTTGATTTCTCATGTTCCTAATAATACTTTCATGGTTGTAATAATCATTCTCAATGGGTTTTAAAATATTTCTTACAAATAAAGTTTATTTTATTAATTTGATATGTTTCATTTATGTGTTCACAGTTTGATTGGGAAAATGGGTAAACATTATCATTAGTTTTGAAATTATTTCACTAGATTAAGGAGTTTGAATTATTTTTATATCACTTTTTATTCTTTTTATTCTCAACCCACAATTTTAAAAAATTTCATATGTCCTAAAGATGTGTATAGACTGTTATAAAATTAAGCTATGAATTAATGAAATTTACCATAAAAGAAGAATGTTGGTTGAGAAAGAATCACGACTATAAACATAAAAATCATTTTTATGTGCTAAATGTACAATATATGTTTCTATTACCAATGTAATGTAATGGTTTTACTTATTATCTAAAAACGTAAACCTAAAAGACCAAAAATATATAATAAAGTTCTCTACTTGTGATGAAATTAATATTTTTAGGTGGTTAAAGTTACTATTAATTATAGTTGGTATCACATAAAGGGATAAGATAACCTAAGAGGTTATGATTCTATTATTTGAAGATAATTTAAGTTGTATAGATATTATATTGGGTAAAATGGTCTAAGGTTTATCATATGTTTAATATCATAGATTCCATTTTTATTTTTTATGGTATTGAATTGTAAGGGGATATATAATACTTTAAGAGATTTTTTACAGGTTTTAAAAAAATTACAATGGTATGTGTAACCCATAAGTTAAACACGTTATTTAGGATGAAGAATATTTGAAAAAACTGTTATTAATTTTTTGTTTGTAGGATTAAAGATATAAAATTACCAGTGAGGTTAATATGTTCTTTGATTATTATGCAATTATAGTTAACTAGGTTAAAGATCTATGAAAATCTGGGAACATCTATTTTATTATATAGACAACTATTGGATTGAAAATGATTTTGTGACCATGTGATATTTTTTATTTTTAAATAATTTCCTTGATTTTTTGTGAATATTAAATTATTACGGTAAATTAATATTTAAGCAATCAATATTTAATTAATTTTCCGAGTCATGTATTATTTTACTATGGAAAATATTTCTAAATAATTATTGATTATATTAATCAAGTATGTATATTTTTAATATGAATTAATCAGTGATTGATGTTATCTAGAGATAAATATTTATATGATCTTGGAAAAAATATGTGATGAAATATTTCTATTTTCAGGTATCAAATTTGGTCAAGAATATTTTAAAGAGGATTTAAGATACTCCTTTATGGAACATATTAAGATTGAACATTAGGTTTTATTGTTCATGCATTAGTGATTAATTTTGTATTGTCCTTGAATTTCTGTATATATTATTTAAGTTATATAAAATTACTTCGAGACCAAGGGCTGAGAGGTGTGCGATTCTGAGGCCTGAAGTGCTCGGAATGATCCGTCGATAATGATAAGAATTAAATAGAGTGCATGAGATGTTTTCCTAAAAAATTGAAATAACTCTTAAACGGGACCCTGGATCAAAAATCTATAGGCACCGATGCATTTGGGATTGCGGGTTTACCCTAGACGAGACTTATGTTTAGTCGGCACAACCCTCCAGTGAGAAAACCGAAAAATGGTATAACAGTAAATAAAATAATAATTTTTCTAATGTACATAACCGAAGAATGGTGAATTATATTAAAATTTTGAGACCACCGTTGAGCGCGTGTGGGTATGCTTTCCTTAGGAACATCCTAACATTGGCCGGCGCGTGCCAATGGTGGATGTTAGTTTTTGACCGTAAATAAAATAATTAATGAATAATTATTTTATTGTATAATCCTTATAAATCCTAAATGGTAACTCAGATTGAAAATCCAAGAGTACCGTTGATCTCGTGAGGTCAAGTTCCCCTTAGTCAGAGCCTAACCATGACTGGCGTAGGTCGAGGGTGAATGTTAATTTTTGAACTTATTTGAAAGTATTTTGAGTAAATGTGTGATCGGGGTTTTCTAACTTTTGTACCAGTGATTAAATCAAAAATAATATGGCACCATTGTACTCAGAATTCCAATATTTTCTTATAAAGAACTTAACATCATCTAGAAAGGGCTGAACGAAAGAGTTAATTTTCAGACTTTTCGAGAAAAATAATAAAATATCATAAAAAATTATTTTATTACTTTTTTCACTAATGAGAAGCAACACAGATAAGTTGTGGTGCAGTGACGAGGAAGTGACTAGGTACATTAATAGAACTCATTAAAAGACTTGTTAACATGTAGCATAATGGCACTTTAATGACGAGACATCACAACGTAACAAAAATTATGTGACATGTTTTCTTTTTAAAAGTTGACGCATTGGTGGAAAAGAAGATAAAAACCATGGGAAAAGATTTAATGAACCACCATATAATTTCCTCTCCAACAAAGAATAAAGAACTCTAAAATAACATTTCCGAATTCAACATACTTCAAAGAATGACGAACTCTTTCTACCTCTCAGACCCTCGATGATGAAACGCTTTAGTAACGCATGTCAACTAAGTTGTAGATTAAATTATTTAATTTTTTCCTCATTATTTATTATGAATGATCAATTCAGATTAACCCATGAACAGGTTAATCCATGGATCGTGCATTCTTGCGGGAGGGTGTTGTTCTTGGGTTTTCTATTCAGGGTTAATTTCTATGTTGACAGAATAGTAATCACAATCCTTCCATGCTTTAAACCCCTAACGTGGAGGGTGTGGGGAGACAAAAACTAAGTCCATCACACCTCCACCATGTGCATTCTTGGTAGAAAAATTCATCAAACATCGGAAAGGAATATTCGTGGACATCGCTGTGAAGGCAGTGGGGATATAGTCCTGTAAGAGTATATGGTTCAAAAAAACAGACCATCGGAGCAAATATTTTGGCCCATAGAAGGAAAATTTGATGCACCAGCTCCCCTTGGTGGTGGTCACGGGAGGAGAGAGGAAACACCCTGCACCATTGTGGTAAAGGGTCCACCTTCAAGCGCCGATGGCAGACAGAAGAGGGGCACCCGATGTGCGCCATGGTGGAATAGAAGGAGGCTGCGGCCCATCGATCATAGCATTGATCTAGAAGGCGATGACACCAGGAACTATGTGAAAATTCATACCGCATCTACGGGCCACATTAAATAAAGGGGGAGGCTAGGTTGACCAGCCGCGCGCCACCCCGTTTGGATCGGATGAACTGGAATGGCCGAGTCAGGTCAGTTGGATCAGTCTGCCCGAGCAGCCCTCCAAGTTCCTTGAGCCGTCCCATTTTATTGGACTTCGCCGATGAGTTAAATTCATGCAGCATGGGCTGCAATGCGCCCCCGGTGGGAAAAAGAGACCGGCCAACCCGAGTTGGTCGGGCTAGATAAAATAAATCATTTGGTGACCCGAAGGTTTGGTCCCAGGGACTACGTGATTCATACCTAATGAGGCCAAATGGGCTAGGCAGACAGATGAGACTTGCAGGACCCCGAGATGGGATTGGTCGGGTCAGTCCGACTGAGCCAGGATGCAACCAGCCCCTGTTTACTAAAATACAAGTATCTATCTAACCAGGCATCTGACTGACATGTCGTTAGTGTCATTTGGAGACTTGCGAAGAGGTGATCTCTCTAAGATACTCAATGTGAGTTTTCACCGATGTTGGCGTATGGGCAAGTTTGATTGGACACGAATCCAACCAGACCCTTTTTACAAAAATTCCCAAATATTACAGATCAGGTGTCCGTTCGACTCACAATATGTTGTGTTGGGAACCTTACAATGAGAAGTATCTTTGGGGTTAATATATGTCATATGTCATGATGTTTGAGTTATGATTGATGTATTGAGGTAAAAATCCTATCGAAATCAAGAGTTATATGTGTGGTAATTCAGTGGCTGGTTCTGACGTTAAAAATGAATAGCAATCTTATGTGGGTCATCACCTAGAGATCCTGTGTGGGTAAACACCTAGAAATCCTGTGTGGGTTATCACATATCGATCTTGTGTGGGTCATCACCTAGTGATCTTATGTGGTTCATCACCTAGCGACCTTGAGTGGTTCAGCAACAGAGCCTCATGAAAAAATAAGATAATCTATCTTTACAACTAATCATATTTACTTATGTGCTTATTTTACACCTGGTGTGAGGTGCATATTTTACTTTCTGCTATTTGTTTGAGATATTTCTTGGTGATATTACCTTTTCGGTATTTATTTTGCGGTGTTTTCCTTCATGGATTACTAAGAGACCTTAGGGGGTCTCGGGGTCCCTACTGAGTATTATTATACACACCACTACACAGGCTTCACCTACACCTGTTGTGTCTTGTGCAGACAACGAACAACTTTGATCAGGACTTTTTGGATCTAGGAATATAGGGTTCTCTTTGGTGGATCGATAGACGTGGTGTGTTGCAGCTACATCTAATAGAGAGCTATACCTACCCTTCAGGTAGGTTCCTTGGTAGATGACTTCTAGAGCCTGTACTTCTTTTACTGTACTTTAATTTTAGTTGGGATTGTATTCTAGCCCATTTACATTCAACTTACACATTTTACTCTCAGTGGTGGTACTTTTGTTAGTTGTATTACCTTTTTTTCATCATGTTTAGCTTTGTGTAGTTTTCCATATCTATGTGTAATGGTTTAATGGAAATTTATTCCCCTTTTGGGATATTACATTCGGGTGCTAGTCACCAACCCTAGGCCTATCGGAGGCAGTTTTGGGGTAGTCACGACATGGGCCCTTGGGGAAAGGTCATGAAAAAGTTGTATCAGAGGGTGGTCGATTCTACCAGAAGAAATAAGAGTCTATATTTTTTATGGGGGCAACAGTGTTTAGTGTCTTGAGTTTGGTTTTCATTCTGGGGACTCCGGTGTTTGGGCGGTGGCTGACATATACATACACCAAGTCCTTAAATTCTATTTTCTGACTCCGTACATGAAAAAACTAGTTGCATGTGTTTCAAAATTGTTTTTTTTCTCTTCATCTATTTTGAGTCATCATACCAGGTATAACTTATTGTCCATTGTTCGTCATGATTATATTTCAAGATGCATCCATGCTAACAGCTTTCCAGGATTCAAGTGTGGGACATTGATGATGGTCCATAGAGCGATGAGGCTTCGGCATAGCGACTGTTTCCCGAGATGGTACCTTCAGGAAGGGCCCCAACAATACCACTACCCATTGGTCAGTAGTTACTACTGGAACTACTAGTAGAGGAAACATGTAGGATCAATGCCTTACACTATTTTCAGCGATAGATACCCCTCGGGTTTTGAAGAGATCCCAACTCATAGGTTGCTAAGGAATGGTTTTAGGTGGTGACCGAGTTTCCATCATGCCAGGGCACCATTAGATCATTTGGTGGTCCTGGTTGTGAGCGTTCTACGTGGCTCAGTAGGGTGATGACAAGGGTTATATTTCCCCTATATTACAATGAGGTAACATTTCTGAGGATAGAGCTTGATATCCTTTATCATAGAAGGGGTTTCATTCCATAGAAAGCTAAGGAGTATGTACTCCCAAGAACTTATGCATCTTCAGAAGCATGACATGTCTACAGTTGAGTATACATCAAGGCATATCGATCTTTCCACATACTCTATGAGTACGATATGACTAGTGATTTAGGGATCAAAACTCTGTGTGAGATGTTTTAGGGAAATTTGAGCTAGTACTATTCCTCTATGCATTCATAAATATGTTAGGGTTCTAGAGAGAACCTTTTCGGTTGAATGTGCTTTAGCTAAGTAGATACAGTGATTTAATTTCAGCAGTGGGAAATCTGGAAACTAACATGAGTCTCAAGGAAATGGACGCGTAAAATTTTTTGGGAAGAGGAATTGATAGGGTTAGATAAATCTGCAGGGCAGTAGAAGTGGAAGAGGAGCTTGGAGACTAGCCGGAGGTGGTATAAATTTATACATGTTACCACTACTAGCCCAATGGGGTCCCCACCAGGCTCAGGGAGCCGGAGGACTGGGGAAGGGAGTAGCTGCATGCAGTCAAGGAGTATCTCCCCAAACCTCCAGAAATGATATTTGGTATGATATGTGTCTACAAATAGCTCCCGTATTAATAGACATAGGTATTGATCATTCCTTCTTGTCATGAATCTTTCTCAAGACCTATTCTTTTCAATTAAACCATTGACTAAATCCTTACGAATAGAGATACCATTGGGAGGAGACTAGATAATAACCCATATGCCGACAATATGATCTGACCCTTGAGGTGTTTGTTTCGATTGGAACATCTTGGTGGTAGTGTCGAGGCCTTACAATATTAGTTTGGGTATGGAATGGTCATCCATAGTCCATGCTCATTTTGAATCTTTAAAAAAAGGATGTGGTATATCTGTAGCATTAATTTGTGATTTTCCTTGGTCGATGAAAAAGGAAACCCAGGCGGCACAAAATGAACTCACGCATAAGATGGTGTATCCGATCACTATTGTGTTGGCAAACCATTCCATTGTGGAAGAAGATGTTTTGAGTTTTCAGTTCCCAATATTAGTGGTGGGGTGTGGGAATGTCCTTCCAAACGATGCTTCAAGTATTTACCTCCCCATAGGGAGAGGTACTTATTCATCATTCTACACCCTAATATGGCATCGGTATCATCATCAGTATTTCAGAGGTATTTTGTAGATCTTCCCAAGTAGAGGGTGTAAGTGGAGGAATTGGAGAATATTTTATTAGTAAGAACAAATGTTCAAGGTTATGTTTGTATTATCATCACATTAACCATGTGGCCAGGGATAATTTGTACCCCCTACCAAAGGGTCGATAATCAAATCAATCATTTAAAAGGGGTAGCCTTTCACATGGATGGAAAGGTGACCATGGGATTTTTAGCAGCTGAGATAATAGCGCTTCCTGGAGTTTTCCAGGACTATGACTTTGAGATAGTATATACTCATGGGAAGGGGAAGTGTGGTGGATGACATGCTCAGCAGGAGGTCTGGTTTGCATTTACTAAGTTAGGCAACAGAGGAACTAGCCAGGATGAAAATATTCTTTTGTGGATGATGATAAAGTATCTTTCCTCTAGTCTATGACTGTCACTCCCCAACTCCTTCAGTGAGTTATGGTGGTACAACTTTTGGATATTTACGTCGAGGTTCAATGTGCTCAGATATCCTCAAGAGAGGATTCAGATGAATTATTGATAGGTGGGGAGCACGTCATCAATTTTAGAGAATGTACAATGGTACCAGTGAATTTTAGGAGGATGTGTTGAAAGAGTTTCATACATCCCATTTAGTAGTACATCCTTGTGTGGACAGGAAGTACCAGGACCACTAACGTTAGTATCAGTATCTAGCGATGAAGAATGCGGTGGCAGAGTTTAATTCACAATGCCTCACTTGTCAGTAAGTGAAAGCTGATCATCAGGTTCCAACACCCTTGTCGCAATCACATGAGGTACCGAAGTAGAAGTGGGATGGTATCTAGATGTATTTTGTGATGGTATTACCACAAACATACAGGGGCCACAACTCTATCTTGGTTATCATTGACCGAATCACCTTGTAGGATCACCTCCTACCTATACGGGGGAGGGATCAATAGAGATCCTGGGATGTCTCTATGTCTAGGAGATAATGAGTCTTTTCAAGGTTCATTCAAATATCATCTTAGACTGTTATGGACGATATACATCCGTTTTTGGATAGAGGTTGCTGGAGGCGATTAGGAATCATTTGTGCTTGAGCATAGATTTTCACCCCCACACAGATGGTATCATGGAGTAGACCATATAGTCCTTGGAGGGAATGCTTCATGCTTATGTCCAGATTGTGGATGCATTTGGGGGGACCACCTACAACTGGAGGAGTTTTCCAACAAAAATAGATAAAAGTCCACCATTTGCATGACACTATTCGAGGCCTTGTGCATTTAGCCTTATAGATCACTCTTTTGCTGCACAGACCCAGGGGAGTCAGCACTCATTGGTCCAGAATTGTTACGGGATACCACTGAGAAGGTGCATATGATCCAGGAGTGGATGAGGACTGCATAGATCAGATAGTAGTCTTATGCTGATTGGAGACATAGAACCAAGGATTTCGAGGATAAAGACCATTTTTTTCTTCGGGTCTCACCCAGATGGGGATTGCAGAGATTTTTCTAGGGCGACAAGTTATCTCCGACATTCATCAGACCATTCCAGTTCCTCCGTAGAGTTTGCAAGCTGGCATACCACCTATCTCTTCCCCCACAGATTAACCAGTTTCATAATGTTTTTCATGTGTCGCACCTGAGGAGGTATGTGAAAAAATAATGGCATGTCAATCGACTGGGGTGAGCTAGACATTAATGATAGGGTGACATTTGTAGAGTTCCTGGGGGAGATAGAGAATCGGCAGGAGTGGGTCCTTCATGGATGGCCAATTAATCTTTCACACATTAAATGGCATGATTCGAATCTCCATGAGATCACATGGAAGCACGAATCTCTAATTCCTGCTCAGTACCCCTACATGTTTTATTTGCCTTTGTTTTTTCTTTAGGGGACGTAAATCCCTATGTTGGGGAGAATTAATGTTCCATAATTTCCGGATAATTTTTTTAAATTATATAGAATTATTTTGAGACTAGGGGCTAAGAAGGTGTGCGATTCCAAGACCCAAAGTGCCCGAAACGATCCATCGAAAAATGTTAATCATTAAATAGCATGCATGAGTGGATTCCATTAAAAAGTGGAATAAATCATAAATGGATTCCCAAATCACAAATTTGAGGGAACCATTGCCTTCGCAATGGTGGGTTTAACCTAGGTGAAACTTATGTTTAGTAGGTGGAACCATCCATTGAGAAATCATGAAAATGTAATAATCGTAAATAAAATAATTAAATTAAATAAAATTATTTTATTTTTTAAATTCTTATAAATCAAGAATGTTTACATGAATTAAAAATAACAGACCACCACTGAGTGCGTGAGGGTATGCTTTCCTTAGGAAGATCCTAATATTGTCCAGTGGAGAACAATAATGGAAGATAGTTTTTGGCAATAATTAAAATAATTAAGTAACACTTATTTTATTGTAAAATCCCTATAATATCAAAATGGTAACTTGGAAAACAAATCTGAGAGTAAATTTGTGCTTGTGAGGCTATTTTATCCTTAGGTAGAGCCTAACCATGACTGGCATAGGTTGAGGGTGAAATTTAATTTTTGAACTTTTTTAAAGTGTGTTCTATTAACATGCGAGTGGGTTTCTCTAACATTTGAACTGGTGATTGGATTGAAAATTTGAGGGTACCGTTGAACTCATAACACAGAGATTCACCTTGAAAGTACCTAACTTTGGCCAACAAGGGCCAACTGAAAAAGTTGACTTTTGGACTTTTCAAGAAAAAAAATAAAATAAATTGAAAAGTTACTTTATTTCTTTTCTCTTTGATGAGGGGAGACACAACGACACTACAGTGTAGGGACGATGTAGCAACCATGATAATTAATAGAACTCATTAAATGTCTCGTTAACCCGCAGTGTAACAATTCTTTAATGACGCTACGTTGCAACATAATATAAATGATATGACATGTTTTATTTTTAATAGTTGTTGCGCTGGAGGATAGGGGGATGAAAACTTTGGTCAATGCTATGACGAACCTCTGGTGAATTTCCTCTCCAAAAAAGAATGAACAACGTAGGCGAAATGTCATTGACTATGACATAATTCAAAAAACCACGAATGCCATCGACCTCTCAGACCCTCAAGGAAAAAACTTTGCGCCAATGAACGACAAAGAGGTAGGGGTTTGAATTATATAATGGTTTCCCCATTCCAAATTCTAAACGACAAACGTGGATTAACCCATGAAAAATTTAATCTGCAGATCGTGCGTTCTTGCATGTGGGTGTCGTACTTTGGTTTATTATTCGGGTCTAATTTCATTGATGATAGAATTGTAATCCCGAGCCTCCCCTGATTTAAACCCCTAACGCGATGTGCGTGGGCTGAAATAAACAAGTCCAGAACCCCCTCCTCCTTGTGAATTCTTGGTGGAAAAATTATTCGAACAAAGACAAGGAATGTTCAAGGCCATCAGAGTGAAGGCGATAGCCCTATGGTCACGTAGGTGCAGATGGTTCAAAAAATGGACCACCTATGCAACGACCCGAAAACATACTTCTTTTATTTATAGATCTCTTTTCTCCTAATAAAATTTTATTATATTTTACCATAAAAGCACATATAATTACATCATACACAAATTTTAGTTTTCAAAAATTATATAATTATTATAACAAATTAATGATATGGAATAATGAATATTTTAATTAAATACTATGATTGAAACTTTCTTTTAAAATTTAAATTATAAAATAATTTTATTTTAAGTGTCATAAATTTCACTATGAAATTTTATTATTCATCTTCTATCCACTATTATTTTATATAAATAAGTATTTTTATATTTAAAAGATAAATTTCCCATACTTAGATAATTATAGTCGTTAAATAAATATGATTTTTAAATTTCAAATGTTAAAATTATCATAGGATGGTTTTTTAGAAATTTTCTATGATGTATAAATTTTTTATAAATTGTATTTTACTTGTTTATTAGTGTTCGATGAATAGTGTTTTACAGATGAATAGTGTTTTTAATAGTGTTATTTTGATGAATAGTAAAAAAATATTTTATTATTAAATACGTTTTTCTACGAAATGATTTTCAAAAATCCATCAAACATGGTTGTAATTTGGTTGAAAAATATCGTTAAATAAGATCAAAATAGTTTTTTAGTGAATAGTAGAATACCCTTATGAATAGTAATGAATAGTAAACTAACTAAAAAAATAGAAACTTTACCCATGAATGTATAAATACAGTTTAGACATCTTAAATGTGAAAAAATGATCATCGTATAAGTATTGAAATTTTTGTATGTCATAAATATTTTAATTAAATATTTTTATTAATTTAATAATTTTAAATAATAATTTAAATTCATAAAATGTAATCATAAAAAGTTAATTTATTTTATTATGGTTATATGTTAATTTTATGGGGCCATGATTAATTTATCATGGTGTTATAGAACGAGTTATAGTTTTAAAGTTATTTTTTGAAACAAATTTTGATTTTATTTAAAAATTAAATTATAAATATTTAGAAAATTGTTTTCATAAAATAGAGTTCATTTTAACTTTAGTTCATCGATAATAGGTGAGGTTGAATTTATGAAATTTTTATCAATTGTTTTGTATTTCAATGGATAGAAAAAATACAGTTCTAAGTTTTGGTGTGATTATTGACATCATAAAAGAGTAATCATGACGTAATAATTCTGGTCAACTATTTAATATTAAGATAGGTTATGAGGTGTCCCAAATGTACAATATCTTGGGAAAATACCATGGGAATGCCCGTGGTTTTGCAAATACCACCGATGAGGTGTCCTGTGGAAATTAATAAAACATTCCCACACTTTTCTATAAATACCAACTCATTCCTTCACCCCGTTCATTTAAAATTAATCATCAAATAATCTATGGACTTTTTACCTTCAAATGAGTCCTCCCAAGGTGCCCTTATTTCTCCCAAGGTCCCAACCTTTAAGCTTTCTATGTTACTCTTCAAGGTAAGGGAACCTTTCACCCTCCTCTTTTAAATCATGAGTTTATTAATGTTATGTCTTCTAGTTTCCATATTTTTATGTTAGGTTACACTTATCTATGTACATATTTCTATAAATTTTATGTCCAAATTATGAGATAACCCTTAAAATTTCATCGAATCATTTTTTTCTGAATTTTAAGTGACACCATTAGGCTGCCTACTTTTTTGAAAAACAAATCACATCTTTTCTTTTCTTTCAAGTTTCTTTTTCATATGGTATTTCATTAAAATATCCATAACATTTTCTTATTTATTTTAATTCTATACCAATAATTTATTATGAGTTATTTATTAGTGGGTTACCCTTGTACCCTCTCTTTTCAATATTTTTTAAAACCATGTTCTATAACCCTTATGCTATAGAATTTTCATCTCAAAATCTCTCTCTGTTTTTTTTCAAGAAATTATTTTAAATTATTTATATGATTACTCAAACCTATTTAATTTATAGGGTATTAATCAAGACATAAAACTGATCTATTTTTTCTGTATTTGACATAAATATAACCCTCACTTTCTTTCCCTAAGTTATAAAATGACATAACGATCTTATTTTGAAGAACTTTTTAAATGTCACGATTTTGACAAGGAACCCATTTCTTTTATTCTATTGGGGTTATTTTTGAAATGTTTTATTATTATATATGTGTATCACATAAAAATAAATACATATTAATGGTGTGTGATGATATCTCTCAAATTCATTGGATAAAGAATTTAGTCTTTAGAGACGACATGTTTCACGATACCTTGGTGAACAACCTTGGTAAATTTTATGACACCTTGGGGACAGACCTTGGTGATATGTTCATGAATATCTAAAATAAATTTTGTATCCACATTTTGAATTTATAATTCATGTTATTATTTATATTATATGCCTGTTTATCATTCCTTTATGACATCCCTCTTGTTCTTATTGATATCGCTCAAGATCACATGTAAATTGTTTCACTTGTTTTCCTTACTAGGCCTTCTTCTCACCCTTACCATTGATGTATGTCTCTAGGATGTGAGATGCAGTAATTGTACTTAGGATGAACCTTTTATTAAGCCTTAAAAGAGGATTATAAGAATATTGTGTGTTGTTTTAAAGTATATAGTTCCTGATTTCCAAGAAACTAGACTATAAAGATCCTTTATTTGTAAAATTTAATGAAACATTAGGCAATAAAAAGGCATGATTCGATAGTTGGTTTCAGAGGATAGTTTAGTTATTTTTTGTAAATTTTTATATGGAAAATTTATGAAGAACCCTATATAAAAGTTTAAATATAAGAAAACTTCTTAGTATTTTGGTAAAGTATTAAGTAAGTGGTTTTAAAACAAATAAATACCTATTTGGATACGAACAAGTGGATGTGGCTCTACACAATTGTACCTAGGAGTGAAAAATATGACAAGGAGTTTAGGTCTTGACACAGGTTATCCTGGTACATGACAACGGGCCATGATGCACTCCTGGTTTGACACTCCCGAGGGATATGTTTGGTTAATCATAAGCTTTTTATTAATCATTGTGAAGGATTTATAGAGAAATTTAATTGTTATTAAAGAATAGGAATTTTTATGACATGATATTAATTTATAATGAGAATTTTACTAATATTAATAAATTTATAATAAGGGAAAATTGCGAGGATGCAATTTCTTAATGGGGGAAGAATGTAATGACCTGAAAAATGTACTTTTATTTATGGATCTCTTTTTTCCTAATAACTTTTTATTATGTTTTATAATAGAGGCGCATCTAATTACTTCAGACCCAAATTTTAGTTTTATAAAATGATATAATTATTCTAATAAATTACGTTATATGGAATAATGATTATTTTAATTAAATAATATGATTAAAACTCCCTTTCTAAATATAAATAATAAAATAATTTCATTTTTTTAAGTGTCCAAATTTTCACTATGCAATTTTAATATTCTTTTTCTATCCGCTATTATTTTTAATAAATAAGTATTTTTTATGTTTAAAAGATAAATTTCTCATACTTAGAGAATTATTGTGGTTAAATAAACATCATTTCTGATTTTTAAATGTCAAAATTAACCTACAATGAATTTTTAGAAGTATTCTTGCAAGTATTAATTTTTTTATAATTTTTTTTTGATTAATAGTTTTTGATGAATTGTGTTTTCGTGATGAATTGAATTTGATTAATAGTGCTATTTTGATGAATAGTAAAAAAATATTTTATTTTTTTTAAAAAAAATTCTTTGAAATGATGTAATGCCCTGACCCCTCTAGACTGGAGTCAGTACATTACTAGATACATTTCCATGGATAGAAGGAATGAAAAACGGAAAGAATAATCAGTTTAGTAGTTTTGAAGAAACTAGAAACATAGATGTAACTCAGATCACATTTGTAAGGGTAACAAGATAAAATACATAACAAAAACTAAAAACTTCATCCACAAAAACTCAATAAATGATCTCCTCTTCAAAACATGTTGATGGAAAACAAATGGGAAGGGGTGAGGTCGAAATTTTATTAAGGGTTTAAAATAGAAGAAACCTAAATTCAATAATAATCGAATCAGAAAAAAATTGCACTTAGTCAATATGGCATGGTGAATAAACGAAAAACTCATGCCATTGATAAACGGAGAATGGAACGACATCCATAGATTTTTTCATAGTGAAAAACTCATGGATAGTAATAACTAATAATGTAAAAGAGAATTATTATTAATTGTAATACATGTATCTGGAAGAAGATACCATAATACCATTAAAATGGTTTAGTTCTATGGGTAGTAACCGATCTGATTTTGTAAAACAAACTCGAAGGGTTTAATGCTAAATGATTTGTCTCATGAGTATGTCGATGCATCAAGGGGCCATTTCAATCCCCACCCACCGCTACAAGTCCCAAAAATTATTTATACATAGATTTAATGCATGTACAAAATGGCTTCTCAATATCCATATAGAGTAGAGGATACAGATTCATCAATATTTGAATAGTTTAAACAATATTCTAAATAAAAACCGCTTGTAAAAGGGTTTACTGCTTAAGAAAATACTCATATCCATCAAAACAGAATATATATATATATATATAGTATATTTACAATTTCAAATGAAAAATGATCTCAAATGGGAAATATATACACCACATTAAAAAGATTAGGTGCTTAATACCCAGAAGGTCTTAATGAAATGTAAATTGAGACAAAGTCCCATACCATATTGTAATCAATTGAATCTTATGACCAAAAGCCAATAATGACCAATGTAATCACATAATAACCTGAATATAAAGGGAATAGAGTTATTTTATTTCAAATGTCCATAGACACAAACCATATACAAAAAATATGTGGCGAATAAAGGAAATCTCACGAAAATGAAAGTGAGATGAGAAACCCCTTACCACAATGTAATTAGTCGAATCTTATGAACATAATTTAGTAACAATAAAATTAATCATTTAATACCATTATTATAAAGGTAATCATGATATTATTTTGAAAATGGATGAAAACATACATGACATACAAGAAATAAGTGGTGAACAATGTAAATCTCACAAAAATGAAAGTGAGATGAGAAAACCCCTTACAAACATTTCGGCATGGTAATGGGTGTTCTTGTGAGGGATTATTGAGAGGTAACAGGGTATCCCATTATTTATATATATCATAAGGTAAGTATGGGGGATGATTGAAAACATACTGCATCATTAGAAATTAAAAATAAAAGGACACAACGTAGGGGAAATTCTTTAATAAAAGTGAGAGAGAGGATCCCTTACCAAGAAAGTGTCATTAGATTAAAGAAAATCAAGGGCATAATTATGTGTGAAAAACATAAACCCACAAAATATAATTAGATATACAGAATAAAATAAACATTGTTCGTTCACACATATTCTGGGAAAATACAAAACCAATGACATTAATGTTTACCTCAATGAATTAAAATTGGGTAAAGATATCCTTTACCACTTTGTAATCAAATGATTTTTATGCCCAAAAATTAATAATATTAAAATGAAACATTGAATACCATGAAAAGAAATATATTCATGAAATGTTACATCAATGGGAAGTGTACATACACTATACCCAAGTATTACTAGTAAATATGGAAAATCTCACAAAAAATGGAAGTGAGATGAAGAAACCCTTACATTAAGTCCGATTATGTTCCACTCTAGAACTTATGGTCCTAGAATATGAAATTATACTAATTAATAACTTAATTCATAACCTATTAGAAATTTATTTAGTTTATATTAATTCTTTTTATTTCATTTATCTCTTTATTGATAAGTTATAATATCGAAATATGTCGTTCTGGAGTGTTCATTTTCTTGATTTTCATAATCAGTTAACTTGTTTTTAAGTAATGAAGTTAATTTGGAATGATTGTAAATATCCATAATTGAAATTAAATATTATTTATAGACATACAGAATTTTTAATGGTCATTTATATCATTTTATTACATGGAATGAGGTTGAATCATTAGATGATAACCACTTCGATTATTTGGTGGTATTTGGATTATTATGAACTAGTTTTATCATAAAAATTAATAATATGTACATATACAAGTTCCTGAATAATAATTAGTTTATAATAAATATATTATAGTCTGGTTCAACAATAAAAATGGTTTAATTACTAGAAAATAAAGAAAAATTAAAGAACAAAACTTCGTCGCTCAAAAAGGTTATAAACTGGAAACCCATGGATGTTGATTTCGTTTATAAAAATAAAAGGTGGGGGGTAAGAATATTGATGATGGTTCTTCCATTCAGATGATATAATTATAGTATATAGATGATACTGTATTTATCATGGTCATTTGGATAGTGGAGGTGATGAGGTAAAAGGAAGAGTGATGAACTTGAAAATAAAAGGAAAGTTGAGAGATCCCTTATGAAAATTCAACAGCCTAACAACGTCACTTAAAATTTCATAAAATGAATTTATGAGTGAAAAAAGGTATCTAATCATATTGAAATCAAACGAAAAGTAATATTAATACATAATATCAAACCCCAACATATAATAATGGTAATTCTAAGAGATAACATAAAAGATGTGTTGAATAAAAGAGGAGGGTAAAATATTCCCTTACATTGTAGTGTAACACCTAGAACCTGCAATTTGGCCCCTTGGGGGATTAATTAAACCGTGGGGGGACTCCTAGGGAGGTAAAACCACCAGATCTTCAACAATGAAAGAATTTTAATGAATGAAAATGAAGGGGGTGAGTTGGTATTTATTGTAAATGAGAGGGATTTTTTATTAATTGAACGGGACACCTCATTAGTGGTTTTTGAAAAACCATGGGATTTCGCATGGTATTTTCCCATGGTTTTAGCCACATGGGACACCTCATGTCATATTTTACTGTACCAAATTCTACTGGCCTTTTATATTTAATTATTACATCATTATGATGCCATTAAACTACCAAAATCTCATAACTGTAATTTTACTATTCACAAAATTCAAATATTTTAGAAAAATCCAAAAAAATCCCCCTAAAATTTTATTGATGCTTAGAACTCAATAATGAACTCCATTTTGGGAAAATAATTTTCTAAATATTATTAATTTAATTTTTAAACAAAATCAAAGTTAATTTGAAAAATAACAATTTTAATGGTATAATTTGTTTTATATCACATTGAAAAATTAGTTAAGACATCGTTATCTTATTACCTTAAGAAAATAAAATATTATCATTATTTACTATTCATAAGGTTGATATTAATATTCATATTACTATTCATAAGGGTATGTTACTATTCATCAAAAAAATAATTTTTTTATCACTCTCCAAATGACTTACTCGTCACAACTCTAGATGGCCGCGTTTTAAAATTCAAAACCTAGAAGTTGAAAAATTATGTTTACTCAACTAGGTAATAAAAAGGGGAGTTTTTTAGAGAATCAATGTTTCATGAATTCTATAATAGATATATCTGTAAATTATTGGAATTTTACAACATCCCCACCTTCTAGAAATTGACTCCTCACAATTATATTAAATAATTAAAATGGTGAGGGTTCCTTGATCATGGTGTCCATCTGGTTTCATAATAATCTGGCTCATGTAAATAGAAGGTATGTGCATTTACAAAATGATTTAGAGATCCTTAAAAATAATTTTCTTCCTTAATTTAGATACACCATATACAACATGGGTTACATGGGTGTTCACATAAAAATAATTTTAGAATATAATTATTTATGAAATATAATTTCAAAACATCTCAAAAAATATGACTTTTATAAAATAGTCAGACCGATTCTGAGTTGAATCTTTCAAGAAATGGTCCTTTTAAAATTTCATAAGTATGTGCTGAAAGATTATATTTTAAAAGAAAATATAAATAGGTTGCCCAAGGGTCTCCTTCATCAGCACCTTTTTAAAAATCATAATATGATTCATAATCTTGTGAAAAGGTAAAATATTTTAAAAAGCCTCGAAAATATTTAACTTTCTTGAAAATATGAGAATATTGAGAAAATATGATTTTATTAAATACAAACCATGATCCACGATGGTATCGAGGAATAGTAGAGGTGTTTTATTTGTCAAACAATTGTCTGCATGTGAGACGTCTGTTAGAAAATGTTTCAAAATTGTATGGATAAGACATTGAAATAATTATTGCAAGAAAGTCATCAGGAATGTATAAGAATTTCGTTTGAGATCCTCCTCCTTCCATTTTTAATTAACTTTCCTTGATAGTAAAACTTATAAAACAATGATTTAACATAAATAATATACATAAAGACTAACCATATGATTAATAAAAACTAATAATCCCTAAATTTTTCTATGAGTATAGATTCCCTTCCATCAATTCGAACATATTTCTAGAAAATGGAATACACTAGATTAGGTTATGAATCTCAAATTAAAAATCACATAGCATAGACTGAAATTTTATGCATATTTAATGTCATAAACATTGTTTATCTAAGGGAAAAATTACATTAAGATCCTTCATAATTGATTGTAAAGAAAATGTGAAATATCTTGAGCATATCCCCCAGGAGTGTCAATACCAAGAGTGCAACAAGACACATTTTCATGTACTTGGATACCCTAGGTCAAGCCCGAAACCCCTTTTCGGAGTTTTCACTCCTAGGTACATCTGTACCAGATCCACCTCAACTTATTTGTATTCAGATATGGATTTATTTTCTAAAAATATCCACATAATATATTCCTCACCAAAATACCACAATGTTATTGTATGTTTATACTCAAATACTACCTTATGGCTTTGTTACCAAATTTACATTTTCTAATCTAGTTTCCAAGTTTTCTTCTAAACATCCTCTAATACCAACTATAAAACCCTGACCCCTCTAGAACAGAGTTGGTGCATTATTTGTTACATTGGAATTGTTAAAAGGAATGAAATCCTGAAGGAAATATCAATTTATTAGTCTTTAAAAATCTAGATTCATTAATGTAACTCAAATTACATTGGGAAAGGTAATAAGATAAAATACATAACAAAAACCAAAAACTACATCCATAGAAACATAATAAATGATCTCCTCTTGCAAACCTATTGAAGTTAAACAAATGGAAAGTGGTGAGCACCAATTCTCATTAATGGTTAAAAATAGCGGATGCATGAATTCAATAATTATTGTCTCATAAAAAATTTGACTAAGTCAATATGTCACGGCGAATAAAAGAAAAAATCATGCCATTAATAAACTGAAAATGAAACTGCATCCGCATATTTTTTCATAGTTAAAACCTCATGGATAGTAATAAATGATAATGAATAAAGAGAATTATTATTTATTGTAAATCATGTATCTTGCGCATGATACCATAATACTGTTAAAACAGTTTAGTTTTTTGGGTAGAAACCTGTCTGATTTTTGGAAACAGACTCGAAGGGTTTGTCGCAAACTAATTTGTTTCATTAGACCTGTTGATGCATCGAGGGGATATAGTGAGCCCAAAACACCGCTGAAAGTCCAAATAATTATTTGTACATAGATTTAATACAAGTATAATCTTCATTCTCTCTATCTGTATAGAGTAGTGGATACAGATTCATCAATATTTCTATAGTTAAAACCGCATTAAAAAACACTGCATGTATAGGGGTATACGAATTAAGAAAATACACATATACATGAAACCGGAATATGGATATAATATATTTAAAATTTAAAAGGAAAAAATGATCTCAAATTGGCAGTATATACACCACAAAATAAATAATGGGTGTGTAATTCCAAGAAGGTTTCAATGAAATGGAAATTGAGATAATGTCCCATACCATATGGTAATAAATTGAATCATATAACTAAAATCCAATAATAACTAAATTAATCACATAATAACTTGAATAAAAATATAATCATGTTATTATATATCAAATGTTAGTACACACATATCACATACAAGAAATAAGTGGCCAATAATGTAAATCACATGGAAATGAAAGTGAGATGAGAAACCCCTTACCATAATGTAATCAGTCAAATATTATGACCAAAACCTCATAACCATAAAATGAATCAGTTAATATCATGAATATAATGGTAATCATGATATTATATGAAAAAAATTACACATACACCACATACAAGAAATATGTGGTGAACAATGGAAATCTCACAAAAATGAAAGTGAGACGAGAAAGCCCCTTAAAAAATTCCAAATGGAAATGGGTGTTCTTTTGTGGGATTAATGATAGGTAATAGGGTATAAAATTATTTATATCTATCATAAGGGAAGTATGGGGGATTTAAAAAAACATGCCCCATCATTAGGAATTATAATTAAAAGGACACACCATTGGTGGAATTCTTGAATATAATTGAGAGAGAGGATCCCTTACCAAGAATTTATCATTAGATTGAGGAAAATCATTGAAATAATTATGTGTGAAAAACATAAACCCACATATTATAATAGGATATATATAATAAAACAATCTTATCTCATTCACACATATTCCGGGAAAATACAAAACCAATGACATTGATGTTTTACTCAACGAATGGAAATTTATTTAACATATCCCTTACCACTTTGTAATCAAACGATTCATATATCACAAAATTAATAATATTAAAATGATACATTGAATAACAAGAAAATAAATATATTCCTGATATGTTACATCGCTGGTAAGTGTACATGCACTATACACAAGTATTAGTAGTGAATATGAAAAATCTCACAAAAATGGAAATGGGATGAAGAAAACCTTAACTTAAGTCAGATTGCATTTTTCTCTGGAACATAAGGTCCTATAATATGAAATTATAATGATTAATAACTTAATACATAACCTATTAGACATGTACTTAGTTTATCATAATTTTGTTTAGTTCATTTATGTCCTTATTGATGAGTTATAATATCGAAATCTGTCATTCCAAAATGTTCATTTTCTTGATTTTCATAATCAGTTAATTTGTTTTTATGTAATTGAGTTCATGTGTAATGGTTTTAAATATCCATAATTCAAATTAAATTTTATTTATAAACATATATAATTTTTAATGTCCATTTCTATCATTTGGTTACATGGAATGAGGATGAATCATGGTATGATAACCACATTTATTATTGGGCGGTATTTGGATTATTATGAAATTGTTTTATCATAATAATTAATAATATGTATATATACTAGTTCATGAATATTAATTAGGTTATAATAAAGATATTATTTTCTGGTTAAACTTTAAAAATGGTTTCATTACCTGTAATAAAGGTGAAATTGATGAACAAAACATCATCGTCTATGAAGGTTATAAATTGGATCCTCATGGGCATTGATTTCGTTTATAAAAATTAAAAAAGGGAATAAGAATATTGATGATGGATCTCCCATTCACATGATATAATTCTAGTATAGAGATGATACTGGATTAATCATGGTCATTTGGAAGGAGGGGGTGATGAGGGAAAAAGAAAAGAGATGAACGTGAAAATAAAAGGAAAGTTGAGAGATCCCTTATAATGATTCGGCAACCTAATGACATCGCCTAAAATTTCAGAAAAAGAATTAATGAGAGAAAAATGGTATTTCATCATATTTAAATAAGAAGGATAGTAATATGAATACATAATATCACACCCCAACATATATGTATGGAAATTGAAAGAGATAACATAAAAGAAGTGTTCACAAAAAGAGGAGGATGAAAGGTTCCCTTACCATGTAGAGTAACTCATAGAACGTGAAGGTTGGGACCATGGGGGGCATAAAGACCCCTTGAAAGGAATTTTAGGGTGGTTAAACCAGTAGAGATTCGTGGATGAGGGATTTGGAGTGAAATAAAATTAAGGGGATGAGTGGGTATTTATAGTAAATGAGATAGAGTTTATTATTATTTTAAGGGACACCTCATTAGTGGTTTTTGAAAAACCATGGTCTTTACCATGGTATTTTCCCATGATTTTAGCCACTTGGGACACCTCATGTCATATGTTAATTTATACAAGTCTACCAACTTTTATATTTAATTATTACATCATTATGATTTCATTAAAATACCAAAAACTCAAAACTGTTTTTTAGTATTCAAAAAAAAATTCAAGTATTTTATAAAAATACAAAAAATTCACCATAACCGTTTATTGATGTGTAAATTGAAAAAATAAACTCCATTTTTTGAAAATAATTTACTAGCTAATATTAATTTAATTTTTAAATAAAATAATAGTTAATTTGAAAAATAAAAATTTTAATGGTATAATTAGTTTTATATCACATTGAAAATATAATTGTAATCCCATTAACTTATTACCATAAGAAAATAAAATATTATCATTATTTCCTATTCATAAGGGTCACAATACTATTAGTATTACTATTTATAAGGGCATGTTAATATTCATAAAAAATCATCTTGGTTCTATCAGACTACAAATAACTTACTGGTCACAACTCTAGATGACCATTTTTCAATATTCAAAACATAAAAGCGGAAAAATTATGTTTACTTGACTAGGATGTAATAAAGTGGTGTTTTTTAGAGAATCGGTGTTTCATGCATTCTATAATTAATCTATTTGTAAATTCATGGGGTGTTGCATTATCCTCACCTTTAAGAAATTGCATCCTCTAAATTTTATTTACTTATTAAAAATGGGAGGGTACCTTGATCATGGTCTCTGTCTAGTTTCATCATCATCTTTCTCACATAAATATATGGTCCATGCATTGAAACAATGATTTTGAGATCTTTTAGAGTCACTTGCTTCCTTTATCAAGATACAACGTGTACAACTTGGGTCATATAGGTGTTCATAGAAAAATAGTTTTGGAAAATAAATATATACGATATATAATTTTTAAAAATATAATAAACCTTGATTTTTATAAAATAGTCGGACCAATTATGAGTGGAAAATTTTAATCAATGGTCCTTTTGAAATTACAAAAGTATGTACTAAAAGATTATATTTTAATAGAAAATATATATAGGTTACTCAAGGGTCTCCTTATTAGCCCTGTTTTTCAAAATCATCATATGCTTCAAAATCCTATGATAACGTATCATATTTGAAAATGCCTTGATAATATTTACCTTTTTTGAAAATAAGTGAATATTGTGAAAATAGGATCTGATTAAATACAAACCATGATCCATGATGGTATGGAGGTATAGTATAGGTGTTTGATATCTCAAACTATTAATTTCAGTTGAGTTCACTACCACAAAACTGGGCATGGAAGGCGCCTTCCTTTATCAACACTAACTTAAAAGAGATGATAAAGGGGTAGGACTTTATCAGCGCTAAAAAATGCGCTGATAATGGTGTACCCTTTATCAGCTCTTTTTTAGCACTGATAAAGGTTACATTTATCAGTGCTTGAAATATCCTGCTGATGTGTATATGTTATGTGATCATATATGTGCATGAATAATTTTCATTTATAGATTATAATTACATATCACATTGATGTTCTATTGATTTATAATTCATTATGTTACCCATATAATATACATGTTCTACAAATGTACACATATAAATAACATTACATTATATTTAAAAAATAAATATATATTTTATTATATTTTCAATGATATATATATAAATATACCTTTCAAATAATTTTATAAGTATAAATAAAGATATATTTATTTAGAGTTATAATTATTAATAAATATATATATATTTATCATAAATAACATTTTAAATAAATATATAATAACATAAACAAATTATTAAATTTATACATTTATCAGTGCTTTTATTAGCGTTGATAATGTATGGATTTATCAGTGCTACAAAAGCACTGATAAAATGGGTCTTTATGAGCAATAAAAAGAAAAGTTCTGATAAAGAAACCCTTTATCAGTGCTAAAAAGTGATGATAAAGTCCTAACTTTATTAGTGCTAAAAAAGCGGTGATAAAGGTAGTCTTTATTAGCGGTTTTCATTTTAGAACTAATAAAGACCCTCTTTATCAGCACTTTTTACTAGCTCTGATAAAGGTCCCAGAAGGATTTATAAGTGCCACCGAGTCCTCCTCCTCCTCCCCACACCCTGTCAAACTTTTGCGGAAGACCTACCCTACGCCTCCACTGCTGCCTCCTATCCGCCGCGACGTCCTTCTCGTCCTCCTCTGTCGCGACCACCGCCTCATTATCCTCCTCCGGTGCCTACTTCTCCTCCTCCTCCTCTTTCCGCTACTCCTCCTCCACACACCCGGTAAATCACAGAAGCTCTACCCTGTGCCTTCTTCACTGCTTACTCTATGCTGCCACCTCCTTCTCATTCTCTTCTGTCGCTGCCGCCGCCTCATTCTCCTCCTATGGCGACTCCTCCTCCTCATCCTCCTCCTGTGGTCGTGGCTCCTCCTCCTCCTCCTCCACCACGTCTCCTCCTCCTCCTCCTCAGCCGTGGATCCTCCTCCTCCTCCTCCACCACAACCTCCTCGTCTTCCTTGTCCACCTCTGCCTGCTCCTCCTCCTCCTCCTCCTCTGCCTACTCTGCTGCCTCAGATGCCTCCGCTACCTCTACTACCTCTGAGCTGCCTACATTGCCTCCCCTGCCTCCACACTACCTCCACACTACCTCCTCTGCCTCAATTGCCTCCGCTATCGACGCCTCCTCCTAATCCTCCACTGGGTTCTCCTCCTTAAGGTGAGTAAAATTGATTTTTCATGAATTATTTAGGTTTTCATTTATTTTCAATATTGAGATTAATTATGATTTGGCATGATTTCTCTTGTGTGTTACTTGTGTGTGTGACACATGTATATGTGGTTGGTTACTTGTTTGATCTTGATTAGCTCTCCCCACTGTAGCCCTTTGAAAGAAACCTGAGTAGAGAGAGTATTTTTTTTGTGAAATTTTGTTACACTATATTAGGATTTCACTTCGTCTAGTGGCCCTTAGTTTAGATTTTTTTTCTGATTTTGGTTACTACCCTATAGTTAGGCCAGGTAGGTTTTTAACCGTCCGTGTTGGTGAAGTCATGTCATCAGGTGAGGCATGCCAACAGGATGATACATATGTTTAGTATGTTCTATATTTTACACTATTATCCTTCTGTTCGAAAAAAATGAATCTTAATAGGGTTTTTACCAATTCCTTCCCACTACCCACTCTCTATGGGTTGGGTCATATACCAATTTAAATATCACATTCTTTCTTATAACAAAATAGTGCCACCGACCTCTCACATTGGGTGTGATTCACATATCCTCTAATTCCACAACATAGTAGCTGTTGCCCTCTCAATTACGGTTGGTCTCACCATAATATCACATAAAAAACAATTAGAGGAGGGAATACTTATAGACAACCTCTCACAATACTACTCCAAACCAATACTAATTGATCCCTATTTCTATAACTCACATAATATTATCATAAAAAAATGATCTAAGGAGGGAATCAGAATCATCATCCTCTATCACGAGTCCAAATTCACCATCAATAGGTGGATCCCTTAGAAGTCACACACTAATCCCCTCTGACCAATGCCTTCTCACTCAAAGTAGAGTCCTACCAACACTTTATCACTTAAATAATGGCCATCCATCTTGTCTCATTCCACAAAAAATATAAATAGTAATCTATGGAGGGTATCTAGATAGCCAATCTTTCATACTATCTAAACCACATCATCAATAGGTGGGCACCATGCATGATCATACTTCAACTAGGTGAAATCCATATGAAGTCCCAATCTCTTAGTCGGTCTAACCATTAATGATAAAAGTCACCATCCATTTAGCCTTGCTTAATAATCTCCATAAAACCATCTTGGTTATACATGAAAATTATTCCCAACCTATCAACATTCTAATTCTTCCAATAAGGGAATCTACTTGGTTCTACAAACCTAACCCATCTCTACTCATTAATACCAACACACACTCATCTCTACAAGGTAATGTCACAACCCAAATGCTATACTTGATCTATGGCTCGATAGTCTAGTCTATATCATCTTCTAATTCCCACATTAAAACTCATTAAAACTAAATAATGACCATCCAATGAAACTCACACTAAGATCCTTGGATACCCTATGCTATGTAATCCATACTATTACCCTGACCCTCACTTAGGTACCAAATCATATCTCCCGTTGCGGATATTTTAATCCAATTATAAGGAGGAAATCATCTATGATACACTTCACTAATCCCTATATGGAATATCCTACTCATCACACACACCAAGACTATTATATATCCTTAAGAAGGTGTTCCCCATCATACGTGTGATATAAAACTATATTATCTATCTTCTTTAGGACTAAGACTCTAATACCTACTCAAATAGCCTTATAAAACCTAACTAGGCTATAAAAATATCATACCAAACATGATCCTCTCATAAACACAACTAGAAACATCACCTCCATGGAGACATAATCTCTAGATGATCACAAAATCACAAACATTCAATAGAACCCTCACTCTATCTCTTTGTAGATCAAAAACACCCTATTTATTTACCTAGGTTTCTCTTGATTTCTATCCCTTTCACTGGAACACATATACTCATGCATGAATGCACAATCTTGTATAAATTGGAACATGGTTTTTTATTATAGGGTCTACCTACCTCAGCAAATGGAGTAACCCCCTCACCAAGATCAACTCATCCTGAACCAAGACTATACATGCCTTATCTAATCTTGTACCAATGATTGAGACCCAATATCAAGGCACAATTACCAAATAATTAATTATATAAACTAATAATTAATTAATCACCTTAATATAATTAGGAATAATCTTTTCATAACTCACTGGGAAACACAACACCACCTAAACCACACAAAACATGGTGTGTTCATCATACGAGGATACCCTCTAGCCAATACAACCAAAATCTACACCATTTCAATTTATTTGAAGATGATATACTGAAATAATCACCCAAATCCTAGTTAAAATCATCCCAAATCATAGGGAAATAATGGATAATAGTAATGGAGGAAGTATGAGGGAAGAACTCACTAACGCACTATAAATAACACCCAAGAACCACCCCTCATCAGGGGGGGGGGGTCAAAGAGAGGAATATAATGGATGAATCCCAATAACCACCCATGATTTTCTATTAATGAGCATACCCCACCATTTTTGAAGAATATAGTTTTTTAACTAAATTATAATCATATTACTTCTCCTCTAAACTATATACCCATCATTTGGATTTCAAATAAGATGAATATAAATAAAGAATAGATGAATGATAATCGGTTGACCAAAGAGTACGAAGAAGGTGTGAAAGATTTTATCAAGTTTGTAAAAGATCATGCATATGACCCTTCTCAAATCCTTTTTTTGTGTTTACGCTATTGTTATTCAAAACAAATTAGTCTAGAATAGTTGGAAGAACACTAGAACTATCACGGAATAGATCAGAATTATACATGTTGGAATAAACATAGGGAAACAATGAATGTAGGTTGTGTCTAGGATAACACTGCATTTTATGGATCATCTGATATAATTACAAGTATGAACAATGAATATGACTGTATGGAGAATGTGATTACAGATGTGAATGATAATGAAGATCGTATTGAGGAAATGACAAGGACCGTCGAAGATGAACTTCGTGATTGCCCAAAATTGTTTGAAAATTTAAAAAGTTGTGCAAAGATGCCATTGTATGTTGGTTACACTAAATATACAGCACTATCAGCCATACTAAAGCTGTATAATTTGAAAGTAGACAATGGGTGGAGTGATGCCAGTTTTATGGAACTACTTTCTCTCCTGAATGACATGCTCCCAAAAGATAATGAGCTCCCAAGTCAAACATACGACACCAAACGAATGCTACGCTTGATGGGCATGATATCTAAAAGAATACATGCTTTCCAGAATTACTGTATACTGTTTCACAAGGACCAAAAATCACATAATGAATTCCCAAAGTGTGGTGCTTCTCGATATAAGAAATATGAATCCAGTCCTAATAAAGTTGTATGGTACTTTCCTATCATTACAAGGTTTAGGTGCCTATATGGAAGTGAGAAGACTGCAGGACAATTGACATTGCATGCTGATATAAGAATTAAAGATGGGATACTACGTCACTCGGAAGACTCTCCTTAGTGGAAGAAAATTGATGATGAGTATCCGGAATTTGGAAATGAGTCGAGAAACCTTCGTCTTGTGTTATCTACAGATGGAGTGAATCCTTTTGGTTTTCAAAGAAACAATCATAGTACATGGACATTTATGTTGGTAAATTATATCTTACCACCGTGGTTATACATGAAACGAAAATACATCATTTTATATTTGCTTATATCAGGATCAAGACAACCGGGTAATGATATTGATGTTTTTTTGGACTTATTGATCGAAGATTTGAAATTATTGTGGGATTCAGGTGTTACATTGTATGATGCTTATAAAAATGAAGATTTCAATTTGAGAGACATGTTGTACGGGACGATAAATGACTTCTCTACTTATGGAAATTTGTTAGGATATATAATTAAAGGAACTCAAGGGTGTCCCATTTTTAATCAAGGTACACAATCAATTAGGTTAAAAAATTCATCGAAAACCATGTTTCTAGGACATCATATAATTCTACCCCAACGAAATATGTATTGATCTTAGAAGACATCATTCGATGGAAGTTTAGAAGAACATACATCACCATCTCCACTAACAGGCCATCAATTGTTTGATAAAGTTAAAAATATGGAAACTAGTTTTGGTAAACCAGCTTCCAAAAACATTACGAAAATCGGTTGAAAAAATAGATCAGTTTTTTTGAATTACCATACATGAATTATCCGTATGTCATACATTTTCCTGATTTTAGGCATGTGGAAAAAAATGTATTTGATAGTGTCATCAGCATGTTGATAAATACACCTGGAAAAACAAAATATGGAATTAAGACTAGTTTGGCCATGGTTGAGATGAGAATACAAGAAGAGTTGGCACCAGTGAAGGGTGAAAAATGAACATTTATTCCTCATATTGCTTACACTCTTTCCAGGAAGGAGAGATATCAGTTTTGAAACTTCTTGAATAATGTAAAGGTTCCATAGGGGTATTCTTCAAATATCAGGATCCTCGTGTCAATGAGAGATTTTATGTTAAAAGGTCTGAAATCACATGACTGCCATGTTTTGATGCAAGATCTCATTCCAATTTATTTATGTTGCATTTTTCCCAAGAATGTCTTCCATACATTAATGAAACTGTTTTTCTTCTTCAAAGCTATATGCAGCAAAGTTATAGACCCAGTGAAATTTCCATCTATGGAAAAAGAAATTGTCATCATAATATGTGAATTAGAAATGTTTTTTCCCACCTTCATTTGTTGATTTGATGGTTCATTTGATGTTATAATTGGTGAGAGAGATTCAACTATGTGGTCTTGTACATTATATATGGATGTACCCCATTGAATGGTATATGACGATTTTGAAAGGGTATGTCAAAAATCAAAGTCGGCTAGAGGTTTTTATTGTGGAGCGATATATTGTTCAGAAAGCTGTTAAATTCTGCACCGAATACCTATCCGATGTGGAAAGCATTGGCAAATCGAAATCTTGTCACACTGGGTGGCATGAGGGTGAAAGAATTTCTGGAATACATGTTTTCACAATCAATATTACAGATCGAGAGCAGGCCCACCTTCATGTTTTGCATAACAATTTCAACGTTGTCCCATATGTTGAAACCCACAATGAAATTCTTAGGCATTTGAATCCATATAGGGATGCAAAATGGATATCAGATACACATAATCGACAGTTTATAGGATTGTTTCGGGACCATATTTTTAAGAAGTCAGATGAAAATCCAAAGTAAATTTCAGACCGACTTTGATGGCTTGCTAGAGGACGAAGTGTGCATGTAAGGAAGGAGAGAAAGAAGAACCGTTTATATTAGCATCACATGTTGTGCCAATATTTTATGTTCTAGATCCTGCAAACCGAAACTAGTCAATTTTTCGGTTATCGACCAAAACAACTGAAGGGTCAGATGAAAATTCAACGCAGGATGACCCTTTTATTGGGAATTCACAATCATTTCGCAGTGGTCCCAATGTAGACGACGTTTTGTATATATTAGGAGACCACAATGAAGGGATTTGGATAGTTGATAGAGGGGTAAAATACCTTCATCCTTTAAAAAAATTGAGTTCAATAATCAAGTTATTTTTTTATTTTAATATAGATTGTGTTACATTATGTTATTATCAATTAACTGATGCTTTTATGTGATCTAAATTAAATGTTAAACCACTTCTTCATATAATGAATTCTGCACCTACTGATGTACCCAATCCCGAGACACAACAGTGCTGATGCTAGCACTTCGGAGGAACATAATGATGATGCAGAAACTGAGGAAATGGTAGGGAATGAAACCCATGTTGCACAAAAAAATAGGTGCACCGTACTTTGAATGTTTTATCCAAAATCCTTAAGGAAAAAGAAAAACGCATCAAATATGTGGTGGGATAGAATAAATGAGGCCAATATGTAAACCCCAACAAAGCCATGTTTAGTAGATACATTGGAATCGTCAATCAGAAACACGTGCCGATTGATATAGATTTGTGGAACCATGTTTTCAATGGGCTGAAAACATTAATGTGGGAAGAGATTACTGTAACATTAGAGTATCATTTATTTAATTTATTAAAATAAAATAAATAAAATATTGACTAACTCTACATCATCACTTGCAGAGTGCATTTATATTAGACGTCTCACACAAAGATTGTGTATTAAGACTGGAAGGAAGGGTTCATATAGGCTTTCGCACCATTTTAAAGAAATTTCATCTAAAATATGCTAAAGGGAAAATCAATCCATACCCACCTCCTATTTATGCACACTTTATATCCCAAGGAGCGTGGGATGCGTTTTGCAACCGTCATGCGGAGAAGACATTTCAGGTAAGTTGTGTTTGGTAACACATTGTTTAACGTTGCTTGTATTCATCACTATTACATAACGATGATTACTTATTTTTCCATATTTTATATTTTACATAGTCACAAGAATCAACAACACCTGCACCATATGCATACATACTCTCTGTGGCCTTGAAACAGCCAGAATAGTATGTCCATGTCAGAGGTGCGGGTTTTGAGGTGACACCCCAGACATATTTTCAGAAAAAAATAGAGGAGAAACAAACTAAAGAAATTCACATGATGAGAGATATACGAGCTAACCTTTAAAAAAATTCCAAAGTCAGGGAGAGTTGCTAGAAACATTGATGGGGGAGAGGTGAAGAGAAGAATCAACTCAAGAACAACCCGCCTCACCCCCCCACCATCTTTGAGGTGAGCCATTCCCCTCAAAGACCTGACTTAACGAAGGTAATAAATATTCTAATATTTGTTTTTGTAAAATGTGAATCTAATAGAAAATGATACCTTTATTGTAATGATATTCTACATGGTTAAAATGACTGTGATTTATATCTATCAACTCCCACCCATCCCCTTGTAGTGAGGGCTACGATGTTCAATATGAAGAATGGCACGCTACACTCTACACCACTTCTAACTGGTCATGTCAAAGTGTTGATTCACGTATCTCATGATCCGAGTGTCAAGCTATCCATGTCAAATGACTATGAAGACATTCATACAGTGAAAAAAGTTGTTGGAACATTCGTTTCATGGCCGTCAAATCTTGTAAAAAAACATGTCGACTATGAGGTATTCATTTCCAATTAATTTTTCAAGCAAAAAATTTAACATTTAATTAAGAAAGGGTTGAACAGTTGAATGTTATTATAGAAGGAAAAAAATTAGAAGATAAAATGAAATAATTTCTCAAAAGGGTCAACCAACTGATCAAAACGATCTACTGAGGGCACCTTCACCCCAGCCGTTTTATATCCACATTTAATATCATTGCAAGCTCATCTGGATACCAAAATGAAAGGAGGTAATAATCACAAAATTGTTTGTGCAAAAGATATGTACAGAGAGGAAAAAATATATTTTGTTAATGCTGATGTTGTAGCTAAAATCATCACATACGAATGGCTTGGCGACTCAGTTATAAATTTTTACATGGGGTATGTTTTCATGATTTGATTTTACAGAAGCTGATATACTCCTATAATTATGGCTAAATACATTTCATTTTTTTCACAGGTTTATATATGAAAAAAATTGAAGGGATTTTCTTGTGAATACAAATTTGGATTCGTTAGTTCTCACACCATGTCTACAAAACAAAAAAGAAATAGATTCTCATTTTAAGGTTGAATTAATGTGAAAACTACTCAGAACATTTCAATGAAAAATTACAACTGAAAGGATATTTTTAATACCAACATTACAGGTGAAAAACTCTACATTTTAATCATATAAATTATATATTAATTTCTGTCATTACTTATTCCTTTTTCTGTTTTTAGGCAGCATTGTATTCTTATTGCAGTCAATTTGGATACTCCAAAGATTTATTTTCTGGATTCACTGCATGGATATCCAACAAACTGACCACACATGATGGTGATTATCAATTTGTAATACACTAGATTCAAGATTTTAGAACTAAATATCTAGTTATATAATTTATATTATCTTTTAATGAGTATTATGTTATGATAGGGCAGTGTATGAATATCATCAAAAGGCTGGAATGAATCCAAGGCATTAGGACGACAAGGAGCATGATATATACAAATGGAAAAGTATCAGGGTATATATAATTATATTGCACTATCCAAATACATATCAAAACAGATTACATATTTTTCTCGATGTTTCTATAGTGTCTGAAACAAACAAACAGAAAGGACCGCGGCTATTATGTTTGTAAATTTATGGAAGAGAACATATTTCATTAACATACTAGCATCCCTGAAGAGGTATTTTTGAAAATAATTACTATTTCATTTAAAATAATTATTAATACTTTTTGTATTTATATTTTTTCAGTACTAATATGACTGTCACAAAACTCCTATTCACTAGATGATATATATGTGTTTAGAAACAGATGGGCAGCATACCTAATGGAAGAATATAAACAAATTGGACAATGAAGGTGAATTACTACTACATATTTTATCTTTATATGGTCATTGATATCTCCCTTGTTTACACTTATTGAGCATCTATGATCACCCTTTCTTATGTCTCATATCCTTAGATTATGAAAAATTATTTTAGAAATGATTTGAGTTTCTAGTAAAGAATAACTTAATGAGAGACTATTATGAACTACTGACATACGGTAAACCAACAAAAATCATTTGGATTGTTTTGATACTTTAAGAAAATGATACATGAGTCATTTGTGACTTGTAAGAATAAAATTTACCTCAATCCAACTCACAGTGTGACCGGTATGGCCAAAATTTCCTGATATCAGTTTAAAATTGACTTTAAATTTATAAAACAACATAAGTGACAAACCGAAAACCGAAAAAACGCATTCGTATTGTTTTGATACTTTAAGACAATGATCCATGAGTCATTTGTGATGTGTAAGAATCAATAATTCCTCAATCCAATGAACAGTGTGGCCAGTATGGCTAAAAGTGTCTAATATCGGTTTTAAATTGACATTAACTTTTGAAAATAACATAAGTGACATACAAAAATCCAAGAAAACATGTTCGGATTGTTTCAATACTTTAAAAAATGATCAATGAGTCATTTGTGATGTGTACAAATCAACCGCACCTCAATCCGATGCACAATGTGAATGGTATGGTGAGAAAAGTATTTGATATCAGTTTGAAATTGACATTGACTTTAGAAAACAACACAAGTGACACACGGAAAAGTGAGAAAATGCGTTCGGATTGTTTTTATACATTATGAAAATGATCCATGGGTCATTTTTGACGTGTAAGAATGAACTGAACCTCAATCCGACGAACGGTGTGACCGGTATGGCTTAAAGTGTCTGATATCAATTTGAAATTGACATTAACTTCAGAAAAAAAACACAAGTGATAGACGGAAAATAGATAAAACACATTTGAATTGTTTTGATACTTTAGGAAAATGATACATGAGTCAATTATGATGTATAAGAATCAACCTCACCTCAATCCAATGCACGGTGTGACTAGTATGGATAAATGTGTCTGATTTCAGATTGAAATTGACATTAACTTTAGAAAACAACACAAGTGACATACAACAAACAGAGAAAATGTGTTCGTATTGTTTTGATACTTTAGGAAAACGATCCATGGGTCATTTGTGATGTGTACGAATCAACTACACCTTAATTCAATGCACAGTGTGACCGGTATGGCTAAAAGTGTCTGATATCTGTTTGAAATTGACATTAACTTTATAAAACAACACATGTGACATACAGAATACCAAGAAAACACGTTCGTATTATTTTATAACTTTTGGAAAATTATCCATGAGTTATTTTTGACAACTATGAATCAACCACACTTCAATACAACACATGGTTTGACCGGTATGGATAAAAGTGTCTGATATCAGTTTGAAATTGACATTAAATTTAGAAAACACAAGTGACATAAGGAAAACCAAACCAATGCATTAGTATTGTTTTGATAAATTTTTAAAATGATCCATGAGTAATTTGTGATGTGTAAAAATCAATCGCACCTCAATCTGACGCACAGTGTGACCGGTATGGATAAAAGTGTCTCATATCAGTTTCAAATTGACATTAACTTTAGAAAACAACACAAGTGGCATACAGAAAATGGAGAAAACACATTTGGATTGTTTTAATACTTTAGGAAAATTATACAAGAGTCATTTGTGATGTTTACGAATCAACCGCACCTCATTCTGATGCACGGTGTGACCGGTATGCCCAAAAGTGTCTGTTATCAGTTTGAAATTTACATTAACTTTAGAAAACAACACAAGTGGCATACAGAAAACTAAAAAAACACTTTCGGATTGTTTTGATACTTTAGGAAAACAATCCATGATTTATTTTTGACATGTAAGAATAAACCGAAACTCAATCCGTCACACGGTATGACCGGTATGGATAAAAGTGTCTGATATCAGTTTGAAATTGGCATTAACTTTAGAAAACAACACATGTGACATACGGAAAACCGATCAAACACATTAGGTTTGTTCTGATACTTTATTACAATGATCCATGAGTCATTTTTGATGTGTAAGAATCAACTTTACCATAATCTGACGCACGGTGTGAAATGTATGGCTAAAAGTGTCTAATAACAGTTTCAAATTGACATTAACTTTAGAAAACAACAAAAGTGGCATTCGGAAAACTGAGAAAACGAGTTCGGATTGTTTTGATACTTTAGGACAATGATACATGAGTTATTTTTGATGTGTAACAATTGACCGCACCACAATCCCACGCAAAGTGTGACTGGTATGGCTAAAAGTGTCTGATATCAGTTTTAAATTGACATTAACTTTATTAAACAACACAAGTGACATACGGCAAACCGAGAAAATTCTTTTGGATTGTTTTGATACTTTATGAAAATGATAAATGATTCATTTTTGACATGTAAAAATCAATCTCACTTCAATATGATGCATTGTGTGACTGGTATGGATAAAAGTGTCTAATATCTGTTTGAAATTGACATTAACTTTAGAAAACAACACAAGTGACATAAGGAAAACCAAAGAATGCGTTCAGATTGTTTTGATACATTAGTAAAATGATCCATCGGTCATTGTTGACATGAAAAAATCAACCGCACATCAATTCGTCACATGGTGTGACCGGTATGACTAAAACTGTCTGATATCAGTTTGAAATTGACATTAACTTTAGAAAACAACACAAGTGGCATACGGAAAACTGATAAACCACATTTGGATTGTTTTGATACTTTAAGAAAATTACCCATGAGTCATTTGTGACGTGTATGAATCAACCGAACCTTAATCTGATGCACGGTGTGACCAGTATGGCTAAAAGTGTCTGATATCAGTTTGAAATTGACATTAACATTAGAAAACAAAAAAAGTGGCATACAAAAAACTGAGAAAATGCTTTCGGATTGTTTTGATACTTTAGTAAAACAATCCAAGAGTCATTTGTGACGTGTACGAATCAACCGAACCTCAATCTGATGCACAGTGTGACCAGTATTGCTAAAATTGTCTGATATCAATTTGAAATTGGCATTAACTTTAGAAAACAACACAAGTGACATATGGTAAACCGATCAAATGCATTAGGATTGTTTTGATACATTAGGAAAATGATCCATTATTCATATGTGACATGTAAGAATCGAACTCATCTCAATCTGACGCATGGTGTGACTGGTATGGCTAAAAGTGTCTGATATCAGTTTCAAATTGACATTAACTTTAGAAAACAACAAAAGTGGCATTCAGCAAACTGAGCAAATGAATTCGGATTGTATTGATACTTTAGGAAAACGATCCATGAGCCATTTGTGATGTGTAAGAATCAACTTCACCTCAATGAGACGCACGATGTGACTGGTATGGCTGAAATTGTCTGATATCAGTTTTAAACTGACATTTACTTTAGAAAACAACACAAGTGACATATGAAAAACTGATCAAACGTGTTCGGATTGTTTTGATACTTTAGGACAACGATCCATGAGTCATTTTTGACATGAAAAAATCAACCGCACCTCAATTCGATGCACGGTGTGACCGGTATGGCTAAAAATGTCTGATATTAGTTTGAAATTGACATTAACTTTAGAAAACAACACAAGTGACATACGGAAAACTGAGAAAACACGTTCAGATTGTTTTGATACATTAGGAAAAATATTCATGAGTCATTTTTGACGTATAATAATCAACCGCACCTCAATCCGATGCACGATGTGACTGTTATGGCTAAAAGTGCCTGATATCAGTTTGAAATTGACATTAACTTTTGAAAAAAACACAAGTAACATATAGAAAACTGAGAAAATGCATTCGGGTTGTTTTGATAGTTTAGGAAAACGAACCATGAGTCATTTTTGATGTGTATGAATCAACCGAACCTAAATCCGATGCACGGTGTGACCAGTATGACTAAAAGTGTCTAATATCTGTTTGAAATTGACATTAACTTTAGAAAACAACACAAGTGACATACGAAAAACTGAGAAAATACTTTTGTATTGTTTTGACACTTTAGGAAAATGATCCCTGAGTCATTTGTGATGTGTAAGAATCAATAGTACCTCAATCCAACACATGATGTTACCGGTATGGATAAAAGTGTCTGATATCAGTTTCAAATTGACATTAACTTTAGAAAACAACACAAGTGGCATACGAAAAACCAAGAAAACACATTCAGATTGTTTTGATACTCTAGGACAATGATCTATGAGTCATTTTTAATGTTTAAGAATCACCCACACCTCAATCTGACCCACGGTGTGACTGGTATGGCTAAAAGTGTCTGATATCAGTTTCAAATTGACAATAACTTTAGAAAACAACACAAGTGACATACATCAAATTGAGAAAACACATTCATATTTCCTTGATAATTTATTAGAATGATCTATGAGTCATTTGTGACGTGTAAAAATCAACCAAACCTCAATCCGATGCACGGTGTGACTGGTATGGCTAAAGGTGTCTGATATCAGTTTGAAATTGACATTAACTTTAGAAAACAACATAAGTGACATAGGGAAAATCAAGCAAATGCGTTCGGATTGTTTTGAAACGTTGGGACAATGATCCATGAGTTATTTATGGTGTGTATGAATCAACCTCACCTCAATATGACGCACATTGTGACCGGTATGGCTAAACGTGTCTGATATCAGTTTGAAATTGACATTAACTTTAGAAAACAACAAAAGTGACATACGACAAACTGAGGAAATGAGTTCGGATTGTTTTGATACTTTAGAAAAATGGTCCATGAGTCATTTTTTATATTTAAGAATCAACTGCACCTCATTCCGACGCACAATGTGACTATTATGGCTAAATGTGCCTAATATCCATTCCAAATTGACATTAACTTTTGAAAACAATCCAAGTGGCATATGGAAAACTAAGCAAATAAATTCAGATTGTCTTGATACATTAGGAAAACTATCCATGAGTCAATTGTGACTTTTGAGAATCAACCACACCTCAATCCGATGCACGATGTGACCGCTATGGATAAAAGTGTCTGATATCAGTTTCAAATTGACATTAACATTAGAAAAAAAAACACAAGTGACAAACAGAAAATCTAGAAAATGCATTCAGATTGTTTTGATACTTTATGAAAATGATCCATGAGTCATTTGTGATGTGAAAAATCAACCACACCTCAATCTGACATACAGTGTGATCGGTATGGCTAAAAGTGTCTGATATCAGTTTGAAATTGAAATTAACATTAGAAAACAACACAAGTGACATACGACAAAACAGAGAAATGGAATTCGAAATGTTTTTATAATTTAGGACAATGATCCATGATTCATTTGTGATGTGTACAAATCAACCGCACCTCAATTTGATGCACAGTGTGACCGGTATGGCTAAAAGTGTCTGATATCAGTTTGAAATTGACATTAACTTTAGAAAACAACACAAGTGACATACGACAAACCAAGATAACGCATTCATATTTTTTTATAGCTTAAGACAATGATCCATGAGTTATTTGGGACGAGTAAGAATCAACCGCACCTCAATACAACACACGGTGTGACCGGTAAGGATAAAAGTGTCTGATATCAGTTTAAATTTGACATTAACTTTAGAAAACAACACAAGTGACATATGGAAAACCGAGCAAACACGTTCAGATTGTCTTAATACTTTAGGAAAATGATAAATGAGCCATTTGTGATGTGTACGAATCAACCATACCTCAATCCGACACATGGTGTGACCGGTAAAGCTTTTCATTATATAAAGAATCAGTATTTATTAAATGAGATAAATCATCTAAAAACATATTGATTTTACATTATTCCCTTCCATTATTATCAGAATGAAAACATTTGAGTTTATCATTGCCATATTTTAGTTTACATTTTGATATTAATGTATTCATTCATATAAATGTTTTAATTTATTTCATTATTGTATTACTAACATAATATTTGTTTTCTTATATAGGTGATTTTTTTCCTTGAGTTCAGATGCTTTGTTCGGCATCAAATACTGTGGATGAAAATTTTTAAGAGAGGATCATGGATATCAAATTATAAAACATTAATGTTTATAATTATTTTTGGATAATTGTAATTGTAACCATTTAAAACATTGTTTGAAATGTATATAGTAGTGTTTTATTTTGTATTCTTGATGTTAGGTAAATGTATATATTTTTTTTTGTCAAAATATTGTTTGTGCTATGTCATCTTTCGGTTCTTGGTTCGTGTGCAGGTGTTATTTTGTGCAGGTGTACATATGTGCAGGTGCTGCTATTTTGTGCAGGTGTATAGATGTGCATGTGATGGTTGTGCAGGTGCAAGGATGGTGCCTTTATCAGTGCTTTTTTTAGAACTGATAAAGGATTCCTTTAACAGCATGAAAAGAGCGCTGATAAAGGGTCCCATTATCTGCGCTCAAGATAGCGCTGATAAATTCCCAACATTATCAGCACCAAAAAAAGTGTTGATAAATGACCCCATTTATCAGTGCCATTTTTAGTGCAGATAATGATGGAATTTATCAGCGCTTTTCAGAGCGATGATAAAGGGGACCCCCACCCTTTAACTACACCAGAATTAACAATGATTTTCTAGAGTTATTACTGTCGGTTTTTAGTGCTGATAAAAGGTTGAGTTGTAGTAGTGGTTGTATGTTATAAAATGATTCAGAATTGTATGGATGTGAATTTACAGTAATTATTGCAAGCATGTAATCAGGAAGGGATAAGAATTTCATTTGAGATCCTCCTCCTTCCATTTGCAACTGACTTTCCTTGATTAGAAAAGTTATAAAACAATGATTTAACATAAAGAATAGACATAGAGACTAACCAAATGATTATTTAAAACTCAAAATCCTTAAAGTTGCCTATGATTTTTGATTCCCTTTCTTCCATTAGGCCTTATTTCTAGATAATGGAATAAACTATATTTGGTTATGAATATAAAATTAAAAATCACATAACGTAGACTGAAATTCTATACATAGCTAAACTCATAAACATGGTTTCTCTAATGAAAAATTTACATTAAGATCCTTCATAATGTCTAGTAATGAAAATTTTTATTATCCTAGGCATATCCCATGGGAGTTTCAATACCAAGAGTGAATTAAAGCCTGTTGTCATGTACCAGGACACCCTGGGTCAATCCGGAAACTCCTTGTCAGTGTTTTCACTCCTAGGTATATCGGTGGTAGAGCCACCTCTAACTATTTGTATCTATATAAGGATTTATTTTCAAGAAATATCCACATAATCTAATCCTTACCAAAATAATAGAAAGTTCTTGTATGTTTATCCTCAAATAATATCTTAGTAATTTGTTCCCTAATCTAAATTTTCTAATCTAGTATCCTTTTTTATACTAAACTTCCTCTGATATCAACTGTAATGCCATGACCCCTCTAGAATGGAGTTGATTCATTACTTTTAACATTGGCATGGTTAGAAGAAATTAAATCCTATAGAAACATTCAGTTTAGTAGTCTTGAAGAAACTAGATACATATATGTAACTCAAATTACATTGGAGAAGGAAACAAGATAAAATAAATAACAAAAACTAAAAACTACATCTATAGAAACTAAATAAATGATCTCCTCCTCAAAATCTACTGAAGGTAAGAAAATGGAATGGGGTTATATCAAATGCTCTGTAAGGGTTTCAAATAGAGGATGCATGAATTCAATAATAAGTGAATCATACACAATTTTACTTAGTTAATATGGCATGGGGAGTAAACAAAAAACTCACACAATTAATAAACTGAGAATGAAACTCTACCCATAGATTTTTTTGTATTGAAAAACTCATGGATAGAAAAAACTGATAATGAATAAAAAGAATTATTATTAATTGAACTTTATGTATCTTTCACATGATACCATAATACTATTAAAATGGTTTAGTTCTGTGGGTATAAACCCATCTGATTTTTGAAAACACACTCGAAGGGTTTGTCACCAACTAATTTGTCTAATGAGACCTGTCGATGCATCGAGGGGATATAGAGGTTATAACCCACCATTTCAAGTCCAAAAAATTCCATATACATAGATCTAATACAAGTACAATATTATTTCTCAATATCTGTATAGAGTAGAGGATACAGATTCATCAATATTTTCATAGTTAAAACAAGATTCCAAATAAACACTGCATGTAAAATGGTATACGACTAAAGAAAATACTCATATCCTTGGAACAAGAATAAGGATATAATATATTTACAATTTAAAATTAAAAATTATCTCAAATGGTCAGTATATACACCACATAAAAACTATTAGGTGTGTAATATCAAGAAGGTATCAATGAAATGAAGATTGAGACGAAGTCCCATACCATATTGTAATCAATTGAATCATATGAAGAAAATCAAATAATCCCACAATTAACCACATAATAACATGAATATAAATATAATAATTTTATTATATATCCAATGGTAGTACAAATAACCACATACAAGAAATAAGTGATGAACAATGGAAATCTCACGGAAATGAAAGTGAGATGAGACACCCCTTACAACAATGTAATCCATCAAATATTATGAACAGAACATAATAATAGGAAATTAATCCTTTAATACCATGAATATAATGGGAATCATGATATTATATTAAAAATTGTAGTACACATACAGAACTTATATGTAATAAGCTGTGAACAATGGAAATCTCATGGAAATCAAAGTGAGATGATAAAACCCGTTGCAAACATTTCATCATGGTATCAAGTGTTCTTATGAGGGCTTAATGAGAGGTAATAGGGAATCCCATTAGTTATATATATCATAAGGGCAGTATCGGGGAGGTGAAAAACAATAACCCATCTTTAGGAATTAAAAATAAAATGACACAACATCGGGGGAATTCTTGAATAAAAGTGAGAGAGAGGATCCCTTACCAAGAACGTATCATTAGATAGAGGAAAATCAATAACATAATTATTTGTGATAAACATAAACCCAAAAAATATAATTGGATATACAGAATAATGAAAACATATCTCATTTAAACATATTCTGGGAAAATATAAAACCAATGACATTGATGTTTAACTCAATGAATGGAAATTGAGTTAAGATATCCCTTACCACTTTGTAATCAAATGATTCATACGCCCCAAAATTACTAATATTAAAATGATACATTAAATACCATGATAATAATGATATTAATGATATGTTACATCAATGGGAAGTGCTCATACACTATACACAAGTATTAGATATGAATATGGAAAATCTAACAATAATGGAATTGAGATGAAGAAACCATTACCTTAAGCATGATTGTGTTCCGTTATTGAATGTAAGGTCTGGGAATATGAAATTATAATCATTAATAACTTAATTAATAACCTATTATACATTTATTTAGTTTATATAATCATTTTTAGTTCATTTATTTCCTTATTGATTAGTTATAATATCAAATTACGTCATTCCAGAGTGTTCATTTTCTTGATTTTCATAATCGGTTAACTTGTTATTAAGTACTGGTGTTCATGTGGAATAATTGTAAATATCCAGAATTGAAATTAAATATTTTTCATGAAAATAAAGAATTTTTAATGGCCATTTCAATCATTTGGTAACATGGAATGAGGATGAATCATTAGATGGAAACCACTTTGATTATTTGGCGGTATTTGGATTATTATAAACTAGTTTTGTCATAAAAATTATTAATATATACATTTATTGGTTAATAAAAATTAATTGGGTAATAATAAAGATATTATAGTATGTTTAAACCATAAAAATGGTTTCATTACTATTAATGATGGAGAAATTTTAGAACGAAACCTAGTTGTCCACAAAGGTTATAAATTGGAACCTCGTGGATGTTGATTTCATTTATAAAAATTGAAGGGAGGGAGTAAGAATATAGATGGTTGTTCTTCAATTAATTTTATATACTTCCAATAAATAGATGATACTAGATTTATCATGGTCATTTGGATAGAGGAGGAGAGAAGGGAAAAAGAAAAGATATAAACATGAAAATAAAAGGAATATTGACAGATCCCTTATAAAAATTCATCAGACTAATGATGTCGCTTAAAATTTCATAAATCAATTTATGAGAGAAAAATGGTATCTCATAATATGTAAACAAAAATGAATTAAATAGTAATACATAATATCAAACACCAACTTATAATAATGTATATTCGAAGAGATAACAAAAAAGAAGTGTTGACTGAAAGAGGAGGGTGAATGGTTTCCTTACCTTGTAGATTAACTCCTAGAACATGATGTTTGGGACCTTGGAAAGATTTTTGACACCTTGGGAGGACTCCTAGGGTGGTAAAACAACCAGATAATTTAGTATGAGATATTTCTAATAAATTAATACTAAGGGGGTGAGTGGGTATTTATAATAAATGAGAGGGTGTTTTTTATTAATCAAATGAGACAATTCATTAGTGGTTTTTACAAAACCATGGGCTTTCCCATGGTATTTACCCATTGGTTTAGCCACTTGGGACCCCCTATGTAATATGTTATTATAAGAAAGTTGACAAGACTTTTTTATTTAATTATTACATCATTATGATATCATTAAATTATCGAAAACTCAAAACTATATTTTTATTATTCACAAAAAATTCAAGTATTTTTGAAAAATACCAAAAATTAATCCTAACCATTTATCAATGTGTAGAATTCAAAAAAGAACTCCTTTTTTCCAAAATAATTTTATAAATATTATTAATTTAATTTCTAAATAAAATCATAGTTCATTCAAAAAATAAAAAGTTTAAAGGTGTAATTAGTATTATATCACGTTGAAACATTAATTCAGACCCCATTATCTTATTACCTTAAAAAAGTAAAATATTATCATTTTTATATTCAGAAGGGTCATATTACAATTCATATTACTATTCATAAGGGTATGTTACTATTCATCAAAAAATCAAATTGGTTCTATCAAACTCTAAATTACTTACTGGTCACAACTCTGGATGACCGTTTTTCAAAATTCAAACATATAAGTGGAAAAATTATTAATACATGACAAGGTTAAAATAATGTGATGTTTTTTAGAGACATAGTGTTTCAGGAATTCTATAATAAATCTAATTTAAAATTCTTGGGGTGTTTTAAATGATTTTCAAAAATCTGTCATATGTGGTTATAATCAGGGTAAAATTGTGGTTAAATAAGATCAAAATACTTTTTTTGGGGCATAATAGCATACAATTATTAATAGTAATGAATATTAATGATTATTAAATAATCCATACCAAAATAAACTTCACCCATGAATTTATAAATAAAATTTAGACATATTTAAAGTGAAAAAATGATCATCCTATAAGTATTAGTATTTTTATTGTCATAAATATTTTAATTACAATTTTATGATTAATCTAATAATTTTAAATGTAAATTTATTTTCATAAAATATAATAATAAATTGTTACTTTATTTTCATATGGTAATTAGTTAATTTCGTGGGACCATGGTTAGTTTCTCAAGGTGATATAAAACTATTTATATTTTTAAAGTTGTTTTTTAATAAATTATGATTTTATTTAAAAATTAAATTAAAATTATTTAGAAAACTATTTTTATAAAATTGACTTCATTTTTGAATTCTGATTATCTATATTAGGTTAGTTTGAATTTATGATATTTTTATAAAATGTTTTTTTCGGGGAATAGTAAAAATACAGTCTTGAGTTTCAGTGTGACTAATGACATCATAAATGATGTAATCATGACTTAAAAATTCTGTTAGAATTGTTAAAATTAAGATATTTTATTAGGCTTCTCAATTGGACAATACCATGAGAACATACCATGGGCAAGCCCATGGATTTTCTAATACCACCGATGGGGTGTCCTTTGAAAATTAATAAAATATTTCCTCAATTTCACTATAAATACAACCCATTCCTTCACTCCATTCATTCAAAATTCATCATCAACAAAGATATGGTCTTTTTACCTCACAAGGAGCCCTCCAAAGGTTCCATAAATCCCCCTATGGTCCCAACCTTCAAGCTTTCAAAGTTACTTTTCAAGGTAATGGAACCTTTCACCCTCCTCTTTTAAGTCATGACTTCCTTTATGTTATGTATTCTAGTTTCAGTATTTTTACATTGGGGTATGTTCTTATATGTCTTTATTTCTTTCCATTTTATGTCCAAATAGTGAAATACCCTTTACAATCTCATATACTTTTTTTTAAATTTTAAGCGACGTCGTAAGGCTGGCGATTTCTTCGTCAAAGAAATTGCATTTTGTTTCCTTTCATGTTTCCTTTCCATGTGGTATGTCATTAAAATATCCATACCATGTTCTTATTTCTTTTTATTTTGTACCCATACTGTATTATGGGTTATTTATGAGGGGGTGACCCTTTTCCCCACTCATTTCAATATTTTTTAAAACCATGTTGTATACTTGTTTTGCTGTAGAATTTTTGTCTAGAAATCTCTCTCTTTTTCTCAAGATATTCTAATATTTTATTTATGTGAATACCCAAAACTCTTTCATTTCTAGGGGTATTCACCAAGACATAAACTTTATCTATTTTATTCTTGAATTAAAATACATATAACCCTCACTTCTATTCCATGTGTTATAAATGACATAATGATATTATTTTTAAGCACTTTTTAAATGTCACGATTTTAACTTGAAACCCATTTCATTTATTCTATTTGTGTTATTTCTGAAATGTTTTATTATTATCTATGTGTCTCACTTGAAAATATATTCATATTAAGGGTGTTCCTTGATAGTACATCAATGCACTGGGTAAATAATTTAGTCTCTAGAGATTACAAGTTTCACGATACATTGGTGAACAACCTTGGTAATTTTTATGACACCTTGGGGATGGACCTTGGGGAAATATTCACGACTGTCTAAAGTAAATGATGTAGGGAAATTTTCAAGTTTTGATTCAAGTTATTATTTCTATTATATTCCTCTTTATCATACTTTTATGATATCCCTCATGTTCTTATTTATACCACTCAATATCAATTGTAAACTGGTTCACTTGTTTTCCTTACTGGGCCTTTTTCTCACCCTTTCCTTTGATGTATGTCTCCAGGTTATGATATGCAGTAATTTCACTAAGTATAAACCTATGATGAACCCTTACAAGTGGATTATGATAATTTTTATGTTGTTTTCATGTATATTGTTCTTGATTTCCAAGACACTAGTCTTTAAATATCATATGTTTTTATAATTTAATGAAAATTCATGCAATAAAATGGTGGGATTCCATAACCAGATAAACATTGGTGGCCTGCAAAAGGAACCACCTCTGCACCGGATCAGGAAAAGTAGCCAGAAATGACTTGTGGTGGCAGTCACGGGTGGAGGGAGGTGGCGTGCATAGAGATAGAATGGAAGGAGGCCACGACCAGTATTCCAGGGCATTGAGATGGAATGTGGTTCCACTGGGCACTATGTGGAGGAGTGGACCGCATTAGCAGGCCGTGTTAAACAAAGGGGGCGGCCGATATGAACATCCACGCCCCCATCCCCCACATGGAACGGCTGATCCAGTCTAGGAAACATTAGGTAGGCCCTTCGGGTTGGGATGAGCCATTCCAGTTTGACTGGGACGATGAGTTAAAGCTAGCCTGTAAGGGGCACTGTGTGCCCCATGTAGGAAAAATAGACCCCCCCGAGTGTGTCGAGCTGAAAAAAACAGGTAACTGGGTGACCCAAAAATTTAGACCCACGACCAACCTGTGCCGAGCCTATTAAGCCTTAATGGGCCAGGAAAACAGATGGGTCATGCGAAACCTCATGTCGGGATTGTTCAGGTCGATCTGACCGAGTCAAACCAGGCCCGGTCCCAACCAGCCCCTGTTTACTAAAACACATTTATCTCTCAAACCAAGCGTTTTATTGATGCTTCGTCAGAGTAATTGAATCCCTTGAGACTATGCAGTCCTTCGAAGATACTCAACACGAGTTTTGGAGGATTATGTCATATGGATGGGTTAAACCAGACTCAAATCCAACAAGACTCTTCTAAAAATTTCCCATATCTTATTGACTGGGTGTCTGTTTAACATGTCGTCTGTTGCATTGGGATATTTACATTGAGATGGTCATTTGTGGTTACTCTATGTGGGTATTATGGGTTGTTGATGTATGAATAATGGCTTGAGGAGCAGATCTTCCCAGAATCAAGTGTGCTAAGTGCATGAATCCAAGGACTTGTTGTGACGCGAATAAAAAATAGCAATCATGTGTGGGTCATCACCTAGTGATATTATGTGTTTAAACACTTAGAGATCCTATGTGGGTCATCACATATCGATCCTCTATGGGTCAGTACCTAGAGATCCTGTGTGGGTGAGAATCTACCGATCCTATGTGGGTTAACAACTAGCAATCCTATGTGGGTCAGCACTTAGTGACCCTATGTGGATCAACAATAGAGCCTCTCGATTGAATAAGATGATATTTCTTTACAACAAATCATCTTTACTTTTTTACTCGAGTTATACTTGGTGTGTGCTGCATCTTTTACATTCATATGTGTTTGAGATCTTGCTCAGTGGTATTACCTCTATGGTATTTCCGTTGTGGTTTTTTCCATCCGGGATTATTGAGAGACCTTTAGGGTCTCAGTGTCCCTACTAAGTATTGTTATACTCACCCATGCACGGGCTTCACTTTCACCAGTTGTGTCTTATACAAATGATGGAATTAATTTTCTAGGACATTGGGGTGGCAATACTAAATGGTTCTCGAATGTGGATAGTTAGAAGTGATGTGTTGCAGCGAAATCCGACAGAGAACTGTAACTACCCTTTATGTAGGATCCTTGGAGGACGATCTTCAGTTCAAGTACTTATTTTTCTGTACTTTCCATTCAGGAGGGCTTGTATTCTGGATCCTTTACTTTCATCTTACACACTTTAATCTTAATGGTGGTACTTTTGGTGGTTGTATTACCTTTCTTTCCTTCATTATTAGCTTTGTGCAGTTTTCCCATCTATGTGCGTAAAGGTTTAATGGATATTCCTTCCCTTTTTGGGATATTCTTTTCTGGTGCTAGTCACCAATCCCTTGCCTATGGAATTTGGTATTGGGGCAGTCACGACACAGGCCCCGGGGTATGGGTAATGAAAAAGTTATCATTTTATTTATATCAATGCATTTACATATTGGATATTATCTTATCTCGTGCTACTGGTTTTTCAATTCAGTTATAGGAATGAAATATAAGAATTTACTTTTCGTCTTTTATGGATATTATTAATTTTGAATGTTAATTTCAATGAATTTTGACATGAAAAATTCATCAATTATCATTCAGAATATGGGACGCATAAGATGTGGATAAAAATTTAAAACCCATCCAATGGATGAAGTTATGTTTATGGATTAGAATAAGAAAAATTAATTATATTTTATTTTGTTTCCTATCATTATATAAAAATTCCCCCTCAGACTCTTGAAAAAAGTACGTAGAAAAGATAATATTTTCATTTGATAATAATTTGTAGTGAATTGAAGGATATTTCTATATTTGGGAAAATGAAATTTTAAATTGAACCTTCTTCCAAAAAAATAATATTTTCTAAAATTATAATGTTGTTGAGAATAATTTTCATTCTCTTTAGTGATGATTTCATATCCATGTCCATATTTTCACTTCTTATAATTCTTCTTCTCATTTGGGTTCCAAATTAGGTGTTATTATGGGAAGAATCATATTTCAATTTTCTTCAAAAATATGATGTTTTATTATCCATTTTAAATTTTGGGGTTTTAATAAAGGTATTAAAAGTACTTTTCCATCATTGATTGTATGTCTGGTCTCCCACTCTAGGGAATTTATTCTGAAAATATTTAAAAAAAAGAATAAATTATGAGGATATATTTTCTTTAAGTTAGTAGAATGTAACCCCAAAATATTTTATTTTATATATTTTCTGAAATAATACTATATATTATTGTGTGTACCACATTCGATACCATATTTATAATGAATTGTGATAAACTATTAAAATATTACTTAAATATAACCATTATAACCTAACCATTGAATTGGTGGGTATTAATATGAGTAACCACATTATGAAATATATGTATAAGTTTTATTATGAATTAAATGAATAATAATTTTTACATTGGACATCCAATGGTTATAAATAATGATAAAATCATTTGAATGTAATAATTTTTTTTTTATAAAACGTTTTTATGTACACAATTTACTTTTATCAAGGGTATTTAAGTTAATCTCTATACATAAATTATTATAATGAAATTTATAGATCATATATTTAATAAAAAAGTTAATATTCATCTAAAGGTGGTTACTAGATAAGGAATGAGTGTAAATTCATTATATATTTTAAAAAATACATTTTTTCAAAAATAGTTTTTATTTCTATTTGTGTTTGGATATTATGATTATTTTATTATTTGTTTAGAAATTTTATTTAATAAAATACTTATACATTTTTATATAATCACTTCAAATTAATATTAATATAAAAATTTGGGATTTTTTAAGAAACGTATATTTGTTATTGAAAAGTTAAAAATACAGAATTATGCAGCACTTCCATTTCTTCTCAATAAATCAAATAATCCAAAAATACCAATAAATTTTAGATTGTGTTTTTAAATTTTAAATACATTCAATTATTTTTAAAATATTCCAATAAAGTACATGGTTATCATAAATTCACTTTTTTTTAGTGTAGAATCATTTTATAAATAAAATAGATATTTTTCTAAAATGGTTTATCATTGTGTTTCACGAAATTATATTTAAATTAATTTATTATAATTATTTTAATTATTTATTTGAAAAAGGATTAAATATTAATTATAATCATAAAAAATTTATTTAATACATTAAATTTTATTTTTAGTCATAATGAATAGTAACCAAGATAACAGTTTATCACCTCTATAAAGGAAGAAATGGAAAAATGGAGATTGAAAAAATCTAATAAGGTATAAATATAAATCCAAAATGAATTCTAATTTAATTTTATGAGATTAATTTTAACATAATTAACAAATTGTTTGAACTATTTAATTTTAGGTCTATGCTCTATTGATTATAATGCTTATATTATTTTATGTAAACGATAACTACAAAATGTCAAAAATTTCCTGAAAATATATCTAATATGTTTTCATATAAATAAAAGTAAGTTATGATGGTTTAGAAAAGTTTATTATTAATAAATTTTTTATTATATTAATTTATTATTAATTTTCAAGGTTGGTATAATTTCCTTGAATACTTACTCAACACTGATGTAGTATTTGTCAAAGAAGTTGGATAATTATTTAAATGATTTTGAAAACATTAAAATTTATAGTTTTTTATAAAGTATCCCTTTACATGAATTTATTATATAATTACTCTGGATATGTGTGGGTAATAGAATTTATATTTAATTTTTTTTATTAGTATTTATAATTATAAGTCAATATATTTCAATAGTCTCAAAAAATAGTTCAATTGATATTTAAGGTTTAAAAAATATTTTACTATCGTTAGGAAATCCTAAAAATCCCACGGTAACTAAATTTAATGGAAATTTTTTATCCTATCATCCATGTTTCATGTACGTGCCACTCGTACTTTTTTTATTTAATTTCATGACCCTAAGATATTGAATTTTTTACCATAGTTAGGGTTAAAAGGTTTAATGAGGGGGTTAAAATAAGAAATAATACTCGAATATGCCCTTAAAATATTCAAATTTTAATTATTTATGTTTAATTAAGCCTTATAATATATATATTTTAATATATTTCACTTTCAAGAAATTTTATATGAGTTAGAAACATATTATATATTAATATTTCTTGTATTTACAAGCTTCCCATCCGCATAACATATTATATAGAGCCACATCTCTTACATTAATCACGCTACATGAAAAATTTATCTAAAAATATAAATCCCAAAATACCTTAAAAATATTCCCACCCATTTCATAGAGGTAATTATATCATCAAAATTCCCACCTAGAAGGCATATAGTGCATGGAAAGGGAGGTTTCTAAAAGAAAAGGTATAACTTTTAACTTTTTTTTCTTGTATATTTCTATGAATACCATATTTAAATATTCTATATCCACTATCATATTAAAATATAGGTAACATGAATATACAAAAATTATATTATATTAATAATAAACCATTTTTAGTTTCTTTTTCCATCTAATTGGAAATAGGAACATAGCTCATGCGTAAGTGTGGACTTCCACCTCCACAAAGATATATGTTTCATTTCACATCACTACCACACAAGGCTAGTTAAATAATTAAATTTAATGAATATATATGATATTTAAAAAATTAATATGATTATATAAATATAATACGAAACATACATTCTTACCCTTTTATCTTTTGAAAAATGATAATTTCATTCATTTGTACGTATTGACTACCACCACCATGAAGTGATGTGATTATTTTTTCAATTTGGCCTTTCAATAATGTTATAAAATATATTTAAGAGTAAAAAATATGATAATTATTACTTGAACTATATTATATATATTATTTTACCATTTCCACATTTAACATTTTCATCCTACTAAAATTGTTTTAGGAATATGAACTCAACATCTTTAAAAAATCTATTGTAAATTTAACTGAATTAGTAATTTAATAAGATATACTAACAAATAAAATAAAAGAAATAATTATAATGGTTTTATGATAAAAAATATTATTTTTAATGTAAAAATAATAATTATTGAAGATGTGGAAATATCATGAATCTAGACAGGACTTAAGGTATGTGATTTTATTTTTTAAAATATATTTTTAAAATTATTCTTTGAAGTCATTTTCTACCATATTTATTTTCTTTTAAATGCTTCAATTTATTTATTTTATGCATAAAAAATTATTATATATAATTTTATAAAATATTTTACCTTCATTATAGATGTTTTAAAAAAGAATATTTCTATAGTATTTTATATGGTATATTTTGAATTTTTACAAAGTATTAAAAACAATGGTTTTTATTTTATATATATATATATTTACCACAATTTTTCAACCTCATTTTCATAATTATATATCAATATTACCCTAAAATTTAAAATTATTTTCCAAAGTATATCATATTTCTAACCTTTTATTTTTTTTTTCATTTTTATGTTTTTCGAACGAAAAAAATATTTCCCACTACGTCTATGAGAAAATTAAATGTGATTGAATTATGATTTCAAATAATTTTTTCAAGTGTTTTATAATGAAAACCTAAGATATTGAAAATTTATTGTTCATTATATGGTAATTTATAATTATATATTATGAATGAAGAGCTTAATATAGCTCATGATTATTGGTAATCTTGATGCATCCATCCAATGCACTTGTTCATGAGTAGTGTTGGAAGGTTAATAATTAGGGATATAACAAGGTAGGTTACTCCAATATAAATATATAAGACTCATTTATTTCTATGTGGGTAAATTTTATGGAAAATGATTTATAAATATGATGATCTAAGATACATATTTTATGCATTCAACTTGTTTTTACAGAAATATTTTTATTTTATAAGGTAGAGAATGTTTATGAACTTTTAAAGGTAAATCATTTTTTTAATATCACCTTTAATTAGTTTTAATGATCCTTATAATTATTTCATGCTTTTTTATTCTTATTGAATGGGTTTCAATGGTTTTTTTTTGAAAAGGATTAATTTTTTAAGAGGATATGTTGTATTTATTTGATCAACGTTTTAATATGAAAATGGTAAATATTTTCATTTTTTCTTGTTTTTCACTAAGCTAAGGTGTTTGAATTATTTATATATCCCTTAATAATATTTTTAAGATCATCCCATTTTTAATATTATCTTCACATGGCCTATGAATTAGTAGGGACTATTATATAGTCTAGATCAAAATAAAGGAAATCAGCCTTGAATGAATAAAATTTGTCATTAATGAAAAGAATATATACTTAAGAATCATATTTTTGACTGTAAAATTGAATCTTTAGTTCATAATTCCATATGTAATGTAGTTTTTGAATTATGTAAAATTATAAACCTAAAAGATCATTTGAAAGTAATAATTTGAAATCAGTTCTATTAAATTAACATTTTTGGGTTTTTAATGTAATTGAAAATTCTAGTTGGAATCATAAAAAGAGCATGAATAACATTATAAGTTAGGATTTTATTGGTTTGTGATAATTTAAGACTTATGGATAACATCTTGGTGTATAGATTCTAATGTTGATAATAAGTTTAAATAAATAGATATTGTTTGTTAGATTTAATTGATGATATTTTAAGTAAATCATTAATATTTGGGAGATATTTTATTGGGTTCGAATATATGATTATGGTACACATTACCAATTGTTGTTACATTTCATTTAGTGTGAAGGTTATTTGATAATTACATCATTAAATTTTAAATGTATGATGAATGTTATAAAATGAACATTGTGGTGAATATTTTCATTGAAGTTCAGATAAATATTATAAATTAGGGTATAAGGATATTAATTTTTGTGAACAAATTTTTTATCATTTAAATAACCATGTGATTTAAAAGTGATTTTTTAATATGGGATTAATGTTATTTCCTAATAAGTTCATTGTATGATTTTCTACATTAAATTATATGGTAGACAGAATTTATGAAATAATCATTGGGTTAGTTTTTTGAATCATTTATGATTTTGTTTTTTAAATTACTATGTTGTTTGGAAGATTATATTATTACAGAATGAAAATATTTTGTTTGTGACATTATGATAGATTCATGTTTTTTAGTGATGAATATGAAGTAGATCATGAAATGATATATGTTCTAATATTTTTGAAATATCTTTTTTAAATGTGGTTTAAAATATTTTAAATTGATTTTGGTTTATTTATTTATTAATTGTCTTGAGATTAATATTTTGGTTTTATTATTGATATTTAGAGTTTTTTGTAGTATTTATCCATATAAATGTCTACTTATATTGGATATAATCTTTTATTTTGATGATAATTTTTTGTTTTGGAAATTTGATAGAATAGTAGAAATATATTATCCACATTTTATGGATATTATGATATATTGAATGTATATTTTAGTTATTTAATAAATAAAAATTAATCATTTATAAATCAGAATAAGTGATGAATGAGAGGTATAAAAAACTCAAAAAACAACAAATTGATGAAATAAATTTTCTGTATTTGATGAAATTAATAAACTATATTTCCTTTTGTAATATATTTAGATTATAAAAGAACCCCTAAAACTCAAAGAAGGGATCTTGAAATAAAAATGTTTTACTTTAAGAAAATCATAATGAATTGTTGGCCTCTTCTATTATTGGGGAAAATAAAAATTTCCTTCAAAAATTATTCCGTGATTAAAATATTTATCTTAAACGAATAATTTTATTGAGAATAAGTGTCATACCATTAGTAATAACTTTTCATCCATTCCAATATATTCTTTTCCCAGTACTTTCATTCATATTTGGGAACTAGATTATTTTTTGATGCTTGGTGACCTTCATATTTACATTTTTAAATTTTAAAAACAAATAATTTATTAACTTTTTTATAACATGGTATTTAAAAAAAAAATTAAAAAGGTTTTTTGTTATATATTTTATATTCTACTCTATGAAAATGATTTTAAAAATGTTTTAACAATGTTGTGAAATTGTGAGGCTGAAATTTATTTTAGGGGTATAGACCAGTAATTAGTGGTTTTCTTGGAAATGTATGTTAATTAATTCTGGCGGTTTTAGAGTGTGGCAGCAATTGGGGTCCTCGGTCATTTCCTTTTCAGCATTCATGTTCATTCAGGTGAGGTTTTTTCTAGATCCCAGTCATATGAGTCATAGAGATGTGAGAATCTACATGTAATCTTATTTTAGTGGACTATGGATTTATAAAGGGGATGTGATTGTTATTAATAATCCGTATGGATCCATCTTCCCCATATTCCTCTTATTTTTCAGAACTCTAATGTCTTAAAAGGAAAAAGGTGATACTCTCAGGTGTTTCATTCCAAATCACGAATTTACTTATCTTATGTTACACCCATGGTGTGAATAAGTCTTCATTGACTTTTATTTGTAATGTTTTCATCATCATCAAATCTTCCTATCAGTGGGGGTGTGGACAACGTTTTGCAATAAATCAGTAATGATAAGGTTGTTCATTTTTTAAAAATTATTATTCCACAAAGGAAATTATAAATCAATATTTCATTGATGTGGATGTCATTTTTGTAGATTTAATTCCTCATATCAAGGTTATAGGGTTGTCGTGTCACACTATGTGGGTAATGATTCAGTTTAGGTTCCACCCGCTATTCAAGTGGAGGCTTATTCCTTAGTCTAAGTTCCTCTCTCAAAGACCCATGGCCCCTCAAGTAACAAATAGAATATTGTTGTTTATTTTTATAAGTTATGAGATGATATAGAGGACATGAGGGATGTAAAATTCATATTGATGGTTTCATATCATTCTCATGATTATCTCAGGTCTTGTAAGATGGATTCTGATAGTTTTAAGAATATGGTGTCTGGAGTTTCCTCCTCAAGAAATGCGGTCTCTCCCTTATAAGGTTTTGGTAGTGTATGTTCCATACATGGGGGGGGGGGGGGTAATATTTTCTTCCTTCCATATTCGGTGGGGATGGTCTCAACTACAAAGGATCCCTATAGATCTATAGTGGATAAATTAAAAACATTTCTAGTAAATCATTATGTTTTTTCACTCTTATAATAGTGGAATGAAAAAAGTAACTATAAATATTCCTCATCCCAAATTGATGGCTTGGTTATTCTGGGAATAGGTTAACTCACCTGTCATCCTTAGTGCAGGAAAGGAAATGAAGGAATTAGTATCATGATTTCTCTTAGGCCAACATCATAAACCCAACGAAATAGATATTTTCAGTATTAATTTGAAATCTCTCCAGCTAGTCCAATAATCAAAACATTTAATTATACATTAGACCAAGTTGGTGGTTCTACTAATCAAAAATTATATTCTTTAAATAATGCATGACCTTCGTTATGTGTCCTTAACCGAAATGTCTCTATTCCCCCTACCCTCTTCATAATGGGGTAGTATATGAAGTTTGTACAAGTGAAATCAGATAACTCTATTTACATGAGTATTCCGGTGAAATTTTTATTCAAATGAGCAATTGAAATTTCCACAAGACTGAATCTTGAATTTCTAAATCAACTATTGTAAGATCAACTACATTATAAAAAAGAAACTTATGTATGTAATTTCTAATGGAACAATGTGGTGATGTCATATGAAATAGTTATACCTTTTATTATTATTAAATATTTAGGTTATCACTAAACCTATAAATTCATTTCTTCCCCAATAAAATATTTAATTTTTAGACACAAGTGAAGATAAAATCACTTGCAGTTAAAAGTGAAAATTTCCAAAAAAATATTATATATATATGAAATTTATTTCATTAAAAATAAATTAATTTCATCATAAAAAATGGTTAATATTAATAAAATGTAAAAATAATATATTTAATTAAATAAATTTAAATTTATATAATTATTTTACTTGATACTAAATGAGTTTAAACTCTTTTTGTACTTCAAAAAATATTAATTTCTTCAAAAGTTGTTTTTATTTCATTTTATGTTCAGGTATTATAATTAAATTCTAAAATTTATAGAAATTTTTCAATAAAATAAAAATATTTTGGGAAATTTCCGTTTCACTTTTTCATAAGATAATATTTTGGTGATTTGTTTGAAAATATTAATTTTTGAGTGAATAGAAAAAATTAAATATTTTCTGAAAAATTTTCATTAATTTTCATTAAATAAAATATTATATATATATACCATTCTATTTTAATATTTTTAAAGTATAATATGGTTCATTTTATTAAGAATGATCCAATTAATTCCATGTTTTTCAATAGTATACTTAATTTTTCTATAAAATCATTTGTATGTTTAAATCATGCATTTTTATAAAAATTATTTTTCCTTGAATTTTGCAGAATTATATGAAATAAATTTTTACCATTTATAGGAATTAAATCTTAAAAATGGATTAAATATTTTGAATCCTCATATTAAATTTATTTAATAATTTAAATTATATTTTTATTCATAATGAATACTAACTAAGATAAAATTTTATTACCATTTAAATTGTAAAATTGGTTAATCAATGTTGAATCAATTGTATAAGGACTAAAAATTTCTCAATCCTGAATTTATATAATTGTAAAAGTTTATTTAAATAATAATCATCACGGCCAAAAAAATATGTGATTTAGGTTCCACATTGCTTTGATTATAACCCTTATATTATTTTAATTAATAGATTATTACAAAATGGAACTCTTTTCTCATATGTCGAATATGTTTTCAAAGAGATAAAACGAAGTTAGGAATTGTCACAAATTATTATTTTAAATATTAATAAATTTTATTTATTTCACTAATTTATATTTAATTTTTTAGTTCTTCTCTAATTATCTTGGACGCTTATACTATGTTGATGTAGTGCCTGTTTGTGGAGAAAAAAAATTAGGTAAATGGTTTTAAAAACATTAATGTAATATTTTTGGTGTTATTTATGGGTTTATCCTAATTTATTGAATAATAATTATGTGTATGTTATAGTGAATTATTTTATATACGAATTCCATTATTTCATTGATATGTTTCAAGTAATAATATCTTAGTAGTTATGAAAATGAATTTAAACACTATTTAATATATAAAATTATTGTTATATCATTAGAAAATAATTGAAATTATATCATAAATAATGTGATTTCTAAATTGAAGATCCTATCATGTATGTTCCAATTGTTATTTTTCATATTTATTTTATGGACATTAGATATTGAAATATTTATTAACATGGTTACGGTTATAAGGGTTAACGAGGAAATTGCACTAAGAGATAACGGTCAAAATGCAGAATACCATTGTATAATTTATTTTGAATTTAATTATACTTTAGAATCATTATATTCAAATCTATGTAAACATGGAGATATTTTAAATGAGTTAGATTCATATTATTATTTCCCAAAAAATCATATGGTTTCGGCCAATGCTCGGTTGCGGGTAATTGAGGGTGGTTGCACATTCATTTCCATCTAGTTTACTATATTTATATCTAATGAAAACTCACTATGGTTCCCACATATATGGAAAGGAATTAAATTTCATTCCAAAAGATGGTGGTAACGTAGGGATTGAAACCCAAAGACACTTAGAAACTAACATTGGTCGAGAGAATGAGATGTCAGGATCATTACTCCCACTATGGGGGATTATTTACTATTCTATGATAATATTATAGAATTAAGATAGATCAGCCAAATACATCCCAATCCCTAACATAAGATTAGTAACCCATATTACAATGACCCATTAAATAACTCATTTTAATGGGAACAACTATGTATTCCACTAGTTTTCCATCATTCTATTATTCATTTATGATGAATTATTTTAAAGACATGTTCGGGATCTATGTAGTTTATCACAGCCTAGAGATGGGATTACTATGTTATAGATGGAATTTTACCACTATGAGGCATCCTACATATCTTGTGAGAAGCAGAATCTAAACTCACATAGTTCATTAAATGTAATTTAATGTCATATGATTGGATAATACCATATTTTAAAATTTCATGCTGGAAGATGTTAACATCGGGATTATGCCTTGAAGGGGAATCCTACATACATTGTTAATACATGAATATAAGTGCATATAATTATAATTATGGGTATCTTTGTCATAAAAGATGTGACAACATAATAAGTGATAAGCACATATGTATATATGGATTCCTTGAATTAAATAATTATGAGTATAAACATTTAACTTATGATGAGATCTAATCAGGATTGAATCACAATAAATGGACCAAATTAGGTGTATCCCCGTCAGGTTTTTGGTATATTCATCACTTATATTTAATCCTATATAAGTAATATTTAGTGTGATAAATAGGATATAATTTATTATTGGACACATAACATGATATAAAATTTATACGGGGCATAAACATTAAAGTTTCTCTTAGAGTGGTGTGATTAACAATATCATGGAGCATATAGTAGAAAGCTAATTTCTAATAATAGATTCCAATAAATCCCATTTATAAAAAGTATCAACATTCATATAATTCACATTTTCCCTAACCCATTAATGGGTTTGTGGTAATTTAGGGAAAGGTCACGGCATACACATAACAGGATGCCTGCATATAGACCATCCTCTCATATGCTGATCGACAAGGAAGGATGAAAGACTCAAAAAAATAATTAGGTTCTATGAGATAAGGTAATTGGAATATAGAGGGACTCACACCAAGATGTATTTTCATTAGAGATCAATACAAAGAGATGTATTCTGCATACCATTTTTAAATATTTGTCATAGTTCTTATAGTTCAATTACCCCCAAACCGAATTATCAGTTGGGATATATGATTACAATAGAATGAATTATTATCATCAATGAGGATTAAGAACTCAAGATGGTTATACGAGGATGGGTTCCCATTGGATCTCGACATATAGGATGGAATCATACATATCATTTTTGGATAGGACATAGAGTTATTGTATTTCAATTAATTTTAAACATCTAATTAGTTTAAGCTATTTGATGGAATGATAAAAGATTACACTAAAAAGGATTCCCATGTAGATGAATTCTTTTCATCCTATGATATAAAATGAATGATAGTAAACAAATGGGATAATATAGTCCCATGATTCCAGAATGTTTTGGATATAGATGAAATAACATTGGGGTGGATTCCTATTGGATCTAAAGCCATATGGATAAGTAACGTGTATCCTATTTAGAATGGAATTAGAGTCATCGAAGATAAATTATCAAAAAACATGGAGATGTGTTGGGATAAGTTCGTATAGATGAAGGAATCATAGAAATCCATGAGTCTTCAGATATCATGGGGTGTATACTAGGATGGATTCCCAAGATATATATTCAATCTCTATCCTCAAACAGATAAACTGTGATGACCACCTGGAAATTACAATTGAATATGTATAGTATGGAATGAAGTAACATTTGGGAAAATATCAAAAAAATGGGATGTCTTGAGTGTGTAACCATAACCCATTAGAGAAAAACTCTTATAATGTGGGAACTCATTCAATGGTTCATGTCTAGGAGTTTCTGTGGTGTATGTCTAAGTGAGTATTCTAGAAAATGATTACATGTACACCCAACATGTCATGATTGTATTTCTGGAAAGTCAAAATTTTCTGCACAACATTTCTTCATTATCCAAATGAAATGCCTTGATTTATTGTATTGCATTTATTGAATTTCTACCAAACATGGTAGACACGTCTTAGGGTGTATTCTTGAAATGTATCAGGTGATTCACATGATAAATGATGACATGTACAAAGTTCATTGTATGATCAAATATGACATTTTTACCACTTTTGTTTCATTATAAAATTGAATTTTCATGGATTTAATTTAATGATAAATTTTACTTGTCTAGGATTTATTCACATGGTCATATAAGTCATGCCCTGGACTTTTCTCACAATCAACTAGATTATCTGGGATGCCTTCGCAGGATCAACCTATCTTGTCTAGTCTTCATCGCGTGATCAAAATGAATTTTATAGTAATTTTTTTGAACATGTATCTTGTATAGTATATCTTCATATAATAAAATCAGGAATTCCTAAGGCCTTTTTCATGATCAACTAGCTTTTCTGAGATGTCATAGAATGATCGACCTAAATTGTCTAGGATGCCATTGCATGATCAAACCGAATTATCTGAGATTTATTTACATGATCAAAGTTAATTAACCATGATTTCTTCACATGATCAAAGTCTATATATCTGGGTCCTTTTACATGATGATATATATTTTTTGGTATTTCTTCACATGATCAACCTGAATTATCCAAGACGTTATCTCATGATAAAACTAAATTGTCAGGGATGTATTCACATGACCAAAGTGACATAACTAGGATATCATCACATGATCAATGAAAACATGACATGTCCTTTCACATGATCATATATATTGTACATGAGGACTTCCCATAATCAGCCTGAGATATATGGTATGTCTTATCATGATCAAATAGAATTTTTTAGGGAAACATCATATGATCAAACTGAGTTTTCTATGGTATCTTCGCATAATCAAACTAACTTGTCCATTTTATATCACAATAAAAATATTACATGTTAGTGGATTATCACATGATAACGCTATCATGTGTATAGCCACATGAGGGAATATCAGGACCATTGAGTCATGTGATCATGTTATCTTAAGAGAGTCACATGATAACATATTAAGAACATGTCCATGATCACAGGTATGAATAAGGGTGCACATATGAGGGCTGAATAAATATATACAAGGGTATCATGATCAAGGGAACATGGAAAATAACTGACAGGGGAGGAGGATTTCATCTCCACAGGTGTTTTAATTTCATGGAATGGTTTCATGCTAAAGAAAGTTCACAGGGAAAGGGTTTTTTCTATGGAAATTATCATTAGTGTCTTGCATGACTGAGGGCTTACACTACATGGTCAAATAGAGGCATCAGTAGACCAAGGTATCTACCTATTAACTATGCATAGTAATGTAGCACATGTTTGAGCCTCTTATGTACATTGAGTAACACCTGTAAGACCATGAGATATTTAGGAAAAAAATTTCAAAGTAAATTTATTCTTGTTGATATTTTTTATTGCATGAGACAATATGTTTAGCGTGAGATAAACAAAACATTTTTTTTAGATTTTGTTACATGAAACACATATCTTAGGATTCATTACATGCAACACTGATATTAAATAAAACATGACTTACAATTATAATATTATTATTCAATATGAAAGTTGTCACCTATATTTTGAAATGGTGATTATTAATAAGATTAAATAAATTATTTTAATATAAATTATGGGTGTTTATAAAAGGAATTATTTGATGATAAATTATTTACAAATGAAAATAAATCCATTTTGAAAATTGAAGGAAAACTCCATTAGGAAAGCTATTTTTATATGAACAAGTGTATTTTTTATCAGTAAATTAACCAAATCACTTTATTTTAATGATTTTAATTAAATATATATTTTATTTAGTAAATTATATATTAAAAATCATCCTATATTTTTTTCAGACAATATATAAGAAGAATTATAATTATATGCCTAAAAATAGTGTTATTCGAAGAAAATATTTTGTTGAGACTAATTATAAAAAAAACTATTATTAGTATAATTTATGAAAATAAAAATATATTTTTATATCAGAATATAAAATTTATCTTAGGGTGATTTTTTAGGATTTTTCTGAAATGTTTCAGTTTTTATTGAATAGTGAAAAATATTAAATTTTATTTGAAATATTCTTTTTTGATTAATTTATTTAAGATGATAAATTATATTTTTAAATGGTTTAAAAGTATAATTAGTTCAATTATACATCAATTAACCATATTTATTTCATTATCATCAAATTTATAATGAAATTGTATATAATTTTTTTTATAATTCTTAAATTTTTTCACTTTTAAAATCACGTTCTTGTCCTTTCTGAAAGATTAATTTTAAATAAAATTCTATCACTAATGTGAATTTAATTTTTCCAAATAAATTCCAGTTTTTTTAAAATAATATTTTATAGTATCTCATAAGGTTATCATAACTATTTACCAAAATTATTAGTCAAAAAATCTAAATTTAATGATAGTGATTAAGGTATAAATGATCTTATCGAGGGTTAATCATAATAGATAATAGCTAAAATGACTTTAAAACCTATCCAGAACTGATTTTATATAAATATTCATACCCTTATCACATTAGGATATATTATTATGGGTTATTGGAATAATATTACATTGAATTTACCTATATAATATGTTATGTAATGAAAAAGACAAAAAATGAACCTTCCTTACCTTTAATATCTATTAAGCATTGGGATATGATAAGAAAATAATATTTCCAAATATTAATATTATTATAAAATACAACAATGTTTTTTATCATGGTATATTATTTTTAATTTTATCAATGAAATAATCAATTTATAATAATTATGAAACACCAATAGAGGAATTATTTTGTAAATAAATCAATAGAATAAATGAATCTAAAAATAATAAAAGTGATTTAAATTGATTCAACTATTGAGTTCCATTAATTTTTTAGATTTTTATATCATTTTACACAACTTTTAACTAAATAAATTTGAATCTCGTCATTATATTGACATTTTTAAGTTCAAATTATATTAATAATGTCTAAATTAACTATATGTTATTTTATAATAAGTGATGATTTATTAAATGATCAAAAAATACTAAAAATGCTATATTTTTCAAGTTGGTTTATAAATTTAAATAAATATCAACTATTTTCCATTTATATATAAGTTTTTCTTTTTTAATGACCATATTTCCCCATATATAGCAAAAACTTTCTTTGCAATATTAATGTTAAAATAATGTTTTGGGGCATGATACAAACCTTTGAATTAAAATTAATATTACTCACATATAGGATATTTACATAATTAATTAGAAATAATATTTAGAATAATTTTTTTATAAAATATATAAAAAATATATTTTAATTGAAGTATTTTTGGAAAAAAATACACAGGTAAATAAAAAAAATTACCATGGTTAAAAATATAAATATAAAATTTAGTAAAGAAAAATTTTAAGGAATAACATGATAACATTTATGTCTATTTCATGTGTTGGATTTTCATATCGAATAATTCATCCATATCCTCCATTATTAGTAAAATTTATACCCATTTTAGGAAAGGGAGACTTCCTAATAGTGAACAAATTTGGGTATTTACAAGAATTCCACCCCTCCTCAACTTTAAAAGGGCACTCACCCTCCCCTCTTATCCATACATGTCAATCCAGTTTTCAAGAACAATCCTAGGAAATTTGACTTCCCAAATTTACTCACATATTCCTATAATTGTTATTGTGGGTATAAATCCATCATAGGAATACATTATTGTGAACATTAGGAGAATACCCAATGAAAAGGTAATGTTTTTAAATTAATTATTAAATTTTATTTCATTCTCCACATTTTTATATTCCTATTATACAATTATTATATTATAAAATAGGTATATTATATATAAATAGATGTTTTATGTTAATTTTATGGTCTACATCATCCCCAAATTTAATCAAATAGGTTATAAAATCATTGTTCTTTTGTACGACAAACTACTACCTCATGAACTAATATTGTTCATTTTCCATTACCCCCATTCATGGTTGTGAATAATGATGGATTTATTATTTATATATGAAATATTTTATATTTATGATTTTATTAGTATTCTATAATTATTATATCACATTTACTTTCATGCTTTCCATTTTGTGGGAATATGATAATGTTGGTCATTTGTACGGTGGACTAGCCCCCAGTGATGTGATTTGATCCATTTACACATATTATGGATGGGTTAAACAAACATATGCGATATATATTACATAAAATGAGATTATAATAATAATATACATATATATGACCTATTTTTTTGAATTTCAATATGATGATAAAATAGAAACAATGTTTATGCATACGAAGGACCTACGATCTCCAAGAATGGTCAGTTTCCTTTCATATCACTAAATTTTATAGATTACTATAAATACATATATAAGTAATATATATATTATATTATTTTATTTTTTTACATTATGGAGATTATGAAACCATGATTCAATTAAGAAGACAAGAAAAATAACATGTCAAAACGTATACGAAAAACAAAGCCCTTATTACCCGAACCGTAATATTAACATGGAATTGTTAACAAAAAGTTTAAAAAATTTCATAAGAAAATAATATATGGTATGATATATATGGATATTCCTATATAATATATTTATATGAAAATTATATTTATTATATTTGAGTTTTGAATGTGTATGAAAGAAGTTAAGACTTAAGGTAAGGGATTTCCGTATCTGTTTTTACTAGTTTGAGACACGTGATATATTCAACACATATTTATTATATGTTGTGTATATACTACACTTGATTTTACTTTATGATTCTTCAATAATTTTTTATTTAAATATCTTATTTAGTATCACACTTCCATTGGGTTACGGTTTCAAAGTTACCAAATTGGTAATATACATGTTTCTGAATTTTTCTTCTTTGATATGTACGTTATTTTATGAACTTATATACATTCACGAGGTGAATATAAATACCTTATTATTCTTAATTTCATCAATTTATTTTTATTAATTATATTTTATGTTGCATTTTATTTTACTCATTCATTAGGCTTTTGTTTCAATGTTACTGAAGTATTAATGATTTTACTTTAAAATCTCGTCATTTATCTGGATTGTTTTAAATGAAATATCCAATTTTGAAATATCATGATATAATTCACAGTATTTATCATTAATTTTACTTCCATATGTTTATTCTTAACATAAAAATTAGTCGTTCAAATTTTAAAAAATTTGATAATTAAATTTATTAAGAGAATGTTTTTATGAACACTTTACTTTATTTCCCTATTTGGTCTGATATCCTTAATCTTCTCAAACAATGTTTTATAAAAATGTTGTCAAAGAATTTTTTAAGTGATATTTTAAAATCTTTTTCAATGAAAATTATTTTGAAACTGTATTATTTTTATAATGTTTTTAAATTACTTTCAAATCATCCTTTATATATTTTCAATCTAATTTCCAAATAAAATTATATTCAAAATTATTTAACTTTTAAAAATTATTTTAAATTATTTTCAAAGATTAAATTATTAGTTTTAATGATTATTTTCAAACAATGGTATTTTGAAAAATTTAACATTTTAAAATATATTTTAAATTATTTTCAAAGATTCATATATATTTTTAAAACTATTTTTCGAGGAAAATTATTTTTAAATTGTTCAATATAATCAAATGTATTTTTTTAAATTGTAAAGGATATTATCCAAAAGAAATGCTTTAAATGTTCAAAATAATTTTACACCAAAGATAAAATATGTTTATGTTACTTATTACTTACTAGGGATATGATCTATGGATATCATTCATATTCTTTCTCTAAATGGGTTTTCCTTACAATGGAATGATTTATATGAAACCATTTTTTCTTCCACATGTTATTCCATGATAAGATTCTTATTAAGCCCATATAGTTTTCAACATATTTTTTTATGGTGACTACAAAAACTATTTAATTTCTACAAGTTATTATATGGTGAAATTTTTATAAAACCTCATACTTTTCTTAGTTATTTTATGAAGAAATTATTTTGAAACCTATCAATTTTCAATATGTTAATACATGATGAAATTTTTATGATACCCATTTTATTTCATGGGTAATGAAAATTTTTATTTTTATGATATCATAGGGAACAAAATTTGCATTTCATTATGATATGTATGGGATCTACATCTCCCCCCAATGAATTGTTTAAGGATTTATATACCTCAAAAGATAAAAAAAACTAGAATGGTAGTGAACCCGATATAGTACAACATGGTAGGGATGGTGAGTGAACCCGATAAAGTAAGAAAGGGATACAATATGGAGTGAACGTGGTATAGTAATGTAAATTTTATAGTATGATGGTCCTTCAAATGTTCCTTACCTAGTATGGAAACTATTTTTGTAAGATCCCAATTTTTGGAAAGTTATATTTTTGTTGTGTTTTGGTTATATCCCTTGTTTTTTGGGTTTTTAAAATGTTTCCCGAAGGTATGAGAGGCTTTTAGGGTGTTAAAGGGGCTCGGGGCACAAATGAAGGGAAGTCTGGCCATGACAGGGCTGGGTGCTCGACTTGCGCACGATTTGGAAAATCGTGCGACCTGCCCAGGAAAAACCATGCGACCCCTCCTCCTCTGGACAGTAGCATGCACACGGTTTGCACACCATTTGCTAAACAGTGCAGCTAAACTGTGCAGCCACTTAAAGTTGAAAAAATTACAAGTTTGCCACTCTGGGCTTTATAACCCCAACTCGGGATTTTCCTCCCATCTTCTCCTCTTCACCTAGGTGTGAACCAGACCTCCCAAGGGCTCTAGGAGATCAATCTCCTTCGATCCTAAGGAGTTTTTGGTGTCGTTGGTTGCGGATTGAATCTCCAGGGAAGGTTAATCTACTCCTTGGTTCTTTTCTTGGTTTAGGGTTTGTGTCTTCTCTTCCGCTTGTTCTAAAACCCTAAAACACTATCTTTTGGGTGAGTTCTAGGTTGAAGCTCCAAGGGTTAGTCGAATCGAGGTCTAAGGACTCGATTGAGGGTGAGTTTAACCGTAGATTCAAGGTAGGTGGTCTACAAGTTATATCCCATGGTTAATTAGGGTTTTGTGCATGTTTACTTGTGTTCTTGTTTTCCCTTGGTTATGTTTTGATGGCCATGGCATGATTGGTAATAATGGTGGTTAAAATGGAATAATGGGAACCCTCATGATCCCCATGGGATGTGTTGGGAATGACTTGACTTAATTTAGGGTGATCTATGGGATGTGCTGGTTTGTCCCAGGTTTGGGGATTGTTATTGTACAAGTAACCTTGTTGTAATGAATTGTAGAGCCTTGATGAAAATATTGGCATGTTTGGTTAAACTTGGACTAGAAGTTAGGTGATGCACCTAGACTTGGTAACAACCCAAGGGGTTGTTGGAATGGGATGAATGGTTGATTCATGGGAATGATAAAGAGGTTAAATGGTTTAATGTGTAAACTGATTCAAAGACCATAATGGGGTGGATTATGGGTCAAGTATTGAATGATTAGTGAGATAAGCGTAACACATGGGAATTGGTTGAATGGTTGAATGATGTGAAATGGTAATGTGTTAATGGGTTAAGGCGTGATGTGGTTTCCCATGTGGGTTGTTTTGAACGATGTTTGCCGACAGGCAATGGTTGGAAGGTTGATGGTTATATATATATATAAGCATGTGCACATGGCTTAGTAGTGTGGGGTATGACTTGAAGATCTACTCCAACAGGTCGAGTGAAGACTGAGGCTACGAACTCCAACCTAAATGCATGGGTTAGGAATGAGACCTGATGCTCTATTCTCCTAATGGTTGCATCCACTCAGACTGATGCTTCGAGGTGAGGGTATGGTTATCCACCGGGAATGAGGCTTCGAGCTGAGGTATGGTTTCTATGAGGGAGTTAATCCTAGTGAGATAGGATAATGATGTGTTTACCCTCTTGCATATGATTGTTGGCCTTAGACCCATGTAACATGATGAATGTGATTAACCCATGGATGTGTGATGAAATGGTAAGTGATGTTGATTGGTGTGAAATGGATGGTAATAAGTGTGGAAATGGCTTAGCTCTGAACTAGTTAATGGATCCTCAAATAATTACTTGGCATTTATCATTCATTTTCCTTTTGCATGCACTTCCTTTTTGTACTGGATATTTTGTAGACACCGTTGGTGGAGGCCTACTGAGTTGTACTCACACACTGCTCGTGCAGCCGTTGGGTACCCGAGTAGACTTCATGTTTGAAGGTCAGGACAAGGGCAAGGGTCCTTGCTTGATAGCTGAGTGGACATGGGTAGAACTTGGTGGGGGATCCAGACTTGGAGTCGGGAAAATTTTGGGGATTTTGGTCGTTGCCTTTAATTTGGGCTTTCGTTCACTTTTCACTTTTAGTATGACATGGAATATTTATTGTTATTGGAATTGGTTGTAGTACATGTTCCTCGTTGTTGGTTATTGTTTCCGCTATTTGGTTTATCTTTGTTGTGGCTTACTCAGATAAAAAGGGGGTAGAGTCTCTCCACTTGACTACATTGACCCCCACTACTAGTCGGCAGCCTTTGGCGTACAGGGAGGCATGCTTAAGGTCATGTAACCACCCGGATCAGAGCACCGGTTTAGTGGCTTCCGGGTCAGGGTGTTACAAAGTGGTATCAGAGGAGGTCTTTCCTCTTCTTCCTTGAGGTCTTTTTATTTGGGAGTGGTAGCCAAGGTTTAAGATGTTTCGGTCCTTGGTAATGAGCTAGTGCTTGGGAGTAGCTAACCCATGTTTGAGGGAAAACCCATGTCACCCTGGGTGGGAAATGTTGTTCTTGGTTGTGTGTTGTTAAAGTTGATGATATTTCACCATTGGGTGATGCACATGTGGTTTGATGTGACTGTTTTATGATACTTGGGCGTGTGGCCTTAACGGCACGAGGATTTGAATTCATGCATCATTGTAGGCACCTAGGTAGATAGGAAACATGCATTGTGTTAGGCACACACACGAGATGGGTGTGTGAGGCAGGAAAGTAGGGTGCATCATGCATTTCATGAAACTAAGAAATAATGAGAAGAATGAAATGAAAAAAAGTGCGTAAATGTTGTTTAATGAAATATAAGGCTTTGAAATGAAGTGGAAATGTTTGGTAAAAATGTTGTGTGAGTTGGTGGTAGTGCATGGTTGTTTACCCCATGTGGATCATGGACCGTGATAGGGATGGTCGGGGTGGTGAATTGAGGTGATAATGTTGTTAAATTAGCATATGAAAATGGGTTGTTGTAGATAGTAAAGAGATTTTTAAGGAAGTCAGGAATGTTTTATGGTATGCGTTCTAAATCTTGTGCTTGGAATTATAAAGAGATGTCACCACGACGTCGGTTTCCAGTTGTGAAACGGTAGGGTGTTTCTGAGAACACTCCCCCGGTAGAAGAGCAAGATAATGTGGTGATAAATGAAGGTAGAGAAGACCAGTTCTGGGAGAACTTGGCTCGCCTTGTGCAGATGATGGATCGGGACCCTGGGCAGGTTGCACCGAGTATGTTTGAGATGACCAGGGAGTTCCAGCTGTTGCACCCTCCGACATTCACTAGAGGGGGTGGGCCAGAGGCCACATAGTTCTGGATAGAGTTTGTCTAGATGATATTGGATCATCTGAAAACCCATGTTGAAAATCGGGTAAAGCTGTCCGTTTATATGTTGTGGGGCCAAGCAAGGAATTGGTGGGACATCCAGGCTCAGACCGAGCAGGCTGAGGGGATGTCGTGGAAGGATTTTCAGGAAAAGTTTCTGGAGCATTTCTACCTAGAGACTCTGAGGCAGGATTGGGTTGTAGAGTTTATGAGCCTGACTCAGGGATCACTATCGGTGGTGGACTATGCTAGTCGCTTCATTGATTTGAGACGCTTCGTCCCAGTGTTAGATGGGGATGAGACAATGATAGCAAGGCATTTCCAGGATGGGTTGAGACACGAGATCAGGTCTCAAGTTAATATATTCCACTTGAAAAGGTTTTCAGAGGTGATGGATCAAGCACTCATCTCTGAAGGGAACCTGAAGAGAGCTTCTGGTGGTGGGCTTGTCGTGCCAGCTAGGCGGACAAGTGGTGCATCTTTCGAAAGTCAGAAGCGTCGTTTGGAAGGTTTTCAGCATGGTTGTTAGAAGAGAGGGTCAGCCTCCTAGAGTGGGAATCAGGTGTTCTTCTATCTGTGCGGTAGTCCGGGGCAAATTCATGGTCAGTGTCATCGACCTCTAGTTTATTTTCATTCGTGCGTCAAGATGGTGCATGTGCAGAGTTTTTGCAGGAACCCATGTCGGGTGGGCGAGTATGACGGTGGGAAGCAGGTACCAGATACGGGAATGGGATCAGTTGCCCCATATTAGGTAGGACATTGGAGCTACATAGGTCTTACTAGAAGGGGCGATGGATGTGCAACTCCAGGGAAAGATCGCTCACACCAGTAGGGTAGTGCAGTGTAGGGAATTCAGGCTGGAGCCTAGGGTAGAGGGGCGAGTCAGCTCCAGGCAGTTCAGTTTGCGCCAGGTGACGGTGAGGCTAGACCGTCGACTGTTCGAGGTACGATCTTGTAGCTTATACGTTTTCTAGTACGTTTCTCAACATAGGTGCCACACACTCCTTTTTCTCTTATCAACTTGTGGTAGTGTTGGGTTTACCTGTGGAGAGAGTATGTGGAGTTATACCGATTGACACTCCGTTGGGAGTGCAGGTTGAGGATATCATGCAGTGCAAGGGATGTGCCTTTCAAGTTGATGGGTATCATTTTCTGTGGAACCTGTTCATTCTGAAGATGTCAGGTTTTGACATAATCCTGGTAATGGATAGGTTGGTGTTGTATCAGGCACGTATAGACTGTTATCATCGCTGAGTATCGTTCAGGTCACTTGAGGGTAATGCTTATGTCCATCGTGGTGAGTGGGATGTTCGGTAGGGCGTGCAGGGCCGTTTTGTCAACAGACGAGTGGACTTACGGATCACGTGGCATGTATCATGCTTGATGATGGTGAAAGAGGGGAACCGACTGTTTTTCATCCTGTGGTGGATCGGTTTGAGGATGTGTTTCCTGTGGATTTCTCAGGGTTTCCACCCGAGAGGGATGTAGAGTTAACGATCAAGTTGCTGCCAGGAGCGGAGCCAGTTTCTATTCTACCATACCGAATGGCATTGGAAAAACTCCAGGAACTAAAGTTTCAGCTTGAGGAGTTGGAGCGTAAGGGGTTTATCTGTCCTAGTACCTCTCCTTGGGGGTCTCTTGAGCTTTTTGTAAAAAACGCCGATGGGTCGTCGAGGCTATGTGTTGACTATCGAAAGTTGAACCAAATGATAGTGAAGAACTGGTACCCTCTTCCTAGAAATGATGACCTATTTGATCAGTTGAGGGGTGCATCAGTGTCTTCTAATATTGATCTGAGGTCGGGTTATCACCAGTTGAGGGTGAGGTCTTCTAACATACCGCAGACAGATTTCTGAAGTCGGTACGGGTCGTTTGAGTTTGTAGTAATGCCTTTCGTATTGACCAATTCACTGACAGTGTTTATGTATTTGATGAACCTGATCTTTCATCCATATCTATATTAGGTTGTGGTTGTTTTTGTTGATGACATCTTAGTGTACTCGAAAACTCATGGCGCTCATTCCAAACATCTTGACATCGTCTTGGGTACGCTAAGAGAGAACCGACTATAGGCCAAGATATAAAAGTTTCAATTCTGGATAGGTGAGGTGCATTTTCTGGGTCACATCATCTCAGAGGCAGGTGTGTCAGTGGATCCAGAGTAGGTGCAGGCATTTGTATATTGGGAGCAGCCCAAGAGTGTTTCTGATGTTCACAGTTTTCTGGGTTTGGCCGGGTATTACCGAAGGTTCATTCAGGATTTCTCTCGCTTGGCCGCACCACTCTCGGGCTTGACCAAGAAGGAAATCATGTTAGAGTGGTCTGGGGATTATGATAATGCTTTCCAAGAGTTGAAGAAGTGGTTGAAGACTGCACCTATCTTGACCTTACCTAAGTTGGGTAAGAAGTACATCGTGTTTTGTGATGCGTCCGGAATCGGACTTGGGGTTGTGTTGATGCAAGGTGAGGGGGTTGTGGTTTATGGGTCGAGGCTGTTGAGGCCCCATGACTGGAATTATCCCACTCATGCCATTGAGTTGGCTGTAGTGGTGTACGCCTTAAAGATCTGGAGGCACTATCTATTGGGGGAACTATTTACTATGTTTACCTACCATAAGAGATTAAAGTACATCTTCTCACAGTGGGATCTAAATCTTCAACTACGAAGATGGGTTGAATATCTTCAGTCTTTTGACTTTGAGTTGGTGTACACACCGGGAAAGGGAAACAGTGTTGCTGATGCTCTAAGCATGATGGTTCGGAATCTGGCAGTTCAGGAGTCCAGCACCGAATCGAAGGTGATGGCTTTGTTTGCAGAGATGCACCTGGAGGTGCAGGAGGAGAGTGGTCAGGTCACTATTGCTTCCTTAACGATGGAGTTGATTCTTTTGAGTCAAGTTAAGGAGAGTCATATTGGTTATCTTGAGTGTTTGAGCATGAAGGGAAAGTTTATAGGTGCGGAGTTACCTTCTGGTTGGGCCGTCGGCGTGGATGGTGTTGTTCGTTTTCATGATCACGTGGTTGTTCCATGGTGTATGCGGGAAGAGTTGATGCGTGAGTTCCATGCATCAAAGTGGGCAGTGCATCCTGGTTTGACCAAGATGTACCGTGATATCTGAAGGCAGTTTTGGTGGTTGGGAATGAAAAAGGAAGTGGCAGCCTTTGTGGCACGGTGCCTTACCTTTCAGCAGGTGAAGGCTGAGCATCAACGCCCAGGTGGTTTTTGGCATCGATTGTACATTCCGGAATGGAAGTGGGATGATGTAACAATGGATTTTTTCATGGGTCTTCCGAGGATGCCACGGATGAATGATACAATCTGGGAGGTCGTGGATCAGTTAACGAAAGTGGCTCATTTCATACCGATTCAGGAGACCTATACAGTCGACCAGTTGGGTGAGCTGTATGTTCGAGAGATAGTGCGGTTTCATTGTGTTCTGCGAACCATAGTTTCAGACCAAGATCCGCGTTTCATGTTGTGTTTTTGGCAAGAGTTTTAGAAGGCTCTTGGTACACATGTGTTTTTGAGTACGGCTTTCCACCCGCAGACGGACGGGCTGTCGGAATGTATGATCCAAGTGTTGGAAGACATGTTGAGAGCTTTTTTCTTGTACTTTGTTGGTTCTTGGGAGAGGAACCTATCGTTGGTTGAGTTATCCTACAACAACATTTTTGAGTCTACAATTCAGATGGCACCGTTTGAGGCACTCTACGGGAGGCCGTGTAGATCTCCGTTGTGTTGGCTGGAGGCCGGTGAATCTGAGTTGCTGGGGCCAAGTCTCATGAAGGAGACTTCAGAGAGAGTTCAGTTGATCAGGAAGTAGATGTCTACAGTTCAGAGTAGACAGAAGTCATATGCATATCGTAGGGATAGACCTCTTGAGTTTTCGGTGGGTGAATAAGTGTTCCTTTGGGTGTCACCAAGGTTGGGTCACCTTCATATTCAGAAGCTGGGTAAGTTGGCACCCAGGTATGTGGGAACTTTTGAGATTGTGGAGAGGATCGGACTAGTGGATTACCGATTGGCTCTTCCACATCGGTATGGTGGGATGCACGATGTGTTTCATGTGTCACAACTTCAACGGTATCACCTTGACCTATCTCATGTTGTTGATGTTGAGGATGTGGAACTTGAGGTTGATGCGTCCTATGAGGAGCATCCGGTTTGTGAGGTGGATCATAGAGAAAAGGTCATGCGAGGTAAAGTTGTGCCATTAATGCGAGCACTATGGAAGCATGTGAATGTTCAGGAAGAAACTTGGGAGCGGGAATTAGGCTTGGGACCTCGACTCGAGGACGAGCCGTTATAAGGTGGGGAGGTTGAAAGACCCCGATTTTTGGAAAGGTTTGTTTTTGTTGTGTTTTGGTTAAATCCATTGTTTTGGGTTTTTAATATGTTTCCCAATGGTATAAGAGGCATTGGGGGTGTTCCGGGTTCTCGGGGCATGAAAGAAGGGAAGTCTAGCCAAGACAGGGTTGGTTTCACGACTTGCGCACGATTTAGAAAACAGTGCGACCTACCCAGAAAAAACCATGCGACCCCTCCTCCTCCAGATAGTAGCTTGCGCACGATTTGTGCACCATTTTCTAAACTGTGCAGCTAAATCTTGCGGCCACTTAAAGTTGAAAAAATTACATGTTTTCCACTCCGGGCATTATAACCCCAACTTAGGATTTTTTTCCCATCTTCTCCTATTCCCCCTAGGTGCGAACCATCCCTCCCAAGGGCTCCAAGAGATCAATCTCTTTCGACCCTAAGGTTTTTTTCGGTGCCGTTGGTTGCGGATTGAAGCTCCGGGTAAGGCTAATCTCCTCCTTGGTTCCTTTCTTGGTTTAGGGTTTGTTTCCTCTCTTCCTGTTGTTCTGAACCCCTAAAATCCTATCTTTTGGGTGAGTTCTAGATTGAAGCTCCAAGGGTTTGTTGAATCGAGGTCTAAGGACTCGATTGAGGGTGAATTCAACCACAGATTCGAGGTATGTGGTATACAAGTTATATCCCAAGGTTAATTAGGGTTTTGTTCTTGTTTACTTGTGTTCTTGTTTTCCCTTGGTTATGTTTTGATGGCCTTGGCATGATTGATAATAATGGTGGATAAAATGGCATAATGGGAACCCTCACGATCTCCGTGGGATGTGTTGGGAATGACTTGAATTAATTTAGGGCCACCTATGGGATGTGCCGGTTTGTCCCGGGTTTAGGGATTGTTATTGTACAAGTGACCTTGTTGTAATGAATTGTAGAGCCTTGATGAACATGTTGGCATGTTTGGTTGAACTTGGACTAGAAGTTAGGTGATGCACCTAGACTTAGTAACAACCCAAGGGGTTGTTGGAATGGGCTGAATGGTTGATTCATGGGAATGATAAACGGGTTAAATGGTTTAATGTGTAAACTAATTCAAAGACCATAATGGGGTGGATTATGGGTCAAGTATTGAATGCATAGTGAGATAAGCATAACACATGGGAATTGGGTGAATGTTTAAATGATGTGAAATGGTAATGTGTTAATGGGTTAAGGCGTGATGTGGCTTCCCATGTGGGTTGTTGTGAACGATGTTTGCTAACGGGCAATGGTTGGATGGTTGATGGTTACATATATATATAAGCATGTTCACATGGCTTGGTAGTGTGGGGTATGACTTGAGGATCTATGCCCACAGGTTGAGTGAAGACTGAGGCTCCGAACTCCACCCTAAATGCACGGGTTGGAAATGAGGACTAATTCTCTATTCTCCTAACAGTTGCATCCACCCAGACTGATGCTTCGAGGTGAGGGTATGGTTATCCACCTGTACTAAGGCTTAGAGGTGAGTTAAGGTTGCTATGAGGGAGTTATTCTTAGTGAGATAGGATAACTATCTGTTTACCCTCTTTCACATGATTGTTGGCCTTATACCCATGTAACATGTTGAATGTGATTAACCCATGGAAGTGTGATGAAATGGTAATTGATGTTGATTGGTGTGGAATGGATGGTAATGAGGGTGGAAATGGATTTCCTTTGAACTAGTTAATGGAAACTCAAATAATTACTTGGCATTTATCATTCATTTTACTTTTTCATGAACTTCTTGTTTATACTGGATATTTTGTAGACACTGTTGGTGGTGGCCTAATGAGTTGTACTCACACCGTGCTCGGGCCGTCATTGGGTACCTGAGCAGACTTCATGTTTTCAGGTCAGGATAAGGGCAAGGGTCCTTCCTAGACAGCTGAGTGGACATGGGTAGCACATGGTGAAGGATCCAGACTTGGAGTCGGGACCATTTTGGGGATTTTGGTCATTGCCCTTAATTTGGTCTTTCGTTCACTTTGCACTTGTAGTATGACATGGCATATTTATTGTTATTGGAATTAGTTGTAGTACATGTTACTCATTGTTGTTTATTGTTTCTGCTATTTGGTTTTTCTTTGTTGTGGCTTACTCTTATAAAAAGGGGGTATAGTATCCCCACTTGACTACATAGACCCCCGCTGCTAGTCGATAGCCTTTGGCATACGGGGAGGCGTGCTTATGGTCATGTAACCACCCGGCTCGGGGCACCAGTTCAGTGGCTTCCGGGTCGGGGATGTTACAATTTTAAATTATTATGTGTATACAAAAAATTTATTCATTTTTCTAATGTCATTCCCTCTTAGATCAAGTTATTTGATTTGTTTTTGAATACTGTATTTTAAACTACCAATCAATATTGCTATACTTAAGATTGTGTTCTTTGATATAAAGGGTTTTGTTTTAAAAATTTATGTTGATTTTCTCATACCCATCATTCTCCTAGAATTCTTAGGTATCTCCCTCGTTTACCCTTACAAGGCATCCAAAGTTCACCGTTTCTTATGTTTCATTTCCAATTATTATGTAAGAATGTTATAAGTATGGTATGTTTTTTAATTCTAGTAAAGGGGAAGGTCACGGTGGGAGATGTAGAAGATATTTCACCAAGTTATTAGATTGTGTTCCATGATTCATGTTTTATTAAATTAGTATGGTCCTGAGGCATATATTTGGTAATGCATTGAATATTCCTTTAAAAATATCCAATATTCATATATAAAAATCATGGTTTTCTATAGTTGGTTACAATTGAATAGTTTAGATAACATTTCAAAACTATGATGAGAAGAATTTGATGGGATCCCTGGGTTTATTTCTAAATATATATCTACAGATCTCACTAAGGATAAGGCTATGGATGGGTTAAATTATAGGATAATGTCTTGGAATTTTAGTAAATATAGAGTGACCAGTTTCCAAAAAAATTATATCCACGTATTAATAATATAAGTGGAAGTGTCTCTTTCCTATATATATGTGGGGTATTGACTCTGAAAACACTATATAGATATGTGTTCTATAACACACGGTTTCATGTAAATATGCCTTGTTTTACACCAAGATGGACACTCTAAATGGATATGAAATAGAAAATAAAAAAAAATATTTACTGACCATCATAAAGAAATTAAATTGATGATAACTATGTATAACATATGATAAACCTAATGTGTCATATATTAAAAAGGTTTCATGATTTGAACATAAAATAAGTGATTTTAATGATTTTGTACTTCCACCCTATGATTTGTGTTGCTCACACTATGATTTTCAGATTTAGAAAATTGTGGGAACCATGATGAACTGGGTTATCATTGAATGTGATGGAAAATTTTCATATGGGAAGAAAAATGGGCCATTGAATGGAGTAAAGGATGGTGTGATTAAGCCTAAATAGTCTTAAAGGAACTTTATTAACAATATGTATAGTAAACAACTCCTAAAATCTCCAAATAAGGGAAGAGTTCACTAAGAGTTTGGGTAATGAAGACCACAGAGAAAAAATAGATTTGGTTTCTTATATATTAAAAATATGTACGAATAACTTAAGGGTATGTCTCGAAGGAATAATAAAATGTGTTATATGAGGAGAATAAGGACAAAAATAATGTAATTGAAAATGAAAAACGATTTTTTTGGTCAACACATTCGATTTGAATAATGGTCTTCTTTAGTTATCATCGACTGTGTAATTTTTGAAATAATGAAATAATGGGAATTATGAAAATTAATGTCCAAAGGGGAATGCTCGTGAGGTGAATCATCAATATTTTATGATTAATGGTATTTCAATTGGTGATTAAGAGACTATGGATGAATTATGAATGTAAATATGTCTTAAAGAGTAAGATGATAAAGACTATTTAATTTCGTAAAATTGAGGAGTATGAATCTAATTATTTATGTACTGGAATTCAAGATTTATGTTATTTGAATATATTTAAGGATATTTTTAGTGGTTTTTCATTAATTGTTTTTAATAATATATTAAATTTTACTAATGGACTGGGAAATTGATTTAATGGCAATGTGATATATTATTTAAGAGATGAAAACCCTTATTATTTTATAGTATTTTACAATTTTTTTTTGGATAAAGTGATATTGGATATGGAAAAGATAATTTTATAATCCTAAATACCATGAAACCGATTAATGATTTGTTGAAAATTTGGTTTATACTATGATTTATAGATTTTACAAAAATAAATCTATTTAAGAAATAAATATGATAATTTGTTTTATTTAAAAAATAAAGAAGAATTCATGTTTTTTAATAAGGTTTTATAGTAATTATGGATATTAAAATGTTTAAAGAGAATACAAGATAAATGTACTCACATTTGTTTTTGTGAAAATCAAGAGACACATTATGGTATATAAAAATTGATAATAATTTCATTGAGTAAATTTAGTGACCTTGTTTTTAATTTTTTTTGATTTTATTCATTCAAAATATTACTATGTTTAACTGTTTAACAAAGGGTATATGTTGAACATTAATGTGTTTTTAGAGATTACTGTATTATTTTGATGTAAGATAATTTATTCATATTGGATAACATGTGACAATCATTTTTTTGATGATTAATAAAGATTATTTATATGAGTTTTCATTATATCAATGGATATTGTAATCCATTAACTCCATAGTCATAAATTTCTTCCATCATTCCATTGAATAATATATGAAGTGTAAAATGATAATGGAAAACCCATAGTGTGATATTGTTCCTACAAAATGGAACGAAATAATGTAACTATATTTTCTCATGAAAATTATCCAACTAAAGGATAAACGTATTGAATTAAAAAAAATTAGAATAATTTTTTATGATATCAATTACCTCTTCAATTCCCTTTCGTTTCTATATTTTTCATCATTAAGTTTCTCTTTAACATGTTCTATGTCACTCTCTGTCAATATTTGGGTGTTATTTTTTTCTTTTATATCTAATTTTTCACTAATCACCAATTTTCTCCAATTTGAAAGCCTAGAATGTGTTATTCTTGATGAGTTTTTCACATCCCTTTATATTTTTCAAATGGATGAATTATTAAATCATAATACAATATCAACTTATATGATTTAATTTTCAAATGTTAATCCTTTAATGACCGAGAAGGATTTTGTGTACAAAATTAATTTTTAGGTGGTTGAAATTAGTACCCATAGATTTTTTGAATTTTTATTTGAAAATAAATTCAATCTTATTGATATCTTTATTTACATGAAATAGTTAATTTTTCTTGATTTACACAAAAAAAAATTGTGTTTTTCTTATGTTACATGCAACACCGAGCTTAACATTCATTACATGCAACACAATGTTTAATTGCAACATGAAATATTATTTAATATGATTTTTTTCACATATCCCTTGGAATGAAAGATATGAATAGTATTAACAAAACTATTAAAATACGGTTTTCATGTGTATATAAAATTAATGATTTGGTGAGAACATAATTAAAAATAAAAATAAAACCCCTTGGAAAATAAAGGGAAATTATTATCTAAAAAACAAGTTTTATACACATGAGCATGTTTTGTTTCTATAAATTAAAATCATAAGTTAGGGTTAATGATTTAAATGAAATTTAAATATTATATATTTAACCAAATTTTTATCATTTATCCTATATTTTTTCTATATAATAAATATGAATAAATCCAATTTTACATTTAAAAAATTTATTTTTATAAAAAATGTTTTTTATCATTTATATGGCACAAAAATAATAATTATAAAATTTTCCAATTTTATAAAATTAATTTGAAAATATAAATTTTTTTTGATATCTGACAATCAGAATTATCTTATGGTTAATAGTTTTTTATTTTTCTGGAAAGTTCTAATTTTTTATGAATAGTTTAATATAATAAATTTTAATTGAAAAATTCCTTTTTTTAATTTATTAAATAAGATAAGTTATACGTACTTTTTTTAAAGTATAATAAGATAATATAAAAAATATAAATATATTTTATGTCATTGAGACAATTTTATATTGAAACTGGATATAAAATATTTACAAAATTTTGATCTTTTTCACTTTATTAACTCTCTTTCATGTCACGTCCATGGGGTTAATCTTAAATTAATATCTACTAATTATGTAAATAAAATTACAAAAAAAATATGTCCATACTCGGAATCATTATAATTTATACTATATAATATGATCAACATACTTTTTTACACTAATAATTTGTGAAGACAATTAAAATTAGTCACCATGATTAAAGTAAAAATGTGTTTATTGGGGGTTAAACATAATAGATAATGGGGTAAAATGACAAAAAAAAAACTAGAAAAACCACAGTTTTATTCCCATATTTCGATCCTTATCCACTTATTCTATAATGTTTTGATTTTCATATATAAAACCTCATGAATGTGATGTACATAACATGATCTCTAAAGAAAAATATAAAATGGAACCTTCCATGCATTTAATATCTATAATGGTTAAGGCTAAGATAAAAACATAATATGTTTGGTTATAAATACTAATTTGAAATATAAATGAGTTTTTGAATCATTATAATTTATTTTAAATTTTAGATATAAAATAATCACTTTAAATTATAAAGAAACACTAATACATGAATTAATTCGTTAATAATTAAATAGAATAAATGATACTAAAAATATTAAAAGAGATGTAATTTGAATGAATTATTGAGTTAGATTAATTTTTAGATGATTATATCATGTTACACTAGTTTTAAGGTAATAAATTTTAATTCCATCATTATATTGATATTTTTAAATTAAAATTAAATGAATAATGTCAAAATTTACATTAAAGTAATTTTATAATAAATGATATTTTAATAAATGATAAAAATAAATAAAAAACTTATATTCTACCATGTAATTTATAAATTTCAATACATGCCAAATATGTTACATTAAGTGGACAATTATTATTTTCTAACGATAATATTGACACTTAAATATAAAAAAACTATTTTTGTGTGCTTAAAGTTAAAATAGTGTTTTTTGGCATGTTTCATGTGATTTTATTAAAATTAATTTTAAACAGAAATATGAAATTTAGTTAATGAAGTATACATAATATTTATAATAATTTATTATAAATTATCTAATAAATATATTTTTAATTATAGTATTAAAGTATAAATTACTTAGGTAAATAAAATAGTAAGACTTACCTTGGTAAAAACAATAAAGACAAAATTTAGTAAACATAAAGGCAAAAGAATAACATGAAAATAATGTATTAATTCTATGTGGTTAAGGTTTATATAGACCAATTAATCATTAAGTTGCATTATTAATCAATTTTTGATCAAAATGAGGTTAAGGGATATGTCCCAAAATTTAATACTTTTGGGTATTTAAAAGAATTAAACTCCTCCCCAACTATAAGAGAGAACTCACTCTACTTAATTTTTCTCACCTATTATGATATTTGGATTGACCGAAACCTTAAAAAATCTCTTCCCAACTTCCTTACTCTCATTATAAAAGCCTTAATTTTGTTATAAATTCATTTAGAATACTTTAATGAAAATAAAATGTGAATACCTGAGGATGAGGGAATTTTCTTCAACGAACAATTTTATTTTATTTCCTTATCCACCTTTTCAATTATTATTATCTAATGAATATATAAAAAACATTATTTTTTATGTTATGTGTATAACCTAAATAACAAAAACTTCTATCAAATGGGTTAGAAAATCATCATTCATGTGTACTACTGACTAGCACCTCACAAACTGATGTCATTCGTTTTCAATGAACACTATTCAAGGTTAGGTATAATAATGGATTTATTTTTCATATAGGATAAATATGATATAATATTATACAGTTATATATATATATATATCAATTTATTTACTTTCAATCAATATTATATGAAAATGGAAATAATGTTCATGCATACAATTAGCCTTCAATCATCATGAATGGTGTATTTCTGTTCTTATCAACAATTATATGGGAATACTCTAACGACATTTATATATATATATATATATTATATTTATATCTTTTATTACATTCTGGAGATTAATATACCATGATTTAAGTATGATGACATAAAAAATACCAAAAGAAAACATATATGAAAAACTTAGTGGTTATTAGCTGAATGTTAACTTAACAAGAAATTGTTAATAAATAAGAAATAAAAATTCATATGAATATCATATTTGGTATGATATATATAGATATTGGTATTTAATATATTTATAATAAAATTATATTTATTATCTAAGAGGTTTTAATGATTACAATAGATGTTAAGAATTAAGGTATGGGAATTTTGCCTCAGTTTTTAATTTTGTGAGAAACATGCTATATTCCACAACTTTTTATTATATGTGGGGTATATAATACCATGAATTTACTTTATTATTATTATAAATAAAACATTTTTCATTTAAATATTTATTTTAGGATATATTATTCATGGGTTTATGGTTTCAATGATACCAAACCAGTATGGGATTTTTATCTTAATTTCCCTTCTTTGAGATGCAAGTTATGTTATACACATATATTCTATCATGATGTTTATATACATCTATTTTTTAATATAATATATTTATTTCTAATTCTTGGTTTTTAAAGTTAAATTTCAGTTTATTACTTGATAGTTCATGTTATTTAATTTTACTAAACAGGTAAATATTTTACCTTACAAAATCAAAAGTTATCAGGATTATTTATGATTAAGTCTCAGATGCTGAAGTCCCATGCTCAAATTATAAATAATTGTCATCAAATTTGTTATCTTATTGTCATTCATGGTATCATAAATTAATGGTACCATTTTCCACTCTTTGGTACTTAAATTTATTAAACTAATATTTATATGAAATTACATAATTATTTCACTCTCCGGTCTGAACACATTTTTCTTCTAAAATGATGTTCTCTAAAAATTTTATAAATTTTTTTAAATTATTTTTAAATTAATTTTCATTGAAATGTAATTTGAAATTTTTTTAGTTTTAAAAAATGTTACATCCTGGGTAAATAAAAAATATATAATTTTCATATATATTAAATTTTTTGAATTAAATATTAATTTTACATTAAAGGGGATGATATGGTCGATGGTGAAACCGATACGCAACAACGAGTTTCTTTGAAATCTTATGTTTTACACAATGCTAAGTCATACTTAAAAATAATAATATAATATTATTTTATATTGTAGTTAATTCCTAGAAATTGTATTGGAGTAAATGGATAGAACTAACTAAATTGTGAATATACATGTTTGTTAAATGTTTTTACATTTACCCAATAAATTTTAGAGGCTTCAAATAAGAAAGAATTCGATTTTATGAATAATTTACTTTAAAATGTAGATTTATCACCTTTTAATAGAGAACCCTCTTTAAATATAGTTTCAGTCACTTTTATATTTTCTATTTGACTAAATAAAATTCTTTTTTTTAATTGAGACAACAAAATTTAAATTGGTTAATTGTTTGGTATTTTTTTTTGACAAAATTCATTTTTTAATGTAAAGTGAAAAATACTGTATTTTAATTCAAAACCACCTTTTAATATAATTTATTTATATGAATAGATTATATTTTTAGTTGGTTTTAAAGTTTAATTATATTATTTGTTACCATTTAATCCAATGTTGGTCATTGTAAGTAATTTCACATTTAAATTAGACATAAACAAGTGTCAATGTTTTGATAGTTATTATTTCTTAAAAACACGCTTTTTTGTTTTGAAAACAGGAATTAATTTTAAATTAATTTATGTCGCGTGTTTATTTTGAATTTAAAAAAATTGATTCTATATTTTGAATTACGAGGTCTTAATTGTGTAAGTAAGTAACATTTATTTTTAGACATTATGAATATTTACTCCAGTAAATATTTTATTGACCATGGTTAAAGCACTACTAGAGAAATAGGCTTTGAAGCCCCATGACACAGGTGTCAGCCTGTGGCGGTCGCTAGGCGTTGCAAAAAAACTTCATCAGTGCCCCCCCCCGCGATCCCCCACCCACGTCCCCTCTCCATCGCTCGTCCCCTCGCCACCCTTCGCCTATCCCGTGCCCCCATCCCCCGTCCCCTCGCCACCCTCCGCCCGTACCTCGTCCCCCGTTCCCTCAGCGCCCTCCACCCCCTCATCTCTTGTCCTCCGTCCCCTATCCTCCCTCCGCTTCAACTCCCCACCATCCCCCGTCCCCTACCTCTTCTTCCCCTCCCTCGCCGCACCATCGCCGCCTATCCCCTCCCTCACTGTCTCCTCCCTTATCGCACTGCCGTTGCCCAGTCCCGTCCCTCCCCGCATGGCCTCTGGTCATCCCCTTTCCGCAACCACCCAACTACTCCAGCTCCCCGCTATCCTCTTCCCACTCCCTCATCGTCCCACCCTCGCTGCACCATCGCCACCTCACCATCTCCTCCTCCGGCTCACCACTACCACCACCACCCATCCCCTCCCTCGCCACACCGCCTCCAGCTCGGGCTCCCCTCCGCTACCTATCCTCTCCCTCGCAACACCGACATCAGCCCCCCTCAATTCTATATTTATAGCATAATTAGTTATGACCTTATTTCTATTTAGGTGTTTTTATTTTGGACAATTTACAACACAAATTTGGCATGCATGAAGATTTTATGAATATTGTGTGTGAATAAAAAGTGTGGAATGGAAGTTCATGTGTATACGGGCTTCTGTGCATATAAAAAAATGTGTCTTAACAGTATGTGTATGAGAGAATTCATACTTTACATGAGGTTTTGAAGTTACATACAATGATTGAGTCAATGTATATGTTTACTTAATTAATATTAAGTTATGTTGTTATTTGATTTATACCATTATTGAGTTTTATCACATGTCTCTATGTGTGTGTATTCCATGAGAAAATGTTTGAGGTTTGACCACATGTTTGTACCTGCATAGCTGATGAGACACATGTATGAGTTTGATCACATATGTGTGTTTCGATACAATATGTTATTAATATTATATGTTCTTCCTCTATATGATATTCTATGTTTCAATGTGACGTACTTTGTATATATTTTATATTGTGTTGTTCTATGCATGGTACCAATGTTACTGGTGTACTTATTGTGGCTCAGTAGCCCTTAAGGGGGAGCATGATAAGATGATGTATGTTTCATGAATATTGGACTGAGATAACAAAAGTCAAGAGAGACTGGTATTTTTTTTCTGGAAATGTATATATTCGATATCCTCCTAGATATAGATTAGTTAGTTTTACATAAAAAACGATTGATTGTTTTCATTGATGGTTACTCTGTACTGCCTCTGATGGCACAAAGGTAGTGTCAATCCAATAGGCAATGAGATATTATTTGTAAAAAGATACAATTTATATGAGTTTTAAAGGACTCAACATATTCTTTCATGAATTATTCACTATTTGATCAAGATATGATTAGGGACTCTGGAATATAGAATCATCGTCAAATTTTCTATACCAAATGATAAAGATGACATGGGATTTCACTCACATTCCATTATATATTATCTTATTTATTATTCACATATATATTTTGATTATTTTATCAATGGTCCACAAGCAATTGGTTAGTATTTATTTTAAATATATTTAATTTGAGAAATGCATGTAATTAGTATTGTGTAAAAGTTTAGTATAAAAATATTATTACGTATAAGAGTTGGATTTATCTCCCAAATTTAATGTCTAGATAATATTTTAATGGCATTATGTAGTTTATTGAGTTCACTGGAGGATTTGAAAGTGACTATATTATTTGTTAATGTAGACAATGCAGTAACAAATATCAATTCACATGAGATACTATGAGGGAGAACCTATTCATTAATGGATTTTTGAGAAATTATAAGATTTGGACTCATCATGGAGAAGAATATGTTCATTTTCAAAATAGGGATGTAGTTCAGAAGGATGTTGATGCGAGGATAAATGATCCAATGCATGAAATGCTAATTGAAATGGTACGTGGTTAGCATCCTGAAGGCATTGACATATATAATCTTGAGACTGGTGAGATAAATCTTCGCTCTGGTGTATATCTTGCTTCGAGGGGGTTTTATGAAGCACTTGATGATGCAAAAACCAAATTATATCTTAGATATACTTCTTACAGTAAATTATCATTTATCATGGAGTTGTTTCATTGGAAGACATTGAATCAGTGTTCAGACACGTCATTCGACATGCGGTTGGTGTTGTTGAGAACAGTTCTTCCTGTCGATGCTAAGATTCCCAAGTCGTATTACAATGCTCTTAAGTTGACAGAGAACTTAAGTTTTACATATGAGACCATAGATGCATGTGCAAACAACTATATGTTTTTTAGAAAGGAAACTACCCATTTGGAAATTTGTACAGTTTGTGGCACTTCCAGGTGGAAAGCAAATTGGGGAAATCAGACTCATCAAAGTCAGATTGCGATACAGGGGAAACCAATTGTTGTAAAGCGAATTCATTACTTTCCCCTTAAACCGAGGTTAAAAATGTTTCTTATTTCATCTAAAGTTTCAAATTTAATGAGATGGAAAGAAGAAATAATTCATGAATGTAATATGTTAATCCACCCGGAAGACTCTAATACATGGAAGGATTTTGATAAGAGACATCCTAACTTTGCTAATGATGTTCGTAATGTCCGATTGGGGTTGGCAGCAGATGGTTTCAATCCATTCAAGTCTATGGTTGGTGAAACTCATTGCACATGGCTCGTGGTGTTGGTTCCGTATAATCTTTCTCAATGGATTTGTATGAAGAAACAATTTATATTACTTTCTACTCTTATTGATAGACCTTGAAATCTGAGGTATAAGATTGATGTTTACATTCAGCCATTGATTGATGAGTTAAATGAAGTTTGGGGAAATGGTGTGATGACTTATGACTGTGAAATGAATGAAATGTTCAAACTACATGCTCTTTTATTGTGTACAATCAATGAATTCCCATCTTATGAAAATTTAATAGGATGGAGTACGAAAGTGGAATTTTATTTCCCTTATTGCAATAAAATTAAAAAATCGGTATGGATTAAACATTCCATAAAATGAGCATACATGGGTCATAGACTTTTTCTCCCCCCTCAGCATAGGTTAAGAAAGGACAGAGTGGCATTTGATGGTTCTAGAGAGCTCATCCTAGCCCCAAAGATCATGATATGAGTCAAAATGTTATCGCAGATTGAGGAAGAAAACATCCACACAGTATATGAAATTCAGGATTTGGTGGCTCATCCATTACGTAATATTCATGCTCTGGGTATGTAGCACAGTCACAATTGGAAAAAAAGTATTTTTTTATAGTCTTCCGTATTGGAAAAATAACCTGCTAAGGAATAATTTGGATGTCATGAACATTGAAAACAATGTTTGTGATAATATATTGTGGATGATTTTATGTGTCAATGGAAAATCAAAGGACCATGTCAATGCACATGGTGATTTGGCAGAAATGGGTTTAATGAAATAGTTGCATTTACAGTTAGCTGAGGGAAACAAGGCATATATGCATTCTGCATAGTATTCGATGACTAAAAAAAAGAAAGATACATTTCTTTCCATTTTGAAGAAACTAAAGGTGCCTGATGGTTACTCTTCTAATATTTCACTGTGTGTGAATCTGACGAGCATGACATTGCAAGGGTTGAAAAGACATGACAATCAAAAACTACTTTAGTAGTTGACTCCGATCGCAATTTGTGATTGTTTATCCCCCAATTTTTTTCAACCAATGATTAAGATGAGTAATTTTTTTGGACAGCTTTGTTTATGAAATCAACTAATTGGAAATTTAAAAATCATGTTGGACTGAATTGTATTTACGCTCTGTCACTTTGAGAAACTATTCCCCCCCCCCTGATTTTTCGATGTCATCGTTCACTTGACAGTGCACCTAACTGATGAATTAATGGCTGCTAATCCAGGGTAATTCAGGTGGATGTATCCTATTGAGCAGTATTTGAGTACATTGAAATGATTTGTAGGAAACAGAGCTCGTCCGGAGGCATCAATAGCCAATGGTTATTTGATGGATGAGTGTACTACATTTTGTGAAGAATATCTTATGGATGTTGAAAAAAAATTAGATAATCCCTCATGGATTCATGATGGTCCAGTTAGAGAAGAAACCATATTTTATATGGACAACATCGAGTGGATACAAGTGCATCGATATATCTAGTTCAATACTCCATCAGTTGTACCATTAATGTAGTAAGTGTCTTATCACTTTTATTTTTTAACTTTTACATGTTTTTTTTGAATAAGTTGATCATTTAAACATCACATTATCATTTGTAGGAAACACATTAAGGAGATAAAATAAGACATTTATCATTTGACTGAGTATCAAATTCAACACTCTTATTATGCATCTTGTAATGATTAGTTCAAGGATTTTGTACGTATAAATTGATTTTCATTATGAGTGAAGTATTATACTAATTTCTTTCTACATAAATCATTATTGAATTCTTTAAATTAAGTAGGTTCATAAGCTAACGGGGAAAGGGCACCCCTTACTAACTAAAGAATTTATCCAACTGGCTGAGGGTCCATATATAATGGCTCATTGTTATAAATCTATAGATTCTAATGGTTTTTGATTTTTCATTAAAGATGTTGATGACAAACAAGAAACAAAAAACAGTGGCATTGATTGTCCATTCGTCGATTCTGGTTATTACTATGGTCAATTTATATACATCATTGAAGTTGTATATGTACGCGGGTTGAAGTACATATTGTTAAAGTGTAATTGGGCTGATCTAGTGTGTGGATGTAAAGTCGATCGATATCAATTTCCATTGGTTAGTTTTAACTATATGTTATACTGAAATGAACGAGTTGATAATGAACCTTTCATTTTGACATCACAAGAGGAATAATTATTCCACATTAATTTTCCTTCGAATCCATGTTAGAAAGTTGTTGTAAAAATATCCTGATGAGGAGTGTTTTTATTTGAACAAGATGAACCTGAGACTGTTACCTTTGTTTCCCAACAGCTTGATCAACATACCATAGTTCAACTTGAAGAAGATATTTATTGGGTCAGAGCGGTTGTTAAAGGAAAAAAAATTCGATTTTCATGTTTAATGAAAGGAATAATTGTTTTCCCACAATTCATTATTGAATGTCCCAGGATATCATATATTATATAACCATTTTATAAATCCATCTATGTTTTAATTCTCACTTTTGTATATTTATTCATTTATAAATATTTAGGGAGATTTCTGTTTTGGTATCTTCATGTTATTATCGGTGTATCTTCTCATTCTGGTATGCTTCATTTGGTTCATGTGTTGCTTGAATTTTAATTAATTCAGTCTGAAATTTGGCTATTCATTGATTTGTTTTGTATATAATTTTATATCTATTTTTTTAACTTTTAGATTTTTTAAAATTCCATTTACAACTAATTATTCAATCCTTTTTTGTTTTATTAACAAATGCACAAGGTTTATTTTCATAAAAACACTCCAATTTATCCTTTGGAGACTTTGGATAGTCCCCTTACGAATTTTTTATATGAATGCAGACATGTCAGGGGAAGAGGAATCAGATCCACATCATTCATCTAAGCCATCTACATCTCAAGGTTGAGGTATGATTGAATGTAATTGTGTTTATTTTTTATGTATTTTAGAAACACACACACATATATATATAAAATCTTCCAAATTATATATAAAATTGTTTTCAACAAGATCAGACATGACCGCTTCTTCCTCTCTCAAGAGAGGCACTGGTCATGGAATTTTATATTGGAATTTTGACATGATGTTTGATGTTTCATTTGATGAGATATTTCATCCTGTGGTATATAATGCCCCTGCATTTATTCGTCAGCTGGGTTATATCATACGTGACCCACATCAATTTACATTGACCACACATGACTAGGATTCTATCTCTCCATACACCTTAGATCGTCTTTAGAGAGAGGTTCTAGTAAGAAGACCATTTTAATTTCTTCCTTATATATAAACAATACTAACATATGTTATTTTTTTATTAAATAAAATAATATGAAAGTATCCCCAATGATCTTTGGCCTGTGTGTATGATCAAATGTCATAAGATGTGGAAATATTAAAAAGGTAAAGTCAAGAGGGACCACTAAGTACCAAATGTGGGTGCCCTGGACATTCTAGAAAAATTCCCGAGAGGTGTTCTCCTAGATCAGTGGCATGACCTAATTTCATATTGTTCCGTTGAGGTTGTTATGGTTTGTATATTTATTTTGGTATATATATTTTCAATAATGTTTGATTTGTTTGAAATTTGAACTAATTGAATATAGGAGGTGTCAGCATGCCATTCTAAGAATCGAGCATTATAGGGACCACCTCACAGGATCAGGACTCATCAGGTGTCTCCAATCGGACATGAGGTATTTATTATTCATTTTTTAATTTTTTAATTAATATGTTTTTGTCTTTATATTCTATTTGTACACAGTTTCGAGAGCAAGGTGCACTGACTGATAAAATGTCGGTGTGGATGAGGACTCAAAATATACTTGATCCAGAGGTTGAGGCACTGATAGTAAGTGCTTTTAGTCATTACAAATACTTATATAAATCATTATATTAACATATATATGTATATATATTTAAATATTTCCCATGATCAATTTGAAGATGAGTTAGAACAGCTGCCAGGGGACTAGCGACAGCTTCCCATTCAAAGGGATGAGATATTCCATCACATTATTGGTCAGGATGGGCATGGATATATCTTGACCTATGGAATAGGGATTCTTCATTCTCTAGTATCACACGTTGTGATTGTTAGTCCTGCATTTTCTTAGATGACATAGAGGTTGTCAGATTTTGAGGCATGGTTCCATGCTTCTAAGGAGGTAAATTCACAATTTATCGCTAACGTTAGAACATTCTGGGAATATGTGCTTCCAGGTGATGATGTGAGGGATCATATGATTCAGGTTTATACTGAATTTATTTATTTACTTTATATTATTTTTATTATGAAAATCATTATAATTTTTATTTGTTGAAGGCCCCGGGCCCATCGGATGGAGGTAGCATTCATGACCACGCATGACGCATCATATTCACAAGGTGTGTTTCTTTTTTTGGTGGGGTTGTAATTTTTGTTTCAAAAGGTAGATTTTTTATCTTGGTGATGATCAAGAAGAATTTAATGTTTTTCGGAATTCCACACTTTTGGTGAGTTTTATGTTAATTGATGTGGTTGAGTATATCTTTAGAGTCGGGATAAGAAAGGATACTCATGGACATTCTGTCCGAGGGTGTTGGAGATGTCTGGGGGGTATGGAGTGGGATGTTTTGGTGGGTGGGGGGTTGCGTGCTTTTCGGGGCGTATGGAGTGGGATTTTTGGTGGGTGGGGGTTGGGAGCTATCTGGGTGGGTTGGGAGGGGGGTTGTTCAGGGTGGGGGTTGTCTGGGGGGGGGGGGGTTGGGAGTGTGTTGTCTAGGAGGCGGGAGGGGTGTGTTTAGGGGGGTTGAGAGTGGCGGGGGTGGGGGGATATGGATTGGTGTTATCTAGAGAGGGGGATACAGAGGGGGCTATCTGGTGGGTGTATTTGGGACAATTATCTATTAGGACATCAAGATAATTTTACATCTGGTCATTCTCCATTATGCCATTAGGCCTATTGGTCAATTATTCATTATTCAATTATTCCATTAGGCCAATTGGATAATTGGGCCATTAGAAAAAATTTCCATTAGGCCATTGGATGTTTGTCCATTAGGCTATTTAAAAATTAAGACTATTTTATATGATACTGTTAGATCGATTGGAAATTATATCCTAAGGCCATTTTTATAGTTGTTCATTGGGACAATTCACCATTAGTTCATTTGGGAAATTGTTCATTAGGCTGTTAGGCCATTAGGGAAATTGGGCAGTTGTCCAATTGTCCAATTAGATGTTAGGTGATGCACAACAACACATAAGGCATTTCCACTTGGTTTATTATCTATAAAATGGTTTATGTGGATGGTTTTCTAGGAATTTCACAATTTTGATGTACCTTGTTCTTTGTTTTTTGGTCACCAAAGGATAAAGCATGAAGTCTATGAATTTTGGATATTCTGAAGGGAATTGGAGGCTTATGGACCCTTTTCCCCTTACTATGCCAGAATGGACTCACCCAGATCAAGCACTAGACATGAAATATGGGAAAATTCATGAATTTAAATGATAGAGGCAACCTGCACAGTCGCCACATGGTTATCCAAACCATGTGCAAACCGTGCGAGAGAAGATACCATTGACAGTACCCACTGCACGGTTGGTGCACGACCTGCCCAACCATGCGGCCCATCCAGAAAAACTGTGTGGCTCAAGGATTTGAGACAGTAGAATACGCACGGTTGGTGCACGGTCTACCAAAATATGCACCCAAACCATGCAGACCACTGCAGCCTTCCTTTTTTCTTTTTCACTTTTCTCCCACTCCTTGACCCGGGGATCCTTTTTCTACATGCTTTTAGAAAACTGGAAAAAGGCCCTATCTTACCAAGAATACTTTGGGGAGTGATCCGGAACAAGGGGGATTGGGGAAAAGAAGAAAAATCATTCTAGGAACTAAGCATAGATGGGTTAAGGAATATTTTTAGGTATTGGTTATGGTAGTTTTGATGTACTTCAGATTCTTTTATTTTCGGTTGTAATGAACTATCTGATGAATCATAGTAAGTTTATTATCATTTTTATTATGAGTAGCTAAACCCCACCTATTTTGGGTTTTCAAAACCAGAAGAAAGACCCCATAATTTCATGAAATCATAAGACGACCACAGTTCTGTGAATTGTGAAATGGTCGGGTAGACGGTATGTCAATCAGAGGTGTCGTTTGACTGAGGTGAGAGGAAACGCATTTTCGGAGTCATAAAACACGGAAACGACATGTAACCATCAAATTTAGAGATAAAATTCTTATAATAACATTAAATCTCATGAAAACAATAGAAATACCATTTGTTACCTGTAGTAAGAAACGACACATCAACCGGACATGTGATGTGCGCGGTACGACCAGATATGTTGTTTTTAACTATTTGGCATGCTCTAAAAGGGTGAATTGGGTGGTCAAAACCATCTGAACGACCTCAGAATGTCATTAAATTATACAACAACAACCGTGGTGTGAATTGAGAAAATGGTCTGAAGGAAGGTATGCAATCGGAGGTGTCATTTGACCATGGTGACCAGAAACGCATTTCCAGAGTCATAAAACAACAAAACGACGTGTAACTGTCAAATTCACAGAAAAAATTATTAATATGACTTGAAATCACACATAAACAATATAAATATTATTTTTGACATGTAGGATGAGATGGTATGTCAATCGGACATGATGTGTTCGCGGTACGATAGAATATGTTGTTTTTAATAGTTTGGAACGCTCTAAAAGGATGCGTTGGGTGGTCAAAATGAGTCGAACGACCTCAAAATGTCATGAAATCATATGACTACAACTGTGGTGTGAATTTTGAAATGGTTGGGAAGACGATACATCAATCGGAGGTGTAGTTTGACCGTAGTGGCCAAAAACGCATTTCTGGAGTCATAAAACACCAAAACAACGTGTAACGGTCAAATTCACAGTAAACGTCTTCATAATGAATGGAAATCTCAAAAAAACAATATAAATATCATTCATGACATGTATGTGGATAAGACATGTCAATCGGACGTGCGGAGTGCACGGTACGACCGAATAAGTGGTTTTTAACAGTTTGGCGCACTCTAAAAGGGTGTGTTGGGTGGTCAACACCAGCCGAATGACCTTGGAATGTCATGAAATCATACGAAAACAACCTTGGTGTGAATTGTGAAATGGTCGGGCAGACAGTACGTCAATCAGAGGTGTTTTTTGTCTACGGTGACTAGAAACACATTTTTGGAGTCACAAAACACCCAAACAATGTGTAATTGTCAAATTCAGAGAAAATGTTCTCAGAATGACTTGAAATCACATAAAAAATAGAAATATTATTCGTGACATGTAGGAGGATACGGGACATCAATAGGACACGCGGTGTGTGCGGTACAACCGAATATTTTGTTTTTAACAGTTTGGCATGCTCTAAAAGGGTGTGTTGGGTGGTCAAAACCAGCTGAATGAACACGCAATTCCATCAAATCATATGAAAAAATAGTGGTGTGAATTGTAAAATGTTCAGGTAGACGGTATGTAGATAAGAGGTGTCATTTGTCCGTAGTGATGGGAAATGCATTTTCGGAGTCATAAAACACCGAAACGTCGTGTAACCGTCAAATTCAAGGAAATAGTTCTCAGAATGATATGAAATCACACGAAAAAAATATAAATATTATTCGTGACATGTAGAAGGTGATGAAACATCAATCAGACATGCGGTGTGTTCGGTATGACCGAATATGTTGTTTTCAATAGTTTGGCGTGCTCTAAAATGGTGTGTTGAGTGGCCAAAACCAAACGAATGTCCTCAGAATGTAATGAAATCATATGATAACAACTGTGGTGTGAATTTTAAAATGGTCTGGTAGGCGGTACGTCAATCGGAGGTGTCTTTTGACCGAGGTGACCGAAAACGCATTTCTGGAGTCACAAAACACCTAAACGACGTGTAACGATCAAATTCAAAGCTAACATCCTTATAATGACTTGAAATCACACAAAAAAGTAGAAATATTATTCATGACATGTAGGACGATACAACACATAAATCTGATGTGTGGTGTGCACGGTACGACCGAATACGTTGTTTTTAACAGTTTGGCGTGCTCTAAAACGGTGTGTTGGGTGGCTAAAACTAGCCGAACGACCTCAAAATGTCATTAAATCATACGAAAAAACCATGGTGAGAATTGTGAAATGGTTGGGCAGAAGGTATGTCAATCGGAGGTGTCGTTTTTCCTCAGTGACCAGAAATGAATTTTCAGAGTCAAAAAACACCAAAACGATGTGTAACAGTAAAATTCAGAGAAAAAGTCTTTATAATGACTTGAAATCACACGAAAACAACATAAATATTATTCATGACATGTAGGAGGAGAAACACGTCAATCAGATGTGTGGTATGCGCAGTACGACCGAATATGTTGTTTTTAATAGTTTGGCGTGCTCTAAAATGGTGTGTTGGGTGGTCAAAACTAGCCTAACGAACTCGGAATTCCATGAAATCATATGACTACAACTGTGGTGTGAATTGTGAAATTTTTGGGCAGACGGTATGTTAATCGAAAGTGTCGTTTAACCGCGGTGACCAGAAACGCATTTCAGAAGTCATAAAACACCAAAACAATGTGTAATAGTAAAATTTAGAGAAAATGTCCTCAGAATGACTTGATATCACACGAAAAAAATAGAAATATTATTCGTGTCATGTTGAAGGAGAGGTCACGTCAATCGGACGTGCGGTGTGCGTGGTACGACCAAATATGTTGTTTTTAATAGTTTGGTGGACTCTAAATGGGTGTGTTAGGTGGTCAAAACCCACTGAACGACCGCCGAATTTCATGAAATCTTATGAAAATAACCATGGTGTCAATTTTGAAATGGTCAGGTAGAAGGTACGTCAATTGGATGATTTGTTTGACCGCGATGACCGGAAACGCATTTCTGGAGTCATAAAACACCAAAAAGACATGTAATAGTCAAATTAAGAGAACACTTTCTCAAAATAACTTGAAATAACACGAAAAAATTGAAATATTATTCGTGACATGTAAGAGGAATTGGAACATCAATCAGACAAGTGGTGTGCGCGGTATGACCGAATATGTTGTTTTTAAGAGGTTGGCACACTCTAAATGTAACACCCCAGGTTTAAATTTAAGTTTTATGTTTTGACAATGTTTCCAAGATGTAATAAAATAAAATGAAAATATATAATTAGAGAGCATTTTATTCATACAAATACCAGAATACACTCTTGATACACGAGAACTAACCCATTAAACCCACTGCTATTGATAATAAAACAATTGGAAGACTACCGAGAAACACAACGATGCTGATCGAGTAGTTATCATCTCTTGGATCTGATAGAAGAACAAACGTTATGGCAAGGATGATAGCAATAAAACTAAAAATAAGAGGAACAGGTAAAACCATCTCCAAAAGCAATGGCGTGAGCGTCGTGATATTTTTCTTCTGAGTGTTTGAACGACCCGTAAAACATTGGTATTTATACTGTTTTTAGCCGACCGTTATAAAAACTATCCGTTAGAAATTTTAATATTTAAAACCAAAATTTGACAACTTTTAATAAAATAAATAGACAATGATGATTTAAATATTATTATATAATTGATATACAATAAACAAACTTTGTGAATTTAATAAATTTTATGAAAAAATGTGAAATTACACATTAGCAAATTATAATCGGAACATGACACTAAAAATAAAATTTAAATATTAAACAAACACCATTTATGACTTTAATTTAATTTTTGTTATATATATATATGGTTATTTTATGATATTAATATTAAATTTACATTGTTTTAAAATATAGTAATACATATAATGAACTTTATAAGGTTAATATTAAATTAAAACCCAAATAATGAAATTATAAAATTAATTTAGTATATTATTATTAGTTCCGTAAAGATAAAAAAAAAAACGATATGTTGAAATCTGGGTAAAGTGGGTTCGCGTAGGGGTAGGGTCTCGATGAGGAGAGGTTCGTCGGGTTTCCTTCAGCGTGAAGGCAAGCCGATCCTCGATGCTTCGTCCCTGTAGAAAAATCGAACCAAAGGCACTGGGGCGAATCGAGAAGGACCGAGCAAGGTCACGGTGATGAGATTCAAGCTCGGATGGGATTCATTTCGAAAAATCAAACGAGGACCGAAGAACCTGTTTTACTTCGCAATTAGGGTTTCGTGGGTAAATATCAGACGCGATGCCGACCGAGCTCGAATGGTTGAGGGTGTTAGAAGTTGGGGACGGTTCATCGAGGCTCGTGTCGTCAATGAAGGACCAGAGGTCGCGATCTGTAGTTGAGTTTTTCCAGGTGCGTGTTAATTTCCAGAGTAATTTCAGACCACTGTAGTGCTTCGGTAAGTTTTTTTTTTATTTGCGTTAAGGTTTTTGTGTGAGATCTAAAGGAAAACAACCGGTCGATTTTGAGGTATTGTGGTTTTGCGTTTACAATTGAAACGTATTGAGGATCCGAACAATATTTTGGGGAAAATTGACCTCTGATTTGTCTGAAACTACAAGTAGGTGTTTTATATTTAATTTCTAGATTGTCCGAATCTGTTTTCCAGTTTCATTATCAGTGCATTGATTTCCATAATTGTCAGTATTCATGTAGGTTCATTTTAAATTTCATCAACTGGATTTCCGTATTGTTTTGGATATGGATTCTCCATTTTAAAAATAAAATTGATGATTGCTTTGTGTATCGGTTTTCTTCTTCTTTTGTTTGATTATGATTATTATAGTCTGTGCATCAATAATTTGTTGACCAATTCTGTTTCAAGTAATTTTCATCAAACTAATTTGATTATTGCAATAATTTTCATATCTTGAATCCGTTTATCATTCTATTTATATTCATTGAGTTTTGATATTTTAAAATAGTGGTATTATGACCTGAAAATGATGTGTGCGATTTTTTCCCACTTCAGATGTCTTCTTCTCTGAATACGAAAAGTAAAAAATATATGTTATCAATCTGTTTCAGTGGTTTTAAATAAAAAAATCCCTATTAGTGTTCTTTCTCCTTGCACGCACCAGATCATGATAAGTATATATATATATATTTTTAGTTTATCATTAGCCTTGGACACTGCTATATAAGCAGTAGTGCCTTCATACTTTTTGGGAGGCTTTGGGCGAGTCCTGGTTTAGCAGGGATAGAGAGAGGTATCCTTTGTATTTTCCACTTCTATGAGTATGGAATAAGAATTGGGTTACGTCAATTAGAAGAAGGAAAAAGTCCAACTACGCATAAAACTAGTAAGGGATCTTTTTATTTATTCGGTCAATTTATTTTCTTCGAAAATTATAATTGTTCAATTGAAATTTATTTCATCTATGGTTTCTTTTTTAAAATCATCATCTTTTTCACTTCTGAAATTTTGTTAGAATATAGTAAGAGACTATTTTCAATTATCTTCAATTTACAAAACCTTTATTTCATATGCAGCTTTATATACTCAAGTTGTTCTCAATCCCTCTTTTAAAAGTTTTAAAAGAGTGTTTAATGTTATGTTTTGTGAATAAAAACCTATTTTTTTTCATATATATATACCTTGGTATATACAGATTTATATATATATATATATTTATATGTGAATTTCAATACCATGCTAAATATTAATTCTTAATTATTAGTTTTGGATACTTTTCTACAGAATCTATTAAGAGTGAAAACATAATTTTGATGTATGATTTTTAGTGTTTTAATTATGTTGTTTTTTTTTTCATGGAAGTACATGTCCAAATATATATATATATAGATGATATTGTGATGTTTATAATTTTTTTTCGTTATCTCCATGCTTCAAAAAAAAACATATTGCATACCATCATGTTTTATTAATATCATGGGCATCGCATTTGCATAGATACATAGCCATGCTATTTTGCTCATCATTGACACTCATTGTATTATAATTAACTCATGAAATTCATATTAGTAATGACCATTATATTTATTAATTGTATATTGTGCATGTCGGTTTCACTAATCGTGTATGGAAAATAAATATGCATATTGTATGAACTATATATATATATATTCAAGAAAGAGTCAATGCATATGAAATTCTATTGAAAATTTAATATGTGACATAAAGATTGCATGTGATTATTAATAGTTTATATATTCATTTCATTATTTCATGCTTATAATTAATTAAACAAGTATTTCGTTGGAAATTTTTATTTAGGATTTCATTTTAACAGTTAAAATTATAAAAATATTAAAATCATATCTTCCATAAAATGTTTAGGTACATGGATGTTTATCAAAGGTATGGGTGACAAAAGTTTGGTCAAAACCAAACATGAATGTGTAATGCGATGGATGTTCATATATATATATACATACATACATAATCATATATATATATATATAAGTGTAATGTGTATTTTAATACCGTAACATGTTTTCAAAATTTAAAACTCCAGTGAAAATTATATGTATGTAAGGCAAGCTAAAAAAATGTTTTATAAAAAAAAATGGTGCTTGAACTTTGTAAATATGATAGGGAGTTGGATAATGAATCCATCCCTCAAGTGGGTAGGCCCATGATAGCCTTCAAAGTTTCAAGTGTCCTTAGTTGTTTGTTTCAAGAGCTTGCTTAATATTTTCTATCGAATCACTGGATTAATTTAAAATTGTTTTCAAAGTATAATTATTTTCCAAAGAATTATTTTACAAAGGTATTTCTGATTTAATATTTCAAATGTATTATCAAGAAATATTTTGAAAATATATTTATCAAAGGCTTTAAAAACCCTTACTGGGCAACTTTTGTGCTCACCCTACGTTTTTGAAATGTTTTTTTTATAGGTTACCTTGAATTCCAGAGTTGGTTATCTTTCTTGTAGCGTGCAGCGGAAGAGTATTGGGCAATTGTTTTATTGTTTCAGCTCTGATAAATGTAAGGTTATGTCTAAATCATCCAGAACCTAGACCGGTAAAAGATCCTCGTTTTGTTAAAGTGTTGTGTAATTCTTTATTCTCCTTTTAAAAAAAAAAATCACAGCATTTTTCAAGCACCGAGTCCGGAAGAGCGGGCTCGGGGCGTCACACTAAAAGGGTGTGTTGGGTGGTCAAAACCATCATAATGACCTCATAATGCCATAAAATCATATGACAACAACCGTGGAATGAATTGTGAAATGTTATGGAAGACGTTATGTCAATCAGAGGTGTCGTTTGACCACGGTGACCGGAAATGAATTTCCGGAGTCACAAAACACCAAAACGACGTGTAACGGTCAAATTCGTAGAAAACTTCCTTAAAATGACTTGAAACCACATGAAAACAATATAAATATTATTTTTCAAATTTAGGATGAGATTTCACATCAATCGGACATGCAGTGTGCGCGGTATGATGTAATATGCTCTTTTTAACAGTTTGATGCGCTCTAAAAGGGTGTGTTTGGTGGTCAAAACCATCTGAATGACCTCGAAATGTCATGAAATCCTATGACAATAACCATGTAGTGAATTGTGAAATGTTTGGGCATACTGTACGTCAATCATAGGTTTTTTTGACCGCGGTGATTGGAAACGCATTTTCAGAGTCAAAAAACACTAAAACGACGTCTAGTGGTCAAATTCAGAGAAAACATCCTCAGAATGACTTGAAATCCCCAAAAAATTGAAATATTTTTCGTGACATGTAAGAGGAGACGACACGTCAATTGGAGGTCGGGTGTGCGCAGTACGACCAAATATGTTGTTTTTAACTGTTCTGATCACTCTAAAATGATAATATTTCATAAAATGATAGCATTTCATAAATTGGTGGTTTTAAATTATTATTTCACCCATGATTTGATGTCAGGATTAATTTTATTATATATATATACTAACTGAATAAATATTTCTAATTTTCATTTGTTTCGTTTAGTTGTTTTTTTGTATCTTTATTGTAGGTTTATTGAATCAGAAGATGGAAATGGATTGGATCAACTTGGATCACTGAATATGAAGCACATCTATCATTTATTGTTTATGAGGATCCTGATGTTTATGTTGTTTGGAATTATTTTCTTTTTTTTTATGATTTTTACCCTGTTTCTGCTATTTGGGATCCATCAGTGATTTTTTTATAAAAAAATCTCTAAGATAGCGACTCCAATTGGCGGTCGCTATAGGTCGGCCGGACAGCAGGACAACGATGACCATTGGTGGTCATTCTATCTTGGCCGAGTAGAAGGTCAGTGACTGCCATTGGCGGTCCCTATTACATTGCTAAGCAGGAGGTCAGCGACCGCCTAACGGCCACTCCAGGACAAATTTTTGGCCCCCTTCAGTGATCTCCATTGGAAGTTGTTGTATTCCTACAACATAGGGCCTAAAGAAACCGCAATTGGCAGTCACTAAGTGGTCTCCAAAGACCATTAGCGACTGCCAATGGCGGTCTCTAATGCCCGAATTTTTAGTAGTGAAGGGTAAATCTGGTAAATAAGGACAACCGAATATTATTATAATAAAATAAAATAACCTTAATATGTGTCCAAATCATATTGGTTGACACATATCCAACCATGGGCATGCTTGGGTCTATTTTGGGACCCCATGGAGCCACATGGGAGTGATAATGACACTTTATATTAAATAATTTAATGTAATGACAAAAATGACATAAACAAATATATTTTAGTAAATTAATTTTTACAGAAGGTTATATAAGTTATCCTTTAGACTCTAAATATTCTTTTAAAATCTAAAATGATTTCCTACATCATGGTAATTATTTTTATAATTTTGAGACATCAAATAAATAAAATTATTTATGACACAATAATGATGTAGTGTTTACATCATTAATAAATGATTTAAATAAATAAGATTATAAATACTAAAAAAATTTACAAAACCTTTCCAATTTATATTGGATGATTTTATTTAGACCATAAGTCATCTTATCATCAACTTGAACTAGGATTGGATCTTATGAAACAAAAAATCATTACATAATAAAATAATATTTTCACATATTCCTAAAGAGCCCCTCCTCCCCTTATAAAAATCCCTCACTTATAACACATTCCTCACACCTCTCATGCCCCTTGGCTCATCCAACCCCTTCCCAACTAATCTCTCAAGATCTCTCTCTTCCTATTAGATGCATGACCTTAGGTAGAAGTTACTTAAAGTAAACCTTTTAGTTCAAACCAAAGGGAGATACCCAATTTAAAGGTAACATCTTATCGTAAGTCCTTTTGTTTTATTTTACATCTCCAACCCCTTAACTCTTTTTATTCCTTTCTTTTATAACAACACAAGTATACTCAATATATTAGGCTGTTGTTATGATAAGTATTATAACTACACTTACACACACCTCCATCTAATTGTTAATGAACATACTGTTTCTGGGGATGGAAAACTTATGCCTCATGAAAAGACGATTGTTCAATTACCATCTACCAGAAATTTTTGTGGCCATTATGATGGAAATGTATGTATATATGATATATATTAGTAAACATGATAATTTCATTTGAGGAAGTGCGGACTACTGTCCCCTCAAAGTGATATGACTCATTCCTACCATATGTGGGATGTATAAAGGATGGGGTTATTTAAATTATATATGATTTTATACTAGAATTATAATATAACTACGTATCATTAATTTTTCATTCAATTAAAATATCAAAGAGAAATGAAAGTAACATTAATGCGTACATACGACATACCGTCTCCAGGAACGATGCATTTCATTTCTTATTTCTAAATGTTATGTTCTATTATAAATACATATATATACCTGATTTATATGATATATATGATATATAATTCATGAATATCATTCTGGATATAATGTACTCTAGACCGCATGGACAACTTGTAATTATAAGGTGTTCATTTTTTACTAAAGTACCAAATATCGACAAAACGACCATAAATAAATTAAATGATTAAAAAATGATTATAACATGTTAATAAGTAATATAAATGGAATAATAAACTTGAAAAAGGGTTCATAATCAAGTATAAATTTACTTATGTTTATTATTCAGGAATAAAAGGAACAAACAAGTCTAGTTGGACACGAGATACGTGGTTTCTTATCTCACTTTTAATTCCGTGAGATTTCCATTGTTCACCACTAATTTATTCCGTGTGTTGAACTGTGTATTTCCATTTGATATATATTATCAACAATCTATTCATATTCATGTTATGATTTCAATCATTTGGTGGTTGTTAACTTTTGGACATACGATTTGATTGTTTACAATGTGGTAAGGGATTTTCATCTCACATTTTATTCCCATGAGATTCATGCTATTTTTTCCACTATTTCCTTTAATGTGGTGTATATACTTCCCATGATTATATTAATTTTCTAATATACATCAATTTATGGGTATTTAAATCTTCATTTTATGATCCTTCTCTCAAGGGTTGTATGTTTCATAAGTTACCAAATCGGTAAGGGAACCTTTCATCCCAATTTCTATTCCTTGGGTTAATCTTATAATTATTAATTATGTCATGCTATGATTATGTGTGGAATCATTAGTTATTTATTTATTTTTTAATTTTCACTCCCCTTTCTGTGTATATACTTTTGATTCACATAATCACTCCATTGATAAATTCTCAAGTCATCAATTTGAATTTGATAAGAGTAAGTTTAACTCAATTACAATTCATTAAGTTAAACATCCAAGTAATTGGGTTTGTATTAAAAAGAACATGTGTGAAAGTACTTTGATTGATTTACACTGAATATCCAATCATATTGAGGGTATTTATATTTGTCACATATTATTATGAAATTGATTTATCCTTAATCTAATTATATTGTTTTTTATAAGGGATTTCGTCACAATTTACATTCCATTGAGTCTTCGTTGTTGTTATGCACCAATTCACTCTTATATGGTTTATATAGTTCCATTTGAAATATTATATCATGAATATTTTTATTTTAATGATATTATAATGTTCTGATTCAAAGTTATTTCTCAATTATTTTTATTCAAGAGTCTCTCATTTTGATAAAAACTCTTTAACAAAAATATCGTTTTAAATGTTTTAAAATTTTAATCTTTTAAATCGTTATCATTAATTTCCATGTATTAAAAATTGTTTTAAGGATTTATTTACATAGACATTAATGTTTTCAAATGATAATTTATTTAAATGTTTCAATGTGGTATGGGACACTTTGATTCAAAAATCTCTTTATTCAAATTTTTAAATGGTTTTTAAATTGGTTTGATAAAGCATTGATTATGTCTATATCTTGAAATGATATGTTATGATTGAAATTTGGAAATATTATATTTCATTTATTATTATTTTTTATGTTTTATCAATTTGTTTTTGTTCTTGGGAATTGTTTTTTATACGGGTGGATCCTTGATAAACTTAGGGCGGATGAACCCGAGATAGCTCTCCAATGCATTGGGTAACGTGATAGAGGTAAACGTTAATGTTTCTCCTTGTAGATTTAGGGAATATACTTTGATGGGTATTACAAATTTGACTTCCTATGTAGTTTTGATTGCTACAATGTAAGTATGTTATAAATTCCATAAGTTACCATTATGATTTATTATTTGTGTGTGGCATTCATTAATCCAATGATTTCATAATGTATGTTATGATTCAAAAATATGGTTTCATTGTTTTGTATTTATTTATGGGATAATGTTTTCCTTCCTTATTTTATAACCCTTACCGAGATTTTTATGCTCATCCCATGTTTTTGAAATGTTTTCCACAGGAATTGAAGATGAATATGGGCAATGATGGGATCAAGGAAAAGTCATGCTTGTTAAAACATGGAACATGACATTTTTATTTTTAAGAATTTTTATTTTATGAAAAAATTAATACTAAGTAGTAGTGTCAACAAGTAATATTCAAGTTGTTATGTAATATTTATGTCCTAATTCTCTAAAACTCTAAACCTGAAAAGATCCTCAGTGTGAATTCTTGACTTAATTAAACATTATTTAATGTTTAAGGCCGGGTCCTTATAGCTAGTTTCAGTGGACGGTTTAGATAACATTAGAGGTTAGGGTGTTCTTTAATCATAAGATACAATTACCATAATGGTTAGGATTTAAGAAAGAGTTATAGTTATTTTAGATAAAGTGAATGAGTTTAAGATTACACGAATAAGTATATATTAGTATTTACCCTCCTCATAAAATATTATATGACTATTTTTCTGATATACTCACACTTACCTTTTTGGTTTTAGTAAATGTTTTGATCTAGCAGACACCAAAGTAATAGTGGATGTGAAGAAAATTATGATGGTTTTCTGAATGAGAAACTGAATGGAATGGGAGATGTAATGATAACTCTTATGGTTATTCTCAAACAACTATCTAGAGTCATGATTGATGACCTGAACCATGGAGATTTTTATAAGGAATCATATATGCGAAAAAAAATCCCTACGGAAGTTAAGGTAATAATCATAAAGGTAAGTATGTTAAAAAACTTATATGTCAAGGATGTGGAAAGAAAAACATAGGAAAATGTTTCGAAGGGATGGGAAGATGCTGTAGATGTGGAAATGAAGGTCATAAAGCAAGAACCTACTAGGGAAAAAAGGAAGCATCTAGTTGAATCTAGGAAAGGTAAAGAAGTTATTTCTGAGGTATCAATTGAATGTTTTAAATGTGTTGTGCATGGTAATTATAAAAACAGATGTCCTACGAAGAAGTTTCGGGAATGGGATCACTAGGATCATACAAATATATGTTTACCAATACCTAATGCCATTCTGATTGAGTATGAAGAAACTGAAAATGACCAATGAAAGGTACGGATTATTTCTTAACATATGTTTTGAAATTATTAAATATTAGGATATGACTCATGATTTTGCATGTAGGAAAGAAGTATTTCAGAATAAGTTGGTAAAGAATGGTCAATAAGTCATGCAGAACGTTAAATGAGTAAGAAGTCAACATATAAGGGATTCAAGAGTTATGGTAGATTTTAAGATGATGAAATTCTTAAAGGTATTAAGGATCTTTTGAGGATGGGATTACTTTGGAAGACTTTTTATAATATGCGTAACCCTGAAGTTTGATATATGAAAATTTTAATCAAGGAATTTATTTGTTTGATGAGTATCGGTGGAGTTTTATTTTGGAAGAATATATGTTTGTATTTTAGATATATGGTGACTTGGGTTATTTATAAAAATTATTGACTTATTAAAGAGAATATGTGATTTAGTTAATTACACTTTAGTATGAGACTTTAATAGTAGTTAATTTTATTTGGAGAGAAATGTTAATATTTATCATAGAAGACTATGTGAATAAATCCTTTTGAGATTTGGGTTTAAATCATAGTTTGGATTATATTGAAGAATTTTAGGGACAATTGTTTATTGAATGTTCTTTGATGAACTGTGGGTATTGTTTGACAAATTTTGGAGATTAAGGGTAGATTTTCTTTTTTGGTAAAACATTATCCTTTTTGGGGATTATCTGATCTTCTACTAAGGATTTGAGTTTTGGTTAATTTCTAAATAATTCGGAAAAATATAGTTCATCTTTTTTCAATTATGTGATTCTATAGAAGACGATTATAGTGCTTTTAATGTGAACAATTCATCTTGAATACTCATCGTTTGGAGAAAATATGAGTTTGTGGTATAAATATAGTAAAGGATGAAAGTTAAATGAAAAGTAAGTATGTTTCCATATATTCTTATTCAATATCTTAAATAAATTCCTCAACTTTATGATAAGTAACTTAAAACAAACACAGTTTATGTTAAATTTTCTTACGAGGGAATAAAAGACCATTTAACCCATCACAAGTTTGTGAGTTTTTGGTGGTTAACTTTCTCCTAATCATGTTTTCTATCACTCTCCATCAGAATATGATGGTCTTTTCCTTCTCCATATCCATGTTTTCATGGAATCCTAGTATCTATTGTCTCGGGTGACCTCTTTTTATATCTTTTTTCTTTTTAAGTGATAGTATTTTTACTCTTTTTCTGATGTGGGAAATTCAATGAAGTTTCCAATCCCAATTTCAAAATTGGGAGGACGAAATTCCAAAAAGGGTGGAAGGATATATCATCTCGGGTAAATAAAGAATATAAAATTTTCATATTTATTAAATTTTTTGAATTAAATATAATTTTTACTTTAAAGGGGTTGATATGTTTGATGGCGTACCAGATACGCAACAACGAGTTTCTTTGAAATCTTATGTTGCACACAATGTTTAGTCATACTAAAAAATAATAATATTATATTATTTTAAATGGTAGTTAACGCCTAGACATTTTATTGTCAGAAATGGACAATATAGACTACAGTATTAATATACGGGTTTTTTAAATGTTTATACATTTTCCCAATTAATTTTAGAGAGTTAAAATAAGAAAGAATATGATTTTAAGCATAATTTACTTTAAAAGGTTTATTTACTGCCTTTTGATGGAAAACCCTCTTTAAATCTAGTTTTGGGCACTTTTATAGGTTCTATTTGACCAAATAAAATTCATCTTTGGAATCGGGACATCAAAATTTTCTTTGGGTAATTTTTTGTTATTTTTCTGATAAAATTTAATTTTTAAAGAAAAGTGAAAAAATTCTGTATTTTAATTCAAAACCGCCTTTCAATCTAATTTATTTATATGGATATATTATCTTTTTAATTGGTTTCAAATTGTAATTATAATTTTTTTACCATTTGATCCGATTTTGTTCATTTTAAGTAACTTCACTTTTAAATTCGACATAAACAAGTGTCAATTTTTTGATATTTATTATTTCTTAAAAACACGCTTTTTGTTTTGACATCGGGAATTAATTTCAAATTAATTTCTTCCACTTCTATGTTTTGGATTCAGAAAAACGGATTACACATTTTGAATCAGGAGGTCTAAATTGTGTAAATAGGTAAGTTTTATTTTTAGATATTATAAATATTTACTTCAGTATATATTTTATTTACCATGGTTAAAGGGTATATCTGGTAAATAAGAATAAACAAATATTATTATTATAATATAAAATTACATGAATATGTTTTATAATTCTATTTTTTGATATATATCCAACCAGAGGAATCATTGGGTCGATTTTGGGACCCCATTGATTCAATTGGGAGTGATAATGACACTTTATATTATTTAATTTAAAGTAAAGACAAAAATGATAAAAACAAATATCTTTTAGTAAATTAATTTTTACATGGGGTTATATAAGTAATCTTTTAGACTATAAATATTATTTGGAAAGATAAAATAATTTCCTATTTCATAGAGTTTTTTTATAATTTTTAGACTTCAGATAAATAAAATTATTTATGTACAATAATGATGCAGTGTTTAACTCATTAATAAATGATTAAAATAAATAAGATTATAAAAACTAAAAAAATATCCAAAACCTATACAATTTCTATTGGATGATTTTATTTCGACCATGAGTCATATTATCTTATACTTTAATTAGTTTGGGACATTTATAAACTGACAATCATTATGTAATAAAATAATATTTTCACACTTTCTTAAAGAGCCTCTCCCCCCCTTATAAAAAGCCCTCATTTCTAACCTATTCTCACACCTCTAAAGCCCCATGGATCATCCAAAACCTACCCAAATAATCTCTCCATATTACTATATTCCTCTTAGAAGCTTTACCTTAGGCATATTTCACTTCATGTAAACCTTTTGGTTCAAACCAAATGGAGATTCCTAATTTAAAGGTAACGTCTTCTCTTAAGTCCTTTTGTTTTATTTTACATCTCCAACCTAAAAAACTATTTTTATTACTTTATATTATACCAAAAATAGTATCCTCAATATACTATGTGGTTGGTATGATAATTATTCTATCTAAACTTACACACACCTCCATCTAATGGGTAAAAAACATTATGTTTCTGTGGATGGAAAACTAACGCCTCACGAAATGATGATTGTTCAATTATCTTCTACCGCCTCTTATGGTGGACATTATGATGGAACTGTATTTATATATGATATAAATTATTTTTATGAATTATTTATTCTTATTTATTTTTAATTTATATCATACCTTTATGGTTCCCATTATGAGTAAACGCGACAATTTCATTTGAGGAAGTGCGGACCACCGACCCCTCAAAGTGATATGACTCTTTCATACAATACACGAGACGTATAAAGGTTGGAGTTATTAAAATTATATATGATATTATACTAGAATTGAAATATAACTATGTATTTTTAGGTTTTAATTTAATTAAAAAAATAAAAATAAATGAAAGTAGCGTTCATGCGTATGTACGACTTACCGTCTCCATGAATGGTATATTTCAATTCTTATCTACAAATGTTATGTAATGTTATAAATACATTTATCTACTATATATATATGATATATATGATATATAAATAATGAATATCATTCTATTTATAATGGAATCTTGACCACATGGAAAAATTGTATTTATAAGGTGTTCATTTTTATTGAAGTACCAAATATAGACAAAACGACCATTATTAACTTAAATGATTACATAATGTTTAAAACATGGTAATAAGTGATATAAAAGGAATAAAAAACATGAAAAATATTTACTAATAAAATATAAATAACTTATGATTATTATTCTATAATAAAAAGGAACAAATATGTCAATTCCGACAAGAGGTAAGGGGTTTCTTATCTCATTTTTTGTTCTGTGATATTTCCATCGTTCGCCACTAATTTATTGCATGTGGTGTATTGTGTACTTAAATTTGATATATATTATCATTATTATCATTATATTCATTTTATTATGTGAATAATATTTTGGTTATTATCTTTTGGTTATATGACTCGATTGATTACAACATGGTAATGTATTTTCATCTCACATTTTATTCTCGTGAGATTCATGCTATATTTGCCACTATTTCCTTTTGTGTGGTGTATGTACTTAACATAATTTTATTCATTGTCTAATATATTTCAATTTATGGGTATTTACATATTTATTTTATGATCCTTCTTTCATGGGTTGTATGTTTTGTAAGTTACCAAATCCGTGTGGGATCCTTTTAACCCAATTTCCATTCCTTGGGTTAAACTTCTAATTCTTAATTATGTCATGCAATGAATATGCGTGGAATCAATATTTATTAATTTATGGTGTAATTTCCACTCCCTTTTTCATGGATATACTTTTTATTCACATTATTGCTCCATTGATAAATTCTCAAGTCATTGATATGAACTTGATAAGAGTAATTTTAACTCATTTTCCATTCATTGAGTTAAACATCCAAGTCATCAGTTTTGTCTTAAAAAGAACATGTGTGAATGTCTTATGATTGATTTACACTTAATATACAATCAATTTGAGTATATTTATATTTTTCTTACATTATTATGTAATTGATTTATCCTTAATCTAATGATATAAATTTTTATAAGGGATTTCGTCTCAATTTACATTCCATTGAGACTTCATTGTTGTTATTCACCAATTCACTCTTATATGGTGTATGTACTGCCCTTTGAAAAATTAAATAATGAATATTTTTATACTCATGATATTATAATGTTCTGATTCGACATTATTCCTCAATTATTTGTATTCAAGAGTCTCTCATTTTGATAAAAACTCTTTAACTAAATAATCATTTTAAATGTTTTAAAAAACAATTCTTATAAATCTATATAAATAATGTCCACATTTTAAAAATGGTTTTAAGTATTTATATATATGTAAATTAATGTTTGAAAATGATAATTTAGTTATAATAATCAAAGTGTTATGGGACGCTTTGATTCATTAATCTATTTATAAAATGTTTTAAATGGTTTTGAAAATATGTTGATGAAGAATTGATTATGTATATATATTGAAATGATATGTTCTGATTGTAATGTGGAAATGTTAAATTATATTTATTATTATTTTAAGTGTTATGAATATATTATAGTTCTTGGGAATTATTTATGTATATGGGTGGTTCTGTGATAAAGCTAGGGCGGGTGAGCCCTAGATAGATCTTCAATGCATTGGGTAACATGACGGAGGTAAACGTTAATGTTTCTCCAAAGAGATTTAAGGAATAAACTATGATGGGTATTCCAAATGTGACTCTCTATGTAGATTTGATTGATACATTGTATGTATGTTATGAATTTCATAGGTTACCTTTTTGATTTGTGATTTGTGTGTGTCATTGATAGATCTTATGATTTCTTAAGGTATGTTATGATTTAAAATTATGGTTTCATTGATTTTCATTTATTTATGGGCTATGGTTTTACTTCCTTATTTTATAACCCTTAATGAGATTTTTATGATCATCCCATGTTTTTGATATGTTTTTTACAGGACTAAATGATCAATAGGGACATAGATGGGATTGAGGAAAAGTCATGATGTCTAAAACAAGGAACTACACATGATTTTCTAAGAGTTTTTATTTAATGAAAAAATGGATACTGGGTAGTAGTGTCTACATGTAATATTCAAGTTGTTATGTAATAGTTATGGCCAAATTCTCTATAAATCTAAACATGAAAAGATCCTTAATGTTAATTCTTGTCATAATTCAGGATTATGTAATGTCTAAGGCTGAGTCCTTATAAAAAAGTTTTTTAAATTATTTTCAACCATTATTTATAGTTTTTCAAGATCATTTTCAAAAAATAGAATTTTAAAAAATGATTAATGTTTTAAATAGGGGATCAAATTATTTTGAAGGGTTATATTATATATTTTCCTGATCATTGTAAAATAAATGATTTTAATAATGTTGTCTAGTTTATAAATTGTTTTAAATAATTTTAAATTATTTCTGTATATGTTTTAAATATTATTTTAAAAGAATATGATTTTAAAAATGTTTTATGTTTTAAAAATATTTTTTTTTCTTCAAACTAGAAAGGATTCATTCATCTATAAATGTATCAAATGATCAAAATCTTTTTCCCTCAAATATTAAATATTTTTTATGTTAATGAGGACTTATTGGGGATATGACCCATGGATACCATTCTTATTCATTCACTAAATTGTTTATGTTTATGATGTCATAATGATTATGAAACTAATATCTATTTCACAAGTTGTAACATGATTTTATTCTTATGAAACCCGCTTATTTTTTCATGGGTTATGTTGTGATGATTATAGACCCTATTTATTTTTCACAGCTTTTGATATGTTGAAATGTTTATGAAAAATTCTTCTTATCATTTGTTATTTTTTAGTGACCTATCCATAAAAATCCCATAGCGGGTGTCTAATACCATTACATTTTCAATATTATGAGGAATAAAATCCCAAATGATCAAAGGGTCTACTATTATTGATAAAATAGATATATAAATGAATGTTTTATTAAAAATTAATACAATAATTTCTCTATAATTTTTTCTTTGAGGATATCCTTATTCCATCAAGCATATACTTGCATATAACTCTTAGAAAACATATATGATTTCTGGGTAAAGGTAAAAATATAAAGGTAATATCGAATTATTTTTAAAGTTAATGTATAATTAAATAATAATAATATAATGAGAATAGTAAATATGTAATGGTAAATAACTATGAACACATGCCATGTAATAAATAATTCATAAGGAATTTGGAAATAATATATAAAGGTAAATAACTAATAACACATTCTATTTAAAAAACTGGAGAATAAATATGTAAAGGTGAATAACTAAAAAAATATATTTACATAAATAAAATTATTGTTAAATATATCCATATATATTTCCATAGATAAAATATCGTAGATAATATATTCTGAATCAAAATATAGGCAATGATTAATATTTGGATATCATGTATGAGGCACAAGAAAACATATTACATTAATACCTTTCATATGATTGTTTAAAACTAAAGGTGTAAAACTAATCATTTTTTAATACTAATTACCACATGAAAACCTATCGATGCATCGAGGGGATAAAAAAGTTTTGGGCCCCATGTGTCACTTCCTGTCCAAACATTCTTCATATTGACTAACCAATTTAATTAATAAAATATTTTCTTTATAAAATCTTTGTATTGAAAAAATAATTTGGATTTATAAACATTTCCTTAGTAGAGGATAACTAACAACAATGATTGTTGATGCTGATTAACGATGATACAATTGAAATATCATTAAAAACTTCTTGAGGAAATTAATCTACGAATATTCTAATGTATCCCATACCACTTTCACATAGTCTAATAATAATTCCCCATGAATCCAATAAAACATAGAATATCTATAGAATAAGGGTTATCATGGTATAACATATCAAAGTAAACACTCTTTGTAAATAATGATACACTATTTAGGAAATTAACATATCCATGATAAATGATATGGATAATTAATAGAACTTCAATGTCAACTGGTCATTCAAAACTTAATATTTCAATGGGGACTAACAAAGGAATCAAGGAATTTAATGTCCACTCTATCCTTGGAAAAAAAATTTAAAACCCATAAAGAGGAATAATAAAAATGGTATTAATAAAACATATCCCATGTGTAATAAAAATTAACTATTGTTTTCCTCAATGAATAGAATTTGTAAAAAAGGATATTTAAAATCATTACAGTTGAAAATATCATTTTTATTTTGAATTTTTTTAAAAAAATACATTCATTGAAAATAATATTTTATATATTTTTTTAAATTAACATTGTAAACCCACAATATAAACTGCGAAAAAGTGATAATGGGTAAATCTGTATATTTCATGAAGAATAAATAGAATATTCATTCAGCAAGATAAAAAGATTAGAAATGTTCCTTTTTAGAAAATTAAAATTTTATTCCATTGAAATAATTTATAAATGAAAAAAGTGTAAAAATTTATTTAATAAATAATTCTTCAAAGGATAAAAACAGTTTTTATTTCTTTTTGGAAAATTATGGTTTTTATAAGAAAATATGTTCTCTCACTAAAGAGATAAAATATGTCATGTTTTATTAAAAAAATGATTCTAAAACATATTTATTATCACATAGTGTAAAATAGGTATAATTAATTTATAATGGTCATTAATAAGAATATAATAATAAAAGGAATTTATTAATTTAATAATTTTCATTAAATTTCATCTAATGGAAATTATGGTTTAAACAATCCTTAAAAAATGATATTGCCAAGTAAACCATTGAAAATATTATAACATTGAGGTGAAAATAAATAAATGGCTATATTATGACTATAATCATTAAAACCACATAAATAAGTTTAATTTAAATAAAATATATTAAAAATTCATTACACACATAATCTTAGTATATTATTGATAATGAGGAAGTAATATAAACCAAAGAAAAGTAACGAGGTTAATAAATTATCTTCCACTTGGAAACACTTAATTAAAATACCTTAATATAAAATAAGTGAAATTTAAACTGAAAATATCATTAATAAGGAATTACTCTTGATATTAAATTCAAAAGTCGATGTTTTTACACCATATTTCAGAAATTAGGTGTGGAATAATAATGTATGTCAAAATGAATGGAAATTGAGGCGAAGTACCTTACAAGTTAGTAAATTTTGAATCATAACTCCCATTAAATTTATTACCCAAAATTAATATTTAAATAAAATTATGATAAATGAATTAATGATATAATATTTCAAAATTGGTATTAGATACACTACACAAAAATAAGTGGTGAAAATGGTGTGTGCCTCACGGAATGAAATGTGAAACAATAATCATTTACCATTTGCTTCCTTTCAGGTGGACATCCTTTAACCTCCTATATAATGGTTTTAAACATGTTAATAACTTATTAAATAACCAAAATCATTTTTATAATATCCTATATTAACTTATTATAATATATTATTATATTTTTTCTAATAATCATTCATCGTTTTCAATATTTCGGGAGTTAATTACCTTGATTATTGGGTTTGTTTTTACTTATTATTTTTGTTCCTATTACATAAGTCATTATATATTAATTTAAACAGTTTAACCCATGGTTTAAATATTATTTATACCCTGTATACATGTATTTATAATAATACATAATGTTTAGAGATAGGAAATGAAATGCACTATTCATTGAGATTGTAGGTTATATATACTCATGAATGATACCTCCATTTCTTTGTCCTACTTACAAGAATAAAAAGAAAGTGATCTATGAATATATTAATTAAATTATAATTTTATATCCTATATATAACATTAATTTATTAAATTCATTTCATTATATATGTTATGTATATCATGAATGAATCTCATCGCTTAGAGCATTTTGTAGTCCACACATCCATAAATGATGTCATCGTATCACTGAAAAATATAATGCATGAAGCTATGTGTCATATAGGAATTAAATATTAACAAATAAATTATAAATATCATAAATATCATATATAAATACACTATATTTAAAAATTCCTACTCAGGAGAGGTGGTAAAAGAAAGAAAAGAACAATCATTGTATCGGAAGGTGATAGTTCGTCGAACAAGAATTTGTAAGTTCATTTCACATTAATTGGAAGTGTATTTAAGTTTAAGAAAACCATATAATAAAAAAATATAACAATTTTTAGGATACTTAAAATATAATATAATCATTAAATGAGATAATTTTAGAGGGGGTGAATGAAATAAAATAAAACTGATCATTGAAGAATGTTACCTTCTTTTTGGGTAACCACTTTTGGTTTATACCAAAATTACTCCTCCGTTAGATTTATAAAAAAAGGTTTTATTCCATGATTATGGAAGTATATTGTGATCTTATTTTATCAATTTTTTTGATATGTAAATGGAATTAATGGTTTAAAAAAGTGGGAGGGATGTGTTCCATTTTTTAGTGGAGGAGGAGAGGCATTCTTGTAAATTTTTACACATGGAATTCCACCCATTTTTTTCTATTTCAATTGTATATAATAATAGAAAAAAATATATAAATGTAATGATAGGTAAAAAATATGGCTCTAATATGGATTTTTTAAAAGATTCTAGGAAACTTTGTCTCTTATGGTTAATGTTTAGTCACTTGTTAAGTTAATTCTCCACTAATTCATTGCACTTATTTTTAATTACATTCAATAATTCTTTTGGTTAGAAACTAATTTGAACTTTTTATAAATTATAAATTATGACTACTCAAAAATATTTAATCCATTTTTTCAAATTTTAATCATATTAGTCACATAAATTAATTTATATTTAATCCCATAAATGGGACGACAAACCAGTTTTAAAGTAAAAATATTCAAAAGTTTGTAATGTTTGAAATCAAATTTAAATGTTAAATTGATTCCAATGAAATAAATTTTATTTAATTATTTACAATTGATCTAATGGAACTTTAAAAACTATCAAAAACATAATTTTTCCATATAAAAAAATATATGAAAATGAGCTTTCAATTAAAATTCTGTATTTCTCATTATTCATCCAAAAATGAAACTTCAAATAAAAATAGAAAATTATAAAAATAGACCTAACATTTATTCTTTTATTTTGAAAATTAATTTTATTTTGACATATAATTTTTTTAAAAGTTCCCAAAATTTTATTTAAAAATTGTTTCTCTGTTACAAGGGGTAAAACTATCTTGATAAAAATGTAGGTTTTTATACATAAAATTGGGTTTGTTTTTCTCTTATGCATATCAAATATATTGGATAACTATAAAAAAATATTTTATTTGATATATAATGTATATTCTAAGATTTTAGTTAACACTATTCATAATCTCTAATTTTAAATGTTAGGTTATGTCTTATAATATTAAATAATAATATTTAAATAGTATATTATTATTTGGTAAAACTCATGATGTGTGTAATGAAAGTCATTAAAGAAATTTTTTTCTATGTGTGATTCAAGTTAACTAAGTGTTTCAATAATTAAATTCAACAATAATATTTTAAATTTTCATAAAATAGTAAATATATTATTGTCTTTGGATATTATATTCCCTTACGTGGTTGGTGCTGTGTGTCCTACACACTATCAAATGAAATGTTCTTATTTTAAACGTTTGGGGCATTAAATTCTCCCAATATTAATTAAATAGTATCCTCTCAATGTATACTTGACTTTGGTAAAAAAATGTATGTTTTTTTAATGCATTAAAATCTCACATCATGAGAAGGGTTTGTATAACATATTTAAAAAAAGAGAGAATGGGAATTAAAAAGGTCACATGTACTAATATATAACTCAGTCTCCAAGTAAGAAAAAATTAGTTGAAATTGGAGAAATTTATATGGGGAAAATATGTGAATATTTAAAAGGTGTGATTGAGGTCATCTATCACAAAAAAATTGACTGATCAATGGAATGTTGGGGGTGTCAGAATCATTTATCGGTGATAATTTATAAAACCACTAGTTGTACAAAAAGAAAGGTATTATTACAATATTATTTTTATCAATTTCCTAATATTCCTTAATTCTTTTACATCTAAATAATATAATTAAATATACTTACTTAAAATATTTCTATAAAAACTATTTTCATCATTTGTCTCTGATTGGACCCATTTTTAATTAATCTTAAAATTTACCTTTGATTCTTAAAGGACATAAATAAACTCATAATGAATCATAAGTCACATAAAGTCTTTCAATTGGTCTCTAAATATTCATCAAATCCTATACGATTAATATATTAATCTCTAACACTGATAAGAAATACTACTGGTTTATCATTAATAATTATTCATCAAATTCTTTAACTAAAAACAATGACATATTAAATAGGGTATTATGTTTGTTTGTGGTTTGCGTTAAACCTTTATCCTCCTTTGGTTATAGTTTTAAGCCCCACATCCTTTCCAGACATGATTGGTTTTCACCCAACATAATGTTTTTCCTTTTATACAACTATATTGATATAATTCCAAAATAAATATTTTGGTCATCCTTCAAATAAATTTTATCACTAAATATCATTTTAAATATGGTTTTCAATTCGACCTAAACACATAAATAATTAATCTGATTTATTTACACATAGATCCTTCCTTGTTCTAAGTAATATCCTAGGTCATTTATTGCCATCATCGATTCAAATCCATCAAAATATTTTGTAATTAAAATTTCAATTATCCTAAATATATCATTCAGGAGCATCAAAATATGTGTATAGTATGACTCAATGTCTTGTATTAGGTTATGCTTGAGTTAGGACCCACTCACCTTTTCAATGATGTTACCCATAGGTACATCTATTCCAAAACTATGTCCAATTATAGTACACAGATATTGATATATTTCAAGTAAGACCCACATAATCTCTAACCAACAAAAATTATTTGATGTTCTTCTATTATTATACTACAATTATACCTTACGAATATTTTATATAACCTATGATTTCATAAATCTTGATCCAAAGGTCCTACTAAACATCCTCAGATAACTACAGTAGCAACCCGACCCCGGAAATCTCATAGGTGGTGTTGATTACATTTACTTTTTCATGATTATAGGGAATAAAATCATGAAATATAAAAGAGTTTAGTATAATTGGTCAACCGAATTCATACATGATTCGTTTGTTATAAATAAATACACTAATTACAATATAATTTTTTATTTTAATTATATTTATATTCCATCTAGTGTATCCTTACACATCATTCTTAGTATAGTTCTTGGATTCCTAGGGATACAAAAAAACAAGGGTGATCTCAAATGATCTTTAAGGGTAAATTATTGTAGAAGAATTAATGAATCAATTAAAATAGTCAATATGGAATGGTAAATAACTAAGAACATATATCATGTAATCAATAATCGAGAAGAAAGTGTGTAAACAAAATGAAAAAGTAAATAACTGAAAAAATAGGTTATTAAAAAAATAGATAAGGAAAAATCAATATAGAAAGGTAAATAACAGAAAACACATGAAATTTAAAAAAATAAAATTTGAATGAAATTCATTCAAGGATTTTATCATAGTGAAAATATCATTGATAATATAAATTGAATCCAAATATAGGGAATTCTTAATTTTTGGATGTCATGTATGAGGAACATGGAAGCCTATAGATTCATGACATTTCACATGATGATCTGTAACTACATATGAAAACTTATTTAATTTTCATAACTATTTTTCCTCGCGAGTACATGTAGATGCATTGAGGGGCTATATAAAGTGTCAGCCCCACACATCATTACCTGTCCAAAGCATTCCTCATATTGAGTAACAGATTTAATTAATAAAAAATGTGCCTTATCAAATATTTTTATTATTTAAATAATTTTCATTTTTCAATATTTATTCATTGTAGGATAACTATAAATATGTTTTTTACAATGATTAATACAGATTTCATATAAATGTAAGTAAATAATTCTTGAAGAAAATATTATTTAGACATTCCAAAGTGTCACACACCAATTTGAATAATTTGAATAATAATACGCCATGAATTAAATGTAACATTAAATATAATAAGAATAAAAATACTCATGATATAATATGTCATATGAAACACCATATGTAAAAATGATATAAATTTTAGGAAATAAAAATAACCATGATAAATGATAATGACAATTATTGGAAATTCATTGTCAAATGATCATCATAAATTGAATATTTCAAAGGGGAATAAAAAAGAAATATAAATTTTTTTATCAATAATATCATTCTCAAAATAAATAAGAAACCATTTATAGGAAAAATAAGCATGGTATTAGTACAGAATATACCGAGTGGAGAAATAATAAATTATTTTTCTTCTTGATGAAGAGAAATACAATAAAAAGATCTTTTAAAATATTTATCGAGGAAAATTTAATTTTTATTTTGAAATTCATTTTCATTGAAAATCACTTTTTTAAAAATAGTTTTTTAAAAATTAATATTTTGAGCATGAAATGGAATATTTTAAAAAATGATATAGTGTAAATATATTCAAGTCTTAAAACATAAAAAGAACAATCGTGTTATAGGGTAAAACGATTAGAAAAGTTCCTTTTTCAGAATGAGGCATTGATATTCAAATGAAAACATTTGTAAAATAGAAGGGGTAAAAATTTATGTAATAAATCTTTTGGGAATGTCTAAAAACATTTTTTAAATCCTTTTTGTAAAACATGGTTTTAAAAAAAATGGGTTCTCCAATTAAGGAGAGTAATGAAGTCGAGCTTTCTTAAGTAAAATTCTCAAAAATTTTGAGTACCACAGAGTGGGAAAATGGTAATTTTAATTTATAATGGTCAGTAATAAAAAGAGGAGAGTAAAATAAAATGGTTTATTGAGTAATGATCAAATAATTTTGTAAAATTTAAATTCATGTACAGAAAATTCTGAATAAAATGAGGTTTCGAAGCCGAACAATGAAATGATTATAACATTTGATGTGAAAATAAATAAATGAATAGATTATTTGTATCAAATGTAAATACATAAAAATAATTTTAATTACAATAATATATTGTAAAAAGTTATTATAGAAATAATCTTATAATATTTACAATAATGAGTAATTAATATAACACAATGAAAAGGAATCTGGTTATGGAATTATTATCCACTTATTAACGCAAAATTAAAAACCCATTATATGAAATAATTAGATTTTAGAATAAATATAATATGAATAATAAACTAATCATGATATTACCTGTCAAAGTTTCCTATTGTACACTATATATAAGAAATTATGTGTACAACAATTAGGTATGTCTCAAAGAATGGAAATTGAGACAAAGTCCCATTATACTTAGTGACTTTTGAATTATAAGCCCCACAAAAGAGATACAATCAAAATAAAATTTATATAAAATGAATATAAAATTATTTGTGATAAAATATATTTCAAGGAGAAGTATATACCCCACATAAAAAGATTTAAGTTGAAAAAATGGTGTATGCATCATGAAAAGAAAAAATAGGAGATAAGAACCCCTTAACTTGGGTTTCCATTCTAGTGAAAGTAATTTAACCTCATTTATAATGGTTTTAATAATATTATTACTAATAAAAAATGATAATAATATTTTTAATATAATAGATCAGGATTTCATCATATCATAAATTTGAATCATTAGTTAAATATAATATATAACCAATATACATATATTTATAATAATCTATAAAGTTGGGGTTTATGAAATGAAATGCAATGTTCATAGAGATGGTAGGTCGTACGTATGCATGAACTCTACTTCCATTTCTTTATCGTATTTAAAATAATTAGAAGTAAATGATAAATAAATATATAATAACTAAAATAACATATTTATGTAATATATTTCACATGATTTTATTAAAACAATCCCCTAACACTTCCCATGTATAGAATGAAAGAATCACATTGTTTTTAGGAGGCAGTAGTCCCCACGTCCACAAACAATGTTATCATATACCCAAAAAGTGTAATGTATAAATGTATGAATTATATAACATTTAAATAAGAATAAATTCATTATAAATATCATATATATCATAAATAAAGATATTTTGCACTATAATTACCACCCATGAGTGGTGGTAAAGGAAAACAAACAATCATCATTCCACGAAGCAGTAGTTCGCGATACACAAACCGGTAATTTCGTTACCCATTAGATGGATGTGTGTGTAAGTGCAGTTAGAACCCTCATATTGAAAAAATATAAGTAAATTAAGTATAATTGGTTGTCATATAATCATTTAATAAGAATATTTATGGGGGAGAAGAATGAAATAAAATAAATGTGATTGTAGAAAAATGTTACATCATTTTCAGGTATCTACATTTGGTTTATACCAAAATACATCCTCGGTTGAATTTATCTGAAAATATAGGCCCTTAGTATTAGTGGTAAGATCATGAGAGATTATTTGAGCAGATTTTGGACAATAAAAATTACTTTATTTGTGTGAATAATTTTGATGGGTGAGTACCTTTTATAGTGGAGGAGTGGCATTCATTTAATTGTTTACAATAGGTAATGCCACACAAATTTATCCAGTTAAAATTGGATCCCATAGTGGACCAAAATTTATTTATGTGGGTATATCATATGAATATGGTCATAAAATTTATTTTTTATAACTTTATAGGTAATTTTGGCTCTTATGTTTATGAATTAGTCCCTTGTTAATCTAAATTTCCTTTTAATCATTATTATTAATTTAAATTAATTTTTATAATATTTTTGGTCAAAAAATAAGTTATCATTATCATAAATTTTAAATTATTTTTATTATAAAAATTTAATCCATCTTTCTTAATTCAAATCACATAAGTGGAAAAATGAATTTAAATTTAATCCCACATACGGGACCAAATACTAGTTTTTGAAAGAAAATATGTTCAAAAGTTTGGTAAGGTTTTATATCCAAATTGAAATTGAAATCGATTCAAATTACCTATATTTTATTTATTGATATATAATTTTTCTATTTTGACTATAATAAATTTCAAAATCATATTTTTCTTTATGAATAAATTAGAGGAAAAATTAGTTTTGAATTAAAATTCAGTTATTTCCCTATTCATCAAAACATTAATATACACAAAAAGATAAAGAAAATTGAACCAAACCTAATTTTTATGTTTATATTTATAAATTAAGATTATTTTTATATATAAAGTTTTTTAATGTTCAAAAAATTGAATTTAAAATAGGTTCTCCCTAAAAAAAAATGTAAAATTGTCTTTATAAAAATAGAGTTTTTTCTGCATACAATTGGGATTTTTATTACCTTATGCTTATCAAATATATTAGATTAATATCAAACACAATTTTTTAAATATGTAATATATATTTTAATAATTTATCATATAATATTCTTATTCAATAATTTTAACGGCTAGGTTATGTCTTATAATATTAAATAATGATAATTTAATAATATATTGTTGTTTGGTAATACTCAATTATGCATATAACACTTGTCATTGACGAAAGTAATTATTGTGTGTGATGAAATATAACATAGTTTTTCATTAATTTCATGTCATATAATATATTTATTTTATTTTAGATAGAAAATTTGGTATAATGTTCTAGGATATTTTATTCCATTATGGGCTTTTTGTTCCATGTAATTCATGATATCAAATAAAATGTTCTTATTTTATAATTTTAGGGTGTTACATTCTCCCCAACATAATTAAATTGTGTACTCACAATTTAATAATTAACTTGGTAACAAATTTCTTGATTTTTCCTAGGTTTAAATATAAAATCGTGGGAAGCATTCGTAAAATAATTTCTAGAAAAGATAGAATGATAAATTAAAAGGGCACATGGATTAAAATATAATTATGTATCTATGTAGGAGAAAATTAGTGAAAACTCTAGATATGTACATGGAGGAAATGTGTAAATACATAAAGGGATTGATTGAGTTCCTCAATCAAAGACTAGGGAATGATCAATGGAATGTTGATGGTCTCAAATTCATGAATCTATTATGATTTATAAAACTATCGATTTAATAAAAAATAAGGTATTAAGAAACAAAAATTTCATTTTTATAATGTTGAGTAAATATTCTAATACCAAAGAATATATGTAAATATACATACTTAATAAAAATTTCTAAACACAATTTTCAGCCTTTTTATGTTCTTTGATCAATTTCCAATTCACCAAAAAATATAACATCGATTCCAGAAGCACTAAAACAAACTCTTAATAGATGGTAACGCCCTTAATGTATTAAAAATTTTCTCAATCTATTATGGAAAACTAATATGGTTTATATATTAATCTCTTATCCCAAAAAGTTATACTACAGCTTCACCATTAATATTTATTTTTCAATTTGTTTAAATAAAAACAATGACATATTAACTGATCCATTATGTCGGTAAGTGGTTGTAATTTAAAACTTATGATACTTTAGTCATAGGTTCACGCCCCCAGGATTTTTCAGAATTGATGGGTTTTCATCCACAATATAGGTTGTCATTTTCTAAAACAATTTTAATTTAATTCAAAAATAAATATGTTGGACATTTTTCAAATAAGGTTATTCAATAAATGCCTTTTTAAATAAGGCCTTCAACACATCCTAAATACATAAAAAATAAATCCATGTTATTTTAACATTATTCCTTATATAGTATAAGGTTTACCCTAGTTCATTCATTTTTGTTATCTATTCAAATCCAATACTAGAAAATCACTATATCCACAAGGTTTTGGATAAAACTGTTGTTATAGGTTACCCATATACCCACGGTTTTCAAAAAATTGTCGGTAAAAGAATTGATTTAGAATATATACCCATGGTTGAGGTAAAATTTGGGTATTTGTTGAAAATGACAATATATACCCATGGTTTTTAAAAAATAATGGGTATAGGGTTTAGTTCCAAACCAATAACCATGGTTCTCAAAAAAGTAATGGGTTTAGGTTTTCGTAAAAAATATACGTCCATGGTACTCAAAAACCCTATGTATATAACCACCTTATACCCACAGGTTTTGAGAACCATGGATATATCCTTCTTTCGTAAGCGTGGGAAAAATATATCCACTAGAAAAAAATATGGGAATAACTATACCCATGGTTTTTTCACTTATAGTGATGGTTTATAAAAATAATATAATAAAATCTACATTTATATACAGGTAATTACTTTTGGGGAAGTGTTTGGGCACATCAACTGTGGATATAATGAGTAAAAATATTGATGGTGGAATCCAATCATGATGGGGGGTTATATTCATTTTTATTTAAATATGGTGATTTAAAAATAGATTTTCATAAGCATCGTCTCTTTATTGCATGATTTTAATTACACTAGATTCCCATGGTTTGTGTGATGCGTTTTCATATGATCATCCCACAGATAGTATCAAAACCATCAAATGATAGAATGGTTCCCCATGCTCATGTGTAGTAATCTTTTTATAGACCGTAGGAAAAAATGTTATTGTCAATGGACCATTTGAAGACATGGGGGAATGTTGTTCATGATGTTGGATAAATGATTCACATGATTTATAATGATCCACATTAATCATTCATGTGATAGCACATAATGTTTACATGATGTCACTAGTGATGGTCATCATGTCTTCACGAGACATTGAATGCTCATATGATGGAATGGGGATCCACATTATCACATTCACTATTAATCATTCATGAATTTCATCTATGATATGTGACTCACAAGATCCATATCACTTCATGTGAGAGCTGCATGAGAACCTTGTTCGGTTGGTGGGTCGTTCTTTGAAACAATATCATTCATTTAATAAATAGATTTAACTCACAACATATCAGTGGATATGTTTTCAAGTGATACTAGGTTGTATGTACGCTTGAATGCTACTTCCATTTCGTTGACATATTTAAAATAATTGATATAAAATGATATATATATATTTATTGTGTCATATATAAATCATATATATCGTATCAGTTTATTAGAACCATCCCCAAATATATTTAATGTATATAATGAATGAATAACATCACTTTGAAGAGCTAGTATTCCACACATCCATAAATGATGTTATCATATACCCACAAATTTCAACTCATGAAGATATGTGTTATATAAAAATCACAAAAGTATTAATACATTAAAAATATAATCTAAATCATATATAAATATAATTTCCAATATAACTCTCACCCATGAGAGGTGGTAATGGAAAAATTGAACAATCATCATTTTTAAATTATATAGTTCACCGTATATGAATTGGTAAACTAGTTACCCATTAGATGGATGTTTTTATAAGTTGAATAATGGTACCTAATTTGCAAGTAACAACTTTTGAGTAATATCTAAAAACATTATTTTTTGATTTGTGCCCAAATGGATGATTCTATGATGATGTGAGTGATCTTGGGATCTTATTTGAGAAAATTTAGGGTGATACAAAAATATTGAATGTTTTGAGGAAGTTGAAGGAGTGAATTTCTTTTTAAATTGGAGGAGGAGTGGCATTCTTTTAAATTTTTTACAATAGAGAATTCCAACCATGTTTTTAATATATAAATGGGATCCAATAATGGTTAAAATAAGATAAAATGGAAGATACATTTCTAATATGTCCATAAAATGGTTTTTAAATGTTTTTAGGTCATTTTGTCTCTTAATATTATGTTTTATTCTCATTTTAAGTGAATTTTCATCTTAATCATTGTAATTGATTTTAATTACTTGCACTAATAATTTTTTAACAACTAATTTGACCTTATTATGAATTTTTAGTTAATATAATTAAAAATATGGAATCTATTTTCCATAAAATTATAATCATAAAAATTGTAGAAATTAATTTAAAAAGCATCCCACAGATGGGCTAAAAAGTAGGTTTTTATTGTAAAAAAGTTCCAATGTTCGGTAAGTATTAACATAAAATATAAAAGTGAAATTGATGAAAATGAAATTAATTGGATTTATTTATTTATAATTGATCTAATTTAACTTTTAAACCTTTCAAAACATATTTTACCCAAAAAAAGTAACTTCAGGAAAAATGAAGTTTTTTTTAATTCATTATTTTTCACTATTCTTGAAAATATGAAACTTAAAAGAAAAATAACAAATAATTTCCCCTAACCTAATTTATATGTTTTTATTTAAAAAACTATGTTTATTTCGGTAGATAAATTTTTTAAAAGGTCTAAAAAATTGGATTTAAAATCTGATTTCCCATTAAAGGTAGTAAAATTTTCTTTTGAAAAATATATGTTCTTATGCATAAAATTGTTTTTGTTCTTATCTTATGCCTATCAAATCAATTAGATGAATGTAAAAAATATTTGATTGGATATAAAATATTTATTCTCATAATTTAGTTAACACTATTCCTAATCTCTAATTTTAATGGCTTGGTTATGTCATATTATATTAAATAATGTTATTTCAATAATATATTAATCTATAAAAATAGATCATGCATGTATTACAAGTCATTGAAAAAAGTCACAATTTCATGAAACACATGATATTTTAGTGATGTGTTAATTTTAAGATATATAATATATTGAATTTATTTAAAATAGTAAATATATTTTGAAATCTCGATATATTATATTCCCTTACACGCTCCATGTTGTGTGTCATATATGCTATTGAAGTGAGTGTTCTCATTTTATAATTTCATTGAATTACATATTTTATAAAGAAATTATTATGAAACCTATCTATTTTTCATATTTTAATATATTACGAAAATTTTATGATAACCATTTCATTTCATGGGCTATGATATAAAGAATGTTTATGATATTGTGGCATATAAACATATTGTTTTCATTATTAGATTAGTGGATACTAATTATACCTGTAATGCATTTGGTGAAAATTTATATATATCATGAGATATACATGGATTTAATAGGGAGTTAACCTATTATAGTAAGGCATGGACAGAATAGAGAGTGAAACTAGTAAAGTAATACTAGGTGAGAATATGGATTGAACTCAATATGGTTATATAATTTTTCTCCATGATGGTATTTGAAATGATCCTTGACTAATATTGAAAATAATTTCTAAGAATAGGTGTATTCCATATATTCTATTCTTTATTCCAATGAAATACTTTCGTAGCTCAATTTAATTGATTTCCTTATGATCATGTCTTATGAATTTCCAAGCATTATTCCATGATTCAAGATCATGAACTTTGATATGTATGGTATTTTTTTCAAAAGTAATTCTAATGTTTTAATACCCTTATTGTCGTTATACACTTATGTATGTCCCTTTTTTAAACTTACTGAATAGAAAATCTCATCTTTTATTATGTTTACTCTCCCCATGTTTTAAATAAAATATTTATGTAAGTTATTATTAATAGTACTAAAGGGGGGATCTTGATAGGAGATTTTGAAGATCATTCACCTTTTTAGAATATTTTTTCAAAATTTACAATGGCACTAAACTAATATACTCCTTGGGTTGTTATTTTTATAAGGTTTTGAATATTCATATAAATAGATGTAATATTCAGGACTAAAAATCTTGGATTTCTATAATATAGGTCTGTATGAGAGAATACTGTTAATTTTTTATTGGTATATGATTTTATAATATCTTAGGGATCATGCAAGGATTTCTGTAAACATGAAAAATGGGGTTCCATTGGTAATTCATGAATAGATAATAGTAACAATATGATGGGTTTCTACACATTTCATTCAAGGGTTACATGACCACTATTTTTTTATTTTTACGGTTTAAGATACATGGGGGTTATTCAATTCAATTCCTTGTGACAATGTTTTGTACTCCCAAGACTCATATATAAGTATCATGATTATAGGGCTCACATGATGTTAATTTTGTTCATGAGAGAAAATGAAATTATGGTGATAACATGATAGATTCAAGGGATATCATCCAATGGTGGATTTTTTATGATGGGATTCGTGAGGTTACCTAGAGATACTCTATAATGGGAGTAGTCATCTACCATACTCTATTTTTCTCTTACCATGTGATCCCTATATTCTCACCACACACACCCCCTTGTGTGTGCGTGTCTGTTGTTTTATGTAGTGGAGGTATATATAAGTGGAGAGAGCTATGGTTCCAAACATATTTCATGTTGAGGATGTTGTCTTCACTGACACATGATGGTGAAGATCTCTAAAATAAAACAATTACTGGACACTTTCTCAACCAAGATTGATGTTCCTTGTTATTTGAAGCTAACATGATGTCATCTTGGTTTACATGAGAATTATACCTTAAGTTCACGACCATGATATGTCTCGAGACTGCCTCTAATGATCAGTTGATTGGTTTCATGTGGCGGCAATATGTTCTAAGTGATGCATGTTTTCATGGAAAGCATACCCTACACTTTACATTCTTTCAAATTGTGGATTTGAACACAACGGAAGATGGATTCAACTGATTTCTTCAGGGTATTTTTTTGATCTTCAGATATATCAACAGATTCCCACTTTCAAAGATACATATAATAAAATAATGAATAAAAATGTTGCTAGAAGAATCCTATCATGATGTGAAGTTGCATTCATTTTTATGTGAGGACGGTGATTTCAGAATGGATTTTCATAAGCATCGTCCCTTGATCTTGTGATATTTAATTACACTAGCTTCCCATGGGCTGTGTGATGGGTTTTCATGTGATCATCACATCAGATGTATCAAAGTCATCGAAGGAAATAATATTTCCCTAAGCTCATGTGCAGTAATCCCATTAAAAGTTGTAGGACCAAGTTTGATGTCAATAAACCATTTGAAGACATGAGGTAATGGTGTTAATGGTTATTGATACCCAATTCTCTTGATTCAATGTGCTTTACATGAATTCTTTATGTGATTGCACATAGTGTTAACGTGATGTCACTAGTGACATTCAAAATGTCTTCATGAGCCATTGAATGATCCTATGATGGAATGGGGATCCACTCTATCACATTATCAATTTATCATCCATCAATTCCCTTGATGATATGTGACTCAAAAGATCTATATCACTTCATCTGATAGATTTATGAGATGTTTGGTGTGTTGGTGTATTTTTCTTCAAAACAATTTTTTTCATGTAATAAATTGATTTAGTTCATAGTGGATTAGTAGATATGTTATCATGTGATACTAGATCACTCATGTTATTTATTAAAATCATGAAATGGATCATCATTTCGGTCAATTAAACCCATGCAATCAATCATTCATGTATTTATTTGGATGGTTGAGTACTCGTCTAGTTTCTTCGATCAGTCTTCATAAATCTCTAATATTAATAGTGTTGCATTATGGTGAATTTTGGGTTTCTCATATTCAAAACAAAAACCTTGAGGATTTTGGATATCATATGGGAAGTTAAAGAAGTCCTTGGTGACTGATCAGATATATTTTTAGAATTATATAACACGTCTGATCTTCTATCAGTATTTTTTAAAGAGGAATTTTTTTTGTGGTAGAATCCATCCCAAGCCAGTTTCCTTCTTAGAGAGATTTTACTAAATAAATTATGAAGCCACCACCTGCAACATGTGATAGATGTCCAAAATGGTTCCCTAGGTGTGGTTTAAGAAACTCCCACATGATCTTGGGTTTCTCAACAATGGATATCTAACATTGGCTAGCCAATTTTTTTTACTTGTAAAAACCATAAATACATAGAAAAATAATATATGTAAAAGGAGGGAAATAAGGGCCAAAATATATGACTTATAAAATGAAACCGATGATAATACATTTTATAATCCCTCATGGAAATAATATTATTATTATTTTCATTTTCTTCAATCTTATTTATTCTCATATGGAAAACATTATAGTGCACAATTATGGGTGACAATAATACTATATTAAAATTTCACATTTTCATAAGACTGAAACCAACCTCATTTTTAAAATGGAGCTACCTCTCTAATAATAACCACAATTCCTGATCCATTTATCTCATATGATAACTAAAAAAATACATTCCATGTCTTCCTCCCAATTTCATATAGGTATTTATCTCACGAAAACACAAACCTAAAGGGTCTATTGTGCAAGCTAGATGTGGTTTCATGAAGAATAGAAAATACTCTTAACAAAGTGTGTTATGATTATTTATTCTTTAAAAAACATTAAAAATTATATTAAAATAATCATATCATAACATAAGTACCATAAATGCAATAAAATTTAATTATTTTAAGGAAGAGGCTATTTTTTTCCTCAACTTTTCAATCCTTTGAAAAATTAAAATATTGCTCCTATATACTTGTAGAGTACCAAATCTATGAAAATATGAGTTCCATTTTAATCACTGACTCAAAAATATGGTTAACATGATAAAATTTGACAAATATATATGACTTCATGATATAATTATGATTTTAGAAATATAAGTTATTTTTTACCTTCTTACACTTCAATCCATTAGAAAATGATTACATCATTTTTCCAAACATACGAATAATAACCTCTAGGAATCAATATAATTTCTTTTTATTTTAAACCAATAATTTATGGTTATAAAATTATATTTAATGTATAAATATTTAATTTATTCATGATAATTTTATGAGAATTATGATACCAATAACCCTTTGACCACGATTAGCCTATAAATGTTGTCTTGGAAATATTAATTACATGTAACAAAAATATTTGATGTAAAATAAACTGAATTATTAACTAAATAAGTTATGGTAATGAAATAAATAAATAAAATAATAATAATTGAATAAACCAGAAAAAATTTATTAATATATTATAAAATTTTGGTGATTTTTTTATTTAGGAGTTAGAGAACTTATGAAGCTAGATGAGATTTAAGGTATGCAAATTTTCTTTTCAAAAATATTATTTTATTGTTTTCAATAAAACTAGTTTTGTCCCATATCGGGATTCAACTAAATATTCCACACATTTTCTTAAATAAGCTTTGTAGGTTTCTAAATGTAATTTTTGACTATATTAGGCATTTTAAAAATTAAATAGTACTTTCATGATTATCTATAAGGTTCAATTTTTACTTTTTGAAAAAGTGTAAAAATAAATATTATTTAACATATATGGATTAATTTCCTTCTCTCATTATTATAGTTGTTACCTATGGTAATCATTCCTATATATAAAAAATGTATTTTCAGAATAGATTATATTCTAAGTCTTATGGTACATTTTTCCTCATTTATTTTTCAAATAAAAATGATATTTGTCATTATGATTTATGGAAAATAAAGGGTATTTATGAGTACATAAGAGTTTTTAAATGGTTTATAATAAGAAGGTGAAAATGTAAAAAATTAATATTAATTATATAGTACTATATCATTATAAATGATGAAAGGTGAGAAGGATATAACTCATGATGATGAGTGAACCAAACATATCTCCCTAATGTATATAGTAATGATTACTGTATGGCTATTAAAAGGGAGGAGACAACCAAGTTATTTACCCCTATGGAGTTAACTAGGACTCTGTTATTTCTAACATGCATTAAAAAAGAGTTAAAATGGGTTTTGAATATGACACCCAAAGATAACTATTTTAAAATTGAAAATATTTATTATAGAAATGTTTTTATTTTAATATCCATGGAATGATTTTGATGTTTTAAATGTAAAAGGATTATTTTTAAAAAATAATATTTTTTCGAGTATCATTTTCCTCATAATGAAATCATTATTTTCTCATGTTTTATAATTGGGTTTAATAGTTTTTATTTGATAAATGGTTTATTTTATTATATGGATATGTTTTTCTTTTATTCTCAATGTTTTATTTTGAAAAAAGATTAAAATTTTCATTGGTTTTCTAAAAATTCACTAGATTGATGAGTTTTCACTATTTTTATATCTCATTTATTATTTTTTATATTCATTCTACATTTTCAAATTGTTTCAAATGGGCTTAAATATTAATATGAATAATAATGAATACTATTTCTGAATAAAATAAATTATACATCAATTGTTTAAGTGTGTTATGAATGAATCTGGACTATGAACATAAGAATTCTATTTTTTTGAATAAAAACGAAATTATATGTTATTTTCCCAAATTTAATGGTATCATAATTATCAAAATATCTAAACATTAAATATCATTAAAATGTAATAAAGTGAAATCCATGTTATGAAATTTAAATATAATCGGTTATTAAATTAGTGGGGTGTTATAGTCGGTGCCACCTAAATGGTTTAGATAACTTATGAAGGATTTAAGTTATCATTTAATGATAATTTAAGATTTATGGATATCATCATGGGTAATATAGTCTTACATATATCATAATATTAACGGACAAGATAACATTTTTTGGTTTTCTTTGATGGGATTTTAAGGAGATCAGTAACATTGGGGATATATTTTATAGGTTTTGGATGGGCAATTTTGGTATATATAGACCAGAGGATTCATTTTTTATTTTTTATGAATCTTAATTGAGAAAAATTAAAATATATTTCTTAATGTAACCTTATATTTGTAACATAATCTTTGTGGTTAATATGCTCTTTTATTTTGATGTATTTTTGGTTAATTATGACGAAGGGTTATTATATTTCATGAACATTTGTTCTTTCATAAATAAAAACAAGGTATAGAAAAGTAATTTTATTACTATTAAATATATGTTATTTTTTAATATTTTAACAACATATTTTGTAACATTAAATTGTTAATGTAAATGGGATTTATGACATAAATATTATGTTAATTTATGGAATAATTTGTGATTTTACTGTGGAAATTGTTATCATTTTTTTTTGAAATTAAATGATTTTAGATTGTAAATCATTGGATCTAACTTTTTTATTTATCAATGTATTTGGATTTGATTATTATCTTGATCTTTGATGAATTTGTGATAAAATATTTCTGATTTTTTTTGTAATGTAGTGAGGAATATTTTTAATATCTTGATGGTTAGTTATTGAAGGGAATTTTTAAGATTGATCATTTGGTGTAATTGTTTAGTATTTTTAGATTTATTTAGTAGTTTGTTATATGAAGATTTATTCATATTGAATATTTCCATTTTTTTGACTATTTTAATTATATGTAAATTTGTAGAAACATGAGAACTAACATGTAATACATTTATGGATATTTTGATCTATTAAATGTTAATTTTAGTTCTCCAGATATCAAAAATTGAATAGTTAACTTTTATAATAAGTATTTAATGAGTGGTAATGAACTAATCAAAAAAATTAAATGGATTAAATTATGTTTATGTAATTTTAGAAATCAAGTTTTTATATTTTATTAGGTAATCTATATTGAAAGTAAAAGAACCCCTCAAACACGAGAAAAAAGATTTTGAAATAAACTTTTTTTTGTTTTAAAATAATTTATGATTAATAGATGTTCTCTTCTCTATTAGAGAAAACGGTAATTATAATTTAAATATTATTCAAAGATGATCATATTTTTCCTAAAAGAATAATTTTGATGATAATAATTTCTAACAACTTTTGTGGCGATTTTTCTTCCATGTCCATAATTTCACCTATGTCCCAGGTTTTTCTTATTTTGGAATTTTATAATGTGTTATTATTCATAAATATAATTTAACCATTTTCTTTTTTTCTTATTTATATTTTTTTATCCCATTTTACAATGCGTGTTTAAAAAAAGGCTATTATTTTTTTTCTTTCCTAATTATGTTCTTCATCATCCACTCTATGAAACTTATTCTAAATTTTTTTAAACCCAAGAGTTCAACATAAGGATGTAATATATTTATGGGTGAAAAATGTAACACCGTTTTATTTTAGTTTAAATTCCATTAAAATTAATAATATGTTTTATTTCATGTATCACAAACAATACAGAGGACAAAATTTATTATGATAAAATATACAACTAAAATATAAATACAACAATTATAACATAGACATTGAATTGGAATGTTTGAAAAATAATAACCACATAATGAAATATATGTAGTTATTCATTAATTAAAAAAATGAATAATCATTCAGACCTTGACCATCAATTATCTCTACATGAAGATGAAATAATTTGAGGATAAAAGAGATACTTTTTATAGAACTGTTCTTATCTACGTAATGAATTTTAATCAAAGTAAATTTAGTCAATCACTAGGGATGAATGATTTAAATGAAAATTATAGAAAATATATTTAATAAAATTAATATAAAATTTTATAATGGTGGTTATTAAATAAAGAATGACAATAAATTCATTTCATAAATCCGAAATACTTTTTCTACAAAAATAGTTTCTTTAGAAATTTGTGTTCAAATGTTATTTTAAATTTCAAGAAATTTAATTAATTAAAATTGATAAAATGTATCTTTTTATTAATCATATTTTTAAAATATCACTAAGAAATTATTTTTTTATTTTTCAAAAATGGTTGGTTTTTAGTGAATAGTGAAAAAATATCAATTTTTACAAAAACAATCATTCCTTTTTTTAAATAAAGTAATTTAAATGTACCATTATATTTTTTATTTGTTCCAATTTAACATAATTATAATTTCATAAGAAAATTATCCAATTAATTTCTTATTAATAAATAGTATACATGATTTCAGAATGAAGTCAATTTTGATTTTAAAACATGTATTTTCTAAAAAACTATTTGCCATTTTATTTTACACACTTATGTAAAAATTTATATTTACCACTTTTTAAAATTAATTAATAGAAAATTGATTCCATATTTTAAATTATAAGATTCAAACTATTCAATAATATTTGTTTTATATTTATTCATATTAAATAGTAACCAGGATAAAATTTTATCACCACTGTAATGCGTAATATTGGTTAATCGTTGCTGAATAAGTGATATAAGGTCAAATAATTATTAAAACGATATAGTATTACATTATATAGGTGTATTTTGACCAAAATAATCATATATTAGAAAATATTTAATTTTTATGAAACTTCCCTATTATTACAACAATTATATTATTTTAAGAAATGACTAATTACAAAATGTTAGTCTCATTCATATAATATATCATATTGGTTTTTGAATGATAAAAAAAGTTTTAAATGGTTTTAAATGTTTATTTTTAATATCAATAATTTTTCATATAATAGTAATTTATCATTAATAATTAGTTATTTAATAATTAACATGAATGGTTACGAAACTCAAATTTAGAAATTGTGCAAGAAGTATAAAAATAAGGAAAATCACATTAAATCCAATATTAAGATTGGTGTAAAGAAAATTTAGAAACCTATAATAAATGTATAACATATTTTCTTATTTTATTTCAAAACATTTCTTTAATATCTCTTATATATTTAAATTTTCAATGTTATGGTTAAAGTTAAAAGGGTTAATTAAGGGGTAAAACTAAGAGATAATGTTAAAAGTTTCTCTCAAACAGATTTAAATATTATTGGTTGAAATGTTTTCTTCCTTATAATAATTATCTTAGAATATATTTAAATTTTTCTCCATTTTTCTTGAGTTAGAAATATATTATATATTAATAGTTCATGTAATTACAAGATTTCCACACTCTTGTATTATAAATGGTTACAATTTTCACTATTCCTAGCACTAAATATGAAATTAATCTACACCAATACCAACCCAAATACCCTCCCAAACTTTTTACCCATATTATAAATTTTATTACAAAAAAAAAAAATTCAATCCCAAATGATTTAATTCACAAGATAAGGGATGTTTCTCAAAGAAGAGGTATAATAACAAACTACATGTTTTTATGTTTATTTCATCACATAACTCAATTTAATCCTAAAAATCAAAGATAATATGATATATTAATTATAATAAATATAATTTAATGTTATTATGTTAATTACACATCCATTTTTTATCTCTTTCCCCATCCTATGGGAGATGAAAAATCACTAATTCAAACATATAGACTACAACCTCTATAAGGCGATGTGTTTCAATTTTTTTCACTACCACACATTAATGGTAATTATGATGGGAATAAGGAATTTAAATTATATTAATGAAATTATTACAACTCTGTATATATAAAATACTAAATACCTTCTTACCCTTCCATCGATTAGAAAACTATAACATCACTGGTGTGAATATAAGGGAAACTACATTAACCAAAATATATCATTAGTTTTTAATTTTCAACTTCCATTTATGGCTATAAAATTATATTTAACATATAAGTATGATAATTATGATATCATAAATATTATATAGAATATAGAATCATTAACCCTTTGACCTTGGTCGTCTTACTAATATTGTTTTGGTAATTTGAACCACAAATCCTCAAAAAATCAGTTGTAAATGTAACTGACATAGTAACTAAAAAATATATGGTAATAAATGAAATTATTATAAAAATTATAATTTAATAGATTTTATTAATTTTCTGAATAAATTATAAAATTTTTAGTATTTTATTATTCTAATTTTATGGAATGTACCAAACTATACGAGACTGAAAGTAGGGGATTTTATTTTTAAAAATAATGTTCTATAGTTTTCCTTCTAAATATTTTTGTTACTTGTCAAGGGTATTTTAAATATTTCAGAAACATTATTATTTATTCTTAAATTTTTTCTAAAAATAATTTTTGAATTTTTTTACTTTATTAATAATTTTTTTTAAAAGAATCATTTCATCTTTTTATGTAATGGTTATTTTTGACTTTATATAAAATTCAAAAATGAATGATTTTTATAACTTATATGTTTGGAGTTACATTATCTTCCATAATATAAATTAATAATTACTTATAATAATCTACAAGTTAAAATGTTTTTAAAATTTAGATCATATTCTTGAACTTCTAGTATTTTTTTACATTTTAGCTATTTTCAATGAAAATGATATTCTTCTATATGATTGTGTGAAATTGAAAAGTGTTTTTTATGTGGTGAAATACATTTTTGAAGGGTTTTATGATGAAATGGTGAAAGAATATAAATTTTATATTTATAATATTGTGATCGAGCATTATAGATGATGATGTATGATCCCAATATAGCTCTTGGTGATTGGTGATCCTGATATGTCTCTCTAATGCATACAGATATTATTAGTTTTCGAATGTGGTATTTGAGAATGATAACCAGTTTTGTTTTTCCGAATGAATTAAATAGGAATCAGTTATTTCTGACATGTGTTATACATGAGTGAACTTGGTTTATGATTATGATGATCCAATATACCAATTTTATGCTTTAAAAGGGTTTAATGGAAATTTTATGATATATTAAGGCATGAAAAGATTATGGGAATTTAAATGGAAATTGACATCATTTTATGTAATTTTTTAATGAGACCTCGTGATCATTATCAGGGATTCATAGTTAATATATGGTTTCTAAAATGGGATTCAATGGTTTTCTATGAGAATGTTTTATTTTATTGTGTGATATTTTTTTATTTGTGTTTCCAATGATTTAGTGTTAAAATGGGTGAACTTTTTCATGGGTTTTCATGAGTCTTACTAGATTAACTAATATCTATTATTTTCTTATACCTTTATAATTTTTATATAATCATCCAATATTTTCAAAATAATTTCATAGTGCCGAAGAATATTTATGAACTAAAATAAAATTTATATCTAAAAATGGTGGTTTTATTTGAATTAATTAAGTGTTTCATAAATAAAATAGAATTATGAACATAAAAATCATGTTTTTGTGAATAAAATTGTAATTATAAGTTAGTTTTACCTATATAATGTAAAAAATTTCTTAATTCCTTTAAAATATAATCCTAAAATATCATGGTATTTTTTTTGAATTCAAATAATTCATATTAAATTCCTAGTTTTGGGTTGAAGAAGTAACTGGGAGGTATAGTTGGTATTATAGAAGGCATGTAGATAAATATTGGGATTAGGATGTTACCAGTTTAGAAAAATTTAAGAGTTATGCGTATTATATAGGTTTAAATAGTTTAACATTTATCATAAAGTCTAATTAATAGATACCCTTTTCAGGTTTTATGTTTTTAGACTTTTAAGTGATCAGATATATTTTTCAAGATGACTTATTGGATTTTAATAGAGGATTTTGGTATAAGGATCTTGGGTTTTAAATTTTAATTTTTATGAAGGTTATTTGGGAAGAATTATGTTACATTTATGGATGTAATATAAAAAATAAAATATAACCATTTAGGATAGGATTTTATTATATTTTGAGGTTATTATTGGTATGGTTATGACATTTTGGGAATATAGGTTTTATTATATAGATAACCATGGTAATGAAAGTTTATTTAGTGACTAAGTGATTAATAATATTTAGAAAAAAATTTACTATATTTTTTGGATCATTAAATATTTATGTTTACATAATTTAAATAATAAATTTTGAGTTATTTTGTGGAATCATATCTGATTTTATAGTTTATAAATGAGAAAATTTCATAGATTATATGATTAAAGATTGTATACTTTTGGTTTGTGTATTTATGAGAGATTGATGTTGTTTGGAGACAATTTTTTAATTGACCACAGAATAATATATGATGAAATATGTCTAATTTTTAGGGTTTCATAGTTTTTTAGACATATTTTGATGACCATTCATCTTAGTTATTTTTATAATTTTTTTAATATTGAACTTTGGTTGTTATTATTGTGTATTTATATATTAATTTACTATCACTTTGTATGAAGGATTATTCATTATGTACCTTATGTTATCTTCTTCTAATATTTTTTCATTTTTTATAGATAAAAATAGGATATATATATATACATACATATATATATATAACTTTTAATACATTTATGGATCTTTTGATCCATTTGATGTTAATTATTGTGCTTTAGTCATGAAAAAAGCATCATTTACTATTTAGAATAATGGAAAAGGCAGAGGTAGATTGTTTCTCAAAGAACAATGAGAGGATAAAACTACACTCATGGTTTTGAAGAAATCATGTAAGAACATATTCTTATGTTCTATTCCATGTGGGTAAAACACCCCTCATACATTAGAAAAAATCTATTGAAAATAATTTTTTTGCTTATTACAATCATTTATGAAGATTTTATAGTATCTTTTTTTTTGGGTAATTTGAAATTTAAATTCAATGATTCTTCCATGGTGAGATCATTTTTCTTATGAGTATATATTTATTGGGAATAATTTACCGCATATTTAGTAGTGATTTCTCTATCATGTACATAATTTCACATCTCACCAATTTTATTATTATTTTGGAATCTAGTTATATTTTATTATAGGTGACCATTATATTTATCTTTTCCTTCTTTATAAAGAATGTTTTTATTTTTCTATTTTGTGATGTGGGGTTTTAATAAACGAATTTAAAATGTTTTTCTTGTCCTAATAATATTTTTTTTCATCCATTAAATGAAATATATTTCAGAATGTTATAAATATGAGATTAAATTGTGAGGATGAAATTTATTTATGTGGTAGAATGTTAGGCCATACAATTATATTTTTTATTCAATGAAAAATAATACTATGTTGGATGGCGTGTACCAGATTCTCTTTCATCCCTAAAAAAAAGCAATACAATAATAAAATATTACATCTAAATGACCATTATAACCTACTCGTTGTTTTTTTGTATCTATATAAGTAATTTAATTCCCTAAATAGAACTACCTGGTCTGATCCTGAGTACTATAAGACCCCATGTTTCACTTTTCATTTGCAAGAAGCTTATATATTGAAGTGAGGTTCCGAATATCATTATTTGGGAGACTATACCCTCAGTATCATATCCTTATACTAATAATATAAATATAATATAACAATTCAAATAATATAAGTGAGAGTAAAACAATATCATATGGGAAACATGTCATACAAAAAAATATGCTTCATTTTAGCAAGATAAACCATAGTAATAGTGTATGGAGATAAACAAATAAAACATTACTGAAATTATATGGAATCTCACCGAGTACCACCACTATATTCACGCTCATGACTCTATAGTCTTCCATGATCCCATTTACCTTCATAGATCCATTTACATGATATCTGTGTACACATTGGGATGCCTAACAATTATGTGAGTAGAAAAACCCATTAGTAAAACACTAATTCATCCTTAAAAATTTTACATAGTTATAATTGTTGTATTGCATGATAAAAATCAATGTCCAAGAAATAATAAAAAATTTCATATCAATAATAATTGTTCTAGAAGAGCCATGATGATCCCTATTCATACATGTATCAACTCAATGCTAAAATGAATATCAATATACAAGGTGTAATCCTTAACTAACCACAAGGCTAGTAAGAATAATTCTCAATGTCTAAAGTCATTGTCTGAACATGTTACTTAACATAAAATTGGTATCAACTTAATCAATCTAGTCATCATCAACAAGGAATTTATTGTTTTTGATACTCAAAATCTACTTGGCTTTGTGTAAATAACAATGTTCACAACAGATAGGAATTAATTAAATCGCACAACATTCTTGAGGAATAATCCAATCCCTACCATATGATTAGGTCAATCATTTCCATCATTTAACATCATATGAACTCCCACTATAAGGGGTAATAAGTTCATGATAGTCAACCTATTCCAAGAACCAAGAAGAATACCTCTAATTTCATGGTTACATATATAACATGGTAGACAGTATAAAGAAAATCATAGCATATCATTATGAGAAAAAATATAAACCTATAATTCATGTGATGTACATCATCTATGATCAATCAAGATTCGGTCATATGCATAGAAACATAATCACAAATGGGTCTCGAAGGTATGAACACACTAACATTTTATCACAACCACAAAAGGTCATCAAAATATGCCAACACAAGAAATAGAAAAAGGAAAAATGTGAGTACAAGATCCCTATATATTAAGTATAATTTGACCTCAATGTTGTCGATGTCAATAACTAGCATTGTTAAAGATTTCGTCTCCCAGCCGTGATAAAAAATCAACCAGAACAAGATGTCTTAAAAAGAACTCCTATAACCAATTTCATATAAAATGAACTAGTTTCTTGAGGAAGTAACATGGATTAATAGTCCAATGGAGTAGGTTCGTATCACTTACCCAAAAAAAATTACTAACAGTAGTAATCTTTAAATCTAGTTGAAGGAATATGATATTTTTAATACTTCAATAATGAAAATATAAAATATTTCCTGATACTATGTGTATAAATAAATATAATATATACCATAATACAATGTTCTATCATCTATAAGTTTTATTAAGATAAAAACAAGGATAAATAATCATTAAATTTAGTATCTTTAGTAAGGAATTTTCTTGTAAATATTTTTCCTACAAACAAATTGTATTTTTTCAAGAAATCACACAATTCAAAGGAAATAAATAGTAATACTATTGAATGAATTAAGATAGGTTTTAAATTATTATAACCCATAATAAATACGACACATTAATTCCACACATGATTATTATTGACATTGGTCAATATCTATGATTTGTGTTGTTCGATTCATCATATTCCAGCAAACTTGGTAGTTGCTAAACCCTCCACCATAGCCTAGTCATTTACATTGTGTTATTGAAAATGAAGAGAGATATAGAGTATCATAAAGAATTATGTTAGGATTTAGCCCATTTTCCCTCACCATTCCCCCTAAAATGGGTGTGGTTAGGTTACGCATGCTTTAGTGCACCAGGGGTCCTACATCGCTCCATGACCACTATCACACCCACTTCATCTTAATTCACATGGTTGTTTTAAAAAATAATTACCTCAATGGATAGTACCATGTCTATGGTGTTCCCTATTGGGGATTTAAAAACAACTAAAACTTCTCAAATATACTCAAAACATAATGGTACTACCCCAAGAGTAGTTCAACATAAAACTAAGATAATGAAAAGAGGAATCATGGATTTTCATATAAATGAATCAAAAACTAATTCGATTATAATTAACTGAATTATAAAATATTTTTATAAATTTATTCGTTAATTAAATGAATATACACACATTGGTCATAAATTGTTTATAAATGATGAAAAAATCATTTTAATGTAGAATATATATTTTTCATAAAGAATTATTTATATACCAAATGTCTATTTTTCGAAATTAATTCATTAAATCTCTATTGATGAATGATTTTAATGGATTTTATTTATTATATATTTTATGAAATAAAATTATTTTAATGTATTGGAGATTATAATATAAATAATAAATGCAGATTGTTTTTTTACTTCGAAAAAAACATTTTACACAAAAATGGTTTTATTGTATATTTTTTGCAGATATTATAATAAATTCATGAAATTTTTTTAATATTAATTGATAAAATGTAAGTAATTTTTTAAATAATAAATTAATAGTTATATTAATATAATTTTTTTTAGATTTTTCTAAATGGGTTATTTTTTTATGAATACTGAAAATACTGATTCTTGAAAAACTATCATTTCTTTTCTATGTGTCAAGAAATTTAAAAGTGTAAAAATATTTTTTATTTATTATAAACTCATATAAGTTTAGTTTTATTAATTATATTCAAATTAATTACATGGTAGTCAATAATATACTTGATTTTTTAATATAATCATTTGTATTCATAAAATAGGCTTTTAAAAATGGAATTTATAATTATGTTTGTTCACATTTATATTAAACATAAATTTTACCCATTCTAAAAAATAAATAATTTAAAACTTATAAATTTTTGGGAATCTTAATACTCAAAATATTTAATAATTTTAGTTCTAAATTTAGTCATTAAGAATATTAATCACGGTAAATGTTTATCACCCTTGTAAAAGATAACATGTGTTAATACTTGTTGAAACTTTGGGATATGTTCTAAAAATAAACCCAAATCTTATCATTATTTAAGTTTGTTATGTTGACCATAATCATGATTGGTTCAAAAATATTTTATTTTGGTGCCACATTCATTTTATTATTACATTTCTACTATTTTAACTAATGGAAATATAAAAAATGCCATTGTTTCTAATTTATTTTCTCTAATATACTTTCAAAGAGATGAAAAGATGTTATGAGATTTTATAAATAATTATTTTGAATATCAATAATTAATTTTTCTAATATTAATTTACGTTTAATTTTTGGTGATTTTATAACTACTATTAATGCTTATGCGACGTCGATGCAGTGCCCATAAAATAAGAAAACCATGTTAATGATTTTAAAATCATTAAAAGTAATATGTCGGGGTAAATTATGTCATTAAAAAAATATTGGATATATATAAATTATAAGTTATTATAAAATATTTTATATTCTAATTCCATTGTTTTCCTGTTATGTTTGATGTGATGATATGTGAATAGTAATAAAATAAACATTATATGACATTTAGTATTTATAAAATATTTTCAAATAATTATAGAACAATAAAAAAATAAATTAACATTGTTTTATATGAAACTTTTTATCATATAATAAACATTTTAATTATATTATACATTTAATTTTTTTCTAAATTACTTGTAGTACCCTTTGAAATATAATTGTTTGTTTCCGCAGGTAAGGTCGAGAAGTTAACAAGGGGGTAAAACAAGGAGATAACGTTAAAACACCACTTAAACATAAATAAATATTATTTTTTTGAATATTTTTATAACATATTCACATTATAGATTAATATATGGATCTTTTTATTCATTATAATTGAGTTTCACACATATTATCCATTAAAATTTCATATATTTCAAAGATTTTCACCCACCATAATTATAAAAGGGAACCACTGATCCTATCTTCCTCACAATAGAAGAGACATCTATCTATAAAAAACCAAATAAAAATATATTCCCAACTTTCCTCACCATCTATTAGAGTACCTATGATAACGAAAATACAATCTATGAAGTCACAAGGTATAAGAAAAAGGAAGTTTCACAAAAAATAAGTATAACTCTTTTCTGAGTGTTTTCACATTTAATTATTCTGTCGTCACCATTATAACTTTAATAACAATGATAATATAATAAAATATGTATATAATTTAAAATTTAATGTTATTGTGTTATTTACACTACCATTTTCATGTAATTATTCATAATATGGGAAATGAACACTTCGATTATACATGTGTGTGGACTACCACTTACATTAGGTGATGTATTTCATTTTTCATCAAACCCTTACATTTAAATTCATTATGAAATAATATAATTAATATATATGATACAATGAAAAATTTATTATTCAATTAATATAATATAGTACATAACTTCTAATCATTCCATCCATTGTAAAATGATAACGTTTTTCATTTAAAGGTAAGGAAACCCACCTCTATGAAGCGTTGCGATTATTTTTTCCTATCCCCTCCTAATTAAAGGTTCAAAAACTGTATTTAATGTTTAAAAATGAAAATTATTTCCTTATTAATATTAAATAAATTATGTATCCATGAAACATTTGAACATGGACAATCCAATCGGTTTTGTTTTGAGAATATGATCTAAAACCCCTGAGACGTTTGATATAAATTTTACAAATTTACTAACTGAATAAGTAATCTTGATAAATAAAATAAAAATAATAATTATAATGGAATGGACATTAAAATGGTTCTTATTAAATTATAAAACTAGTATAAATTTATTATTAGGGAGTTACAAAACATATGAATCTACACATGACTTATGTTATGATATTTTCTTTTTTAAAACATAATGTACTATTTTCCTTCTACTTATTTTTCTTCCAAGTAAAGGTTTCTTGAAAAATTTCCAGAATTTACATATTTATTATTCTAGGTTTTATAAATTAGTTTTTTATTATAAATGACTTTCACTAAAAAGTTTTTAAAATGAATCCTTTCAATTTTTTCTATATTTGAAAATTTATAACTTTTTACAAAAGTAAAATAGAAATGTTTTTAAACTTATATGTATTGAATTACATTTCACACTATCAAAGTAATTATTCACTTTCATAAGTCCTCTATATGATACTATTAATTTTCAAATTATATCACATTCCCACTCTTTAAGGATTTTATCCTTTTAAATATTTGTTAATGAAAACTGAATTTTTTCCTCATGATTATGTGAAAATGAAAAGGTGGATTTACTTATGGGATCAAATGATTTTAAAAAATTTAATTATTATGAAAAATAATAATATTAAAAATTAATATTTCATGATTTGGTACTTAATCAGTATATATGGTTAATTTTCAACTAGTTATAGCTCATTCAGATGGGTGAGACAGATACAGTTCTTCAATGAATAGGGTAATGATTAATGTTTGATAGAAATGAATTAGAAGATAACAAAGTCAGTAACTTTTATGTAATTAACTGGGACTCTATTATTTAATAACACTATAAATAATAGTCAACACATGGTATGAATATCATTCTCCAAATAATATTATTTTACCTTCGAAATAGATTTTCTGTAGATATTTTTATTTCATGATCTAAGAATATTTTATGAACTTTTAATGTCAGAAGTTTTGTTTTCAAAGGAATATTTTTCATAAGTCCTAATGTTACTAATAATGAATTCATGGTTTTATTATCCTCACTAAATGGTTTTAAATGTTTTTTTTGAGTAAAGGGTTATTTTTTTATGTGTATAATTTTAATTTTTCAGTTCAATTTTTTTTGTAAAAAAGGGTAAACATTTTCATTGGGTTGTCATGTTTTTAATTGAATTAAGTAGTCTCCATTATTCTTATATACCTTACTATGTTATTTTTCTCATAAAAAGTTTTAAAATATTTTTCTCTGGGATGAGGGATGATTTGAAAAATATATTATGTCTCGCCCCAAATTATAAAAATTTACCCTGAATGATGTAAGTGCATCATGAATGAAACAAGATTTTGAACTCGAAGATCATGGTTTTATGAGTAAAATGGAAAATGTATTTCATTATTCTATATGTAATTTAATGTTTTTCATAAATATCTAAAACTTTAATCCTAAAAGATCAATGTAATGTGTGAAAGTGAAATCCTTTTACTAAATTCATATTTTTGTTTTTTCAAATTAATAGTGTGAAATAGTTTGTATCCGATGAAGGTTTCAATAAAATTTAGAGGAAAAATTGTTATCGATTGTGGATTATTTAATATTTATAGATAACCTCAGTGGTTATAGAATCTATGGTTCATAATAATATTAAATTCATAGATTCCCTTTTTAGGTTTTAATCTATTATATTTTAAGGTGATCATTAATATTTAAGGATATGTTTTATTGGGTTTTAATATATAATTATGATATATAAAACCCTTATATTTAACTTCTTATTCAATATGAATGTTATTTTAGAATAACTATATTAAATTTTTTAATATATATAGAATATTAAAAAAACATTCGAGGTTAATAACTGCTTTGATTTTTAAGTAATTATGGTTATGTGGAATAAAGGATTATTACATTATAAGAACATATGTTTTACCATATAGATAAACATTGGATTGAAAAGTTATTTTTTGAAAAATTTAATAAAGTGATATTAGAATAATTTGATCATATTATTTGAGATGTTAAATGATTATGGTAAATATAATTTACAGAATAAAAAATGGTTTATAATATTTTGAACATCTTTATGGTTAGTTATTTATAGATTATTTCAGTGTTGAAATTTGTGTATTGTTATTGAGACTTTGGACAGTATATTAGTTTTAATATTTAAATATATAGTTTTATTCATATTTGATATTATCTTATCTTATGATAGTCATTTTATATTTTGGTTGATGTATATGAATTGTATAAATAAATTTTCAGTCAATTATGACTCTTGTTATCGGTTGAAAGTTAATTTTAGTGAATGATGCATGAAACAAAATAATAATTTATTTATTAAGAATAAAAAATTAAGAAGAGTAGAGAAACTACTAAAAACTAATTAAAATACTAAGTGATAATTATGTATTTATACAAATTAGGTAAGTATATTTTCTATTGGACTTAGTCTAGATTGTAAATGAACCCATAAAACTTTTGAATGAGGATTATGAAATGAAGATGTTTAAATTTTATAATTATCTATGATGAATTGATAGTTTATTATAACTTTAGGGAGAATTAAATTCTAATTAAATCAACATTCCTTTATAGGAATACTTCTGTAATAATTATAATGTTATTGAGAATAATTTTTTCCTCTTCAGTAGAAATTTCCCTTCCATGTCCTTATCTTCACATCCATAAAATGTTCTTACTATTATAGAACCTAATTACGTGTTATTATAGGTTTCCTCCACATTTCCTTTTTTTTATTTCAATAATTATGTTTTATTATACTTTTTTATGATTTGGTTTTTCAAGAAAATAATTAAATCATTGTTCCCATTCATGATCGTATGTTTTGACGTCCACCCCTTAGAAATGATTCTGAAATTGTTTTAAAAACCAGATATAATTTTAAGGATGAAATTTCATTAATGGGTAGAATTATGTGCCCTGATATTTTAGTTTTTATTCCCAAAAAAATAATACTATTTTTTTGTTTCATGTACCACATGAAACATTGATCTTAAAAAACTGTTATCCAGCATTAAAATATTACTTGAATATGACCATTTAATATAGAAATGAATATAATATCATTGGAATGTAAATGATATATTTTTAATTAAACTTTTTTATGGTCGTATTCTATTTTTAGGAATGTAATTTTAATTTTTCACTATATATGAATGATTTTAAAAACATTATACATATTAAAGTTGAAAAATTAAATCAAATTTCCTCTAATGGTGGATTTTAGTTAAAAATAATTTTAATTTTTTTTATTCTTTAAAAAATACTATTTCATTAATATTGGATTTTGTTACATTTATTTTTTGGATAATAAAAATAATTTCTACCAATATTGAAAATAATTTTTTATGAAATTAAATTAATTTTTGTAATTAACATTCAAAATTATTCTTAATATACTACTTGGTATTTCTCTGAAAAGAATTATTTTTTTGTGAATTGTGAAAAATAATGATTTCTTGAAAACTATCATTTTATTAAATTAAATCATGTAATTTAATTTTATAATTATATTTAATATTTATTTTAGAGTTAAATAAGTTTACTCTATTTAATATATACCAATAAATTCCCAAGTAATCAACATTATTTTTTATTTTGGTTCAATATATATTTTATACATAAAACATGCATATTTGTAAAACTATATTTCTGCTTTTTTTATCACAATTTTGTTAAAAGTAATATTTACCACTTTTTGAATTTAAATATTATAAAATCTATTCCACATTTTTAGATATAATATTAATTTTTTTATATATTCAATTTAATTTCTATTAATAGTTACTAGTAACCATAATTAAGGTTCATCACCCTTGTAATTTACGAAATTAGTGAATTAAGATTGAAACTATGGTAAAATTTCTTAAAATAAGACAAAAAATTATTTTATTTCAATTTATGAGTTTATTTAAATTATAACTTCCATTATTTGAAAGTATAGATTTTTGGTTCTACATACCTTTGATTATATTAATTATATTATTCAATTAAAAGAATAATTACAAAAAGGAACTCTATTTCTTTAAATATCTCTGAAAAATTTCCCTTGAGTTAAATAGAAGTTAATAATTTTTTAAAAGTATATTTTTAATGTTATTGAAATTTTTTTATTATTGAATTTTTTTAAAATTTGTCACATATACGACCTGACCTCCCTTCACCACCATGATAATTGATATTTTCTTAACAATAATACTCTACAATATAACATTATTTTTAAAATATGATCATAGTCCTTATCTTCTAGAAATTTTCTCTTTTTTTTACAGTTTTCAAAGAAAGGTAAAATTTATCCAAATGATTATTAGATATTAAAAGGTGTTATTCTTATGGGTCCAAATCAATTTTTTAATGGTTTTATAAATAAAATATTAATTATTAAAAATATATTTTTCATGATTTTATACTTTTGAATTAAATATAATGATTAAAGAGATCACTATATCCCATTTGGATAGGTGATGTCGATATAGAGCTCTATTTCTTTGGGTGATAATTAGTCTTAAATGGTAAAAAAAATATGGATGATACCCATATTGGTTACTCTTATATAATTATCTGGGACTTATTTATTTTTGAAATGCGTTAAAAATGGGTAAACCCGATTATAAATATGATACTATAAGATAATTATTTATGATTTCAAAATGTTTTTATATAAATTTTATATTTCATTAAGAAAAATAAGTTTATAAACTGTTAATGTTAAATGGTTTTATTTTCAAATATATTTTTTCATGAGTAATCTTGTTCCTCATTATGACACTATAGTTCTTTATGATTTCTAAATGGGTTATAATAGATTTATTTATGTAATGATTATTAATATAAATTTCAAGGTTTAATTTTTTATGATTTAATAGTTTTAGTGTGAAACATGTAATCATTTCCTTTAGTTTCCATGTTTTTCAATCGATTAAACATGTTTTTATTACTTTTTATATCCCATAAATATAATTTTATGATCATTCTACGTTTTCAAAAAAAAACCATAAGGAATAAGGGTGATTAGGAAATATTATAATGTCTAGATCCAAAAAAAATAAAACTACCCAGGAACAAAGATGGAGTGTCATGAATGAAAGGGGATTGCGAACTTAGGTATACTATTTTTGAGAATTAAATTGACATTATAGGTCATTCTTCCATATATTGTGTAATGGTTATCCATATTTTTTGAAAAAATAAACCTAAAAGAACATGTTAATGTAAAAAAGTGGAATCCATGATATTAAATTAATTTTTTCCAATGCAATAGGTAATTATAGTGAAACTATACTTTGACACATCAACTATAAGAAAATTATATTTTGGTTTTTTAAGGCACTCATACATCAGAAGACACTATACATAATTTCTATAGAAAAACAATTCTTTATATATTAATAAGTAAACTAAAACCTAATATCTTACCTCCTTTTTTATCCATTCATCAAAAATTTGACCATCAATAATGAATAAAAGGATGTGAACTCAAAGAGTAGACCTAGTCATTTTTCACCACTATTTATAAAATAGTATATCAGAATCCACTATTAATTCAAAATGGTAAATTCAATAATCAGTTTATAATATCTCATTAATACAGATAAAATACCATTTTAACCTTCTCTCTATTGTTCTTTGAAATTAATCCCTCTATATTAATTTTCGTTCTTAACTGAACCATATCCATTATTCAAATATTATATTCAATTAAATTTTATTATCAATAATTATTAATATGATTGACCTAAAGCACAATTTAATGATGTAAAAATTTAATTAAACATATTCCCCCTCCCTCAAATCATCAAATGTAACCATCATGACAATCCTAAAAAAAGTGATTCCATCATTTAAAATATTTGTATTAATTCCTATGAATTAATTCTTCAAATCCAATAATGTTATAATATATAAAATTGTCGTATAATAAAACAATGCACCATAATTATGTAATAAACATTATTCACATTTTATTTAAAATATAATTCAATAAATAAAATTCATAGGTTATACTATTTAATAAAAAATATAAAAAAATATGGGAATTATAATTCTATACACCACCAGGACATTACATCCTTGAATGGTTACAAAATTTCTTAAAATATATTTTACCATTACTTTCACATGTTATATTTCCTCCATCGTGTTTCTTTTTAGACATTCCAATGTTTCCATAAAACTCCATGAATAATACGGAAAATTCCCTTTAAAACATTATTTTATCAATCTAAAACATCCACTGATCATTCTAAAAATGTCATATATGGTTCCATAACTATATATTTAAAATCATTAATATAGGTTTGAACATAAATATATATATATATATATCCTCATATGATATATATAAAATAAATAATGAATTAAATTATACAATTATAGTTTGTAAAATTTATATTCTTCTTCCAAAATATATTAAAGTATTTCATGTAGACCCAAAAATCATGATCATAACATTTATTTCATTTATATGTATTTGGATTTAAAAATAACGAGGAACATATTAAAATCTATGATCAACAATATTTAATTACAAAGTTCATGATAATATATTATTATAATACTTGTCATTGCTTTTTATAGTTATTATATAGTTTTGAATAAAATTAATATAGTCTTTTTAATTTTTTACCAATGATAATCAAGTTACTGTTTACCCATTTCAATCAAAAATAAGATTTTTCAACAAGCCCTTCCATACAGATCCTTGAATATATCAATATAAACTAAATATGTTTAACTATTATTGAAGGAAAAATCCACCAATGATAAATGATCCACCCAAGATTTTCAACGATCAACCGCATATTAATGAATAATTTCTTCAAAAATATGTACAATAAAATTTGTTTTCTCATCCATCTATTGGTGGTATGTAACAATCATCCCCAAATAAGTACCAAAATAATTCTGAAGTCCCTTTAAGAATATAATTAGAAAATAAATATCATCATCATAAAGGATAATATTTATAAAATCATGAAGTTCACAAATATCCTAACATAAAACATACCAAGTGTAACACCCCAAGATTTCATAGTGTGTTATTTCTTCAAAATAATTCAATAACTTGCACTACACGCAACACCGAGTTCAATTGCACCATGACTTACCCAAAAAAAAACCCATTAAAAGAGGTCATGAATAGCATTAACTACATTTTTAACTTTATATAATCCTTATAATTTTAGAATCCATATTATGAGTTTCTTAGTCATAATGCAAGAACAGATTCATTTTCAGTATTGCACTTTTATCAACTTTTGATAGTGAAACCTTTTTAAATACAATATTTTAAGCTTTTTGACTAAATGGTGACATCAAAAAATTTAGAATGAAACAGCCCAAGCTTCCACGGTACGCTTTCCTTTGAATAAAACAGTAGCGTGTGTTGTACGCAACGTCGAGTTTTAACACACACCACAACCGATCAAACTAGCCGTTATGAATAGTAATACCTAAATTTTGAAATTATATATATTTTATATTTTGAAATGGACTTCATTTTTGGATTCGGAATATCGAATTTAGCCTAAGGTGAAATTTTGGTACTTTTCGGATAACTTTCATATTTTGATGAATAGTGAAAATTACTAAATTTTAATTAAAAACAACTTTTTTAATCAAAATAATTAATAGTGATAAATTATGAATTTGAGTGGTTTTAAAGTATATTTAGAATATATTTTTACAATTTAATATAATGTTGGTCATTAGACATAATTTTACAATTAAACCGAACATAAACAAGTGTCAATCTTTTGATAGTTATTATCTCTTAAAAACACGCTTTTTGTTTTGACAGCGGGAATTAATTTTAAATTAATTTCTGCCACTTCTGTGTTTTGAATTTAGAAAAATGGATTCCATATTTGGAATCAGGATGTTCAAATTGTGTAAATAGGTAACTTTTATTTTTAGACATTTTGAATAATTACTGCGGTAAATATTTTATTTACCATGGTTAAGGGTAAATCCGGTAAATAAGGGTTAAAAAATAATATTATAATAATACTAAATTACCCCAAAACGTGTCTTAACCCTATTGGTTGATACATGGTCGACCATGGGCATCTTTGGGTCAATTTTGGGACCCCATTGATCCACTTGTAAGTGATAATGACACTTTATTTTAATTAAGTTAAAATGAATACAAAAATGGCATAAGCTTACATCTTTTAAAAGAACAATTTTTACATAGGGTTATACATGTTGGATTTTCGATTATAAATATTCATTAGAAATCTAAAAAGATTTCCTACATAATGATATTTTATTTATAATTTTTAGACATCAAATAATTTAAATTATTAATGACACAATAATGATACAATGTTTACCTCATTAATAAATCATTTAAATAAATAAGATTATAATGATTAAAATATTATCTAAAACCTGTCCAATTATTATTGGTTGATGTTATTTAGAATATTAGTCATCTTATCTTCGACCTAAATGATTTTTGGACCATTATAAACCGAATATAATTATATTATAAAGTAATACTTTCACTCTTTCCTAAAGACCCCTCCTCTCCCTTATAAAAGGAGACCACTTCTACTCATTCCTCACACCTCTCAAGCCACTTGGCTCGTCCAAACTCTGCCCAACTAAGCTCCCCACATCCCTATCCTCCTCCTTGAAGCTTCCCCTTAGGCAGAAAGCATTTCAAGAAGTCCTTTGGTTCCAACCAAAGTGAGTTACCTAAATTAAAGGTAACGATTTCTCTTAAATTATTTTCATTTATTTCGCTTCTCCAACCCCCAAACTCTTTTTATTTCCTTTCTTTTGTAACAAAACCAGTATTCTCAATATACTAGGATGTTGTTATAAGAAGGATTCAAACTACACATACACACAACTCCATCTAATGGATGATGAACATAATGTTTCTGTGGATGGAAAACTAACGCCTCACGAAACGATGATTGTTCAAATACATCTTACCGCCTCTCATGGTGGCCATTATGATGGCACTGTAATTAAATATGATATTAATGATATATATTTTATATATAAGCTTCTGTAATTCCATTTTATTTCATACCATTATTCGTTTCATGTTGTATATACATACGATAATTTCATTTGAGGAAGTGCGGACTACCGCCCCCTTAAAATGATATGACTCGTTCATACCACACATGGAACGTATAAAGGATGGTGTTAATGAACTTAAGTAACATATATAAAATATTATATTATACTGGAATAGTAATATACCTATGTATCATTTGGATTCGATTCTTTTAAAATAAAAATTAAATGGAAGTAGCGTTCGTGCGTACGTACGGACTACCGTCTCCACGAACGCGATGAGATTCATTCTCCATCGTATCCATTCAAGTATAATTATCATTTAATGATTTAAAAATGATGTTTAAGGACTTGATATCATTCTGGATATGAATAATATACAACAAACATGACTTATGTAACAAAACATATAAAAGAAAATGAGTAAGTTAACACACGAAACGACGATAATACTAAGATATTATCAAATCAATATTAAAAGATCATATATGATATCATATTAATGTATATGATTCTTTTATAATTTAATAACAATTATTTCACCATTATACAGGAGGTTAACCTACCCCAACCAAGGAAAAGTACAAGGTAAGGGTTATTTCACAATCTCTTCATTATCCGAGGTTGTTTATACGTAATAATCTACTGGGATATCTTTATCATCCACATCCATGTTTCTTAAAAATGTATTTCAAAACATTTTTACTATTTACAAGAATAAGGGTTAAAGTCATTTATACCCTTTTTTGACTTTTTATAAGAGGTTTATAAAGGAATCTTTCCGTCGTTTTCAAAACAAGGTCCTTTTTAACCTTTTCGACAAAATTGAGGTAAGAATGTTTTTTTTAACTTATACGGTGGGTGCGGTTATTTTACACCGTTATAAAATCTTCAAAGCTTTCCTTACAAGATTATAAGAACATTTTCAAGAAATTTTTTATTTTATATGGCTCTTAAATGGTTTCAAAAATAGAAAGAGATATTTCTCTAAAAAGTGTTTTGATTTCATCTATGTCAACATCCTTTGATGGATTTTACGCTTATTTGAAGTTGATTTATTATGATACAAAACTACCATATTGTAATAAAGTTTTGTGATATGTTTGACTGTGGATGTTCCATTTATATAGCATTCATGGTTTATGAGTAAAGTATTGACATTTCGTATGCTAGTTCCAATAATAATGTTTATGTTATATTTCAACCTTTACTTCATATGAATGTGTTGGACAAGTATGTTCCAGGTTGGGGACTGGTTAAAGTAAGCCCTCCAGGTTGGGGACTGGTAAAAGTAAGCCCTCCAGGTTAGGGACTGGTAAAAGTAAGCCCTCCGGTTTGGTCTCCGGTTATTAGAAGGACTCCGGGTTGGTGTCCGGTTATTAGAGGCACTCCGGGTTGGTGTCCGGTTATTAGAGGCACTCCGGGTTGGTGTCCGGTTATTAGAGGCACTCCGGGTTGGGTTCCAGTTACAGTTAGCCCCAAGGTCTTGGGATGAGGCCTTGACAAAGAAATTAAAGTTCAACATTATGCATTCCAACATTATGAAAGTGGTTATTGATTTTTGCATGTGATTATTCGATTAGTAGAATATCCATGTGAATAAGTAAATGGCTTTATTTCATTTTACTTTTGCCATACTATGTTGAAGTTAAAGTTTAAAAGGCTTTTGTTTTAGTAATTCATTGCCTTAAATGTTTATTCTTATTTATGAAAGTTTCCGCTATATTGTTATCCTTACTGGGCATTTGAGCTCACCCCTTTTCTATGTTTTATTTTTCCCAGGATGTGAAGAAGTAAGTTATGAATGACCTGCAGGGATTTTATGAGGGGTTAATAGTGTGTATTATGGAGACATTATGTTGTTGTAGTAGTTTTTCATTTTATGATGTAATGTAAAACCTATGAATATATCTAGTGTTTCCAAGGCTACTAAACCAATCGGTCTTTCGGGATTTGATCTTTCTTGTGATCATGCCAATGTTACGAAGTAATGCACCGACTCTGGGTAGCTGGGGTCGGGGCGTTACAGTTGGTATTAGAAGAAGTTTAGTACAAACCTTGGAAGGTAGATTTAGATAAACTCTGATTAGAGCACGTAGACCTAAAATGAACTTTGAGGATTAGTATAGAAGAACTTCCTAGAATTTTTGGTATTGTAGAGATTTTGTGAGTTTTCCGAGCAATACATCTCTGTCTGGATACGAGCAGGTAGAGGCGGCTCTGGCACAGATGTACCTAGGGGTAAAACCCGAAAACACCGCTTTGAGCTAGACTCGAACGGGAACTGGTGCACGACAACGGGCCTTGCTGCACTCTTGGTTACGACACTCCCGGGGGATATGCTTAGGATAACTCTCATTTTCTTTACAAATCATTTTGAAGGGATTATGAGTATATACACCCTCAAAGAAAAAAAAATTCTTATGATTATGGATTATATCCATAAATAGTTCAATTTATGTTAAGTGTTTTATAAGTATGGGATTATGTATTTTGATTCATAAACTGATCTAGTGTATGCCATTGTTTAGAAATGGCGCCCAGTAGAACGAATGAGAACTCCAGAAATGCACATGATCCAAAGAGAAGGAAGGATCATATCTTTCATGGTCTTAAGCTAGAATTTATAAGAGAAATAGTCTCCCATGTATTATCATCATATGAAGAAATAATATCATGTGTTGATAAGATAAGTAAAGTGTTTACTGAGTCCTATGACTTTGAAGGGAAGCAAGAGAAGAAAAGGATGGAAGAGAGAAAGATGGATAAAAGTAAGAGGGAAAAGAAGAATTTTCCCATATGTGGTAACTGTGGAAAGAAACACCCTGGAACTTGCCTGAAAGGAATGGGAGTTTGTTATAAGTGTGGAGGAAAAGGGCACAAAGTACGTGACTGCAAGGGTAAGAAAATGGTTTTAAATGTACAATGCTTCATTTGCAAGGATTTTGGACACTACGCGAACCTATGTCCCAGTCATCAGACTATGCCGCAAATGATGCTATTGGATAATAATCAAGTTATGATACTACAAAAGATGAAGAGGAATGATTAGAGTTCTTATGTTGATTATGTCAATTGAGTGTTGTATCAACAATGTACTTGTTATAATAATTATGGAGTATATAAGGATTGTACTGCAGTACTATTTCATTAAGGACTTGAGATTGTGTGGAACAAAGAAAAGTGACTCATTAGCAGGATAGATTTTTGGAAAATATATGGTTGAGAGAATGATAAACCATAATATAGTTCTGATACTGAGGTAGTGATTTTGGAATAATATGTGATTGTTTTGGATAAATTATATTGGATATTCTTGACTACCTTGGACCTGATTAATGATTTGTATATTCCATCATTGTTGGGGTTTAAAACATTTTTGGATTAATGAAGTATATCCAGCATTCTATATGGAATAAGGGAGCATGAATGTAATCAATAAGGAATATGGTAATACATGATGAAGGTATTCATATGCTATTACGGGGTAAAAAGGATCTATATTATGTTTACCTTCCTTATGAATGTTGGACTGTGAGTTTGGACAGAATTATTTTGGATAGTTCTAGTTTGGATTATTTTGGATTGCCATAAAAGGACAACCCGGAGGTCGGGCGGCAACCCGTCGCGTCCGGCAAGGCTGCGAGACTTGAACCCGCAACCAAAGGGCGACAAGGGTGTATCACCTACCACTATCCCACGAGATGTCCTTGATTAAATAAAGTAGTTTTTTAAAAGATCTTGTAGATGAATTATAAATTCGTTTATTTTGGAACCCTGTACGAATAGTATAAATAGAATTTTTTTTACGAGTGAAAGATGAGTTTGTGGTAGAAATTTATTAATGGACAAAACTCTAATTATAAAGTAAGTATATCTCCTTATGATCTTATCCAATCTCATAAATAAATTCATCAACATTAAGAAAAGGAACTTAGAAAAAAAATGTTTTCCTAGATGGTACCTTAAATCATCACTAATTTATGGCTTTGGGATTGTTGGCCTTTTCATAGCCATGTTCTCTACCACTCTCCATCAGGTAATTGATGGTTAGATTTTTCTTCCATATCCATATTTTACTACATGGAACCCTAGTATGTTTTATTTTCGGTAATCTTCATACTTTCGACTCTTTATTTTAAATAGAGGCCTCATTAATTCATTTTTCGATGTGGGATTTCAACTAAGATATTTTGAAACGTCAAAAATGTGTTATCCTAATACCCTATGTTTTGTTGAACTGATGGTATTTCAAATCATCATAGATTGATGAATTTAAGGACCTCAATTTTATACTTGTTTTTGATTGATGACCTCAATCACTACCTATAAATATTTACGTTTTTCCTCCAATTATATGTCTCAAATTTCCACCAATGTTCTCCTAATCGAGATCATAATTTGGTGGTGACCCTTTCATTTCTATTTTCCTCATATTAAGACTAAATTTTAGTAACCCAATTTCCGATGTGGGTTTTCCCACAAATATATTATCTATTTTCAACCTTTTATTTTCGAAGAACAATTTCAAATTGCGAGGACGCAATTTATTGAAGGAGGGGAGAATGTAACACCCCAAGATTTCATAGTGTGTTATTTCTTCAAAATAATTCAATAACTTGCACTACACGCAACACCGAGTTCAATTTCACCATGACTTACCCAAAAAAAAAAGCCATTAAAAGAGGTCATGAATAGCATTAACTACATTTTTAACTTTATATAATCCTTATAATTTTAGAATCCATATTATGAGTTTCTTAGTCATAATGCAAGAACAGATTCATTTTCAGTATTGCACTTTTATCAACTTTTGATAGTGAAACCTTTTTAAATACAATATTTTAAGCTTTTTGACTAAATGGAGACATCAAAAAATTTAGAATGAAACATCCCAAGCTTCCACGGTACGCTTTCCTTTGAATAAAACAGTAGCGTGTGTTGTACGCAACGTCGAGTTTTAACACACACCACAACCGATCAAACTAGCCGTTATGAATAGTAATACCTAAATTTTGAAATTATATATATTTTATATTTTGAAATGGACTTCATTTTTGGATTCGGAATATCGAATTTAGCCTAAGGTGAAATTTTGGTACTTTTCGGATAACTTTCATATTTTGATGAATAGTGAAAATTACTAAATTTTAATTAAAAACAACTTTTTTAATCAAAATAATTAATAGTGATAAATTATGAATTTGAGTGGTTTTAAAGTATATTTAGAATATATTTTTACAATTTAATATAATGTTGGTCATTATACATAATTTTACAATTAAACCGAACATAAACAAGTGTCAATCTTTTGATAGTTATTATCTCTTAAAAACACGCTTTTTGTTTTGACAGCGGGAATTAATTTTAAATTAATTTCTGCCACTTCTCTGTTTTGAATTTAGAAAAATGGATTCCATATTTGGAATCAGGATGTTCAAATTGTGTAAATAGGTAACTTTTATTTTTAGACATTTTGAATAATTACTGCGGTAAATATTTTATTTACCATGGTTAAGGGTAAATCCGGTAAATAAGGGTTAAAAAATAATATTATAATAATACTAAATTACCCTAAAACGTGTTTTAACCCTATTGGTTGATACATGGTCGACCATGGGCATCTTTGGGTCAATTTTGGGACCCCATTGATCCACTTGTAAGTGATAATGACACTTTATTTTAATTAAGTTAAAATGAATACAAAAATGGCATAAGCTTACATCTTTTAAAAGAACAATTTTTACATAGGGTTATACATGTTGGCTTTTCGATTATAAATATTCATTAGAAATATAAAAAGATTTCCTACATAATGATATTTTATTTATAATTTTTAGACATCAAATAATTTAAATTATTAATGACACAATAATGATACAATGTTTACCTCATTAATAAATCATTTAAATAAATAAGATTATAATTATTAAAATATTATATAAAACCTGTCCAATTATTATTGGTTGATGTTATTTAGAATATTAGTCATCTTATCTTCGACCTCAATGATTTTTGGACCATTATAAACCGAATATAATTATATTATAAAGTAATACTTTCACTCTTTCCTAAAGACCCCTCCTCTCCCTTATAAAAGGAGACCACTTCTACTCATTCCTCACACCTCTCAAGCCACTTGGCTCGTCCAAACTCTGCCCAACTAAGCTCCCCACATCCCTATACTACTCCTTGAAGCTTCCCCTTAGGCAGAAAGCATTTCAAGAAGTCCTTTGGTTCCAACCAAAGTGAGTTACCTAAATTAAAGGTAACGATTTCTCTTAAATTATTTTTATTTATTTCGCTTCTCCAACCCCCAAAATCTTTTTATTTCCTTTCTTTTGTAACAACACCAGTATCCTCAATATACTAGGATGTTGTTATAAGAAGGATTCAAACTACACATACACACAACTCCATCTAATGGATGATGAACATAATGTTTCTGTGGATGGCAAACTAACGCCTCACGAAACGATGATTGTTCAAATACATCTTACCGCCTCTCATGGTGGCCATTATGATGGCACTGTAATTAAATATGATATTAATGATATATATTTTATATATAATCTTCTGTAATTCCATTTTATTTCATACCATTATTCGTTTCATGTTGTATATACATACGATAATTTCATTTGAGGAAGTGCGGACTACCGCCCCCTTAAAATGATATGACTCGTTCATACCACACATGGAACGTATAAAGGATGGTGTTAATGAACTTAAGTAACATATATAAAATATTATATTATACTGGAATAGTAATATACCTATGTATCATTTGGATTCGATTCTTTTAAAATAAAAATTAAATGGAAGTAGCGTTCGTGCGTACGTACGGACTACCGTCTCCACGAACGCGATGAGATTCATTCTCCATCGTATCCATTCAAGTATAATTATCATTTAATGATTTAAAAATGATGTTTAAGGACTTGATATCATTCTGGATATGAATAAGATACAACAAACATGACTTATGTAACAAAACATATAAAAGAAAATGAGTAAGTTAACACACGAAACGACGATAATACTAAGATATTATCAAATCAATATTAAAAGATCATATATGATATAATATTAATGTATATGATTCTTTTATAATTTAATAACAATTATTTCACCATTATACAGGAGGTTAACCTACCCCAACCAAGGAAAAGTACAAGGTAAGGGTTATTTCACAATCTCTTCATTATCCGAGGTTGTTTATACGTAATAATCTACTGGGATATCTTTATCATCCACATCCATGTTTCTTAAAAATGTATTTCAAAACATTTTTACTATTTACAAGAATATGGGTTAAAGTCATTTATACCCTTGTTTGACTTTTTATAAGAGGTTTATAAAGGAATCTTTTCGTCATTTTCAAAACAAGGTCCTTTTTAACCTTTTCGACAAAATTGAGGTAAGAATGTTTTTTTAACTTATACGGCGGGTGCGGTTATTTTACGCTGTTATAAAATCTTCAAAGCTTTCCTTACAAGATTATAAGAACATTTTCAAGAAAATGTTTTATTTTATATGGCTCTTAAATGGTTTCAAAAATAGAAAGAGATATTTCTCTAAAAAGTGTTTTGATTTCATCTACGTCAACATCCTTTGATGGATTTTACGCTTATTTGAAGTTGATTTATTATGATACAAAACTTCCATATTGTAATAAAGTTTTGTGATATGTTTGACTGTGGATGTTCCATTTATATAGCATTCATGGTTTATGAGTAAAGTATTGACATTTCGTATGCTAGTTCCAATAATAATGTTTATGTTATATTTCAACCTTTACTTCATATGAATGTGTTGGACAAGTATGTTCCATGTTGGGGACTGGTTAAAGTAAGCCCTCCAGGTTGGGGACTGGTAAAAGTATGCCCTCCAGGTTAGGGACTGGTAAAAGTAAGCCCTCTGGTTTGGTCTCCGGTTATTAGAAGGACTCCGGGTTGGTGTCCGGTTATTAGAGGCACTCCGGGTTGGTGTCCGGTTATTAGAGGCACTCCGGGTTGGTGTCCGGTTATTAGAGGCACTCCGGGTTGGGTTCCGGTTACAGTTAGCCCCAAGGTCTTAGGATGAGGCCTTGACAAAGAAATTAAAGTTCAACATTATGCATTCCAACATTATGAAAGTGGTTATTGATTTTTGCATGTGATTATTCGATTAGTAGAATATCCATGTGAATAAGTAAATGGCTTTATTTCATTTTACTTTTGCCATACTATGTTGAAGTTAAAGTTTAAAAGGCTTTTGTTTTAGTAATTAATTGCCTTAAATGTTTATTCTTATTTATGAAAGTTTCCGCTATAATGTTATCCTTACTGGGAATTTGAGCTCACCCCTTTTCTATGTTTTATTTTTCCCAGGATGTGAAGAAGTAAGTTATGAATGACCTGCAGGGATTTTATGAGGGGTTAATAGTGTGTATTATGGAGACATTATGTTGTTGTAGTAGTTTTTCATTTTATGATGTAATGTAAAACCGATGAATATATCTAGTGTTTCCAAGGCTACTAAACCAATCGGTCTTTCGGGATTTGATCTTTCTTGTGATCATGCCAATGTTACGAAGTAATGCACCGACTCTGGATAGCTGGGGTCGGGGCGTTACACCAAGGTCCACAAGTAAATTAACCACCTGAATATGTTATAAGTGTGAATAGAAAATAAGTTGATATTTTACAAAAAAATTACACTTCAATGTTAATCTCTCATAAATATTCACAAATTCCATATCAATTTCCTTATATTTATCAGTTAGTATAATTAATGTTATCAATATCCTAGATAGTCAATGGTTTTTTTACGTTACAAGATGAAACTCTAAACATCGAATGACATACTCTATGATTAACTTTATAATTATTGGAAAAAAATCATTATATTTATATAATGTTTCATATTTGTAATTCATAGAAACACCACCTAATTAAAATGATGAAATATACACATCACATTATTTCTTAGTGGCATAGTAACAACTATTTAATTAAAAAAATAAACAGTTAAGTCAAATATCAAATTCTAACCATTGATGGTATCCTCACAATGAAAGGTAATTTTCATTGCATTAAATTTAGGGTAATAAAAATTTGAATCTTTAACCTTCTCATAACATATATAATAAAAAATTTATACTAGGAATAACTAAACCATTCATTTTTTATCATTACCATAATAAATAGTTTTCTAACATTCCTATTAGAAATCATTTTTCGTATGATTACTAGACAGCTAGAGCTATAATTTTATATCTTATGTAACAAAAAAAACTATCATTTTTCATGGATATATTAATGTTGAAAATAAAATTTCTGATGATACTATATGAAATTTCATAATTTCAATTTGAAATCACTTCATGTCACGACCCGTTCCCCGGGTCCCATGTCGTGACTACCCCAAGCCCACCATCCATAGGCCAGGGGCTAGAGACTGGCCCCAAAAGGTGTATTCCCTAATTTTGGGAAGGCATTGCCTTTATAAACTATAATCACCCGCAACAAAGCACACAACAAGATACGAACAGAAGTAAACTATATAACAAAAAGAGTACTGAAAGTAATAGAGGCCAGAATACAAGCCCAACAGTAAAGGTACAAGTACAACAAAAAATATAATACAACTGAAGATAGAGAAAGACAGATATTGGGTTGTCTCCCGAGGTTCCTACTGAAAGGGTAGGTACAGATCGCCTCCTCAGCACTCCACATCTGCCCATCCCCTATGCATACCGACATGTCGTATTGTACACCTTCAGTAACCATCCAGTTCTAGTATCCCCAGCCTCGATCAGTGATGTCTGTATTCTGCACCAAACACAACATGGTGCGGGCGAATACCATGCACAATTGAGTATAACGATACTTTTTAGGGACCCTGAGACCCTCATGGTCTCACAAAATCCACAAAGGATAAAACACAAAGCATTTTAACTAGAGAAAACCCTACTTAGGTATATTCCCATACATATACCTAAGTTACCAAGTATACCCATCTTAATCATGAGGAAACATAGGGTCCAGTCCAAAAGCCCAAAGCTCAACTGTTCAACAAAGGAATGAATACCATAAAGGTAAGTACCACACAGGTATGCCACATAGAAGAATAACACCATGGTATTACCACAAAGGTAAGTACCCCAACGGTACAAACTCAGCTCACATCAGGTATAACTTAGGTATAGTAGTATAGATTATTATATTTAACTACTAAATCAGCTTACTCTGTTAAGAGGTTGACCCACGAAGGATCCCAAATTACAGACTCATAGAGGATCCTAGTTCAGCGTCAGACACACACAAGATCATAGTACATGGTCAGACCCACATATGATTCTAGTACTCCGTCAGACCCTCACAGGATCCTAGTACATCATCAGACCCACCCAGGATCCTAGTACTCTATCTGACCCACGCAGGATCCTATTACATCATCAGACCCACATAGAATCCTAGTACTCCGTCACACCCACACAAGATCCTAGTGCAACTTCAGACCCACACAGGATCCTAGTCCTATGTCAGACACAGATAGGGTCCTAGTAATTCATCAGACCCACAGAGGATCCTAGTACTCTATCATACCCACGAAATATCCCTTTCTCATGTCGCAGCCAGCTATAGGGTTCTCACACTAAGCTTGCTTGTCTCCGGGAGGGTCCACTCCACAAGGCACAGATCGATAGTCCAAATTCCAAGAAGTCCTATGAAGAAGTATCCCAAAGGACCTCCATGTAAAAAGGGCTCTCAACAAAATAGATGGGGTGTCAATCAGAAGCTCGTTCTTTAAGTTATTGGTCTTTTTGTCCCGAGGGCTTGGTTGGATTTGTGCTCAATCCAAACCAACTATACCCCAACTTTATCCAAATCTCTAGTGGGGTTAACCAAAAGTTTCGTCTCTCTCCAAGGTTTTCGGTTCCATAGACGTCTCATCAAACGGACGTCAGGTTCCAAAGTTATGGCCGAAGGAACATATAGGGTCGGAACTGGTCTGGGTCCAGTTCGACCCTGTCCGGTTCGGGTCGACCCTGCCCACTGGGTCCGCCCCAGCCCACGTTAAGTATCCCAGCCTGCGATGGGTTTCCCGGACCAATGGTTGCAGTGTGGTGGGGCATTACGGGGTGGTGGGGGGGCCCTAGCACAGTAGGGCGACCGCGTTGAGGCAGGGCAGCCGAGGTGTCGTAGGTCGCCCGTGGGGCGGCAGAGCGGTCGTCGGGCGGCGAGGCAGGACGGTGCGGCTGGGGGACCATGGTGCGGTGTGGCGACCTTGGTGCTGCGGTCCGCCGCGACCCATTGCTCTGACGAAAACTCGACGTGCGCCACCTCTCTACAGTCAGCCGAACGCTGGCCGCCTTCCCCATCATCGACGCGACCCAAGCCACGGTCCGTGCCCATTGGGCAGCGCAGATGTGCGCCGCCTTCTCGTCATGCGGCCAACCTCCATTGGTCGCCTCCTTTCTCCACCGCATAGGTTACAACAACCATGATGAATAGCAAAGGGATCAGGTAGTGTTTTTTTGTCCCGCACCCACCGCATTAGTTCGGTAGCAGGAGGATTAAGAGGATTAATTCATCTCAAACCACGAAAAAGAAACAAAAAAACCCCTACCTTGAAGGTTTGTTGACGTCGGTGAGGAGGGAAGGACAGACGTTGTTTCATCATTGTTGAAGACATCCCAAGTTGGATGTGGTGCGTTCTTCATTAGAGATGATGGAGTGTTCTTCGTTGAAGAGGATCTTTATTTGGAGGTGTTCATCATTGGAGAGAATTTTTCACCCCAAGTTATACACTTCTCCTTCTCCAACCAAAAATCCCCTCCAAATAAATAGTTTCCAATATAATTTAAACTAAGTAGATCAATTATGTTGGAAAAATTAAAATTCTGACACATTTCATTAATTTTTAGTTCGCTCCAACATTTAAATGGTGTGTTGAATGGTTTACTCCCATTAAAGAGGTTTCGGGTGGTCCCTGCCTTTAATTTCAAAATGGGGGTTTTGTTCACGTGGTCCCCACCTTTATAACATTCACATCAAAGGTTTAAACATAAATAAAATAGAATTTTATTTTATTTTTATTTCCACTAAAAACATGAAAACTAACTTTCACTCTTGACCAACTACGGTTGAGGTGAAGGCCTCCTTTAGAAAATATTGGCGCTGCAAGTTCAATGGGGTCATCAGATTTCAATTCTGAGCACCAGTTCAAATGTTACAAAAACCCGCTTGCATGTTTATTGAAATTACCTGAAAAAATGTTTATAAATTCATTCCAGGCACACTTGGCCTCAAAATCATGCGCTGTCAATTTCCACAGACTCGTAAAAATCCCGTATTATTAAAAAAATTACATGGAATTTCTAGGTCTTTACATTCTCCCCACCTCAGGGCTTTATGTCCCTGTATGCCACAACTAAAAATAAGGAAGCATGTGAGGGTAATGAGCACGTATCTAAGCCTCCTGCTCTTATGTGCTCTCCTGGAGGTTCTCGTGCTATCAGATAATGTGCACCATAGGAATTGACCGCCCATTATGCACCTGATCTGGTTGATCCCCAATCTCAACTGGAACATTCTTAAATGTCACCCCGTCATCGATGTCTAGCTCACCATGGTCGATGATGTGAAAAGGGTCATTCACGTATCTCCTCAGCTGGGATACATGGAAGGCATCAGGCACTTGGTTCAACTGAGGAGGAAGAGCTTGGCGGTAAGCCACCTCGCCAACATTGTCGAGGACCTGGAAGGGTCCGATTAACCTCAGAGATAACTTTCCACCCCAACCAAGTCTCTAAAAACTGCATCGAGGTGAGACCCATAGAAAGACATGGTCACTATCCTCGAACTCCAAAGGTCTTTGTCTCCAGTCGGTATAAGTATTCTTCCAGCTCTGTACAGTCTTCATCTGCTCTTGGATGACCTACACCTTCTCTGTGGTAGCCCGCACCATATCAAGTCACGTGAGTGCTGACTCTCCTGGATCAATCCAGCACAGAGGTGATCTACAAGGTCACTCGTAAAAAACCTCAAAAGGTGCCATCCTAATGGTGGAGTGATATGTAGAGAGACTAGCTTGAAGTACAAGGACATTACATTACTTTTGAGGAATACTTAATACATAACAAAAACAGACACACAAGGACCATAATAGTTTAGTGTCTTTGGAAACTTGGAATATAATCTTCTAATCATGGTGAATGATCTTCAACATCTCCCATAAAGATCTTCCCCTTTTGTTTTCTTACCTAAAACCATTCTTTATATCCTGGGGAAAATAAAACATATAAAGGGTGAGCTCAAATTCTCAATAAGGGTAAGCATGGAGAAAATAAAACAAACCATATACATTTGAACATAAAAACAATAACATAATGTTTAAAGATCGAAATCTTGAGCAATGACATAAAACATGGCAGTACGTAAGGCATAGATCATAATAGAACATCAATCATGATAAAATATCTTGGAAATAAAACTTGTAATTGTGGAAAAACATTAATCACATGATATGATTTCCATAGTAGCCAAGGCATTGCTGCCAAGACCATCATAGTGGACAAAGTCCCTTTCTGAATCGAGTTCACTCCGCATTTCAGTCCTATAACACTGAACCAGATTAACTTACTGCTCCAGCCATGTCTATGTCATGAGATATAAATCTTTAACCAATGTATTGGAGGGAGATATAGGTCCCACCCATATCATAATGAAATCATTCTTTCATGTGCCACAAAATCATAAATCATACATCATAACATAACCCATGTAATAGAACGAGATTCTTAAACCTCATGCCATCATAACATAATCCATATAAAATAATGGATATCATTTCATCATAAGAAGAATCAAACCATGTAAATAATGGATACATTACACTTGAAACATAAAAATATTAAATAATTTAATTTTAGATGGAAAATAGTTTTGATAAAACACTTGAAACGAATTTTTGAGGAAAATATCATTTCTTCTTCAAAATAATTTTCTTTTCACAAAATGCCATGCAATTTTAAATGAAAAGAGTTTTGTTGAAAATAATCATGCAAAATTGTAGAAAAAGCTTCAGGAAAATGAGGCGTTATGAACCGTAAATATCTGTTCACTTCGAATAAGTTAAAAATAACATTCTCCTCGTACTTTTGTCGTAAAAGTAAAAAAGTACTTCGTGTGGTAAAAAAAGTAATATTCCTTTAATAACATGTGGTAAAATTAAAGAATGGGTAAAAAGGACATTAAACATACATGAAAATATTTTTAGAAAACATGGGCTCGGATGATAACAATAACCACAGTAAATACTTACGAATAACAATCTCGGATAAGAACGAGATTGGAAAAGTTATCCCTGACCTTATGTCTAATATACATCGTATGTATCCAAAACTACTATATATTGATTTAAATAATGTAATTGACTTATTAAAAAATTATATTAATTGTTATGATATCATATATAATTTACTTATGACTTTATATAACCTGTTCTTTTGTAAATTTCATGTAAAAGCAGTGATTTGGGTAAAATCGTTCCATTTATTGTACATGTTTCGATTTGTTGTTATTGATATTATTAATTATATACTGATTTAATTAATTCCATAATGTAAAACATGATTTATATATAATATATATATTCAGAATATACATATATATATATATATGATAGATCGATAAATGGAATGAAATACACCGTTCATGGAGACGGTAGGTAGTACGTACGCATGAACATTATTTTCGTTTCCTTATTGAATTGAATGGTATTAAGTAGATGAAATGAATATATATATATATATATATACATATATCCAGTATCATTATTATGTCATATATTTCATGATTACTTATTATATATACTTTATAATCATTCATGAATGGTTAACATGGAGAATGAATCTCATCGTGTCGTCGAGACAGTAGTCCGTACTTACACACGAGCGATGATACCATTCCTGTGATCATGGAATCGTATTGAAGTGTATGTATAATATTTAAGAATCAATATCACATTACAATAAAAATATATAGTTAGTTATTTACACTATTATACCCATCCAAGTAAGGTGGTGGTCGAAAATAAATTACACGACGGTGTGGAGACGGTATTTGGTACGAACGCACCTACGGTGATTTCATTTTCCGTAAGATGGATATAATGTGAAATACGGTTGTTTCATATTTATAATAACAAATCAGTATATAAGTAATACAGATGTTATTAATTTATAATGATACAACTAAAAAATAATATGTAGAAGAAGAAAGAAACATGAGAGAATCGGAAGAAGAGATTACCTCTTCTTCGACACAACTCCTTTAACCTTCCTCTTAAGGAAGTGGAGTTTGTCTTTTGAGAAGACAAGAACCTCCAGAATGTTTCTAGGGAAGTGGATAAGAGAATTGGTCAGGGGTTGGCTGAGCTTCAAGGCTCAAAAGAGTGTGAAGAGAAGAGGGAAGGGGTGCCCTTTTTATAAGGGAGGAGAGGGGCACCTTTGGAAAAACATACAATATTATTTTATAATAAAGTCATATTCGGTTTATAATAGCTCCAAATTGATTTATTTTGATGCTAATGTGGGGATGGGTCTAAATAATCTTATCCAAAATATTTTAGACAGATTTGGGTCATTATATTAACCTTATCTTTTAGTTTTTACTCTTAGTTAATTAGATTGATATTTACCAGTTCACTTTGTATTTTTATATTATATAGTTAATAAAATTACCATATAAATCCAAGATACCCCCAAGTATTCTATTAATAATACATCTATCATGATATAAGTATCTTGGCCAAACCATAGATTTTTAGGAAAATAATAACAATTAATAATATAATATTTGTTTTAAAAACTATTTTATGTCAATTTTGACACTATTTGGTAATTGATTTTTATAAAAATCATAACAGCATGAATAGATAAAAAAAGTCACTTAAATAAATACTAACATGTCATATTAACCTATTAAATTAGTGTATTTCATTAAAAGTCTCAAATTACATTTATTTGGGAATTTATAACATCAATTATGTTAATATTTCATTAATAATATAATTTCAACACCATCATTATGTCATAAATAAATTAAATTATTTAATGTCTAAAATTTAAAAATAAAATAAAATTATGTAGGAAGTATTTTTATATTTCCAATGACTATTTATAGTCAAATTTATCTTATTTATTACTTTATATTAAAAATGTTTTAATTATTAAACATTGATTTTAACCATTTTAACTCTTCTTTAAATAAAATAACAATAAATGTCCTAATCTAATCCAAGTGCACCTAAAGGACAATATTTTATTCCTAAGATTTTTTTTGGTCGAATTACACTTATCCAATACAATTTGGTCATGTGTTAGGGTAATAATAATATCATTTTTACCCTTAATTACCCTATTTACATTTAACCATGGGAAATAAAAGTAAAAAGTTACTATTCACCAAAAATTATTTTTATCTCATTAAACCACATTTTTCTCCTTGATATTAACCGTCTCTCTCAGATTTTCGAAATTCCACTCACAGAAGCGGTAAAATTATGTTTTATGTATGTTTGCAAAAAGCTCCTGGGAGGTAGGTAAAAGACGGTGAAAAGGTCAATAAAATTTTTATATATTGAAAATTATTATAAAATATGAATTTATATTGGTATCATGTATCAATTTTGACCTAAAATAAATTCAAATAAAGTAAATAATTATTTAAACAAAAATTTGGTTTTTAAATAGTAACCTAGTGTTTTCACTATTCATAAAAAATTGAAAGTTTTCAGAAAAATACCAAAAATTCACCCTAGGATAATTTTGATATTCCGAATCCAAAAATGAAGTCCATTTTAAAATAACAAAATTTCAAAAAGTATGTATTACTATTCAAAATGGCTAGTTTATATAAAATTTTAATAACATATCGTTGTTTAGTGAAACTTGGTTTTGCGTACGACAGACGCTATCATGGAAGGCCGCGACTGCGTATAAAGTAAGACAAGTCAGGGCTACGTGTAGTGAATGCTTTGTTTGGTGTTGCGTATAACATAATCAAAACTTATTTCATTTATACATTAAACAATATCTATACTTAATGCTGCATAGAATAATTTCCACATTACGAACTTGAAATGGTGTATAACACGAGACAAGAATAGTGTTGCCTATACTGCAAGCTAATACGGTGTTGCGTATAGTATAATATAAACTTGGTGTAGTGTATAATAGAAGACATAAATAAAATTTAAAGAATATTTTTTATAAAATCTCGGGGTGTTACATTCTACCCCCCTTAAAATGAATTTCACCCTCGAAATTTGTCGGGGATATAAATAGTTTACTACTTTAAAGTTTCTTTAATAGAAAACCACATCATAAAAAGGAATACCAAAACTTGACTTAAAAAAACTAAAGTATAAAATGTAACGGTTACCCAAATTAACTAATTACTGGGTTTCCACATATGAGAACATAGGTGAAAATATGGATTTGGAAGAGAAATATAACCATCAACTTCTGATGAAGAGTGGTAGAGGACATGGCAATGAAAAAACCAACAATCACAAAGCCATAAATTTGTGATGATCTAAGGTACCATCCGATTCATCAGATATGAGAGCACTAGGACAACATTTTTTTGTTTTCAAGATCATTTCACTAAAGTTGAAGAATTGTTGAATTAAAAGAAATACATACGTGATTTTGGTACAATCTCACCGTTTCTCGTGCCTCGAACAATTTCCACTTCATCTCTTAAAGAAATGAATTTGAATTTGTCTTCTTTGAAGTGTTAGTAGATTATGTGATAGAATGATAGGTCATTCCATCTATTTCTATCGCAAAAAGTTTAGCACAATTTATTAAATTTACAAAAGTCCATCTATGCTGAGGTTAATCGTATATGGTTGATAAAATGGACTTATACTTCATCTTTCATAGTGCGTAATAAAATAAAACTAGTTCCTACTAACCAGGGACTTCTTGTAGGATAGTGGTAGGTGATAAAGGCTTGTCGCACTTTGGTTGTGGGTTTGATTCCCGCATCCTTGTCCGACGCGACGGGTAGTCGCCTGTTATGCAGGTTGTCCCTTTTCTTCAACTACTCTATTATAACATTCTATCAATAATATCGTAAAAAATTTACCCTTAAACAATACTAACTTATGTTCAACGTAATCCATTCCAATCTTTAGGATTATCCAAAATACTTCTTTCCAAACTCATAGTATAAAGTGAACGATTACAAAAAAAGTTCATATAACAAGCATGTAAATACCATCCTTTATCCCTCATATATCCAAAGATATATCTTGTTGATCGCATTCCAAACATGTGAATACCGTAATATTGTATTCTCTTGAAAAATGAATACACATTGAATCTAAGTGAAAACATGAATGTTGTCAAAATTTAACTCTTTCCACATACCAAAATCCAAAAATTCTATATACTCAAACCATGATATAACTTTTTCCTTATATCAGTCATGAGCTCATGAATACTGTCAAAAATTTCATTTTCTCTTTATCCCTTCATTATGCACATATCATCTTCTTTCCAAAAATATCTCAATCACTTTACATGTTTATCGGTACCATAAAATTATTGAAAACCACAATAGACCAATACATAAATATTCCAATATTCGAAGATACAATATACAACATTATTTTAGAATCTCATTACATAAACACATAATCATTCCACCACATCATTTTCATATTCAACATAGCCAATAGTGATCGCATGTGACTTCCTTTTGTCCTTTACCTGAAGTGTTTGCTCATGTCGATCATCATTAACCCTTATATTAGGGAATTTATTAGCATAATGCCCCATTTCCTTGCACTTGAAGAATTGAAGTGATGGTGGTGCATTCTCTATAGTCTTTTCTTTATTCACATCATTAGCAACTCTTTTTCACTCAACTGCTCAATGAACTTATTTTCCACACTTAAAACATTTTATAGTCCCATTAAGACAATCTCCACCATGATTCATTCCACACTTTGAGCATAAAGAAACACTCATCTTATTTTCACCATTATTCTGAGATTTCTCCTTGAACTCCATATTTCATTTCTTGTCAAAACCATGATATGGATATGTTACACCAACATACATTTCTACCTTGATTGCACAACGCACAATTTTTTCATAGATACTAAAGTCTCTTATAGCTAATGCGCTTTGAAGAATTGGTTTTAAGCCACTGAAGAATCGATCAACTTTACCTTCAGGTTGGATGATAAATCCATATGCATACCTTGCAAGACATGTAAAATTTTCTTCATATATACCAACTGATTTATCATCCTTTTTCTTAAGCTCTAGGAACTCAATTACCATCTTTGTTTGAAGAATATGTGGGAAGTACTTACTGGAAAAGATGTTCTTAAACTCATCCCATACCATGGATTCAATTTCATCTTGGGGACTTGTATTCTTAATTAGAGTCCACCAATGGTCTGTTTCACCTTCTAAACTGTAAACAGCTAGAATGAATTTATCATATTCCAAACATCGAAGTATGGAAAAATATCTTTTCAATGGTACTGATCCATTTTTCAGCAACAAGTGGATCAGAGGACCAATTGAAAGAAGGTGGACGTTTCCTCATGAAGGACTCAATAGAATATTGTTCCCTTCTCTGCTCATTCGGAAGTCTATAATGATTCATAGCTTCTGTTAGTATAGCAATAATATTTTTCACTCCATCTCCCAAAACATTGGTTTGTTCAGGAGGACAATCATTGCATTTCCCATTACATTGATCAACATGGTTCTTTCGGGTTCCACCCATCGTCTAAAACCCAAAAAGAATAGTGTAAGAATGCTGAACATATACTAGGAAAACAACATAATAAAGAGGGAGTACCTTCAATATCTAACATATTAGGTTAAATTAGAAGGTCGTTACCATAATTTTAGTACTATAACCTATACTTATACTTAACCTTTGGGACATCCCTAGACATACCTTAGAAATACCTCTAGGGATATCACTAAAGTTTTCACAACCTAGTTTCCAAAGGTTAAGTAAACCATTCCTATGATACAAACTGCAGAGAGCCAAGATTAACGTACATGGACATTACATTACTTTTTCGAAATACTTAATACATAACAAAAATAGACACACAGGGACCGTAATAGTTTAGTGTCTTCGGAAACTCGGAATATAATCTTTCAATCATGGTGAAAGACCTTCAACATCTCCCATAAAGATCTTCCCCTTTTATTTTCTTACCTAAAACCTTTATTTATATCCTAGGGAAAAGAAAAAATATAAAGGGTGAGATCAAATGCTCAGTAAGGGTAAGCATGGAGAAAATAAAACAAACCATATACATTTGAACATAAAAACATGAACATAAGGATTAAACATTGAAATCTAGAGCAATGACAAAAAACATGGCAGTACGTAAGGAATAGATCATAATAGAACATCAATGATGATAAAATAGCTTGGAAATAAAACTTGTAATTGTTGAAAAACATTAATCACATGATATGATTTCAATAGTAGCCAAGGCATTGCTGCCAAGACCATTTTATTGGACAAAGTCCCTTTCTGAAACGAGTTCACTCCTCATTTCAGTCCGGTAACACTGAACCGGATTAACTTACCGTTCTAGCCATGTCTATCTCATGAGACATAAATATTTACCCAATGCATTGGAGGTAGATATATGTCCCACCTATCTCATAATTAAATCATTCTTTCGTGTTCCACAAAATCATAAATCATACATCGTAGCATAACCCATGTAATCCAATGTAATTCATAAACATCATGCCATCATAACATAATCCATATGAAAGAATGGATGCCATTTCATCCTAAAAAATAATCAAACCATGTAAATAATGGAGACATTATACTTGAAACATTAACATATTAAATATTTTCATTTTAGATGGAAAGTATTTTTGATAAAACACTTTAAACGAATTCTTGATGAAAATATCCTATCTTCTTCAAAATCATTTTCTTTTCACAAAATTCCATGAAATTTTAAAATAAAAGGGTTTTGTTGAAAATAATCATGCAATATTGTAGAGTAAGCTTCATGAAAATGAGGCGTTATGAAACCGTAAAATTCCGTTCACTCCGTATAAGTTAAAAATAACATTCTCCTCGTACTTTTGTCAGAAAAGTCAAAAAGATACTCATGGGGTAAAAAAAAGTAATATTCCTTTCATAACATGTGGTAAAATTTAAAAATGGGTAAAAAAGACATTAAACATACATAAAAACATTTTTAGAATACATGGGCTTGGATGATTACAATAACCCCAATAAATACTTACGAATAATAATCTCGGATAAGAACGAGATTGGAAAAGTTATCCCTTAACTTATGTTCAATATTCTTCTTATGTATCCAAACCTCTTGTATAATGATTTAAATAATGTCATTGACTTATTATAGAATCATATTCATTGTTATGATATCATATATCGTTTACTTATGACTTTATATTACCTGTTCTTTTGTAAATTCGATGTAAAAGCAGAGATTTGTGTAAAATCGTTTCATTTATTGTACGTGTTTCAAAATGTTGTTCTTGGTATTATTATTTATACCCTGATTTAATTAATTCCATAATGTAAACCATGATTAATATATAATATTTATATTCATCATATATATATATATATATATATACGATAGATCGATAAATGGAATGAAATACACCGTTTATGGAGACGGTAGGTTGTACGTATGCATGAAAGCTATTTTCGTTTCCTTATAGAATAGAATGGAATTAAGTAGATGAAATACATATATATGTACATAAATCCAGTATCATTATTATGTCATATATTTCATGATTAATTATTATATATACTTTGTAATCATTCATGAATGGTTAACATGGAGAATGAATCTCATCACGTCGTGGAGACGGTAGTTCGTACGTACGCACGAGCGATGATACCATTCCCATGATCGTGGAATCGTATTTAAGTGTATGTATAATATTTAATAATCAATATCACATTAAAATAATCATATATATTTATTTATTTACACCATTATACCCATCAAAGTAAGGTGGTGGTCGAAAACAGATTACACCACGGCATGGAGACGATATTCCATACGTACGCACGTGCGGTGATTTTATTTTCCGTAGGATGGATAGAAAGTGAAATAGGGTTGTTTCATATTTATAATAACATATCCGTATATAAGTAATATTGATGTTATTACTTTATAATGATACAACTAAAGAAGAATAAGTAGAAGAAGAATGAAACCTGAGAGAATCGGAAGAAGATATTACCTCTTTTTCGACGCACCTCCTTTAAGCTTCCTCTTAAGGAAGTAGAGTTGGTCTTTCGAGAATACCAAAACCTCCAGATTGTTTCAAGAGAAGTGGATAAGAGAAATGGGTTGGGGTTGTCTGAGATTCAAGGCTCAAAAGGGCCTGAAGAGAAGAGGAAAGGGGTTCTCTTTTTATAAGGGAGGAGAGGGGTACCTTTGGAAAAACTTAAAATATTATTTTATAATAAAGTCATATTTGTTTTATAATATCTCGAAATTGATTTATTTAGAATTTACTGTGGGGATGGGTCAAAATACTATCAAAAAATAGATTTTAGACAGGTTTGGGTCATTATATTAACCTTATCTTTTAGTTTTAACTCTTAGTTAATTAGATTGAAATTTACCATGTCACATTGTATTTTTATATTATATAGTTAATAAACTTACCATATATATTCAAGAAACCCCCAAGTGATCTATTAATGATACACCTACCATTATATAAGTATCTTGGACAAACCTTAGATTTTTAGGAATATAATAACAATTAATTATATAATATTTGTTTTAAAAACTATTCTAGGTCAATTTTGACACTATTTGGTAATTGATTTTTTTAAAAATCATAACAACATTATTATTTCGAAAAAAGTTAATTAAATCAATACTAACATGTCATATTAACCTATAAAATTATTAGAATTCATAAAAAGTCTAAAATTACATTTATTTGGATATTTATAACATCAATTATGTTAATATTTCATTAATGATATAATTATTGCGTAATCATTGTGTCATAAATAAATTAAATTATTTAATGTCTAAAAATTACAAATAAAATACAATTATGTAGGAAATCGTTTTATATTTCTGATTAATATTTATAGTCGAATTTATCTTATGTATAACCCTATATTAAAAATGATTTAGTTATTAAACTTTGATTTTAACCATTTTAACTCTTCTTTAAATAAAATCATAATAAATGTCCTAATTTAATCCAAGAGCACCTAAAGGAAAATATTTTATTCCTGAGGTTTTTTTTGGTCGAATTACACTTATCCAATAGAATTAGTACCTGTGTTAAGGTAATAATAATATAATTTTTACCCTTAATTACCCTATTTACTTTTAACCGTGGTAAATAAAAGTAAAAAAGTTACTATTCACAACAAAAAAAATTATCTTATTTAATTACATTTTAGTCCTTGATATTAACCTTGTCCCTTGGATTTTATAAATTCCACTCATTGAAGTAGTAAAATTATTTTTTATGTAAGTTTTCAAAAAGCTCCTAGGAGGTTGGTAAAAGTCCGTGAAAAGTTCAATAAAATTTTTATATATCGAAATTTTTTATAAAATGACTCCAATAAATTACATTGAACTTATATTGGTATAATGTATCAACTTTGACATTAAATAAATTTAAATAAAATATATAATTATTTAAATAAAAAGTCGGTTTTTAAATAGTAACCCAGTGTTTTCACTATTCATCAAAAATTGAATGTTTACAAAAAAATACCAAAAATTCACCCTAAGATAATTTCGATATTCCAAATCCAAAAATGTAGTCCATTTTAGAATATAAAATTTCAAAAAGTTGGTATTACTATTCATAATGACTAGTTTATATAATATTTTAACAACATATCGTTGTTTAGTGAAACTCAGTTTTGCGTACAACACACGCTATCGTGGAAGTTCGTGACTGCATGTAAAGAAAGCCAAGTCAGGGCTGTGTGTAGTGAAAGCTCTGTTTGGTGTTGCGTATAACATAATCAAAACTTATTTCATTTATAAATTAAACAAAATCTATACTTAATGTTGCGTAGAATAATTTCCACAAAACAAACTTGAAATTGTGTGTAACACGAGCCAAGAATTGTGTTGCGTATACTGCAAGCTAATACGGTGTTTTATATAGTACAAGCTAAACTTGGTGTTGTGTATAATAGAAGACATCAATGAAATTAAAAAAAAAATTCATAAAATCTCGGGGTGTTACATGATAACTGTTGTTTTATGAAAACTCCACCAAGGGAACGTTATCCTCCAATCTATGATCGAAGTTGAGGATGTAAGCACACAGTATGTCCTCGAGGGTCTGAATGGTCCGCACAGTCTGGCCATCCGTTTGAGGATGGAAGGCAGTGCTCAAATGAAGATGAATCCTGAAGGCCTCTTGAAACCCCTTCCATGTCCGAGAAGTGAAACATGTATCACAATTAGGGACAATCGTCAAGGGTACTCAATGTATCCGCGCAGTCTCCTACAAATAGAGGCATCCCAAGATCTCTACTGAACCTTTATCTCTGATTGGTATGGCGTGGTCTTACATGGTGAGTCGGTCGGCAATCACTCAGATGGATTCATGAACCCTGAATGTACAAGGAAGTCCTATCACGAAGTCCATGGATATTCCATCCCACTTTCACTATGGGACCCTTAAAGGCTGAACTAATCATGCTGGTACCTGATGCTCCGCCTTCACTTTCTGAAAAGTGAGGCACTGAGAGACAAACTCTGCTAGTTCCTCTTTTATTCTCGGCCACCAGTGCTATCGTCGGAGATCCTAGTATATCTTCTCCACTCCTGGATGTACCGCTAGAGGGGATGTGTGGAAATCCCTCAAAACATCCTCCCGAAAAGACACTGGTACCATGGTATGTCTTCTAAAAATGAAGACATGCTCCCCAACATCAGAAAATCTATTAGGTGCCTGTCTTGAGGATATCTGAGCATGTCGATCCTCGCAGTTAGTTTCATTTCACTACATCTCCCTGACTCGCAAAATTAATGTGGGAGTGACGGTAAGAGACTGATGAATCGATGCTCTATCTCAATCCACAAAGGATATCTGCAAAGAGGCCAACTACTATGTAGCCTCACCAAGAAGCTATATACTAGATCTCCGGCTGAGTGCATCTGCTACAACAGTCCCCTTCCTTAGAGTATAGACTATATCGAAGTCCTAATCCTGGAGGAACTTGAGCCAAAGTCTTCGTCTCAGGTTCATGTCCTTCTACGAGAAGTTATTCCCGATACTCTTGTGATCCGAGTAGACTGTAAAATGCTTTCCCATCAAGTAATGTTGCCACATCTTCAAGGGGAAGATCACTACTACTAACTACAGGTCATGGGTAGCATAGTTCTACTCATGATGTCTTAGTTTTCGAGAACCATATGTGATCACTACTTGCTCTTGCAACAGGACACATCCAAGCCCAGTCTTTGATGCATCTCAATGGACTACATACCCTACGCCCTCCTCTGGTAGCCTCAAGATGGGGGCACTAGTCAGCCTCTTCCTCTACTCATTAAAACACCGCTAACATCTCTCTCACCACACAAAGGGTTGTCCTTTCTTCATCAACGCAGATAAAGGTGATGAAACTCTGGAGAAATATGGCACAAACCTCTAGTAGTATTAGTCCAATCCCAGGAAACTCTGTACCTCCATCACACTCCTGGGTGGCTCCCAAGAAATTACTTCCTCATTCATCGCTAGATCTACCGGAACTCCATCCTCCAAGATGACGTGTCTGAGAAAGTGGACCTCTCGGATATAAAACTAGAACTTCGAGAGAAAACCATAAAGCTGGTGCTCTCGGAGTGTGTCTAGTACAAACTGCAAGTGATAGGCATGCTCCTCCTCAGTAGTCGAGTAGATCAGAAAGTCGTCAATGAAAACCTCCACAAAGTGATCAAGATATGGCTGGAAGATCTTTTTCATGAGTCCCATGAACACCACCAGAGCGTTGGTCATGCCGAATGAAATAAATATGAAATCGTAATGGACATATCGACATATGAAATCCATGTTCTGCCCATCCTCATCTCTTATTCTGAGCTGGTGACATCCTGACATGAGGTCTATCTTTGAGAACCACCATGCTCCCTTCAGCTAATCAAAGAGGTCATCAATCCTCAGGAGTGGGTACTTTTTCTTCACTGTCACCAAGTTCTGGCATCGATAGTCAACACAGGGCCTCAAGTTCCCATCCACCTTCTTGGTGAAAAAAATAGGGGCTGTCCAAGGAAAAACACTAGGCCGAAAGAATCCCTTCTCCTATAAGACCTTTAGTTGCACTCGCAGCTCACGAATCTCCGTGGGAGCCATCTGATACGCTGGTGTGGATATTGGTGTCGTCCCAGTGTAAAATTCAATGTAAAAGTACCTCTATCTATGATGAGGTAGACCCGAAACATCATCAGTGAAAATATCTGCATACTGGTCCACCACTATAGGATAGCTCAGACACTCCACATCAACCGCTCTGAGAGGTAAGGCTAGCCAACTGATGAGTGATCAGCTGCACCCTACTCCTGGTAAGTACATCATATGTTGCAAAGGCTCCTTTCTCGCCGGTGAAGGTAAACCTAGTCCCATCTGTGCGGACACACCTCCCTTTTCACCTAATATAGTCAATCTGAGCATGGACTGTAGAAAACCATTTCATACCCAAGATGATGTCGTAAGGCCTCAACGCTGCTACTAAGAGATCCCAGTCAAAGCTCTCGCTTCCTAGAGTATGCTCACACTGCCAGAACCAGTGCGTAATCATCAAATCATCTCCCGCTGGAGTCTGTAGCTGTATGGATCGAAGAAATGGCTCAATCGAGATCTCCGAGCTCTGAACGATGGTAGTGGAAATAAAAGAATGACTGGACCATATGTCTATAAGGACTACAGGTATGGTGTAGTAGACACAGATCAAACCTCATATAATCTCCGGAGCACCATGATCATAGGCCTCAGCTTCCTGGAGCTACGCTCGACCCTGTCCACCTGCTCTCTACAGTCAGGGTGGACCTCCTAGTGGTGGTGGTGGTAACATCTCAAATTGTCTCCCACCAACAGTTGCATGGTTAGATCCTATTCTACGTCTGCCTACTCCTTGCGGAACTCCTCTATCGAATCTTTTACTCTTCCTAGGAAGTCCTTCACCTGTCTGATGATCATCCATACAATAGGTCAGACAGTCATGATCCATGTGACCTTGCCCGTCGCATGTGAAACACTGCTTGTTCCTCACTTGAATGGATCTATCTCTGGTGCCCTGCACAACTGATCCTATATCATGCGGTGGTCCACCTCTAGGTCTGGTCCTCCTGGTTCTCTGTGTCATCTGATTCTTGCCGACTATAGAAGACTCCACTACGTGACATCTGGTGGTGGGTCTCGTTGCTGGTGACTGCTCAGTAAGAAAAATCTCCACTAAGAGGGCTTTCTCTAACACTCCCCCATATGTCGGGATATTGAGTGAGATCATCGAAGCCCTGATCTCCTACATGGGTCCCTACTCGAAGGTCCGAGATTTGAAGAATGGGTGTCGTACCATATCAGTGAAGTAGCGTTAGAGGTTGGTGAACCTCGCTGAGTAGTGAGTCACAATAATGCTACTCTGATACATATGTAGAAGATCATCTATATGCACTGCGTGAAGAGTCGTTGGGACAAACTCTTCCCGAAACAGGCACTCGAAGTCTACCTAGGGAAGCGTCACCGCGTCTTGAACCTGGAGCATCAAGATACACCATCTTCCTGTTGCTTCCTGTATTAGACTATTGATAGGGATCACCATCAGATATGTTGGTGTCCCTACCAGTCTGAAGACTCTCACTACGACATCCAGCCAATCCTCATCCACATGTCGGTCCATCTCTCCCCTAAAATTGGTCGGACTCTGGCACTGGAACTCGTTCAACATGATCAAGCGGTGTGCACCCTCTACTGCTGGGGATAGTGGAATCGGTGGCCCAACATGTATTGGTACCACTGGTGCCTTCTCGAGTGCCTATACTGGAAGAGGGCCCTGAACCGAGGACTCGTCGCCTGGTGGGATATCATTGCGTACATTACCCGGAACCCAAGCTGGTTGTCCTCATGGAGGCATCCTAAAAAGAAACAGGTGTGTCACGGTCAAAAAGTTATACCTGGTGAGCTAACTCAAAGAGATCACAAAAAAACTCTTGAAAACACACACACAATTAATTTTTTCGTGCACTGAGTCAGAAATCAGAAGTCAGGGTCCTGGTGTATGGATACATCAGCCACCACAAAAATACTAGATTCCCTAAACAGATAACCATACATTCTTCACAAAACATTACTGCCATTAAAACGACCAGAGTCCTATGTTCAACAGTAGAACTGACTCCTATGATACCAATTTTTAACGACCTTTTCCCTGAGACCTGTGTCGTGACAACCCCAAGGCCGCCTTCCGTAGTCCAGGGGCTGGAGAATAGCATCGAAAGGCGTATTCCCTAATTTTTGGAAGGCATTGCCTTTTTAACCTATAAACACACACAACCAAACACAAAACAAGATGTGAAGAAAAGTAAACTGTATAACAACAAGAGTACTGAAAGTAAGTGGGGCCAGGATACAAGACCAATAGTAATGGTACAAGTACAATTGGTAATACAATACAACTGAAGAAAGAGAAAGAAAAGTATTGGGTTGTCCCTCGAGGTTTCTACCTAAAGGGTAGGTACATATTGCCTCCTCAGCACTCCATATCCACCCATCTCCTCTGCATACCGACACGTTGTATGGTCCACCTCCGGGTACCATCTAGTCCTGGTATCCTCAACCTTGATCATCACTAGTCTTTATCTTTACCAAACACAACATGGTGCAGGAGAATCCCTTGTAGGAGTGAGTATAATGATACTCAGTAGGGACCCTAAGACCCTCATGGTCTTACAAAAAACCACCAAGGATAAACCACAAAGCATTTAAACCAGTCAAAACCCTACATAGGTATATAACCATACATATACCGAAGTTATCAAGTATACCCATCTCAATTATGAGGAAACACATGGTCCAACCCAAAATCCCAATTCTCAACTATTCAAAAAAGGAAAGAATGCCAGAAAGGTAAGTACCCCATAGGTATGCCACATAGAAGAATAACACAAAGGTATTACCACAATGGTAAGTTCCACACAGATACAAACTCATCTCATATCAAGTATAACATAGGTATAGTAGTAGAGATGATTATATGTAACTACTAAATCATATTACTCTGTTAATAGGCAGACCCACGAAGGATCCCGAATTATAGACCCACATAGGATCCTAGTACATCGACAGACCCACACTAGATTCTAGTAAACTGATAGAACCATACATGTTCCTTATACTCCATCAGACCCACACATGATCCTAGGACATTGTCAGATGCACACAGGATCTTGGTACTCCGTCAGACCCACACAGGATCTTAGTACATCTTCAGACCCACACAGGATCCTAGTACTCTGTCAGACCTAGACATGATCCTAGTAAATCGTCAGACCCACACAGTATCCTAGTTCTTCGTCAGACCCACATAGGATCCTAGTACAACATCAGACCCACACAGGATCCTAGTACTCAGTCAGACCCATGAAGGATCCCTTTCTCATGTCACAGCCAGCTACAGGGTTCCCACACTAAGCTCGCTTGTCTCCTAGAGAGTCCTCTTTTCAAGCCACATATCGATACTCCAACTACCATGAATATTTATGAGGAATTATCCCAATGGAACTCTATATAAAAAGGGGTATCAACTCAACAGATGGTGCGTCAATAGGACACCCGGTCTGTAAGTTATTGTCCTTTTTGTTCCGAGGGCCCGGTTGGATTTGTGCTCGATCCTACCCGACCATACCCCAAATTTATCTAAATATCAAGTGGGGTAAACCAAATCATCCATCTCACTCTAAGGTTTCCATCACCGAAGACGGTTCGTTAAACGAACGTCTAGTGCTAATGTTATGGCCAAAATATTGTATAAGGTCGAAACTGGTCCGAGTCTGGTCCAACCCGGTTGACCTAGACTGCTGGGTTTGGCCCGGCCTGTGCTGGGTGGCCCGGCCCGCAATGGGTAGCCAAGACCAGCGGCCCGCGATGCATGGCAGCCATGAGGCGGCGTGGCGGCCGATGTGCGGCGGGGCGGCCGCGGTGCAGCAGAGAGGCCGGGGGGGGGGGGGTGAGTCGGCCGCGATGCGGTGGGGCACCATGGTGCGGCGGGGCGGCCATAGAGCAGCGGTCCTCCGCGACCCCTTTCTCCGACGGTGGAGTTTCGTGAACCACCTCTCTGTGGTTGGATGACCACCAAACTTCTTCCCCTTCGTTGCCGCGACAAAAGTCGTAGTCCTTGTTTGTCGGTAGGCAGGGACATGTGCCACCATCTCATCAAGCGACCTGCCACTACTGGCCACCACCTTTTTCCACCATGTAGGATACAATAACCATGAATAACAATGGATGGATCAGGCCATGTTCATTTGGCACACATGATCTGCATTATTTTGGTAGTAGGTGGATCAAGAGGATTAATTCAACTGAATCCATGAGAAAGAAACAAAAAAACCCCAACTTCGAAGGTTTTTTGATGTCAGTGGGGAGGGGAGGACAGACGTCAGTTCATCATTGTTGAAGACATCCCATGTTGGAGGTGGTGCGTTCTTCGTTAGAGAATATGATGCATTCTTTGTGGAAGAAGATAACACATTCTTCATTGAAGAAGATCTTCGTTGGGAGGTGTTCTTCGTTGGAGAGAACGTTCCTCCCCAAGTTCTCCCCTTTTCTTTTGCCAACCAAAAATATCGTCCAAATAAATAGGTGCCAATATAATTTAAATTAAGTAGATCAAATATATTGGAACAATTAAAATTCTAACACATTTCAATAATTTTTAGTTGGATCCAATAATTAAATGGGGTGTTGAATGGTTTACTCCCATTAAAGAGTGTTGGGGTGGTCCATGCCTTTAATTTCAAAATGGGGGTTTTAGTTCAGGTTTTCCCCACATTTATAATATTCACATGGAATGTTTCTTACCAAAATAAAATAGAATATTATTCTAATTTTATTTCCACGAAAAACACAAAAAATAACCTTCACCATCGACCAACTGTAGTTGAGGTGAAGGTCTTACTAAGTGAATAATGGCTTTGCGAGTTCAACGGTGTCCTTGGATTTCAATTTCGAGCACTGGTTCAAAGGTTACAAAAACATGCTCGCACCTTTACTGATCGTACCAGAAAAAAAGTTCATAAATTAATTGTGGGCACATCGGGCCTCATAATCATGCTCTGTTAATTTTCGTGGAATCAAAAAAATCCCATATAATTAAAAAAATTACATGGAATTTCTGGGTCTTTGCAGATCATTAGAAATTATATTCCAAATTCATAGCTTCAGTGTATACCAGAAACTTTTTACCAAAGAGATATTGTCTGCCAATATTAAATTCTTGAACTACTATGGAAAATCCAAAATCATGTATATGATTTTCAATATCTTGTAGTTTCAAATATCTTGATTCATATACTATAAGAAGGCCTCCTTGCATAAGAATATATTAAAGACTACTCTTAAGGCATCACAACATACATCATAGTTGTCACCCGCATCAAGTAGGGTTAGAAGAAGTGACAAAGTATGTTTCCCTTTAATTATTAATAGTCTCACTATAGCTTCTCATACAATTCATAAAAAATTATTTCAAATATACATTTTGCGTTTATGAGGATACATTTTAGAAATCTATAATTACCCTCTTATCATACTATATAAGTACAAAAAATCTATTGATATAAAAGATATTCTTGGGCCTCTCACAAGATATTATATCATTCGATTTTTTATGATCAATATATATTAATTTATATAAAACCACATTCCCTTGAAACATGTCCTCTTGAATCCAAAATATATATTTAGATAACTATGAATAAAAATTATGTTCCCAAAAAACAATGCAAACAACTTATAAATTAATTCCACTACCCCCTAAAATCTTTTGTAAATTAATTTATCATCCATGAAAATTATAAATAATATTTATAATTTTGTTGGAATATTTTATTAATTAATCTATAAAAACTGAATGTGCCTTACTAACACACAATAGAGTGACTAAAAACACATAATGATCTTATTAACTTCAAAATTCAATCATTTGTATATTCTATTCTATTACCATTAGAAAATGATATCTAGAGAAAAAACCAATTTTATAACACTATTTAGATCCATTTAAATAATCATATAATTCATTAATATAAGGGTAGAGATATTTATTCATTATTGTTTCTTAATTTAGTTTCCGGTAGTTGATATATAACTGTAAATTTATATTGTCTTTATTAGAAAGTTACAATGGCGTAAATAGAGATGAAATGCACTACTGAATGAATCTATTATTCTCAAACTCTCTAAAAAATGCCTTTAACACTATCAATTAAAATAGTTACATGTAGTATATTGGTACGTAGATTAGATTATTCCAAGAAAAGTATCAAAAAACACTTTTATGTATCCTTTCAAAAGTAATCATGAGAAAAATATTAGATTATCTGTCAAAAAAATTGGTAGATTAGAATAGATACCTATCTCAAAAGATTCCTAAACTAAAACATAATTATTTAATGGATTAACACAAAAAACTAAACAATTGGAAAAACACAATAGGAATTAACATCCCCCATCGACAAAATTAATGGATGGAATCATAAGGAGAAACAAAAGAAACTCTTAAACGATAACAAAAAATTTGAGATTTATTCAGGATAATTTAGTCTATATCCATGATAAAGTTTAAATATTCATCTAAAGTTTAAAAAATACAATTACACTTCTATATTAACCACTATAATTTTTTAATATGGTAAATGTAAATCTTCTTTCATTATTTTCACCCAATAAGGTTTCAATTCTCATAATATAAGGAATTGTCAAAATATATGGTCCCAAAGAATTACTAATCATAGAGAAATAATAGAATGAGATTATAGAGTGTTAAATAAATTATTAATGAGAATATAATAAATCAAGATAGTTCTTTAGGATATAGTTATTCTTAAGTCATCATTATATTCCTCAACCACATGGTCATATATAATGAAATCACCAAGGTCCATGTAATTCCAATCTATAATCTCATGGGTTCTTGGCGTAAACCTATTTTTCTTATCTATAAACACCCATGATCAATTTATAATACTAGATTTACCTCCACTAGAATATTGGGATAATAATAAATAAAATTTCGTCAAATGATCCAATTTTCCAAACTAATGAAATCTTCGAGGTGTATCCATAAAATTATTTTTAATATCACATGTTCTTAAAATTTAGAAACATAGAAACCTAATTATCCTATCATAAGTTTTTTAATACAATAAAAGACCATTCTTCAACAAATACTTTCATTTACTATTATGGATTTAAAAATTATTATTATTATTAATGAGTTGTGGGAAAAAAATTTGTCATAATATGACATTATACCATATACACTTATACTACAGTTTTCATTTTTGTCATCTTTGTATAACAAGGTATCTTCAAAAATATTAACATGAATTTTATCTCTATCAATCGTTACATATCAAACAATAACTCTTAAAGGTTCTCATTCAGCACCATCATTGGAAAATAACCCAAAAATTATAATGAGTTTTTTTTATTCTGAACCCTTATAATATTTTAAATAATATTTTTTTTGGGTCAGTAGATAATTATATTAGTTCGATTATCATAATGGAAACTTGAATATAATATATAATTTTTAATCACCTATGACCTCAAAAACACTTTTCATTTCCTCATAACTAGAGATCCATAAAGGAAATTAAATATCGTGGTTATGTCTCTAATATAGGTTTTACCCTAGGTAAGAGGAAACACTAATTCATAATTTAAATAGAAGGTTGGACTATAAAGGGTTTTATATTAAATAAAAATAAATGATTTAAAAAATCATTTAAATCATTGATTTTCTTTAAATAATAATTCTTAACCACTGTAATTATATACATTTTCCATAAATTTTGATATATAGTGAGTATGTTCATGAGAGAAGTGGTGGAACAGTGGATTGGGGAACCATTAATCATAGATTCCAACATTGAAACCTAGTTTCAATATTATCTTTGTCATCTAAAAAATCATGTTTGGATTTGTTATTTCGAATTTATTTCTCCATTAATTACTAATTCTATATCTAAATTTATGATCATGATTTATTATCGAGATTTGTATCCCTAAAATTATATTTTTGAATAATATCATTGTCATGAAAAAATTTCCCCCATGTCATCCATTCATTTTTTTGATTCAATTTCATATAATAGTGGTCAAACCCTCGTATCGACTAACAAACCTTTTTTCCCAAAATATCTCCACATTTTTTTTCTTTTTACATAAATATTTGGCTCTTCCTTTGTTAGAAACTCATCTATTAGGGCATGAGATGATGAAATAAAAATAAATTGTGACATGATGTATGATTTTAAAGTGATTTAGAGATGAAGTGGAGAAGAGGGACGTATGGTGGGTGAAGGTTGTCCATAGAAGGCATATTAGTGTGAGTCTATGTAAATGGAGATAAGGAAATGTCATGGGGATATATTGAAATGGTGTTTGGGGTGGATTTACATTGATTTATAGTTGATGGGATATATTCAAATGGTGGTTTTGGATACTAGACGTATGAAAAAAAATGGTGGAGCATGATGGTTTAATATTGGGTGAAATTTTCAATAGAAAAATTAATACCAGTGTATGGAGTGGTGAAAATTGGGAAAATTGGGATAATCCTGAATTTTTTTACTACAGAGCATATTGTTTATAAGCACACTGCGTATAATTTTCCCTTATTATGGCTATGGATTATATTGGTGAAATATCACATATTGTGCATATACTATATACCTGTAATGTATGGTTATATATATATATTCTTCAGTTTACTTTTAGAATAATTATATCGAATGATTGGTGTATCAAACAACCTAAATGAATAATACCACTTCAATATAGAGGTAAGCTGAGTGTGCATCCCCCCTCCCAGTTTTAATAATCTATGGGTGGGTGACTATCATTTAGGATAAATAATATACATGATATGATTCCTTATCATAATTCACGTGTATAAAATCCACATCTCCAAAATGGTCATTATTGTGTATAATAGATAAATAAAATTGACTCCCATGAATATAATGGATGTGACAACCTATATGATCCATAAATAAGAAAATGATTACATACTAAAAAATTAAAATATGGTAAAGATACTGATCAACCAAAAAAATGTTAAAACCAATATAAAAAAAAGGATTAAGAGGTCCCACCAAAATATATCACATGACATGAATGATATCAGCTAAAATCACTTCTCATATCCACTAAACTCCACAAACAGTAGACACCGAAAAGTCATTTCCAAACTGTAAGTTGTTTTTCTAAAACACAAGGTGTGATAGAAAATAAAATTTTGCTGGTTGAGATGATAAGTACCATGTAGTATGGGCAAAATACGAAAAATTAATAACAATAATAAGAAATAATCTCAAAACAAAAATCTCATATGGAAATTATAACCATTAAAAACATATATATACTTCAAGAAGAAAACTTAGGATATATGAGAGACTCTCTCTCTCTCTCCTTTTATTTCCCTATTATAGGAGACCAATCAAGAAACCCCAAGAATGTAACATTACCAAACAAAGATACTAGTATTACCACTAAAAAACTATAGGGGAGGACCCTCGCCTCATTAACGAATAAGTATCATTCATGGGGTAATTTAATTTATTAAAGGACCATAACCATGTATGATATCTTAGATATAGGGTGTTACAAGATCCAGTAAAGGAGAACCATTTTCTTGAAGTATGTTGGGATTAAGAAAACTTATCTCTAATTTGGGGGACCCAAACCCTAACATAAAATCATTTTTAAGGGGGTGTCTACCCTGTGAATGATTTGATCTCCATGACCTAATAATATTGATGGTTCAACATAGTTGAAAAGGATAACTACCTGTATCACCTTATATTAAAGTTTTAATTCCTAAGACATGAAATCCACCACACCATACACCAAAAAATTATTAGGATAGACAAGTACTTTTCCAAAATATGAATCTTGAGATAAGATATATGAAAAGGCCACTGAAACATGAACTGTACAGAAAATATACATTATGGATACAAAGAATAGAACCCATCTGGATAAAATTTTCTCTACATTAACTCAAAACTGGCTTATAAATATATTCCTTTACACTTTTTTTTTTACGTTATATGGTGTGTGAGACCGGTATAGTATTCTACATGTACAACCACATCACATGTCATTTGAAGGAAGAAATACATGGCATGCCAACATGGTACATGACATGTATAGCTAAAGCAGAACCTATTTGCGTACTCTCTATACACATTGATATATTAAAATTTAGGGAACATGGATTCGGTACTGGTTCACACATAATGAGATCCTCATTAAATTTTAAACCCTAGTTTTCAAAGCCAAGAAGGTAAACTGGACGCATTATTTTGACCTACAATAAATTTATTCATGCCTCGAACCAAAATTTAGTAGTTTTCTAAGAATCCATCTATCATCATTTTTCCTACCTATGATCGATCCGAAGCCCCACCAAAATCCCTGTCAAATTATTTCATGATTCCAATATTCAATTTCAAATCATCCAATACAAGAAACGGGGTTTACAATAACTTTTACTAAACCACTAGTCCTCCCATGGATCACTACCTAAATGGTCCCATATCATCACATTATCCCATAATCTATCATCTCTTTACATCTAATCTAAATTACATAACCCTTTCTTCCATGTCAAAACCTATCAATCTCAATCACTTAGTGGTCCATGTCTAAATCATAAAACCACCAACCAAGGGAATTTTTAATAAAGAAACTATGAATAATATTTGGGAACACATTAAAGACCAATATGGGTTTGATTATTTGGTTTATGGTGGAAGTTAAAGAACCATATATTTTGAGAATAATTACAAATGAAAAATTAAATTGTAAATTCATTGAATATTTATAAGTATCTTGATAGAAACAATGTAAAATAACATACTGGACATTAAAATTGAGTAATCAGCTCCAGAAATATTTATCCTTGCTCAAAATCATGTGTAATTAAACAATATAAAAATAAAAGACACTACCAATCCAATATACCAGTCATTGAAAAAGTAGGTATTCATATTTGGTGTTATTAATGATTTATTATGAATAATATAATCATTTGGTTTCCACAAATATTCAAGGTCTCTTCCTCCCACTCCCACTATAATGTTAGGATTTTTGTTGATTAATCATTGTAAGGGAATATAGTTTTGAATTTAAAGGAGGGGAATCATTTAATAAATCTATTTAACCAATTAAATAATTGATTATTTAATAAAATTAATCAAATAAATTAATTAAAGCATGCATTCTCAACCATGGGGACCCGAAGGTAAATGAATATTATACTACCCTTATGGTTAAACTCACTTTATTGACCCATTTATGGTATAACATTTCCTATAAAATACTCACTTTTGAAGGAAACACATTCTACCCAATATATAATATATTAAACAGAAAATAATGTAACATTATCAGGGATTGATAATTATCACAAAATCATGATGGTATATGAACCCATCACAAAATTATTATGTAAAATTTTTAAAGGGTTCAAGATGAAAAAATTTGGTTACTACATCCTCCCCACATTCAATAATTTGTGCCTCAAAAATCTCATATTAATAAATAAGGTGATTTTACTAAGACTAAATCTAGTACTCTTGCTTCAACAAGATCTCTTGAAGGTTCCCATAATACCAAATGACACACGCTTTCATCAAATACCTCCCTTGAAGATTCATCTGATATTGGTCTACAAACACCACTCGGTACTCTGAGTAGGTGGCAACGTCCTTGACAACAATCTCACAAAATCTAGTGACGTGGGATGGGTTGTGCCCATATCTCGTCAGTTTCAACATGTAGAACACATTGTGTACCAATTATTACTAAATATAGGGGTAGCATCATGTGGTATAAAACCTCACCCAACCTGTGAAGGATCTTGAATGGAACAATAATCCTCATGTGTAGCCCCATTCCCTAGACAAATAATTCTAAATATTTTCCTGGAAAGACCTTAAGAAACACATGATCTCTTTCCTAAAAACCAGAAGGCCACATTTATTAGTCCCTATAGGACTTCATATTTATTTCAGCGAGTCTCATCTACTCTTAGATCACTTTTATCTCTCTTATCATCACCCACCCCATTTCTGACACAATATGTAATAACTCCCCAACCTCAATGTAGAATAGGGGAAACATACAACTTCTTCTATATACGGTCTAAAAAGGTGTTATTCCAATGGTTTATTGGTAGAAAGTTTTCTATGAAAACTCTATTAAAGGAAAGTTTTCTTCCCATCTCCTATTAAAATCCATCATTCAATCATTTAGAATATTTTAAAAAACATAAATATTTCATTTCGTATGGCCACATATCAGAGGGTGGAACATTGTAATAATCCTTAATTATTTCTCGAATGCCTTAAAAATTCCTTCCAAAAATTGGGGTATAAATCAAGAATCTCAATAATAAATTATCACTAAGGGTATCCCATCCAACAGGGTTATCTCTTCCACATACAATCTTTCTAATCTATCTGTTGATCTCTATTCCTGAATAGAAAGGAAGTATTTTATCTTAATAATTTAGTTGATGATTACCTAGAGAGAACCATGAACTCTCAATAATTGTGGGAGTAATATTACAATATTCATTTATATTCCATCCCACTTCAACTCTATAACCATAAAAAGTATGTTCAAACATGTGAAAACCTAATTCCCTACCATTATTTATGGGTAGGTAAGACCACAAAATACAAAATTAGTAACACTTTGATTCATAATTTCATAGAACACATTATTCCTAAGGTCATGGTATATCTTTTTCACTCCATTATATTCCATAATGGGGAAATTATGGAACTCCAAAAGTACCTCATAATTAAGTAACACTAGAAACACCTTCCATCTTTGAAAGAGGAAGTCATCTTCCCAAATTTTAGAATATCCATTTTTTTCATCAACTAAATATATCAAGTCATGAAAAAACATGTAATATATGTCTCTTAGATGGGATTCACTCAAACAATAAGGAAGTAATGGGGAAATACCATCAATAAGAGATAAGACATTTCCCCCTTATCTTATAAGGATAGCTGCAATGTATCCAACTACTCAAATGATTCTCCCAAAAACTGAAAATGGGGCTTCCTATTATGTGAAACAGATACCAAATATACATTTCTTAGAGTATAGAAAATATCAACAACATATCCCAACAAGAAGTTCACCCAACACATATTCCTTAGAATAAAATACTACTAAATAATGATGCAGTTGATCATCATTTGGACTTTATATAATATGAAATTATATCAATGATGTTATTATCTCTAATCATTAAATATGAATTATAATGTTACATACAATAAATCCTGGATCATATAATTATGCTAATGGGGTATCAAAATTTTTTATCGATAAGTTGTCACTATCAACCATTATATCAACCTATACCCAAATACGACACTACCATAATTGTAAAAGATAGTGTATTCTAATCCATATTCTGTAACCCAAGATAAAGGAGAACTCATCGTTCTCTATTTTTGATCCACGAAATCCTTCTAATATTGATCAAAACAAATAATTTTTTATCTATATCATGTAAGGGTTTTCATGAGGCCCATATTCCTAATGAATTCTACCTGAAATCTCCACTTTTACACCTCTAAATTATCCTTATGCATTCATCATGAACATTATTGAGTCCCATGTTATCACAACCTTAATTCTTATTTGATCTATAGCTACTAAACCCTCTAATATGTAATTACCAAGGATGTGTACCTCTAAAATCCAAAACTACCCCTTTAACACCATATCATACAATTATTTTTCTCATAGTATTCCCATAATAATCTACAAAGGATCAATATTCTCATACTTTGATACTGCATCGATAATGACATTCTCACTCATGTAAACCAGGAATTAATCTAATATGGGTAGGAATATATGGTTCATAGGGACCATGAACACAACTGAGGTGTTCATCACACTAAACGAAATTTTTAAAATCCTATAGTGGCCATAAGGGCATTGAATTGTCGTAGTATGCAATTAATAAAAATGATGTTGATGATAGGTGAACCTAATATCAATCATTGAGAACCACTTATCCCCTTATACTATTTAAAGTGGTTGTTTATCCTTGAAATAATTTATCTTATCTTTATTTTTACCTAATTCAAGTGCTGAAAGTTAATATAGAGCCCCAATCTTCCTCTCACATTCTTTGAAAATAAATTCAGTGACTCCAAGGCTGGCACACAAAGTATAATATAAACATATTTTATCTTATCAAATAGACTCACCTTCATATCTCAAAGTATATTCTAAGGCATATAATAATATATAAGAGAAATCAATTTGTTCCTTGAAAAAAACATCCATTCCATCCTCCACCATGACTGGGAGTTTATTATCTGAGGTCTCCATAGTAAATACAATTGCACTCAAAAACATATATGTGGAAGGTTATAACTTCCCATGTAATGGAGATATCTTCATGATTGAAGATCCCTCACATCCATGAATGAGATTCTCAATCCACCAACTTGAAAGCATATAACTCTAAGATATTAGTAGATAATTCAAAAAAGAATTTAGGAAAATTGATTTATTCCAAGAATGACATCATATAGATTCATCATTATTATAACTCCCTTAAATTTTATAATGTGTTTTATATAAAATAAATACCTTTTTCGATAGAATATACCACATGAAACATCAATATTATACAAACAGTGATATAATATGGAAATATTTTTATTTTATATTTTCTGTTATAATCTAGTTGTTGGTTTGGAATGTATTAATAAGAATAATCTCATTTTAAAATATATGTTACATAATTTTCTTTAATTAAATTAATTTATTATATACTAGGATATTAGGTTTGAATATTGAATTACAATTATCAAGTCACATAAACATAAACACAATTATTATTTAAAAGGGTTAATTTTCTATTAAAGTGAAGTTTCCTTATATTTTCCTTTTTCAATGAATATAAAAATTTATGAAGTTTATAATTTAAATTTTATTAAATTAATTAATTTTTTTTATTGTCTCAAAATTATAATAAATTTAAATTTTTTATTTTTCGGTAATAGTTGATTTTTTGGTGAAAAATAAAAATACTCTTTTTTCAAATAATGTTGCATTTATGATATTATCATGAAAATAGTATTTGTTAAATTCTTTTGAACCAATTTTTTTAATAAAATATTTAATAAATATAATAATTAATTTTAAAATAAAATGTTGAATAGTAAAACTCGACCGTTCTGGAGATGTCTTGTACTTATCATTCGGTATTTTTTAGCCTTTCATTGATCTTATGTTGGTTTGATCATAATTTTTAGTTGTAGTAAAAAAAGTGTAGAAATTAAATATTCCATTGTTCTGTGCATGGTTGGTGCACAGTTAGGGAAAACTAAACAGTTTTCCCCAGGAAACGATGTTCCCCTTTTTTGAGAAAAAAATTGTGATGAACAGTTTGGCCAAACCGTGCAACCTCCCTCCCAAAACTATGCACCCCCAGAAAAGGGGGTTTTCATGGTTAGAAAAAGGATTGTAAATTCCATGCACCCACCTTAGAGTAATCATGGACCCCATCTGTAGTGTTGTATGGTAAGGGAACAAGGTTTGTAAATCTGTTCACCCACCCAAAATGAAATGCATGTAGGGTTTCATTCAACTTAATATTTATTTTAAAATTCAAAAACTCTAGGTCATTATCCCTAGTCACCCTATCTTGACCTATAATGAATTACCATGAATTTAGAGTCTCCAAATATGATTCTGAGGCTCCTCGACCCTCTTTTGATGAAAATAAATGATCCGGTAGATGAGATGAAACCCTCTATGATATGTAATCACATCCTCATTTTTATTTATTTATATCTCATATTTCTAATCATATTTGATAGGGATGAATTCCTCCATTGTTTGAGATTTAGATCTAGGTTTTTATTTATCTTGTTTAACTAGATCATGATTCTATATTATGATCCAAGATATCTTTCATTTTTGTGAATCTGATTATTTTACATCGAATTGAGTGTTACAGTTTGGCATATGATCATCGATAATCTTCAGGCTGATGGTCAATTTTATAATACTCAAATTATTTATCATGATTTATTTTTTATGTTGCGTTGTTTAATTTAAACATTGGTAAAATTCATTTTAAATTAAAATATTGAATTATTTACCTTGGAATTTGGAAAGCCTTCATGGATCTCATTAGATCTGTTAGAGATTATTATACCAAGCATTATAGAAACCCATGGGGTGAGAAAATAATTTTCAACTTATGCTTATAAATTCTAAAAATGGTAATGGTAGGATAATGTAATTGAACTGAAGTCTTATTCAATGGTTTATAATAGGATTTAAAGGTTTATTTTAATTAACCATTAATTGTTAGAAATATGTGATTAATTGATGATAAATTGATTAATGGTGAATTTTTCATATTATTAAATTTTATTAACAGAAAGAACCATGATTTTGATTGATAAATGAAATGGTGAAATGTGATGTGAATTATTGATAAGTTGGTTAATGATGCTAAATTTTGATTTGTATAAGATATATGTGACATATGTGATTGATTAATCAATGGGGTTTGAGTCAGGTATTGATGTCCAAAATACCCATGGGGTACAAGACTAATGCTCTATCATGCCAAAGTGTACAGGTGAACAATGCAATGTGGGTATGGGAATGATTCTACAAATACCAATGGGGTTCCTGATTGATTATCTACGCCCTGATATGTGTGAGTGTTTTAACAATGAGTTTTGGTTTAGGGACTGATTCTCAAAATACCCATGGGGTGGAAGATATCTATTATAGGTCCATGTTGCATGAATGAGAATTTTTAATTCAATGAAAAATTAAATCCCATACAAGAATTAATTTTGATATTCATAGGGTGTATAGGTTAGATTATATAATAGGATAGATCAGGTATGATGTGGTTGATTAAATAATAATTAATATGAAACATGTTTACATTTTAAATCTTATCTTCATTCTTTATACAACTACATACACTATTATAGACTATATATTTCTTTTGACTCTATTGGTGGTGTCCAATAGGTTTATACTCACACAATACTTGGGAAGCATAATCAATACCTGAAAACACTTCATTTTTGAAGGATAGTATAATGGATAGATCCATACAATACATGGTTGAGTTGGGATTCAAGATGGAGAGTGGATGTCGAAAAAAACATGATGTTGCGACCCATGATAAATTCGTTCTGTGGGGAATGGAAATCAATTTTAAAATTACATTTGTATATTATAGTAGTTAACCTTAGTTAGACTCTGGAAGATAAGTGCACACAATACAAGGTTGCCACCTTTTGTTAGTTTTCTGAAAAATTAGTTTTAATTATTTTTGAGAAGGTGATAAGAGGAAGAAGTCTGATTTAATTTATTTTAAAATAATTGATAAATATGTTGACAGAAGTTGGTATTTTTAGACCTAGTTTCATTCTATCAAGGTATCTAAATTTTACCATTTTTTCCTCCACTGGATGGGAAAAGAGAGAATCATTGACCAAGACCTCTATCTTCATTGAAAATATAGTTATGATGAGAGTATTACTATCTAAAACCACAAGCTAATATACCTTACATTATATGAGAAAAAATTTATAATAGGTTATCTTGATTAATTAAGTTCATCCATTACCACAAATTATTGTTACTTAATAAAGAAATATTCAATCTTATAATTTTTTCAAACTTGATAAAGGCCATTGAAAACTCACCAAATAATCTTAATTTATTCCACAATATATGGAATAAAATCTGGTGGTGCGAGAATATGGATAATCAACCCTAGAAATTAAAATTAACACAATCTAAACCTAACTCCAACACATTTATAATTGAAAACAATTTTAATAATTGAAACCAAATGTAGAAAAAAATAAAGGATTGTATTTAATAGAATCAAAAAATTATCAAGAAAATATCATACATACATCCTCTACTTCCCCTATCACAAACATTTAATACCCCTCCAAATATGGGGAATTTGAGTTTATTTAGGATAGGGGAGGCATCAAATAAAAAAGGAAATAAAAGAACACTAATGTATGGAACTATATCAATATTAAACCGTTTTACAAAACCTCCTTCTCGAATAAGTCCTATGCAATCTACCCCCAGACTGTTATTTATAATAATTGAAGAGGATATAGGTAATTATAATGGTTCATTAATGGGTTTCGGCTCATAATGTGTTTCCAATGAGTGATCAAAATGTGTTTCCTCTGAAGGCTCATTTTAAATTAGCATTCATGGAATCTATGTGACAATTTACATGTCATGTAATAGGTTTACATGAAATATAATTTATGGGTCCTTGATTTTTCTTTACACTGTGTAATTATTGACATCCTTCAATTCTCTAAAACCGCACATCTTGTAAATTACACACAAGAAGTGTAATTTTGATTTCAAGAAGGTTTCACCCAGTTTTGTCTTGTTCTTCAATACTGAGCTATGGGTTTGGTACTAAACTATATGGTGTCATTAAACTCAGTATCCTTGCATAAAAATTTATAATAATTTAGTGTTGAAAGGTTTCATTAATTAATTCATAAAAACATTCCATTTTATATCCAATAATATATGTATAATAGAGTTCTGTCAATTCACCAGGGAGATGGTAGTGTCCCTTTGTTTTTGGTTTTCTTTATAAACTTGACACGTGTATGTCATGACCTATTTATTATTATATTTTTGGGTATTGATTAAATATTTTAGATTCATCATGTGATGCTTGGTGTTGTATTGATTGATGTTGATTATAGCACATTGTGTTATCTTGGTTATTTTATATTTATTTATGTTGTTTTGATACTTTCATAAACAATTTATTATCTAAAAATTCTACATATTATACTGTTGATTCTAGTTTGAATCCTATGGGTCAATGGTGGTGCCCCATAGGTCAGGTAATGAATCAGATCAGCACACTTTTCTGTGGCACCCGGGTCGAGACATCACAAAGTGGAAGTAAAATATTTTTAATTTCTTCTAAGTTATCTTAATATTTTAGAGAGGTATATAGGATAATAGGATGGGTTAGGACTTATTCATGATCTATTAAATTAGAGTAGCCATCCCATGTTGGGGGAAACCCCAAGTACCCAATTTGGATTTTTGTTGTGGATTTTTATGTTCATTTGAATGTTTATTCACCTTGGTTGGTGAAATAGTTATACAATGTTATTATTTTATTGATATTTTACTTCTGGCCTAGAATAGAACAATATTTTAGTATTCATTCATCATTCTATAAAATCGTGATTTTATGTGATGTGAATTATATTATACATGCATAAGAAATATTGTTTTTGGTGAGTTAGAGAAATTAAAATGTTATTATTTAATTTTTTAATTTAAAATAAATGGTACCCAATGGCGAATTAAAATGGAAAAAATGATTCTAAATGTGGTAAATTGAATTGGATAAAATGGGTTTCAAATTAAAAACATGAAATTATAAAGTGATTTTTCCTATGTTATCCATGACCCAGGTCAGGGATGGTTTAAGGTAGTGATAGTTCCTTGGGTTTGATCATGTAGATGTGTATGAGAGATGAATTGCTATGGATTTATGTGAATAACTCTTGTAAAAATGTGTAATTTTGTGTTATAAGTAGTACAACATGTGTTTGTAATTATAGATACTTCCCTCTGTGACGAAGTATTTTGGTAGGATTATAGGAGGACATTACTAGAAATGTACCTCCAATAGTGAAACTAGAGGCTTCGATAGTTCCCTATGAATGAGATGGAGGGTAGTTCGATGAGAAATTTTCTATCTTTATTTAGTTTAGGGAGAGAGATCCATGATGGTCCATGAGGAATAAGTTTGATCTAACATGGGAGTTCTAGTTATATCCCCCATCATAATTTTACTATATAGGATTTACTTGAAGTAGGTGAGTTCTAGATTGAGTTTATATAGATAATCCTCAACAATTTATTGACTCATTATAAGGATATAGTAGTGTTGAATTATTACATGTAGCGAGGATCAGTGAAGTGATGGTGGGGTATTCAGGCTCAGGAAGATCATGTGGAATTTATGGTATGGGAAGAATTATAGTATAAATTCCTTGAACAAATTTATCTACAGACACTCATGAAGGAGAGAGTGGCATAGTTTATGTAGTTTTCCGAGGGGAGTATTCCCTTGAGGTAAAATGTTCGTCATTTCAAAAACTTATAGTTCTTAGCTTCAGAATTGTAAGGGGATGAAAAAGAGTGGTAATATGTTTTCAGGCTTGAATTAAAGGTGATATTAAGTCTTAAGATTACACCATTGAACTAAAAATGATTGATGAGGTTGTGAATCATGATCTCAGCTCTTTAGTGAACCTCATGCGTGATACTGCTGTAGGACATGTGTTTTCTATTGGTTGACCATATAGTATGTATTATTAGGGTAGGAAACATCACTATAATAATGTTTACTATATTAGTGGAATGAAGATTTTCTAGGTTGAAGGAATAATTACTCAGGACAACACTCGAGTGTTTTTTCATCAGTGTGGTAGGATGGAAAAATTTCTTAAAAATCCCCCCGACCACTAGTGGAGTTTTGATCATATGAAAAGATATAGAATCTATAACAATTATTTAGGAACACAGGACAGATAGTTAGTGATAGAGGAGATAGACCAAACCAGAGTATGGGATGGTGGCCTTCTACACTTTATAGGTTGAATATTTGGAGTACTAATGGACGTTTTGGTCAAGGTAATGGATGTGATAATTTTGGGAAGGAGAACTCATATGAGTCAAATTAATTTATATATTATCCAAATACAAATATTATGAGTATGATTGTGGAATTTTCGAGTGGGCTTATTATAACACCACTAAATTCTAATGTAAGAACCTCATATTTGATAGCGTGTATGGAACGCGACACCAAGTGCATAAGGGAATGTAATATCTAGAGAGTATACTATAAATTTAATATTTTAAAGAAATTAAATATAATATATATAATATAATTCATGAAAAATTGATTTATCTTGTGTTACATGCATGATCTACCTTCTTAAATATCTTGCATTACACAGAAGACCGAGTTTCACTATATAACAGTGTCTTATTAAAATATTATTATTTAATATAATAAGATATAACATAGACATTATGATAGAAGTTAAAAAATAGAATTAACTAACATATAAAAATTATGGTTTACATATATATTAAGTGAATTCATTTGTTAAATTAATGAGAAATTAAAATAAGAACCAATTTGATATATAAAATAAATATTATTATTTATATGATTCCAAAGGAGTTTTTTTTCAATAAACATAAGTAATTACAATTTTGGAATGTTTCTAATGAAAAATAATTGTTTCATATTCATTCAATTTTTTTTATTTTCATTTATTAGGTTTGATATGAATAAGATAACAACAACCCCTATTTCATACACAGAAACCTATCTTTCATAATGGCAATTTTACCGCCTTTTATTGGGGAACCAATTTTAAATATTGATTTTTGAACTATTATGAAGATAATTTTATAAAATTAACTTAATTATTTAATTAATATTTTAAAAATTGTTTTAGGGTGATTTTTTTGGTATTTTGCTAAGAAACATCATTTTTGATTAATAGTGAAAAATACTGAATTTTACCAAAAATTACCTTTATGTTTAAATAATTTTTAAGGCTAAATAATGTTTTAATTTTTTATAAAGTCACATTATATAAATAATAAATATATTAACACAATTTATAATATTTTAATTAATTTACCATTGAAAATTAATATAAAAACTAAACAATATTTTGACATTTTTCCACAAAAACTATTTATACCATCTGTCTACAAGATTAGAATTAATCATAATTTTCCACTATTGAGATTTCAATATCAAAAAATGGACATAACCAATTTTAATAAGGATGATATAAATATTCTAATAAGTCCAATTTAATTTTTCACCAAAAACATATGTGAATGTGAATAAAATTAAACACAATGATTAAGGTCAAATTAATCTAAATTATGGACTAGACCTTAATCTTAGGAGCCGAAATGACCTAGAAAGTTGTATAAAACCCATTTTACGGACACATTTTGACCTTAAACCTTATATTATTGAGTGTTTTTGTTCTGTTATGTCTTTTTTAGGTAATAACCAATGTACACTAAACATTTTTCCAAAACTTCCAAGTGAGTCATTTTATTTCCCTTAAAAAGGACACCAACTCTCCACATTCCACACACCTCTCAATTCAAATTGAATAATACAAAATATGACCAATTAGTCTCCCAAAATCCTTCCCTTAGACATATAAGCCTCTATTTTGGCAGGAATCCTCCCAAGGATTCCTTTTGGAACAAGCCAAATGGAGTTACCTGATTAGAAGGTAACATCTTCTCTCAAACTTTTTAGTTTCATTTACATTCCTCAACCCCTATAGTTTTATTAATCTATGGTTAAATAAAAAAATTATTATTAATATATTAGTATTTTTTTGTTAATATTTATAACATCACTTACACACACCTCCATATATTGGGTAAAGAACACACTGCTTTTGTGCATGGTGAGCTACTGCCTCATGAAACGATGATTATACATTTCTCAATTTCTAACATTAATGGTTGGAAATTATAATGTAAAAACAATATATATATATATATATTATTTATGACATTTTATTTTTTATTTAATATTATTTAATTATTTTTTAGCACATACCCTTATATATTCTATTTCACATTAATATGATAACATCGTTTGAGGATGTGTGGACTACCGCCCCCTAAAAGCGATGTAATTCATTCAAAATATCCATGGAATGTATAAAAATTTATTATAATTGACCATATGAAACATAAAAAAAATTATATTAATGAAAAAATAACATATATATATATACATATATTTTTCATTTTTATCCTTTCACAGACTAAAAAGTGATAATGTCAGTCATGGACGTGTGGACTACCACCTCCTCAATATGATGTGATTATTTTTACATCATGATAGTTTTATATATAAGTATATATATCTAAATAATATGATATTAATGATATTATGATAATTATGTAAGGATATAATTATACTAACAATTTTTCCATGATGATCATTGAAAAATGAGAGCATTACTCATGCGTGCATACGACCTATCATCTCATTGATTGAAACATTGGTTCATTTTTCATAACCATATTCAATGATTTATTTTAAAAATATAATTGATGTATAAATATGATATTTATTTCATTATTATTATTCTTTAGATGTTATATATTATCATATTTTACCATAGTTAACCTACTAATTTTTTTTTAAAATATACTAAATTTGGTCTAAACACCCAATGTAAACATAATTGTTTAAGTTGTTGTAAAAAATAGTAATTAGTGAAACAAAATTAAAGATAAAAATGATAAATTATTTAAAAATGTATAAAATTGACATATGTTTATTATACAAGAATTTCATGTATGTTTACCCAAAAGGAAACTCAATGTAAGGTACTATGGTATCACTTTTACTTCTGTGAGGCATACTGTATTGTTGTGAACCTATTCTCTTCGATATGGTGTACATACTACCACATTGACATGAAATATAATAAATTATATTATATTCATGTTATTTAAATGTTTCATTTTACAATTATTACATTTTGGTTTTCAAATTCAAAATTTATCAAAGTTGTAAGCGATTCTCCTTTTACTTTTTACATCCATGGGATAAATTTTATTTTCCCCACTTATATTTTTTGTGTGGTGTATCTATTGACCCAGTTGTTATATTATATCATTAATAATCTTAGCTTCATTTTATTGCGTTTTTAATTTAATATTATTTTTTTATAAGGTTTATGATTTTGAATGTTTGAAGGTGTTATGGGAAAGTTTGGAATGTTTAAATACTATGTTCCCTTAATAAATCTTTAATGATATTTCAATGGTCTTTCATGTGATGAAATTATATAAAAACTCTACAATAAACCCTTTATTTATTATCTAGTTATTCAAGAATGTTTTCAATGTTAGTACTAATCTTTAATTCTTTGGTTTCAAATAGTTTTATATTTTTTTCATAAAACCCGACATTGTTATTCTCTTTAGTCGGAGAACCTGTTTTCTACTAAAAACAATGTTTTATTAAAATGATTTTAATTTCTTTTTATTGACTATATTTTTACCTTTCTTCTTCTACTAATTTGTCAAAATTAATCTTCTTATAACTTTATGAATGAGCCATTTTCTAACCTTTTATCGTACAAACGAAATATTCTTTTTACCTGGTATAACTTGTACAGATTTAAACACTGTTATTTTATTGAATCTACCTTTTCATTTTTAAAAGGTATTTTCCAAAAAGAAAATGTTTTCAAAATTAATTTTCAAAGAAAAATATTTTTAAAATGTTTTCCAGAAGAAAATGATATTTTCCTCCAAAATATTGTTAATTTTATTCTTCTATTTCTCAAATGAAAACAACTATATATTTTTACTCCACATGAGATTTTTTGTATTGATACCATCCATATTCTTCCTCTACATGGTTTAAGATTTAATTGGCCAATTATATTACTCAAATTATATTCCTTTATTTATTCCTGAAGTCCCCTTGAAATATACAATTTCATATGATCATTGAACCTTGAATTTTCTACTAATTATCCATTTTATTTATCGTGGATATTAATATTACATAAACTATATACCATTTTAAATACAGTTTATACTTTTAATGTTATATGATCATTTGGAGAAATATTGATAATTATGTATTCATTATTTAACATAGATATTTGATAAGTCATATTATTTATTCAAATTATTCAATACGAAAAATGTTTTGGACTAGAAATGATGGGTGGAGCCCGAACATTATAGAGATTCTTGATGGATCAAAAGGTTATAATAAGACAAATAGTTATGTAAATGTGGTTATAAACTTATTTTTAACCCCTATTGTAAAACATGTTTATGGTAATAGTTTTTCATGTGTCTCAGAAATGAAATCCAAAAATTATGTATTTCCCTCATATTATTTTCAGTTATTATTCCTCCATGATATTTTGAATCAACATATCTACTAATATAATGAATTTTAATTCATTTATTAAATGGAATGTGTTTTGGTTTCATAACATTACATAGTGATTTTTTCTTATCTAGTTATTTGAAAAGAATGTATTAACATTCTTACATTTATATAATTTTTATGTAGTTCTATTCAATGTTTTGACTACAAGTCATGTGTTTTATGTTATTTACCACTCTATTTTATTATTATTATTGTTTCATTATTTCTTACTCGGTATTTTTCCCTTATAGAGAATTTGAGCTCACCCTTATTATGTTTATTTTCCAAAGATTCCAAGAAGAGTAATATGAAATATATGTAGGGATTTACAAAATGGATTAGAGTTATCCATGAAACTATTTTTTTTAGACAGAAAAAATTTTATCGTAATTATTGAAGTAATTTGTAATAATATAATCAGTTACGTATATAGTTTACCAAGAGTATTAAACTTGTTGGTCATTCAAGTCCAGATTCCTTATAACTGTGCCAATTTAATTGATAGAATATAATGGATCTTGGATTCTACGTATGGATCACAAAGTTTTGTATCCAAGGAGTTTTAGTAGAAACCTTCGGAAATAGATTTAAGATAACATAGGTTAGATAACATAATCCTAAGGTAGAATTTGATGATATGTATAGAATAAAACATTAAAATATTTTTGAATTATAGATTATGTGGGTCTTCCTAGAAAATACATCCTTGTATAGATACTGCAAGTGGACATGGTTCTGGCATAGATGTACCCAGGAGTAAAAACATTAACAAGGTGTGTCAAGCCTGGCTAGGGGTAACCAAGTACATGACAATGAGCCTTACCACAAACCTATTTTGACACTCTTAGGGGATATGATTAAGAAAATTCACACTTTCATTACAAAACATTGTGATGTATTTGAAAATATGAGGAATATTAATAACCTAGGTTAAACCTATGGTCTTTTAGATTAATGATAAGGTGTCATGGGTTAGGAATCCTATATATGATTTTGTGTAAAAAACCTAGACCAAGGGCAGACTTTTGTAGAGATAAATGGATGAAGTATCTGGGTATTAAGGATGTATTGAAAAATTAGGTAAATTTATATTCAAGGATTAACCTTATTTCAAGGATTTCAATCATATTTATTTTTGAAAATGATATTAATATGGTTTTAGAAAAGGATAACCTGTAAGCCTGGTGGCAACCAATCAAATCCAGAAAGGCCATTTTTTTTTACCCATTACCAAAGGACGATAAGGGTTTCTCACCAACCCCTGCCCTATGCGATCTGGTTGTTATTTATTCATTGTTTTTAGTTAATCAATTTAATAAAAATATGTTAATATTGAACCAGTAGTATCACTTTTTAAGTGTAGAGATTAATATATTAGCTATATTGGTTTTTGGAAGATAGTAAGAGCGAAATAGATTGCCTTTTCACTCTTTTAAGGGCCTTTTGATCATTTAAAAGATTCTTTTTTTGGTACTAGAATAAATAAAATAATTATTGGTAATTACTTTTTAGGAGTAAATTGATGAATTAGGATTTGATGAAAACACAACGAAAATTTTGGATTGTTCATATGAAATTAAAAACTATCAAGTAAGATTATTTCATTATATTCATAGTCAACAAAAGAATTACCCATCATTAGGAAATTGGCATATGATGTTTTCTCAATACCTTAATTTATATTGAACTAAAGATATACTAAATCATCACTGACTTATTACTTTGAGTCTCTCAACAATATATTTATTAGTAACTTGTTTATGATTTTTGATCTCATTCCCTCCCTAAAAATATTAACTCATTTCCTACATGTACGTATCTCTACATTCCATTTATCTCCTCCTACTTAGAGACCTAGTTACATGGTAGTCCATGGGACCTTTGTAAATTCCATTCTATCTTTTGTAGTGGATTACTTGTAAACCCTTATCACGATGTGGTATTTCAAAAATATTAAGTATCAAAAAATCTATTACTAATACAGAGTTTGAATTTCTAGGACACAATTTTATTAAGGTGGGGAGAATGAAACTCCCCAAATTCTAAATTAAGAACCCTGTACTTGATAGAGTGTAAGGCACACAACACTAAGCATGTAAGGGAAAATAATATCCTTATCCTCTAAAATATGTTTAATATTTTAAATAAATTCAAAACATGATATATCTTGTAATACATTAAAAATTGAGTTAGATTTTGTTACACACAATAGACACCTTCCACGATAGCTTGAATTACATGCAAGACTATGTTTCACCAAATAATAATATCTTATTTAAATAATAATAATTAATATAATATAATACAGCCAAGATGTTATGTTAGCATTTATGAATATTTTTTTACAAAAATATAAAAATCATGGTTTCCACCAATATTAAATTAATTCATTGGATACCAATTAATGAGAAATGAGTATAAGAACCACTTGGATATAAAAAATAAATATTATTATTTTTATACTTAAAAAATATTTTTACCTTAATGAGCATAAATAATTACAATTAGTGAATTATTTTAATGAAGAATATATTTTATATATTCAATAAAATATTTTTTATATTCATCCATTACGTTTTATATCCATAAGATAATAACAACACTATTTCACATATAAAAACCTATATTTTATTAAGGCAATCTTACCGCCATTTAATGAAGAACCTATATTAAATATTAATTTTGACAATCTAAAATAATTAATTTGATAAAATAAACATAATTATTGAATTAATAATTTCTAAATTAGCTTACACTGAATTTTTAGTATTTTATGAGAAACTTCATATTTGATGAGTTGTGAAAAATACTTCATTTTAACTAAAAACCACCTTTTAGTTTAAATAATTATTTGTGTTAAATTTTAATTTTAATTTTTTAAAAGTACCATTAGATCAATAATACGTCTATTAATAAAATTTAGTTTTTTATAATCAATTTCACATTGAAATGGAATATAAAAACTCAACCATCCTTTGAGCATTTTTCTACTAAAACCTGTTAAACCCTGTATCTCAAAGATTAACATTAATATTAATTTTTTTTACTTATGTTATTTTAATTTAGAAAAATAGATATTAACCATTTTAATAAGTTTTATATTTAAATTTTAACAATAATATGTTAATTTTGACCAATAATATTAGAAAAAGCGATTAAAATTAATTACAGCGATTAAAATCAATTTAAGTTTAATTAGGGACTACAACATAATCCATGGGGTCAAAATAACCTGGAAACTTGTAAAACAACATTTAATGGAAATATTTATACCAAAAACCATCCATTATTGAGTTTATTTGGGGTTTTGTGACTTTGTTTAGGTAAGAACAATTGTACAACCTACTTATTTCAAAAAAATAAAAGTGCATTGTTTTCCTTCCCTATAAAAGGAAACCACCTCTCCCCCTTCATTACACCAATAAAGCCACATTTTCTTGTCCCAATTATTCCCATGTAATCCCCAAACATCCCCCTTGACATAGAAGCTTTAATTTTTGATGGAAGACACCTAAAAATACATTTGGCACAAACCAAAATGAGGTACCTGATTAAGAGGAAATTTATTTTCTCAAGTTTTGTAGTTTCATTTTCAGTCTTCAACAACAATACTAATATTATTCTAAGATTACATAACAAAAAAATTATTATCAGTATTATATGATTTTTTATGATAATATTTATATCTAATATTGGACAAATATCCATCTAATGGGTAACAAACATATTGTTTCTATGTATGGAGAACTACTACCTCATGAAATGATGATTATTCATTTTTCTATTTCCAAAATTCATGGTTGGGAATTATGGTAAATAAACTAATTATATATATATATTATTATTATATTTATTATTTCATTATTCTTAATTAGAAATTTTACAACAAATAACATTATACTTCCCATTTTTCATTTATATGATAACATCGTTTGAGGAATGGTGGACTACCACCCAATAAAAGCGATGTGATTCATTCACATGATCCATGGAAAGTATAAAGATTGATTATAATTGAACATATGTGACATAAAAACGAATATATGATATTAATGAAATAATTTCATTTCTATAAAAATATATATACATATATACATATCATTTTATTTATCATCCTTTCACACACAAAAAAGTGATCATGGTAGTAATGGAAGTCTAGAATATCACATCCTCGACACGATGTGATTCCTTTTACATCATGATAATTTTTTATATAAGTATATATAAAAAAATAATATGACATTAAATACCTTATGATAATTTTATAATGATATAATTCTACTTATCTTCTTTCTATAATGATCATTCAAAAATGATAATGTTACTCAAACATATGTACAACCCATCATCTCATGGACTGTAACATTGGTTCAATTTTCATAAACATTGTAAATGATTTATATTAAAGTGTATAATTTATGAATAAATATATAATTATTTCCTGATTTTTATTTTGTATATTTTATACTTTGACCAACTTGACCATAGTTTTCCTACTAAATTTATTTTTGACACATAAATCAAATTTAGTCAAAACACCTAAAGAAAACATAATTGTTTATGTAGCTATATAAAACATAAGAAGAATTGAATTTAATGTGATCATAAACATGAAAAATTTTATCAATAAATTAGAAAATTAAAATAAGGTTATTATATAGGAAGTTAAAGGAAATTCAGCCAGAATGAAACACAAGGTAAGGGACTCTTGTCTCACTTTTCTTTCTATGAGGCATAATTTCTTATTGTGCACCAATATTCTTATATATTGTTTAAATACTAAAACATTTAAATTTAATATCAATAATTATATTATCTTCATAGTATTTAAATGTTTCATTTTTTTATTACTACTTTTGGGATTCCCAATTCATATGTTACCACAATTTTAATGGACTATCCTCTCTCTTTTTTACATCAATAGGATAAATTTCATGTTCAAATATAATATATTTTGTGTGTTATGTATAATTACCCTATTGATATATTGTATCATTAATCCTCTTACTTACATGGTATCTAATTCTTTCATTTAATATTATTACTCCAAGGGGTTTATGATTTAAAATGTGTCAAGGTTATATGGGACACTTTGGAATGATTAAATATTTTTTCCTCAATTATATGTTTAATGATATTTCAATGGAATTTCAATCAGAGGAAATTATATAACCATTTTTTAAATAAAACCTTTCATTATCCTCTATTTAGTCATGAGAATTTTCAATATTAGTACCATTATTCTATTCATTGGTAATCCAAATGTTTTAGAAAATGTTTTTCAGAAAACCAGACTTTATTTATCTCTTAAGTTGGAGAACCTATTTTCTTCTAAAAACCATGTTTTATTAAAATGATTATAGTATTTTTTTGGTAAATACATTTTTACTCATTTTCTATATTGTCAATGAGTTCAAAGTAATATTATTATCTCTTTCAGAACAAGGACTTTTTTAACCCTTTTCTATAAAAAAGGAATATTAATTTTACCTCATACGTTTTGTACGGATTTCTCACTCAAAATTTCATTGAATCCTCCATTTCAAGTTTAAAAGGTTTATTTTTAAAAAAATGTTTTCAAAATTTATTTTCAAAGAAAAATATTTCCAAAATAATTTTCAAAAGAAAATGATATTTTTATCAACAATATTTTTAATGTTATTATTTTATTTCAATATAGACAACAACCCTCTATTTTTACTTCATGTGGGATTTTTTGTATTCATATCGTTCATATTCTTCCTATAGATTGTTTAAGAATGAATTTTAAAAGGATAATATCCACATTCACATACTTGATTAATTCTTGGGGTCCGTGTGAAATATCTAATTTCATATGATCATTTAACATTAATCTTTCCCCTAAATATCTATTTCATTTATCATAGATATAATATCGCCTAAATCATATACCATTTTACATTATGTTTCCACTTTGATAGTTATTTTATTATTTGAGGAAATATTGATAATTTCATATTCTTTTTTTAATATGGATATTTGATAATGCATGTTATTTATTTTTTTTATTTGATATGAGGAATGTTTTGGATAGGAATTGGCATGTCAGACTTGAACATTATATAGCCCTTTGATGCATAGATAGGTTCTCATGAGACAAATAGTTTCACAAATATGTTTTTACCCTTATTTTTGAATTGTCTTGTGAATAGTATTGATGGTAAAAGGTTTTCATGTGCCTCCCACCTGAAATCCAATAATTAATCAATACCTTAATATTATATTCAGTTGTTATTCATCCATGGTATTTTAAATTTACACATATATATATATATTTTTTATTTTAGTTCATTGACTAAAAGGGATGCGTTTTAGTTTCATACCATGACATATTGATTTTTCATTATCTTGTTAGTTGAATGGCATGTATTTCCCATTATTACCATTCCATATTCTTTATGTACTTCAATTCAATTTATTTATTACATGGAATATGTGTTCAGTTCTTTACCTTGACATATTACTATTAATATTAGTTTATTATTTATTTCTCAATTTTTTCATACCAAAAATTTGAGCTCACCCTTATAATAATTATTTCCCCAGGAATCCAAGAAGTGTACTGTAAAAGGCAAGCATGGATTTAATTGATGGATTAGAGTTGTCCTCAAATGTTTTTATTTAGAAATATAAAAAATATTGTAATTTCTGTAGACATTTTTAATAAAAGACTCATATGTGTATTTGATTTACCAAGGCCACTAAGTTGATTTGTCCTTTAGGTCTTGATTAATTTTTATCATGCCAATGTAATTGATAACACACACCAACTCTGGGATTCTGCGGTTTTGTCGCTAAAGATGTATCAATTGACACACCACTAGGTGTGTAGTTGAAGAACATCTATTGATATAAGGGATGATCTCTCGATATTTGGGTGTATCATTTCCTTGGGGAAATTTACACAAACAATGTATCTTTTTTACATGATTATTTTTATAGACTCTTTTGTATCTAACTATGCGCACATAGAATCTTACCATAGTAAAATGAAATTTTAATCTACTAAGGGTGATAGTTATGTTCATCATGGAGAATGGGATATCTAGGATTTCCTTATAAGTCCAGTTCATCAAAAACTAAGGGATATACACACCAAAGATTCAATTATTTTTTCGTATGATTGGGTGAAAATCATGAGGTATTTCCACACATATTAGACCCATTTCAATATGTGTTTCTTATATAATTCTCACTGGTCCCACTTGAGACATATATTGAGTTTACAATTGAGATACTCTCATGATCTGGTGCTCTATAGATTCCACCTTATATAATTTCACCAATAGGGCCTCATGTTCATAACCCTTGGCTATATTAATTGATGGATAAGGGATTTATCCATTGGAGAATGTCCCCATTACTTTCCAAGAAGGATAATGGAATGTTGTTTTTTTATTTTGAATAGTGTAAGATAAAACAGATTAAGATAATGAATGGATATCCAATTCTGAATATTGTTTCTTTCATTAACATGAATAAAGGTGGTTTTATGGTCTCCAAGATTGATTTGAGATCATGGTATCTTTAGGTTAGATTTAGACCACCTGATATATCTTGTACTTCATTTAGAATTAGTAATTATTTATACGAGTTAATCATGATGTCATTTGGTTTGATAGATTCTCCTATTTTTTTATGGTCTTGATTGACCTATGATTTTACCCATAATTAGACCAATTTTTGGTTTTTTTAGATAAAATTATTGTGTACTCAAAGAAACATTAAAATCATTCCATATATATTGGAATCATCCTGATTACACAGATATAGGATTAGCTATATGAAAATATATATAAGTTCGATTATCAAACGATAGGTTACATTGAATGTGTCACATCATCTCTGATGATGGATTTTCAAGGGACCTAGAGAAATTTTACATAGTCGTTTCATGCGATAATCCCAAGAATATATTTTATATTTTAATATTTCTATAGTTGGAGAGTTATTATCGGAGGGTTATCCATGAATTTTATTATTTTTCAGCACCAATTTTGAGCTTGACCAATAAGGTTGTCATGTTTGAATGGTCAAGAGAATGTGAAAATTCATTCCAAGAGTAAAATAAACATTTGAATACTGGCTTGATTTTGATGTTACCTATTCAGGTGAAGAGTATTTGATGTTTTTCGATGCATCTAGAGTTGGACAAGGAGTAATGTTGATGCTGGTGGATCGATCTGTACTATACGGTTCATGAATGTTGAGGCCACATTAACAAAATTACCCTACACATGATTTCGAGTTATTTGTATTGATTTATGCCTTAAATTTATGTCAACAATACATGTTATGAGAAAATTTTAATGTGTATACAGATCAAAAAACATAATGTATATCTTTTCATAGTATGATGTGAATCTACATAGAAAAAAGGGGATTATATGTAGACATTTTGATTTTCGGCTAGAATATACACTAGGTAAGGGAAAAATTATTTCTAACACATTGAGCCATATATCATAGAATCATGAAATTGAGGATTCTAGTTGTATATTGAAGATGATGGAATTGATGACTGAGATGAATATTAGTGTTCAGGAGGGCCAGGGGTTGATGACCCTTTTATCCCATTCAGTTAATTGCATGCTTCTGATCTGGATAAAGTAGAGGAAGTATGAGGATCCATAGTGTTTGGCCTTCATGGAAATTCATGAAGGTGGGTAGTCACCTTATGATTGGACAATATATAAGGATTATATCATCTATGACTGGAATTATGATGTTATGAATATGTATATGAGGAGATGATGTGTGAGTTTCATTCCTTAAAGTGGGTGGCGCATCCTTGTTGGAATAAAATTTATAATGACCTATAGTGACAATATTGTTTTATGAGTATGAAAAGGGAAATTTTAGGTTTTGAAACATGCTAATTAACTTCTCAGTAGATTAATTCCAAGAATCAATGACTTAGTGGTTTTCTACATCCATTTCCCCTTCCATAATGTAATTGGGATGGCATTACGAGGGTATTTTTAGTGGTTCATCATATGATCCTTTATAAAAATGATGTGATTTTTGTGATTGTTGACTGGTTGGAAAAATTAGTGCATTTCATTCATATCCAGGATAATTTTTCAACTCACCAGTTTAAGGATGTATATGATTGGGAGGAAGTCAATTTCCAAGGTGTAGCATAGATAATAGTTCACTACTTTGATTCGTTCTTTACTTCATGCTTATAAAAGGGCTTATAGAAGGCCTTAGCTACCAATGTCATTTTTAGTATGACTTTAGATGTGCAAAAAGATGAGAAACCACATCATACTGTTCAGGTGGAAGAGTACATGTTGACTTCTTGTGTCGTATATTTTAGTGGGTATTCCAAAAATCAAATATTTCTTAATGATTTTTCCTATAAAAATTGTTTTAAATGAATATTTTTGTAGAACCATACGAGGATATTTACAGTATTCCTTGTAGATTTCCTTTTTTCAAGATGGAAGTAGGTGAGTCTGATTTGTTGGGTACAAGTCTTGTGTAGGAGATATAAAAGAAAATTCAGATTATTTGAAAACATATGGAAAGAGCGCAGAGTCCCCTGATTTCTAATGTTAACTGAAGATTTTAACATCTTTAGTTTATAGTGGGAGATCATTTATTCCTAGGGGGGTCTTAGAGGTTGGGTGACCATAGGATTCGATGAGTGGGAATGTTTGTGCCCATATTTTTTAGACAATTTTAGGTTGTGGGGAGGATTGGAAAAGTGGCGCATTGATAAAAATATCTGAATATGCTTAGTATTGTGAATAAATTTTATCACATGTCATAGTTTAAATAGAGTAACTATCACCCTTCTCATGTGATCAATTTTTGTGTTGTTATGTTGGAGGTGTAAGCATCATTTAAAGAGTATCCAATTCATGTTTGGGATCAAAATTATAATGTTTTACAAAGAAATACGGTTCTGTTGGTCCGAGTGGAGGGGTAACATGGCCATGTTCAAGAGGAAACTTTTTAGAGGGAAGGAGATGTGCAGGATCAGTGGCCCATCCTCTTTACCTCGGGGGTTTAGTGATTCTTTTGAGTGAATCTAAAGGAAGTGCAGTTATAAGGTGACGAGATTGTAATATCCAAACCTTTATGAAGATTTCATGTACTTATTTTTATATATTATTTTATCTTTTTTGATAATATATTTATTGGGTCTGGATTTAGGTTTATTTTGGGTGATTTTTTTGAATTATGGAAGCACATAGGGTTTTGTAGAGTTTGCGCACAGTTTGGGTAAACCTTGAGGTTTTCCCTAGGTTACAGTGCACACCTTCTTAGAACCACATGAGGTGGAATGTAGATTTAAAAAAATTTCATTTGTCCCCAAACTGTGCACCCTTGTATAGATGGGTTTTCATGGTTGGTGCACGATTTTGAATCCATGTACCCACCTTGGTGTAATCATGATCTCCATGAGTATGGGTGTGTGGTTAAATTGTATGGTTTGGAAAACTATGTGCCCCACCCAAGAATATGTGCTCATGGGATTTTAAACTAGTAAATATTTTTTTAAGATTTCCCAAACCGCTGGTTATTATCTTTAATCACCCCCGCTCATCCAAAATAAATTTACTATTTTTGGTGGATCCCTAGAGAATTTCCAGGATCCTCAAACCTCTTATGATGTGTATCACTGATCTATTGGATGATACCGAACCCTATACGGTATATAATATCTTTCACATTTGGATTTGTATATCTCCATCCATTCTCCCCACTATTTAGAGGGTTGAATTCTTTTATTTTTGATGATTTAGATCTAAGTGTTTATGAATATTTTTTCTTTTTATCACGATCCTAGAATTTTAACCATGATTTATTTCATTCTTATGCATCAGGATAAGGGAAGGGTACCTATTTTGAATGAATGAGTTGGGATTTTGGATGGATCATGGATGAAGGAACTGAGCATGATGTCGGGACTCGTGTAGGAGATATCAGTATGTATTTATTTTGTGTTTTATTTATACCCATAAAGCTTTTGAAGAATATCATATTTACTACATTGATTTTGGATATTTTTTTTCTTAATTTGGATTCATCATGTGGTTCTTGGTATTATATCTATACTGGTATATTAATTCTTATTTTATTCTCTCTATTATATGTAAATTGATTTCTACTATTATGCTGCATTGATAAAAGGGGTATTGTCTCTCTATGCTATATATTAGAACCACCCTGCTAGTCATCAACCGATAAATATAGGGTGGTGTTATTGAGGTCACTTAATGAACCGTCTTAATGAACTAGTATGTGGAACCCAGTAAGGGATGTCACATGAACCTTAAAATATTTGTTTGGAATTTCACAAATCTAACTAATGCATTTATTCTAATAAAATATTATCTTTATTACATCATTTTAAATATAGTTTTAACAAGGATTATTTTTTTATATTTCATAAATTTTAAGATGTCTCCTTTTATTTACTACAATTTGATTAATTCATTGGGAATCAACATTTTGCATGCTTTTAGTACAAAATCATATCTTATGCTTAAAACGTGCATTTTTCTAAAAATGATTTCCCATTCCATTTTGAAATTATAATAAATTTAAAATTTAATTTTTTTTAAATCGACTAATTAAAAATGGATTCCATATTTGGGATCATCATTTAATAAATTTTTAATTAGTTCCATTTCATTTTTGGTCATAATGAATAATAATCATGGTAAAAGTTTATCACCTTAGTAAAGGGTACAATGGGTTAATTGGGGTTAAGCCTATGTGATAATGTCTCAGAATACCCAAAATACATTCAATTATTCTATTGAATGATTTTACTTTTAAAAGAAATATTTAAAAATATTGAAATTTTGTTCCATTTTCCTCAAATAATGACATTTATATTATAATTTTTAAATAATAAGTAAAAAATTACATTATCTTTCGTAAAATATCTGTAATATTTTTTTTAAGAATAAAAAGACGTTATGAATGGTTATAAATGTTTTTTTATAATATGAGTAAATTATTTTTTCTATTTTAATTTTATTTAATTTTTTTAATTTAAAATTACGTAAAATATTGCTACATCATTGACGTATCGATTATGCAGGTGGATGAAAAATCAAAGTAAATATTTTTAAAATATTTAATTAGTTTTTCTTGATAAATTAAAGTATGATGTGATATTTTTGGATAAAATTTATAGTTATTTAATTATTTAAATATGTAAATTCTATCGATATAGTAATATTTATGTTTTTAATGTTGAATTCTGTGAATAGTTTGTATTTTGACTTTAAGAATAGTTTATGTTAAACATTATTTAATTAATTGTTTTAAAAATAGTAAAACAAATTATAATTTTTGATCTAAATTGGAAATTATGAAGAATATATACTATAATGCACTTATTATCCTCTTTCTGTTATATAGTAACATTATTGGCCCCTAAATATTGGGTATTGTGTTACCACAGAATGGTTTAAAAGGGTAAATGAAATGTTAAGATTAATAAATAAGGGATAGAATAACCTATAAACTCGACTGAATCATATTGGTTCAATGGGTTTAGACCCTATCACATTACACCTTCTAAATTGATCCAATCGGGTTATAATTTTCCATCAAAGGGACCATATACTATTCTATTGTTTAGAATTATTATGTTTGTGGCACTACCCTCACCTATAAAAGGATCCCCATATCATCTATTCTACACACCTTATTGAGTCACATAATTTTTAAAAAACCCTACTCTAATATATTATAAAATTTCAGATCACGATTTTATAGATATTTGTATTCTTGAAAACCAACTAATGTTTCTTAAAAAAGATCCAGAGGACATTTTTTAAAGAATAGTCATTCGTCTTCCACAAATCATTTTTAAATTTATTTATAATTCTACCTCATAAGAAAATTTAACCATATTAACACAATGAAATTATTAATATTATCTAAATTAAATTCTATTGTATAAGTATAATTACCATTATCTACTTATCAGATATTCTAATGGAAATGAAATTCTCAATGTGTGTGCATATGGACTACAGTCTCCTATACCTTCATATGTTATTTTTCATCTATTCCTCTCAATTATGATTATATATAAAAATATAATTATTATATTTTATATTTATAATAATATTATTAATATCATTGATAAAATATTATATATATTGTGATCATCCTATCCCCTATATTTTGAAAACATCGGCCTTGAGTATGTGTGGACCTCTATATCCAAGAAGCAGTGTGATCAATTTTTCATTCCCACCTTATATAAATGGTTATAAAATTATATATGATTCATTAATAACATATAAATGAAATTAATATATATATATATATATCATTAAACCATGGCCATGGTGCATGGAACAAAATTTTCAAACCGAACCATGTACGAATAACAGAACTGTCAACACTACAAATAATGATTTTTGTGGAGGAATCGTTAATAAGGTGTAATTGGAAATGATAAGCGAATAATATATTCGAATATAAGCATTAATGTTTTTCCCATTAAATTTAGATAAAATATAAAATTATAGTAATGGAAGTTATGTGCATGTGTGTTGAATATTTGGACTCCCGGTAATAGTTTCACAATTTATTATTATTTCTGTGAGATATATGTCACATTCAAATTTATTTATTTTATGTAGTGTATATACTTGACATGACTGTTTTTTATGACTAGTTTCATTAAAATTAGTGAGATTTAAATATCAATCTAATTTTATCTTTATCATCTGGTTCTAATTCAAATATTACAAAAATTATTGTGGTTGCTAGCAAAAATATTCTTTCATTGGGACTTATTTCATGTTATGCAAAAAAATTTGTTTATAAAATGTATATAATACACCTTTTTTATGTTATATCATGATTCTTTTTTTATTCATTTTAATAATTTTTCATTCTAATTTATTTATATTAAGGGGTTTTTTAATTAATGGTTACCAAAGCGGTATGGGTTTCTGTCTCAAAATAATTTTTTCACAATTTTAAATTTTAAATTTATACTAAGTGAAAAAATATGATTATTATATTTTAAAAAACATCTATTTTATTAGTCTATATTTATTTATTTTTTCTTAATGTTCAATATTAATTTTCCATCTCTTTGGTTCTCAAAAATATCAATAAAATGTTTCTATTAATAGTGACATGATTACTCCTTTGGGTCGGGAATCATTTCCTTTAATTTCAATGTACATTAAACTATTTGAAAATATTTTTTGGACTAAGATCTAATATTTTTTTAAAATTCATGTACAACAAAATTTTAATTTTTCCAAATGTTTTGAAAAATAATTTTTACTCATTTTTTTGAACAGTTTTTTAATTTTAAAATAAATTGTGAAAGGAATCTTTTTAAGGCATTTTGAATTGAAGGATTTACCTGATTCTATGAATATTATTTTCATTGAACTATAATTCCCATGTTACAATGGTTATTTTATGCTTTAATAATCTTCTCTATATTTTTAAACATTAATTTTATAATAGTTACCAAAATAAAAATTAATGTTTCCCTTTTTTCAATATGTATTTTAAATGATTTTATAAAAGATATATTTATTGTATGAAAAAAATATTTAAATATTACTATTATTTACTATGGATATGATATTATGAATCCATACACAATATTTACCTTCTTCTTATTTTGTTATTATTTTTATGGATGATTATATGACAACCATTAATTTTATATGGGTTAATTAAATTTTTATGAATTATTTTTAAATACAATTTATTCTCCAGGTATTTTACTATTATCAATATTATTATGATATTATGGAATAGTAATGAATGGTTTTAAATATGTTTTTGGTGGGCCATAAATTTATTAGTCCTCTAATGAAATTGGTAATGATCTATATCTCTTATTATAACATGAATTGGAATATGGAGGAAATCTAGTTCAATAGGGACTTTATAAACCATGGTAGTCTTATCAAATATAATTGATTAAGGAAATTAAATAATGGGCAGAAAAACCAATACAATTTTGGATATTTTCTATAATTATATCATTTGAAGGTAGACTAAAAAAGAACTGATTTTGTATTCTTCTGTGTGTTCAAAAACTTATGTCTTATGAATATGATATGATCACATAGATAATTACATATTATTAATTCTACCACACTCTTACATCTCACATCTCTTGTTATGAAAATGTTTGTGCAATAGTTCATAATTTATTATATATGAATGATTTAGTATTAATTTCAAAAGGTATCATAACTCTCTCATTCATTTACTCTTTTATTATGAATAATTATGATCGTCAATTGATATCTCTCACACTTACCCTTAATGATAATATGATCTAAACCTTTATTATATTTAAAATTAATCATGTTATGAATAATGATATGATGCAAGATATGTTAATAATGGTATCATTTTTGGATAAATCTTTTCAAGATGCTGAAATATTCTTATAGAATAAAAAAATATAGTAATAATTTTGGAATTATAATTTCATGAGAGGAAATTATTTTTGTTTAATAGAGGTTTTTTCCTTAATTCTCTATAAAAATAAACCTAAGTGGACTTGGGTATGTGAGTAAGTCAATGATGACTATTGATATTTTAATTATGAATGGTTAAAATTTGATCTCTTCAGTTTGTTTCATAGAACAACTATAAGGAATATGTTTTTAACACCATATCATGATGTACAAGTCATGATCTATCTTTGTAATTATTAGATCAAGGATTAGATAACTATATATTTAAGGAATATATTAGATGCGAAAAACATAAGAGTAAATAAAAACAATATCAATTGATATGTTTAAGGATGATCATAAGTATAAAATAATATATATAGTTTTAGGGTTTTATGTTATTGGATTTTAATGTGACTATGAAAATTTAAGAATTTTTTATTAGGGTTTAAAAAATTATTAAATTATATATTATCCAATGGGTTGACATCTTATTTATTATGAAATAATTTAGGAAGAATGTTATTTAGAACACAATTTGGATGAAACACATAAAAATTATGTTTTATAATTTCATTGATCGTGTTGTAATTTTTTATAATGGGAATAAATGGGTTATCATATTTTGGGAATACATGAGATAAAATAGTGTTTTAGTGAGTATGTGATTAAAGTTATTTTTATGGATGTTTTCTTTATTCGGAATATTATATGAATAAGTCCAACATAATATTATTTTATTAAATATAACATTATATAAAGTTTAAATATTTAGTTAACTTATAAATAAAAATATATTTCTTTTATAAATTTGGGTTATTTTCAGAAAATATATTTTTTTATTTTAGACAATACATAATTAGGGTATATACATATTTGGTAGGTGAACTTATGAGTTATTATTATTATTTAATGCTAAATGTTAAGGTGGTCTTCAATGAATTTGTGATCAAATTTTGTTTTATTTTATATATAGAATTTAGTCAAACATATATTGAATTTATTTTAAGGTTTTTAGTTATATAATGATTTAAGTTAATCGTTGGGTGTTATTTTTGAGGTTTTAGAGATTTAGGTATTAGAGTTCATCTATATTTGATATTATATTAAAATGTTCAAACAATTTTCATTTTGGATAATGGGAATAAATAGGAGAAATAATTTTTCATCGTTTTTTTGGATACATTGTTCTATTATAAGATAATTTTAGTGGTTTATGAATGAAAAATTAAACATGGATATTTTTCATATGATATAAAGTAGAGGTGGAAAACTACTTGAACCACAACCAAAGGATGAAATTATGGTAATAAATCGAGTAGATATATTCTATCACATTCCCAATATATATGTTAAATTAAGTCCTCAAACTCAAGAAATATGAATATAAATATATTCATTACTATTCATAAAATATTACTCATCTATAATGCTACGCTTTTTGAAACTTGTCCACAACTACAAGTATCACAATGGTAAATGAATTTTTTAAGAAATGTTTTTTAAATGATAAGTATCCAAGTAATGAGAAAGAAACTAATTTCCTTTTCAAGAAGAAATGTAATTTATGATCATTAAAAGGTATTTCTATCCTATTATGTATATTTCCCTTCCACTCCTTATAATTTTTTATGAAAAAATTTTAGACCATTATTAATATACATGAGATAAAATTGTGAGGATGCAATTTCATTAATGGGGAGAGAATGTAACACCACAAGATTTTATAATGAAATTTTATTTTTAATAAATAATATTTTTGATATAATTTACCACACAAAACACCAAGCTTAAATGAGTAGGTTAATACTATGGAAATATTATTATTTAAATATGATTATCATAATATACTCCCTAATTTGGATAGTATGAAGATGATTCACCGCATTTAAAATGTTTTGTTTACCAATTTTCTATATTTAAATTTATTAATTACATCATAGAATATAATTACAAAATTTTGTTTGATAATAATTAAATCTCATAAGTTTTAGAATACTTAATGTTATAAAATGTTATATTTCTATAAATGTGAGTTTACCTAAATTTTGTTTTTATATAATAGAAGATAAATTTATTAACTTTAATATTTAATTTTATAAAAGAAAATACATTTTGGGATTAATAATATAAAAATTATATTAGGGTAAGGTTTTGGAAATTTCCAGAAATAGTTGATATTTAGGTGAATAGTAAAAAAGACCAATTTTAACAATAAATTCACTTTGATGAAATTATCATCATATAAGAATGAATTGAATTTTTTAAAGCATTTTTAGAGAAAATATATATTTTTCAATATATAAAATTCATTCTAAAATATTATATTTTACTTAAAAATCAATGGTAAAAATTTTGGAAATCTAATTGAAATTTTTATTCAAATAAAAAATAATTTTCACTACTAGTCTATTAGAGAAATTTTCAAAAGGTTCCATTCCATTTTTTATCATGATTTTATATTTTGGTTTTGAGATCCATTTATTTTTTTGTCATAATTAATTATAACCTTAGTAAAAGTTCATCACCGTAGTAAAGTATAAAAAAGGTCATTTTGGGTGAAAACTGTGGGATATGTTATCAAAACCTCCAAAAAAAGTTTAGTTTTTTATTATTTTATGAGTTTATTTGTACCAAAGTCATATTATACTCAAAAATATTTAAATTTGGCCCCATTTTTTCAAAAAAAACATTTAAATTATTTTTATTAATAGTATGTATGAAATGCCACTCAATTTTTTTAATATATGTAATAGGATTTTATAAGAATAAAAGATGTTATAAACTATTATAATTAGTTATTTAGAAGATGAAAAAATATATTATATTAATTTATTAATTATTTTTGATATTGGTTTATTTACCTAAAATGATTAGTAACTAATGATGTAATACTTGTGAAAGCTGGGGTAAAGTCAATCTAAATTTACATAAAATACTAAAAGGGACGTGTTTTGAATAAAATAAAATATTGAAAAGATTTTTTCAATATAAATATATTTTTTATAATTTTTTTTTATATTAACATTCCAAATATGTGGTAATATTTATGTTTTTAAAGGAAAATTTTGTGAATTCTCCTAAAAAATACTTTTATAATATTTTATGTTAAACAATATTAAATTGACAGTTTTTAAAACCATAAATAATTTTATAATTTTAAAATTAATATGATATGTTATATAAAATCAACATTTTCACACTAATTATACACTTTCCACTTTACTTTATAAATATGGACCCTTAATGACTGATTATTTTATTACCATAGTAATATTTAAATTAGTTAATGAGGGGTTAAAGCAAAGTGATAAGTGTTAAAGTAACAGAAAAATTAGTATATATCATATTGGATGAATGAATTTTTACCCTATATCATCCCACCATATATATTGATATAATTTGGAGATCTTTATCTATTAAATTGAATTTATATTATTTGAATACTTATAATAATTTCTATTGTGACACTCCACTCACTTAGAAAAGGGAACCTCCACTCATCTTTACTTCACACTATCATCAGCCACATGAATCACAAAACCATACCAAAATATCTTATAAACAAACCTTCAAAAGTTATATATCTTTTTTTCATCTTTAAAGGCCAACCTAAGGTTCCTTAAAAAGATATCCAAAAGTGGTTTTTCGAATAAGATGTCATAGTCTTCATCAAATACTTTTATGTTTATTTCTTCTTCTACATCCTCTAAATAATCATTAACAATATTGAAATTGTGAAATAAATAATAATATATAATGGAATTTTTTTTGTATTAATTGAATATTAATTTTCAATTTAACATCAATAATAATTTATAATGAAAACTTTGTTGTGTATATGTACGAACTATCATCTCCATGATTGACATATTGTTCATCAACACCTCTAAAAGATGGTTATTTAAATCGATTTAATGAATTTATTTTATTATTATGAAATTTTTATGATTATGTAATGAAATAATTTTATATACCTTATAATCATCCCATATATTAGAAGAATATAGGTTCTCTCTTTCGTCTCTGTGGACTACAATCTCCATGAAGCGTTGTCATTCATTTTTCATGACCTCATTATATGAATTGATATAAAAGAGTATAATATTATATTATATGATAATTATAAAATGAATAATATTTGGGAGATGATGAAACCATGAAAAATTTTCATTTACAACATCTAAACATAATCTGGTATGAGAGATGTATTAGTGAAAACATTGAATGAGGATTTTATGCTCGTATTATTAATAAAAAGTAATTTAAAATAACAAGTTAATTTTCTCTTATGAAATACATTTAAATATGGTTCAAGAATATATTTATAATAAATATATATTTATTATATATGATTTAATTAGAATGTACAATGATATTTTGGGCATGGCATAAGTTTTTCTTTTCTCACATTTATTATTAAGTGGTACATGTCATAATCACCGGATGTTTATTATTTATGGTGTCTATAATAAGTGTGCATGTTTTTATGATTATTTTAATGAAAATTATATTTATCTTTAATTATATATAATTTTATTGAAATCATGAGGTTTTCATTCATGAATTTCCAATACTATAATTTTTCCTCAACTAAATATTGTTTCGGTGTGACATGTTTCAGTCTATACATCTTTTTGTGTTTATATAAAGTATATACTTCCAATTTGTATGTTATACTGTTAATATATATATATTTAGGGTATTTAATGTTTCATTTGAAATTATTTCTTTAAATTTGTTGTGATTAAAAAGTTAGAAAATCTTAAAGAGTTTATCTTATAATCTCATTTCTTTTCTGGATTGCCTATGTAAAGCTTCCAATGAATGAAATTATATGATCCATATATTTTAAAACCCATATATTTTATTCGCCTCTAGTTATTTTTATTTTTTCAATGTATACAATAGCTTCTTCCTATCTTTTCTACTTAAAATTATTGATAAAATAATTTTAAAACAATCCAACCTTATTTCTCATTTAGGTTGAGAATCATTTTGTTTTATTCCTAAGTTTATTAAAATGTTTTCAATAAATGTCATTTTATATGATCCAATTAGTGTTTAAATTCAACTTCAACCATATTTTATAAAATCCAATTAATATTTAAATTAAACTTCAACCATATTTTTCTTTACATTATTGTATTTTAAAAATTATTTTTACAATTTATCTGAACATGTAAATAATTAATTTTTATAAAAACTAAAAAATCAAACATTGTTTTAATATTTATCGATATAAGAATTTTTTTTGACTATCATGACTTTTCATTTCATTGAATAATCATTTTCATGTTTCCTCAGTTATTTTTAAATAAACAAATTTATCAATATTATAGATATTTGTAATTCTTCAAATCAAGACAAAAATAATGTTTTATATTAATTTTTTAAGTGTATTTCAAAATAATTTATAATAGATATTATGTACCTTTGTAAACATCCTTAAGGGATTCTTATAATTCACAAGTGATATTATTTTATTCTTCCATTCACATTTTTAACATTATAGTCTGTGATGATATTTATTTTAGGATTATTTCATGAAACTCATTCCTTTCCCATGTATAAATTAATCTATCATTAAATCATTGTGAAACTTATTTATTTTCAATTGTTAACGCTATGATAAATGTTTTTAAGATCATTTCCAACACTTATGTATTGTATACATTTTGTGATTGATGGTCTTGAAATTATATAGATCGGTGAATAATTTGGTAATCATTTATGTGTCAAGAGATAATATGAACTGTAATGGGGATTGAAACATGTATTGTAAGAGAATTTATCTAGTATGATAGTCTTTTAGGGAGTATTGACCTATGAAATGGAGGAATATTGATTGAACTCAATCCAATGTTGTTCTTTTTTCATAATGAAAAAAAGGTATGTGATTTTTTACTAAGGAAATTTTATTCTATTATTTTTTATATTCCAAATATATATGTCCTATTCTTATGATATTGTCTCCTAAAATAAGATTATTTATTTATTATTCATCACTCTAATAACACATGTCTTTTATTGTGATAAATGATTATTCCGTGACCAATGATTTATTATCTATGACTAATTAGAAGTTATAATCTTACTATCATAACCAAATTATTATCCTGTCTTGTTATATGATCACTGATTGATTTCCCTCTTGTTTACCCTTAATAAGAATATAGTCTTACACTTTATTATGTTTCAATTTCCCCTTGTTATAAATAATGATATTATGTAAGATAAGTCTAAAAAGTAGCATGTGTGTAGAATTTTTTGGGATATGATAATGTATTATTATGTGAGAAGAAACTATTTTATATTGGAAATGACTATTTTTTTAAATGATCCGGGGGTTTTTTCTGTAAAGGGATTTCCCATTAATTATCTAAAGGTATAAACTTAAATGTTCTTGGGTACAAATGTGCCTCAATATTTATTATTGATATTGTAATTATGGATGATAAAAATAGGGTATCTTTAGTTTTTATTGATTATAATAAATAAATATTATGTTTTTATGGATAGATCTAAATGTACAAGTCTCAGGATTTTTCAACAACCACTATAAGGTCCCCTAAAAACCTCTCTTCACAAAGTAAAATCTTTTATTTTCTGTATGTGTGGGTGAGCATGTGATCACTTCCAGTATATGTCTCTAGTAACATGGGTGAATATAGGGACCCAATAAGAATATATAACTCTCAAAATTATTATTAAACATTGAAGTAATGGCATGTGTTAGTTTCTTCAATTACATGTACTAATGTAGTGAAGACATATTTTGTACCTTTGATCATATCTTGAACAACCTAGTTATAACTCTTCATAGACTACATCAAACCACATACCTAAAATCTATAATCCCAAGCCTAGTTTGGATCACTAAAGGTATTAGAGGTGGATGTATATAAGGTCATAAATCTCCTTCAGCTACTCCTCTAGGTGAACTTACATCTTCTCTCCCCATGATACATCCTTTGAAACCTCTTTGGATTCCTCTAATAAGACAATTTTCTTATTGTTTCCTATAATATAGAGGCCTATTTGATATTAAATTGTACTATGAGACATATTTGGGTGTGTATTATTTCACATGATAACTCGATAATCTAAAGGAATAGTTTCATCCCAAAGTATTTTAGAAGAACACTTTTTTTGACTGTGTATATGTCACACAACACAAATCTTAAACCAAAAACAAAACAGTATTATATAAATACAAATAATATATACTATAAATTGGCTTTCAGACTATGAATAAGAGTAACAAAATTATGAAATATTTTTGAAAATGGCCTACTCAATACAAATTTAATTCCTCAATTTTTGGAAATAACCATTCGAATTTTAGTAAGGTCATTTTATGCTTCAAAATTTTAATTTATTCAGAAATTGTTTCTATTACTTTTTTATTGAAAATAAAATAAACATTTTCAACCAATTTTCTAAACCATAATTTTATAAAATGTACTTCATTTTATAATTAATCATTTCAATATTATCTTATTTTTAGTTTTTTATCATTTCTTGATTTGTTATATTTCTTAAATGAATAAGGAAAAAAATTGATTATTTTTTAAAAATTTATTTTCAATTGATTAATTTAAAATTTTCAATGACATATTATGATTGAATAAAATTAAAATTTGGTAATATATATGATTAATAATCCAAGTATGGTCATTGCAATCAATTTTATAATATATTTTTTTGTAAAAAATTTCTATACTTAGGAAGACATTTTTTCAAGAAAATAATTTTTGTTATAATATCAGTGGTTTAATTTTATAATAAATTATATCACTTATATGAATTTAATTTGATAAAATTGAAACCATATTTTTAATATTCCTAGATAATATTATGTAATAATTTCAACTTAACTCTTTTCCATATTGAATTATAAAAACTAAAACAATTGCTTACCATGTTTAAGGTTAAAAGAAGTTTGCAATGGGGTTAAAATTAAGTGATAAGAGTTATAATGACCTAAAAATATATCAAAATCCAATTTTATGACCATATATATGCCCTATATCTTCTAATATTGAGAAAGGGTCAATTTTTGATCTATTGTTGTTGACTAAAACATTAATATATTTTTAACTCGGGAGAAATTCTAGGTGTGCCATCTCCCCAACATATACAATGAAACTCACTCTCCTCACCACTAAACACTTAAAGAGAGATTTGGTTTATTCAATCACAGATGAAATCAATTCCCATTTCCTATATTCCTTTTTTTTAGATTTCCTAGATTATAATGATTTAGTTGTGAAGAGAAAGAGGTTATCCAATGAAGAGTTATATCTTTTGACTTAATGATTTAGTTTTTTTATTCTTAAACAATTTCAAAACTATTCTAAAAATTTTCATTTAATATATTATGTATTACACATATATTTTTATTTTACTATTTTAATGTATTAACATTAATCCACTTTATTATTCATTTAATGGTAATTGGAACCATTATTTGTGATTAATGTGGACCACCACCTCATGAACAGATATAATTAATTTTCCATAACCTCCTCTCATGGATAGTAATAAAAATATATTTAATGGATATATATGATATTAATTACATAATTACCATTTTTCATATATAATATATTATCAATTTTGTCATGAGCCGTCCCAGTGGGGCCCGTGCCGCAACTCCCCAAGCCCGCCTCTAATAGGCCAGGGGCTGGTGACTAGCACCGAGTAGGCATGCTACTAACATGGGAGGCATTTCTTATAAACCTGTACACATGCACACACATCTTCCATGCCCACGAAGCTGAAAAGTAAAAACTACTAAAAATGGAAATGCATGAATACACTAAAAATCCCAACCAACATAGTACGATAGGAAAGTAAAGTACAATAAGTGTAAACCCCTGGGCCAAAAGTACAAGCCCACCAAAAGGAAGTCTGTAGCAAGGTCCAACTTGTAAGGAAAGGTACTGGGACTACAATCTGTATCCGTAGGAACACACCTCGGCCCGCCTGATCCCACTGTGCACCGTCTGGTCCTGGTCCACCTAGAATCCTGTCAAAGGCTCGTTCGTCTGCACAAGACACGACACGTGCGGGCAAAGCCCATGCAAGGGTGAGTATAACAATACATAGTAGGACACCACAAAACCACAAAGGAAATACAACAAGGGAAATACCACAAAAGAAAAGTATAGTCATATCTACACAGTATATGTCTATAGAACATATAACAATAAATATCCAGATGTACTCATACACAAACGACCATCGCAATACCGCCACTAGGATCCAGCTCGAAGATTCCACTAAGCACGTAACAAGGAGAAAACACTCATAGGTCTGAGCAGAGAGAGATAAGATGTACTCATTCTGGAATAACACACTCCTCAAGTACTATGAGAACATGATGCTCAGATGAGGATCACAACCAAGTCATGAGGTGATTCCAACAACTCAGTCTGAGCTAATCCGATAAGCAGAGGATCAGCGCCCGGGTAAAGTTGGTCACATCGATACCAAGAAATCTACCTAGGGTTACCAGAATGAATAGAGGATCTGGCTCTAAGCCTCACAGAGGGGATTCCAACAACTCTATTCAGGGTGTTTTGGTGAAGGGATCATACTCCAGTGTAAAGGAAATGATACCAGAACCTTTAGGGAAATGACCAAGTGTACGAACCCCAAGAGAACTAGTCCATGTCACAGAAGACAGGTGGCTCAAGTCAAACAAGAAAATGTTACATGGCATGTAGTACGGTTACACTCTATGTTCCTTGACCCCGGGTACTTACCGTGTAAATGGCCCGTGTCATACGTCCAAGCCGAACAAAACCATACTACACGGCGTGTAGAAAAGTACACACCGTATTCATTGACCCCGGGTACTGCCCGTGAAAATGGCCAGTGTAATTTGGCTTGTTGGGTAGAAAGAAACTACACAGCGTGTATAAAAGTACATGTCGTGTCCAAGCACCTGGGCTCACACCGTGTACGCTGGCCATGTGCCCGCACATGGTCTCTGCCCATGTCCGTGTCGCCTGCCCGTGTACCAATACACGGGGTATCCCGTGTATCTGGTCGGGTCTGGCCGAGGAGGGGTATACATGGCGTGTCCTTGTCTGTGTACCCTACCTGTGTCCTTGTACTCCCGGAGTACACACCAAGCAGTCCGCCGATGAACACACAACGTGTATCCCATACTACACGGCGTGTAGTTGGGAAATTTCCAGAAGCGTCGTCTTCCTCCACGCGCCTCGGAAAATCCTCAGGATCTTGATCCAACCGCCCGAAAATCTCGAAACTCTGGATTTGGGGTCATCTCGCCCCTACGAAACCGATTCTATCTGTTTCGGGCTTCCGATCAGCCTTGAAAATGCATCCCGATCAATCCGTATGAAAACGCTCGAAGAACAGGAACTCCCAATCAACGTCGATTTGTCTGCCGCCATCGTCGTTGCACCTTCATTAGGTGGTCTGGATGTTGGATATTCGATTTATGATCGTTGCGCTAATAAACGAGTGCATAATGATCAATTTTTCCCAAGAATGTGAAGAACGTGCACGAAGAACGCATCAGAATGGGGAGATAAAAACAAAACAATCGAGAGGGATGAACCTCAATCGATGTTCGTGTTGATCTTGGTTCATCACCATTAGAAAGATGAGAAAAAACCAAAACAATATCAAGAATCAAAACCCACGATTCCCGAAAATATCCCACCCTGCAAGAACGACCAATTTGCGGGATGATATGTTCGTAGATTAGTCCGCGTTCATTGTGGAAATCAAAAACGGAAAAGAAAAATCACAACAAACATCCTACATGGATTTGCGGCGTTCGTTGGCGATGATCTGGTCACCGCGTCGTCATCGTCGGTGAAAATCGCTAAGAACCGTCGTCGCCGCGTCGGGATGTCTTCTCCAGAGATCTCTAGAGAAAAATTAAAGTTATGGGAATTGTAACCCTGACCCTCCCTGTGAAATCTCTATTTAAAAGAAATAAAAGATTTCGTTGCAACAAGGATTTAAATAAAATATTTAAATAAAATATTTTATTACAGTTACGTCCTAAAACCATATTTCACTACCGACCTGTTCCGGCCGAAGTTAGGCCTCACCTAAGGTAAAAAAACACTGTTCCAAATGCAACGGTGCCTTTAGATTTCTGTTCCGAGCACCCATTCGGGAATTATTCCACTTTTTCAGGAAAACCGCACGCGTGTGTAATTTAATTATTAGGTTAAATTCAAACACTTGTTCCGGGATCATCGGGCCTCAGAACTGCAGGCCGCTTCAGATCCTGGTCTCAAAATAATTCTCATATAATATTAAAATAATACATGGAAAAATCCGAGACATTACATATTTTCTTACCTTTCCATTCATTGAAAAATGATAACATATTTTATATGTACATTCATATTTCCACCACCGGTAAAAGAGTTGATTTTATTCCATCACTACCTCACATGGATATTATATATACCTATATTTAAATAAATAAATTATATCCACGATATAATCATCATTTTGTAATGTTAAAATGATACATAACTTATTTTTTTCCTATCCATTGAAAAATGGAACACTTTCCCGAGCGTACACACATCAAACTAGCTCCATGATTGCCATAAAATTCATCTTTCATAACCATGTAACATTAATTGTTATAAATCTATAATTAATTTATTCAAATATAATTATTTCATGATTATTATTATGAATATTATTGAATAATGGGCCTTTTTATCACGACCAGTCTTCCATATTCAATTTTCAACTATGAATCAAACTTACTCCAAACACATGACATGGGCATAAAAAATTAATTAAATTGTTTAACAATAAGTGAATATATCTACAAATTTTTATTAAACAAGAAAAATTTTAATTATTTTATTAAAATGTATTTAATAATGTACGTAGCGAGTTATGACATGAGGTAAAGGGTATCTTAACGAAAATCTCTATTGATTTGGTTATACTTATACTTTATTGAATATGTTATGATAAGATTATATGTGAATTTATTTCTGATTTCATTATGTTTAATTTCCAATTTAATGTTTTTAAATATTTTATAAATAATCACAACATTTTTTAAATTCATACAATAATGACATGATCTTTCTAGGGATTATTCGTCTCAATAATACTTCTTAAATACAAGTCTACTATTATGAACATAATTTGTATTATAAGGGGTATATAATTTATATTGATATATTATATCATTAATGACCCCTCGGTCAGGATATTTAGAGGACATTTCAAGATGTATCTTTCATGAGATATTGATTCTAATGTTTTAAAAGTTTCAGGGCTTTTACTAGCCTTAACATCAATGCATGTGTACATAATTCATTGTATACACCATGATTTATTTTATATGGTATAGTTACTACACCATTAATTTGTTTTAACATATTGTTTAGTAGATATTGTGGTTTTTAAGAAATATTTTTATGTTACTTCATTCAATTTTTTTATTCAAGCATTACTTAAGTAGAAAATCATTACCCCCCCCCCCCCCACAAATTCCTTTTTTTAGAAATTTTTTGATTTAGGATGCTACATTATTTTATATTGTGTATATAATTAATATTTTTATATAATAACATGACTAATTTTATATTCATGGAATATTATTTTTCTTATTGTTTACTTCCTTTAAAATGGTTTTTCATTTTAAAAGGTTGTAAATGGGTTTTATTTAAAACATTGTTTTAAATTTTATAATGAAATTTAATGAAACTATTCCTTCATATGATTTATCTTAGTCCAAAAATTATCAATTTTAATCATAAAATCGTTTATAATGTTTATTTAATGAACAGAAAACTTAATTTAAAATATTTTAAAATAAAAATTCCTATGCTTTTCTGCATGAACCACATTTTAATCTCTTTATAATATTTTCAAAGGAGTGATTATTTTGTATCACTACAGCATGAAGGGATTGTCATTCCATATTTAACATTAATTTAATATATGATTCCTTCTCATTTTTACAGGATATTTTCAGTGAAAATTATTTTATCAATACTCTTTTAATTTTTAGTCAAAATGTTACCAAAGAAAATGAATATATTCTACTATTTTCAATTAAATGTATGAATGATCCTCTAAAGATAATTTTCATATGTTTCAAAATACATTAATTTTAATAATGATTAACTGGGGATATGGTATTGTAATATAATTAAATTACATATTCTAGATGTTTTATGGAGGCATTTTGAAGTGGTTTTATGGAAACCAGTTTATTTTTCACATGAAAATAAAGCACAGATGGTTTTGATGAAATTCAAGCATACTTGTATTTTTTCTTAGATAGAGTACTTATAAAATAATGATGAAATTATGATTGGAGAGAAAACCTAAATACATAGTGTGTTTTTTATATGATTCAATTTGTTCAATTATATCCCTTAAAATCATTGGGTAATGAAAATATGTTTAATAGTTATCAGGTTTCCCTAAAATGATGTTGGAATTTACCAGGTAGGTTACTCCATTTTAAATAGTTTTTTCAGAGTGATATTATGATGATTTTATAAGATACCAATACATTTTAGATATAATTTATAAGAGTCTTTTAAGGTACCTTTGATAAATATTTTTATCACGTGGATCATTTATATTGATCCTTATAACTCTTTCCTTTGTTAAATCATTATTCCTAGAAAAATGTTTAATGATGCATGTCTGAAGGGTATGCATTCTCTTAAGTTATGGATATTCTATAATATTATGTTATAAAAACCTTTTGGTTGTTCTATCCCCACTATGAACACTAAATTATAAATGCTTATGTTTTCCCTCAATGATTGTTTGAGATCACCATTATTATATCCTCTCCCGATGTTATAAATATTTGTGATAAATGAATTAATTATAGAAAGGATTCAAATGTGAATGATTTCATGGGATATGATAAAGAAATAATAAAAAAATAGAAGATAAGGTAATATTGGGAGACATTTTCACTTGAATAAACACGTATTCTTAGGTATGTGTTTTCCCTCAATCGCTAACACTTTAAACCTAGATGTTCAGTCTGGTTTTTAGTGATCTAATATTTATTTATGTTTTTATGAGTTTTAGATGAATAAAACTAGATTATGATTAATAGTATAAGAGAGAAAATTTAAATATTATTTTTTTAACCCTGGATATCTAAGTGACGGTTTGTGCTATAGTAGTTTGTATTAGTGCAGGGTTTAGATACGTTCAAATACAAAGAAACCTAGTATAAGGTTTTTATGAAATGGGATTATAATGTAAATAGTGATATTTCATGAGATGGTTTATTAGGTATGTGTGTGATTAAATATTATGCGTATGATGTGATTTAACATGAATCATTATTTTTTAATAGTACTATTACATTTAAGGTATTTAAAATAAATTTTATAGTATAACCTTTGAGCTTAATATGTTCTTATTGAGGTTATATGTGATATTTTGTAAAATATTAATGGAATTATTTAATTTGAAAATTTGGTATTACGATTAATATTTTTATCTCAATTTATTATTTGTTAATATGAATTTTTTTCCTTTGAAAACCTTAAAATTTATAATTCTATGTTCTATAACATTCTTAACATGAAACACCAAGCTTTCAGAACGAATAAAAATCCTATAAAAGTGTTATTATTTAATGTCATAACATAGGTATTTAATTGGAGGGTAATAATATGAGTAACCTTTTATGAAATATATTTACAATGGTCCCCAAATGAAAATTTAATTATGAATTCCTAGAAAATACACTCTCAATTTTTTGTGAAGTCATTTTATGCTTCAAAAAAACCATTTTCGTCAAAAATTATTTTCTTCTGTTTGGTTAATTTAAATTATAATTATTTTTCAAAACTAATAGAAATTTTATTTTATAAAATTATTTTTTTAAATCAAAATATCAAAAATAACTTTTTTGTAAATTTTGGTATTTTTCTGAAATGATTTGTTGTCAGTCAGAAGTGGAAATACCAAATTTTTGTAAAACTATCATTTATTTTCATTAAATCACATAATTTAAAAGATCCATTAAATTTTAAATATAATGTAATATATGTTAAATTTTATTTAAAATAATATAATTACATCCATTACGATTCATATTTTACATGATTTTCATCTAAGTCAATTTGTAGGCTTAGAACACATTTTTTAGAAAACCAATTTTTTGTTACGTTATGCATGTTTATTTTTGAAATTATTTTTTGAAAAATAAATATAATAAATATTGAAAAATGGATTCCAAATTTGGAATCATTATGTTTAAAATTTGTAAAAAATTCATTATAATTTTTGATCATTATTAATAGTAATCTAGGTATAATTTATCACCTAAGTAATGGGTAAACTGGACATTTATGGTTGAAAATAATGTAGTTAGGAATTAATAAATTACCATAAACAAGAAATTATTTATTTTGATAAAATTAATCAGAAAATATCTATAATAATTTTTTAATATATGCAATCTTTATTCTATTTTCCTTTGATAATCTCATGTATATTATTTTAGGTAATAAAAATTAAAAAAATGTCAATATCTAGACTATAATATATCTAAACATTTTACATATGGATTAAATAGGATATATAAAGTTATAAATTTTTGTTTTAAACATTAATATATTCATGTTAATTTATTTTTTATTATTTAGGATGAAATAATTACCTTAAATTCTTACACGAGGCGTACATGGTGCAAGTTCAAGGAGTAGAAAAATCATGTAAATGTTTTTGAAAACCCTAATGTAATATTTTATGAGTGATTTATTGTTAACCATAAATTTTATGGACATATGTCATATATTATGGATTTTATAAATGTAAATATTGTAATTCCATATCATTGTTGATGTATTTAATGTTAAAAAAAATTAATTGAGTAAAAAATGACAGTAATGTTATTTTTTTAAAATAATATATTTTTAATTTTTGTTATAATATTTCATGGAAAATTCATCCATTTTTAATTTACTATCTGATTTTCAACTTATATGTGAAATTATAGACTTACATTATTGGAAATGTTGATACCACAATTATGATTAAAAATGTTAAAAGAATGGGTTAATAAAAAATATGTTGATTAAAATGATATCTAAACATGTCTAAATTTTTTATACTATTATATTAGTATAATATCCACATTATATTTTAATCCTTTTTAATTTTGGATTCCTGTTTTAATTTATTTTATATTTCTATATTTTAATATTTTTAAAAATTATAAGATGGACCCTCCCATCATGTATAAATGGACACCTTATATCTCTTTCATTTACACAATATTACGCCATATATCTCAACCAATACCTAAAAAATTATATTATAAATATCCACATAAACTAACTAGTAGTTTACTAATTCTTTAATGACCATTATAAGCATCCTTGAGAAGGGATCTAAAGGTAGTCTACTGAAAAAGGTGTAATTTTCATTACCAACATATTAATATACATAATATAAATATGTTTTACCCATACTAAAATAATAAATAAATTATCATAAATATACTAGGTTTTAATGGTTATTATTGTGCAATAATGTTCAACCTCTTTTTTAACCAACTGAATGAGAAGTCATTGCTCTATCGTATATACAACGTATCGTTTCCACGCATCGTTGTAATTAAGTTTTCATCACCATATTACTTGTATGATTAAAAAGATGAGACTCATGAGTATATATGACATATATGGCATAATTATTATTCATTAAATATAATATAACATCAATCTTCTTACCTTTCCAACTGTTATAAAATTATACAGTCACTTGTGCATACATGTGGACTACAACCTCTAATAGTTGATGTGATTCGTTTTTTATTCCATCTCCAAATTGATGTTAATAAGGCTATATTTAATAAAAATATATAATTATTCTTATATTATAATTATTCTATAAGGATGAATTATTATTTTAATTCCTTTTTCCTTCTATCAAAAATTCAAAGGAATGTCCATGTGTACATATGATCTACCATCTACATGAATTATGTAATACATTTTTCTATATCAAGACTATTAAGTATTAATATAAATATTTATATATAATGAATATATATGATATTAATATAATTATTAAAATATTGGATATGATTGAACCATAATCAATGTTCATATTCTAGAACAACTCATACATGTTTTTCAGGCATATAATTTTGAGTATTTTTTATATTGAATTTTGTATTTTAATGACAAATATTTATAATTTTGGAATGATTTGACTTGTTTTATGTTTTATGGACAGAAATTATGTATTTTTTAAAAAACAATTAAAAGGGATGGAAATATGATCCGAATGGCCTTTCGTTCCATGAGTGAAGTTAAGCGGCTTGACATTGGATTATCGATATGAAGAGGAGCTAAAAATTGTTGAAAAATGACTACATGTCTGGTACTGAGAGTGAAAGTCATGAAAAATTCTGGTGAAAAAATATCTACGATAGACAAGTAGTGATGATAATACATAGAATGGAACTCAAGTACACATCTTTTACAATTATTACATGTTGTGATGAAATTCAAATAGTCAAAGCAGTGTTGGAAGATTCGTCATGGTAGAAGAAAAATCAAATCTAAAGTATATGTCGTGTAACCCAAATACATATCATGATGATGTTGATGAATACAAAAATAAAGTGACACGGGCACTAGTTATGACAAAAAACATCTATAAATACCAACCTTGGAAGCCCTTCCAACTTACTATTGGACTAACAAAGGCCAAGAGATGCCAAGGGACAACCACCATATGATTTGGAGCCTCTCTTCTCCACCTTTCTTCTTCGGGTACCCAGGTCGGTCACTCTCATCATGAGTGAGTAGTCTCTTAGTGACATTTTATGCGATCATTTGGGGTTGTGATTCTAGTGTTCATTTTTATCTATTATTCATGTTTTGGACTGTTGAAAACTTATTATTTAATTCAAATTCTTCTTCTTTTTGTACTTCGTGATCATTGATGTGGTCGAAAGTTGTTTAATTTATTGCATCAATTATTCATGTTAGTCTGTATATGAAAATTATGAAATACAAGGTCAATTATATTCAAACATGGGTTTGGATAGCCAAATTTTGTGACTGCACAAAGTAGATTATCAATCCAAATGTGTAACCACATTGTTTGGATAGAATACCCAACCAAGGATACCTGCCGACTTAATTCTAACACCAAGAATGAAAAAATCCATATTCAATGAAATACCTATCACACGAACTCGAAATAACTAATCTTGGAAATCTACTCATCATGATTCACACCTCAATAATTACTTCTGTTATTTTTTTCCAAATCAAACAAAACAATTTCAAACTATATTTTCCTAATTAATTTAAAACATACTCTCTCTCTCTTTGGGTTCGATCCTAAACATACCTAATACAACATTTCAATTTATCGAGTTTTATAGTTTGGGTTTTATAATTTTTTTCATAATATCTTAGGTAACTAATGAGGCCCTGGGGGGGGGCTATCAAAAACCATACCAAAATTCCAATAAATACGAAATAGATAAAAATTGGAATAATGATAATAATAAATGATTGTTAACAAATGGTTTTATATCTTTTATATTATTTAATATTTAAATTGTTCATTAATTATATGATGAATGAATTAAAAATTTAGTAACTAGTGGGGCCTGATTATAGTTATACCATCAATGCATCAACTTGTACAATGAGACAAATGATTTGGATGGCCATATTAAATGGGTTTTTGGTGTATACCTACCCGTCAAATAAATTATCTTTGTGTAAGGACTTTGTGGTATGGATATCAGGATATCTAAGATTATGACATCCAACATTAACCATTTCCTTAATTAAGAATTCATTTATTATTACCCATTAAATTACTATATTGATATTATCCATGGATTCATTTGATGCTCAAGTAATTTATTAAATGATTTTTTTCAGTTATTTACCTTTTCATATAGATTGGTCCTTATTAACTGATTATATCTTTCACAATAAATAACCATTATTTAGTGTTTAATCATACTATAACTTTTATTTCATAAACCTATTGTATGAAGAATAAGTCATTGAACAAGTTCAAGCATGAATTTTTTCTTCTATTTCTATGATTTAAATTTTTTCTAATGTAAGAAATTGTGATTCAATTATGTCTCCACCTATTTAAGACTAATATAATATTTATTTATTTGATATTTTATAACTTTTATCATTTAAAAATATAATAAATTAACCACTAGATCTAAGACAATAGAATTTGGGGTTGTTACCATAGGTATCAGACCAATTTTAGTATAATCTGTAGGTACAAGATTTAAGAAAACATAGATTAGAGAACATAAATATATGGTATACATTAAGGATAATCCTACAAATGAATTTTCATTTTAATGTTTTCGAAAGGTATAAATTATATAGTTTTCCTAGAAAAACCTCTTTGTCAGGAAAGTACATGTGGATGTTGTTTTGGAATAGATTCATTGTCGGGTAATTACCTCGAAAGGAGTTGGTTGAATATATCTCACTAATAATTTTGATTCATGGATATTGTTCCCTTATATCAAACATGTTTTGATATTAATTTTAGATATTCTAAAGTTAATTCAAAATTTATTTTATGAACCATTAAGATGAATGAATAAATAAAACATTTAGAGATCTTCGATATGTCTTAGGGATATTTTATTAACATAATGTTTATTTTTTTGAAAACTTAAATTTTGATCACATGTTTAAAGGCATAGATATCACTTTTATGGTTTTATGTGAATGTTGTTTTACAAGATTAATGATATTTTGGGAGATATTTAGGGGCATACATCCACATAGTTTAGAATATTCGTTACTAAGATGATTATTTGAGTAATAATGATTTTATATTTTATGGATGTAATTTTTATATTATTGATAATATTAAGGTCTCATCTGATTAATTAAATTATGGTAATAATTATTAATGAAAACTAATTTATTTTGCGAGAAGAATATTTTATATAGGAAAATGTAGAGGTTAAAAAGTGATCTGAGGATTAATGTAATTTTTTGAGATGTTCATAATCATTTTGAGAAAATTATAGGAACAATATTAGTACTGTTATATATAAATTACAACCCTTAATTTGGGTGAAAACCATTCACATCCTGTAAGGATGTAATGCTTGAACTTACAATTTAAGGGAGGTAAGGGTATAGTTCCCACCACTGGACTATGTGATGTAATAGTTATTATGAATTTTATAATTAAAAATTTTTATAGACAAATATTATGATGGTTCGTGAAATCATATTATAGGATTATATCTTTTTTGATTTATTACATTTTTTGGTGACTAATAATATTTTGTTATATATTTTAGAGCGGTGAGATATATATAATATTTAGGTTTAACGTAAAGGATTATTTTTTACGAAAGATATTATGTTTTTGTTGATATAAGTATATGGGTATGAAATAAATATTTATGTTACAACTATATTTAATGTTGATGTTATTGAGGTTATTAAGGATCTAGAGTTTTTTGTATTTGGATTGATCTTTTTAAAACATTTTTTTGTTGTTTAATTTTGCAGATTCTCGTAGTATTTCATTATGTGATGTTTTTCCATATCAAGTAAATTGTCCCAATAATTATTATTTTCATAAATGTATATAGACAAGAAGAGTGAATTTTCATTCCTTTATGGATATTATTATAAATTAAATTATTATTTTATTGCATCCAGACTAAAAAAATTATTTTGAATATTCATTTCATAGATTAAGTGCTAATGTGGAAATTCCTCAATACCCAACCAAAGAAAAAAACAATTCTTATTAAATGGAAAATTAATAAAGTAAGTAAATTTTATTATTTTCTCTATTATGATAGTAAAATAATAACTCATATTTTTTGAAAATGGTATTTAAAAAAATATCTTTTTACCTTCATTTCTAATGAATTAATTGTCTTTCAACCCATTACTAATTTAAGGTTTCTGGTCATTATCTTTCTCATGACAATGTTTTATAATACTATCTATTAGTCCTTGTAAATTATTTTTCACCTTCATTTTTTTTATTTTAGCTTCCAATAAATGTTCCACTTTTGTGGAAACCTTGTTATGTGTTATTTTAGGTAACCTTTATTCTTCCCAAACCATTATTTAAAATAAACTTTATATTCTCTTTGTACATTTTAGGATTGAAAAAAATTTATTTTCAAATATATAACCTTTGATGAATGACGTAAAATTGATGGACATAATTTATTTAAAGTGTTAGAAGTTACCATCATAAAAATTTGATAATAACATACTCAATATATTTCTTAACATGTAACATTGGACTTTAAGTGAACTGAGATCAATTAAAAATATATATATTATTTAATATGATAACCATTGCATTGAATTAAAATCTATTAATACGAGTGACTAACTAATAAAATATATTTTTAATGGTCCTAATTGATATAAATTTATTGATTTATTATTAGGAAACACACACTCAATTTTTGGTGAAGCCATTTTATGCTTCAAAATTTGAACTTCTTCAAAAATAATTGTATTGAATTTATTTGGGGAAACAAGAATTAACATCATCCACTTTTAGAAATATTATTTTATGAAATAAAATTAATTTTTGATATAATCATATAAAAATAAAAAAATAATGTATTTTTGAGATTTTTTTAAAATGAATAATTTTTCAATAAATAAAGAAAAAAAAATTAAAAACCTTTATTTCATTTCATTAAATATATTTTTGATTTAAATTAATATAATATAAATATAATTTAATATTACTTAATTAATTATATTTGGATTATCATTTTACATTATTTTTATATAAGTCATGTTTTTGGCATAAAACTCATTTTTTGGCAAACCATTTTAATCACATTATAGGGGTTTATTTTTAAATAAATTTTAACCATTTATACATATTAAAAAATAAAATATTGAAACAATATTCATAATCATGAGTTTATTATTAAATAAAAAAATCCCTTTCATTTTTTATAATTATGTATAGTACTCGTGGTAAACTTTTTCACCGTAGTAGAGGGTATGTAGGGTAATTAATGTCAAAAATAATTTAATAAATGATTAAACCATTAAAAAACTCTTGAAATTATTTGTTTTGATGTTCTTAATTTGAATATAACAATCATAAATTTTAATATATGGAATTTATATTCATCTTTTCTATGATAATGATATTTTTTTAATTAAAAATTCCCCTAAATGTCACTCTCTTGACTTTAATATCTCTAAAATTCTTACATGAGGATAAAATAAAGATGATTTAGGTTTTAAATGTTTATTTAATGAATTTATTAAGTAATTTTATCATAATAATTTATTTAATATTATTAGTGAGGAAATAAAAAACCTTTAATTCTGAAACAATGATGACAGAGAACATGTGCAATTAGTAGAAAAATCATGATTTTTTTTTAAAAAATGAGTGATTAACTCTTCCCCAAAAATTTTATAGATATTATTTACATATTTGGTATGATAAAAATACTTATATTTAAATTCCATATCAGTTTGATATATTTAATTGTTAACGAAATATATATTGTCAAAAATGAGATTAATGATATTTTTTGGAAATAATATATAGTTAGATTATTTAAAAAGGAGAAGTAATATTAAATAAGAAAATGGGGGTAATATTTCTTAAAATTTAATCCATTGTCCATCTATAATCATCTTTTTACCTTATATGTAAAATTATAAAACTTTAATATTGATAATGTTGTTGTTGTGGTTACTCATACAAATGGTAAATGAATTAGATAATAAAAATATAATATTTAAAATTATATAAAAACATTTTTATTTTTTGTGTATGATTATATTATGATCATTTCATTGTCATATTAGAAAAAAATAATTTTTGTATGATATTTTCATGAATGTGAATTTATTATATTTTAATTTATTGAAAATTTTCAAGATTTCCCCTCCACACACATATAAATGGGAACCCCTAATCCCACTTCATCACACCACATTAAGCCATGCATTTAGAATAATCCCTCAAAATTATCTTCCAAGCATCCCAAAACATGATATAGATGTTTTTATTCTTTTTTAAAATACCATAGGGTACATAAAAAGGATATAATGGAAGTCTATAAAAGAAGTTGTAATCATATTTGCCATCAATTTCCAATTTATTTCTAATTATGCTAATTATAAATATTTTTTACACATAATAAAATAATAACTCTATTATCATTATTATACATTGATTTTATTATGATTTTTGAACTATATAGGCCCTTGTTTTTCCAACATATCTAGTACATCATTTTAAAGATAAAAAACGTAAAATTATTACACAACCAATATCCAAAGGGTTATTTTTCTTTGAAATTTAGGACTATACATAACTTTTACATGATAAAACATAAAAATTTATTTTAATTACTTATTCTGTAGATTATTATTGTCCCTTATGTTCTCTTCTATATAAGTATTCACATGAGGATAAACATCAAAATAGGGTTGATCTAAAAACACAATAATTGGATTAATAAGAGAGATGAAACATTGAAGATAATAATAATCATTATCATTATATATTCAATGTATCATAATCTTAATCATGAGATAATGAAATAGATAATATCTTGGAATATTAAAATGCATAAAAATTAAACATCATGTCATAGTTATCAAATACCATAAATAGTTTTGAACAAATCTATACTCATGTTCAAACATATTTAACTTTATCTAATGAGATTTCTCACATTACCCAATGCATTTTAGTGATAAATAATTAGGGGTGCACCTGTCACATAATTACATTTACATTATCAATCATACAATATAGAACATATGAAAATATTGGAAATAAAATAACCCATGAAAAGGAATATGTTTAATATCAAAAATTATACATTCATTAACTATGTAGATTCCAAAAGTAATAATAATACTCTTGGTATCAATTTTGATTTAATAAGAAATATTCTCATGAGAAGTAAAAGATGTGTTTTCAGAAAGAATACTTGTTTTGAAAAAATCCTTGAATTTGATATAAAAACAAACTGTATACATTTATATACCCTAAAATATAAGTTATATAACAAAGAAATTATGTAAATATAAAAATAAATTAACATCCATACTGAAAATAGAGTGAAAGATAGAACACCCAAAGAAATAGATTTGGGTACAATAATCCCCTTATCTTATGTACAAATGATTTCATCAATTTTATATCCTACAATATAAAATTAAATAAATTAATTTAAAAATACATAACAATTTATACATTAAATTTATACATTATAGTTTTATTGAGTTCATTTATGGTACTTTTGATTAGTTATAGAGTTCAATTTAATCATTCATGATTGTTTGTTTTATTGGTATTCCTGATCGATTCGCCTATACATGATTATAGATATTAATGTAAAATGGGAATGATTCACCAGAATTGAAATTATATGTTATTAATAGAAATATAAAATTTTATTTGGTATTATATTTCCTTTGGTTATATTTTATGAGTATGAATCATTAGATAAATAGTTATTGAAATTTATTTAATTTATTTGGAGTATTTTATGACCATCACTAACTCATACCATTTATTTAATACAATTTTTATATATTGTCTCAAGAACATTATATAACTTATAAAATGTGTAATAAAATATTATTTAACCATAATCATGGTTTCATAACTAAACATCTAGGAATTATAGAAAATGGAAGACGCATTGTCCACGATGGTGGTAATCGACATACCACAAACACTATTTTTATTAGAAAAAACAAGAAAAAGTGGAGAAAATATAAGATAAATAATTCCAATAATATATTATAATTATAGTATATAAATAAAACTAGAGTTACCATTCCATTTGGATTGGTGTAAATGAGGATTGGATAAGAAAATAATTGAAAATGTAAATAAATTAAAATAAAAATATATACGGTTTACCTCTTGATGTTCTCCTCATTGAGAACCTCTATAGTGAAAATGGTTTGTTATTTTGATTAGATCAAAATATTGAGTACGTGCAGCATCATCTTGGGAATATTATTGGGAAGAACTTGGATATGTATCAAAGCTTTAAAGGTTTGTCTTGAGGAGCTGGTGAGGGTTTGTATTTATAAGAGATAAGAGGGTTGTTTTCTAACTATTTTATTCCTTAGTTTATTAGTTTGGGATACATAGGTTTTACATTATCTATGAATCAATAATTCATTAATTTAGATTTTATCAGAAATTATCATATTTTTCAACTCACCAAAACATCATATATTTTAGACAAATCCAAAAAACTCACCATTACAAATTTTCAACTGATACAATTAAAAAAAGAACTAAATTTTAGGGAAATAATTTTATAAAATAATATAAACATAATTTTTCATTGAAGTAATAATTTAATTTTAATATATTGATTTTAAAATAATAATTAATTTTAATACACTTTAAAATATTAATTATGGTCTCATAAATTGGTCATTCATTGGGAGGTTCAGGTTTTGAATCCTAAGAGTCTTCTTTCTGGGTTAGCCTCCCCCTAGGACCCACCCATATTTTTGGGTCACCTAGTCCCTGACTAGGTGGGTGTAAGGAATGGACCACCTATGAAGATGGATTTTTGTGTCAAACCATCACTGATTGGGTTGTAAACCTTGCGTACGTTCTGTCATATCGGTTGGCATCAAATTCTTCCTAGGTAGGGCCTCTTTAATGTATTCCCATTGTGGGGAGGGGGTTCCTGATGTGGAGGGTTCAAAAAGTCCAAACCTGGGAATTTCCTTTAAAGATGAAAAAATAATGAAATATTGAATGAATATATATTATATAATATTTATATTTTAAAGGTTCATTATTATTTACTTTTCCTTCATTCTATCTACTGAATAGTGAAAATTACATTTATGCATACATACAATATACTGTATCCATGAACAAAGTAATTTTTATCTATATATAGCTTTTATAGATGAATAAAAGTATATATAATGACTATATATTATATTAAACTCATTAAGAAAGTTCAAGAGCTTATGGAACCAAAATAATAGAACAAGGATCAAAACTACTGATCTAATATTCTTTTGAAAAAATGAAATTGTTAACACGAGAAATAACAAAAATATTGAATGATTTTTTACATAAGGGTAATAAGATGAAATAATTAGATCATATATGATATTATATATATTTATATTTATATGGTATTAAAGTATCATAAAAATAAATTTATTATATCGGTTGTTAGAACCACTTATGAGTAATTCCAAAATTTAGGTAAGCGATTTCAAAGATCAATTTCTTTTCATTTGGTTATATCACTTGTTTATTTACTATGTTATTATAATATTATGAGTGAAATCCCCTATAATTATTTTTTATTTCATTTAAAATTGTTTAATTGGATTTAAATTTTTTACACATAATCACTTCACTAATAAATTCTATCTTTAATGATATGATATGTGTAAGGTATTTAAAAATTCAATATATTTTCATTGGTTTATATTAATTTTTCGTTTCAATTGATATACCATGATTGTGTGTGTAATAAACATTAATTTTTTTATGTTTTGTTTCTTCATGTATTATTTTAATTAATATTTGATAAAAAATCACTTCATTGATTAAATATTACCTCAAAATTATGATCATTTTAATGTATTTCGTATTATCTACTCTACTGAGACATATTTGGTATTATAATCATATTTATATTTATGTGGTGTATATACTAACACAATGATTTATTTAATTTTAATATTTATTTATTTATAATTATATGATCTTAATTTAAATTTTATACCTTAATGTGTTTATAATTTAGAGTTTATCAAAGAGCTAAGAATTTATTTCACAATCACATTTTTGTATTACTGTTATTTTCATTGAAGGAATCTTATGACATATATTTCATAAAATCCATCAGTTTTCTTATCCTATGTATATTTGATGATTTTCCAGGTTTTCTAATATCCATTACTCTCTTAAGAAGATAAATGATGAAAATTAAATTTTAAATAAACATTGATCATGTTTAATCAGATATACATTATCTTCCACATCTATATTTTGTGAAATTTTCTTAAAAATGTCCTTTTTATTCACTAAAAATATTTATTTTGAAAATTTTTTGACCATTAATTTTTACATGGTTTTAATAACAATATTTCTAATGTTTTCGAAAATATACATTTTTGATAGTCTTTACAAAAAGCGAAAAGATAATTTTCTTTTTAATGTATACAACATTGAGAGATTTTCTAACTAGAATAATAATTTTATAATATCTATATTATTCAAAAAAATTCAATTTTATTAAAAATAAAATTAATTAACTGAATTTTTTTTAATTTTTTCACTTCATTTTTATTTATTTTTTTGAGTCGTATTATTTTTCTAAAAACAATATTTTTTATGAATTTATGGTCATTATATATCTCTTATTAATTTTTTAGTCAATAAATTTATCTTGAAACATTCAATTTATAATGATAATTTTTTATTTAACATTAAAAATATCTTAAATATTCATATTATTTATTTCATATAAATGCTTATTTCCTAAACAAAATTGTATTTCTACGTACGGTATTTTACTATCAATGTTATTTGATTGATTGGAAAAATCACGATAATTCCTATTCTTTACTCATTACAAATATTTGTTTATATGACATAATGTTTTTAAGTTAAATAGATTTTTCACTATATAAGGAATGAATTAGATATACAGTGATGGTTGGGATCCTATTATTGATATTCCCTTGATGCATCGATAAGTATTATAAGGAAATCATTTGGCTAGTTTTATTAGATGGGTTGTTGGTTTATACCAACAAATAAATTAAAATATCCTAATAGAAGGCCTCGATGGTAATGATATAATGATGTATGAAATCATGAAATCCTAATTTAATCATTTTCTTCATTTATAATTCATTTATTATCATTAATAAGATTACTATATTGATATTATCTGTGGATTCATTTCATGATAATGTTTTCGATTAAATGGATTTTTTTTTTCATTTATTTACATTTACATGTTTATTATATAGTATTCACATATGATGACTTCCCCTATAGATAACTATTATTGGGAATTTGATATCACCCTTTTTATCCTTCACCAATGATATTAAGTAAGAATACTTAAGTGAGTTTAAGGATTAAGAGTTTTTATTATTACTATGTTTTAAATTTTTTCAATGTAATTTTGTTTAATAATATACATATCTAGTTTTTCAATACAACTAAAATATTTAGTTCTTTTGGAATTGATCTCTTGTATCGTATACCAATGTATTAATGTATCCACTAAATTTATGCTTCTAGAGTTTAGGGATGATAAAATTCATTTTTTTATTATCTAAATTTATAGTAACTATACTAATTTTAGTATTTCATATTCTTAATCATTAAATAATTTATTTTTATGTGGGGATTAGATTTCTCATGATCTCATTTTATGTCACTTTAAAACATTTATACAAAAAATTTCTCCTCCAAGTATACATTTTCAAATCCTGGTTATTTTATCCTTTTTGGGAACCTAGTTATTTGTTAAATTTTGACATTCCTATATCACTTTCCCTATTTTTAAAATGAAGTGGTATTAACCCATTTTATAATTTCAGTATTCAGAAAAGTTGTTTTAAAATATAATTCCCTTGATTATGGAAATTGATATAAAATTTTCTTGAAGTAATTTCTTAAATGGGGTATTGAAACACCAAATTATTTTGGAAAAATACATTATTTGAGAGTGTATATGACACGAAACCCCAAGATTTAAAGAACCATGAAATAATATTTTTTTAAAAATGATTATAATACCCTAGTCGTTAAGATTATGGTTAAAATTATACAAAATAAAATTATGAAATACATGAATAAATATCCCACCCAATAAAACTTTTTTATTCATTCTTGTGAAAATATCATTCAAATTTCACTAAAATTATTCTATGCTTCATAAATACAATTTTCCTTAATAATTTTTGTATAGTTTGATATCATAAAATATTATAATTAATATATAAAACTTCTATAAAATTTATTTTATATAATGAAAGTCACTTTTGAGATCATCATGTCAAGATTATATTAGAATTAATGTTTTAAAATTTTCTAAATGGTTTTATTTTTAAAATGAATAGTGAAAAAACAATTTATTATTTAAAATTATCTTATTATTTAAAACATTTAAAATGGTATTTTTAATTAATATTTTCTAAATGTAAATTTAGATAATTTATATTAATAATTATACAATTAATTTCATTTCAGAATTTTTTATGCATTATTTTTGTAAAAAACTTTTTATACTTAAGAATACAATTTTTTTGGAAAACTATTTTCCATAAAGTTTTACTAGTTTTAATGATAAATTGAACTCCAAAAATTATATGAATTGAAATTCATAAAATTGATTAAATATTTTTAATTAGTATATTTTATGTTAGGTAATAGGGTTAACTTTTTTTCTTTATAGTCAATTATAAAAATAAGAAAAATTAATAACCATGGTTTTGGTTAGATAAGGTTTTCTAATGGTTAAAAGATCGTGATAAGGGAATTAATGACTAAAAAAATTATATAAAGAATATTTTGTAGAAATATTTAAACCATGTATCATTAAATATTCTAACATTAGCCATTTTTTATTCATTATTCATGAGTAATACTTTAATATATTTTGATATTTTGAAAAAAAAATCAAGTGTGGCCTCTCGTCAACATATAGAAGCACACCAATTGTCCACTAATCTCTATACATAAAAAGAAATTTTTTAGAAACTAACTTCCAAATACCATCTTAATATTCCTCCTCATATCCTATACGTATTATTTTCAACATAATACTAACCTTATAGGGAATAAGGTGTTAAGAAAAGGTGGTTTTCTGGAGAAGTTGACATCTATTAACTGAATGTTTTAATTTTATTTATTCCTCAAAATCCTTCAATAATATTCCAAATATTTTTATATTATCCTAATTATATTCAATATAATAACATGTTATTATGTTTATGGATAAACTTTCATCGACATCCATCTTCATTGAATGTAAAATAAAACTATTCCTTGTGTGTATAGTGGACTACCACCTCCCAAACAGATGTAAGTATTTTTAAATCACTACCTCTCATGGATGGTAAAAAAGATGGATTTTATGTATATATAATATTAATTACATAATTATCATTATTTAAAAATAATATATAATTTACTTTATTACCTTTCCAACCATTCAAAAATGATAACGTTGTTTGCGCGTACGTGAGGATTACCACCTCTACGAAGAGATGTGATTTAGTTTTCATCACCACCTCATATGGATAGTATATTTATGTATATTTAAATAAATAATAATATATTTATGATTTAATCATTGTTTTTAATGATAAAATGATACTTACATTATTTCTAGCATGTTTGTGGAAAATGGAAATTTTACACATGCCTATGTACAACATAGCATCTCATAGATTGTAACATAATTTATTTTTCATAACCATCATACATAGTTGGTTATAAAAATATAGCTAATGAATAAAAAAAATTATTCAATAAATATTAATCTATAGATAATTAATCAATGAGCCATTTTACCTCAGTTCACCAACCAAAGTCAATTTTCATCTATGAAATGAACATTCTTAAAATACTTGATCTGGAATTAACCGATTATGAAATTAAATATTTAAATATAAAAAATGTAATAAATTATTTAATTATATGATAATAAACCGTTAAAAATATATTAAATATTTAAATAAATAAATTTTTGTTTGTTACATAGGATTTCATAAACATATATAGAGAGTCGTGGCTCAGGGTAAGGTGTTTCTTAACTCAATCTCCATTAATTGGGTGATACTTACAGTAAATTGACTATGTTGTGAAGATATTATGATTGAAATGAACTCTAATTTTATTATATTATATCTATATTCTTTCTTTATGATTTTATTATTTTACAATCAATAACATTCTTGATTAAATATTAATGCTAGTGAAATGTTGTTTTTAAGGATTATTCATCTCGCAATTATTTATTCGAGATAGGTTTTTTATTATTCACCTACTTCTTGATTTAATATATTTATACTTCATATTGATATATTATATCATTTATTAATCATTCATCCTGACATTTAATTTTTTTTTGTAGTTCATGTTGGAGTTGGTACCCTAATCCAATATTATTAGTTATTGATTAGATGTTGTCATTAATAATAAAGTCTCTCATGACACATGTGTGTTACTTTGAAAGAACTATTTATGTGAAAATGTACAAATATTATATAGAAAACTATAGGGAGAAAGGTATTCCCATCTATTACAAGGAAAATGAGGTCCCATAATTATATTTTTCAATATTTTTCTATCATAAGATGGTATTGGTTGATGAGACATATAAGATAGATTTTATTATACATAGGAGGATCATAAGATATTAAATGAAATTCTCATGGTTTTAACTCTTGTAAGTCTCCATGATTGGATGATATGATGATATTCCCACCAATAGAGAATCCGTATTCTCATGTATCATTGGAATTTATTATTAGTAAACATGTGTTTCATTCCTTATACTTTAAGATTATCATTTTTGGATGTCATGAGTCACATACTATGATGTATTGGTGGCCACTATGATAAAATATTCGCAATATGTGGTAAGATACATTTGGTTCATAATGAGTTATATTTCATTAATGTATATTAAAAGAAAGGATTTCTACATTATTCCCCCTGATAAAAGTCTACATCTTAGTCCCTATTGTAGAAGTGGAATTTAATATATAAATCTCGAGTGATGGTGTTTAAGGGGACAAATAATTTATAAAAAGACAAGGAAATAGACATAAAGCACATAGGTTAATGGAACTATAATGAAAACTATTTTATTTTATATATAAAAATAAAATTATTATACTACATGGTATGTGTTCATGAAAATAGGTATGTCGTTGTTAAATTAACTTTTTTCCTTATATGTTTTTTGGTGTGTTGAATGATGATAGCCCTAGATGTGAGGTAGTCATTCCTAATGAAATTGATAAAGAGGGTTTTAGGTTAATGCACTAGTTGTATCCTAAATCTCCATTAAATTAAATTGCTAAATTTGATATTATGGAAAAGTAATGATTATTGTGGTTTGATTGATCGTTATGATTTAAAATTAAGTTATTTGAAATGATAAATTTGTTAAATAATGAGAATAAATATTTATTTTAATTTTATAATAAATCTCATGATGATTATATTTATAAATTATTATTTCAGTTATATTTATCTGCTAAATAAATAGTCACTATTTAATGATTAATAAATATAAATTAGGGGACATGGACTAGGATAAAAGGTATAATTTGAAATTTCATAATTTTTTTAATTTATATTATTAATGTTTTGTTCTTATAAAGTGAATAATAAAAAAATATTCTTATTATTAGTGTACATTGGTTTAATTATGAATTATTGTTAAGGAAAATCATGTGTGCAATTTTCAAACATTAAACTACCTATAATAAAAACCTATTTATAACACTTTCAATAATCACACATGGTGCCAACGAGCCTATACCCAAGTGGTAAATGCTCTTACATAGAATCCAAATGGCCCAGGATCAAATATGGGAATGGAGACAATTTTGGGGGTACTACATAAGTACTGTAGTAAGTTATTGTACCAGTACTATAGCATCGAGAGAACTGTAGTAGTGGTGAGACTATAGGGGAGGAGGAACAGTAGCATGCACTCTAACAACCTCGGTACTATAGTAGTATTGTTCACCGAAGGGACCATTGGGAAATAAAAGGGATTTCATGCCTTATATTTAGGCCACATGGCCTTGGGACTTCGGGTTATGTAATGGGACTTCCTCTACCAAGTCAAAAGGGGTTTTTTATTTAATAATAAAATGGGGCTTTGAACCCAACCTTTAAAAAAATAATCACACTTGGAATGAAAAAATGATAAGGAGATACTCTTTATATTCCTTGAGATAGATATAATGATCTAGAACACCCTCCTCCTTCCATGCCTCTAAATATATCTTGATGAAATTAATAATTCTATATCCTTTAAGAATAATTCTACTACAATCAACCATGAATTCCACAGTTGATCAAGAATGGTCTTGCTTGCAGTCAATGATTCTATAGTGACATTCAGAGATTTTAGTTCACATGTGGATTACTGATAGACATATTCTTCATATGGATCCCTTAACAAAGTGATCATTAAATTATAACTATTCAACTGGATCATCAATGAAGAAATAGTTTCAAGTGATGGTAATTCTACATCAGCTCATAAAAAAATTATATATTAAATATGAAAATCCCCCTCTTCTAGTTTTAATGTTTCTTATTAGTCATGTAATGTGATTATTTTGTTATATGTGACATTTTAATCCTTCAAAAAAATTATTACATGTAAATGAAGAATAAATGATGGTAGTTCATGCCAATAAATGAACTTATCTTGTTCCTGGAACCATCATGTTGTATCAGTGGGGTCATAACTTCTGTTTATAATTACTTATTTTTATTTATTTTTTCCATTTATTTGAATTTTTTTACTCATACTGATTTATTATAATATATTACATCATCATATCTTACCTTCTATATTTTCTCTAACATAATAATAAAAATTTTAGGATTAGAAAATAAAAAAATTATTTGAGAAACACCAAATAGAGGTTCTGAAGGTTCTTCCCAGAAAAAATTGAAGTGCATGAAATATAATTCCATCTTAAAATCCATGTATTATTATTTTTTTCATCCTTATATCATGAAAAATATAGATTTATCTGATGTAATCTAATTTAATATCGAGTAAAAATTGACCAATATGTAGATCTAGAATGATTGTCACGTTTCTCAATGAAATTCACACTGTGAAACAACAATGAACAATGTGTAGTCCTCTTATACACATGGATGATAGCATGGGGTGTCCTAGAATTCCTTGTATCAGATCCACAATATAGGGACAAAAATGAAATTCATCTACAGGGGCAGACACCATATAAGATGGAATAAAATAAATTTTAACTCTAGCTCAATCACAATAATAAAGACACATAGTCCAAGGTGTGTACTATGGACATGTGGATAATATAGAACATTACTTTTAAAATAATACATGTTGTGCATTCTTTTATATATAATATACTAAATTTATCATGGTGATAAACTAAAATTATTTTATTAAACCTATTTATAAGTGTTTAATCTTTCATTCATATGACAATACACACTATTTATTTGGAATAATAGTTATATATTAAATTAATTTCAATTTCATGTTCCAAATAATTAATTCCATGTGATTTTTTTAGCACATGATGTTTTTTCTATGTACAAATTAGTAAATCATTAATTTTAAATGAAATTAATTTTGTATAAAATTTATATATGATGGCGAGTTAAGGATGCTCGAATAAAATTAAATTAAATTAAATAAAGTGGATTAATTTAGGGATCATTATCTCAATTAATTAAGGAATCTATGTAATTGATAAATATATATCAAATGTATGTACATTTCATGTTGTGTGGATGATCTTGAGAATAGACAAGCCATGTGTTTATGATTGGTTTCTTTAAATTTATTATGATCCAATTAAAATTTCTGGCCTAGGTTTCACCCCTATATTATAATTATGTAAGGTCCTTGATGCTCAAAGGTTCTTATATGTAAACCAAATTTATCAAATAAATTATATCCCCTCACTTGTGAGTGATTAAATGCTTACATAAGGATGGAAACCCAAGGAAATAGAAGCTGTTCTAAACTCAGAATATAAAGAGATTCATTTGAACCATGTTGGATTGTTAAAACATGAACCAAGCTATAGTTTAAGTTATTTTTTCCTCAATAAATTAATTAATTGAAATGTGAGATGAAATAAAATATAATTTAACTTATCGTAATTTTCTTATAAGAACTAGTAAATCACATAAATATATTCAAATTAATATTAACAATGCATCTGTTATAATAAAAATTTTCTTTTATACATAAAGATAAATATACATCAAATGAAATATTAAGTCGTCCCATACTTCTAAGAATTAAGTTTGAAATTACCTCACAGTTTAGTGTTCTTGTCCAATCCAATTTTTTGGGCTACAAATTATTATGGATGTTTTTTTATTACATTTTTGGGTTGAATTAACTTGGATCACATCATGAATTGTCTTCCAAATAAAAAATTAGTGTAACTAATAATAAATTTTTTAGGAAATCATTATATAAGGTTTCAATATTTGGTAGTCTACCCAATAGGTAAAGTAAGTTTGAGTTAATATGTTTACCAAGTTACACCAACATAAAACCCTTAAAATAACTTTTCAGGTCCAGTTCTATTTTATAAGGAGAGGAATATGGGTCCTTGAAAAATGAATATCTAAGACACAAGATACTATTAAACATATTATGAGGGATATTATATTTTGAAAAATAGTTCAATATTAATGGAATTCAGTAAAATTCAAGATTATGAGTATATTTGATAATAAAAAAATTACTAATTATCATATCATTATTTTTAGAAATGGAAAATCATGTGAATTCTATAATATCACAATGTTTCATATTAGGTAAGGATAGCCTTATCCCCTATGAAAAATTCTAGGAATGATATTGGTTAGTTCATGTTATAGAACACAACTAAAAGAAATTATAAAATCTATACACCCAAATTACAATGTAACTTTATAAAAAGGATAGTGAGGAGGAAGTATCTCTCAATTTAGGTGTCATGGATAACACAATGGATGTACAATATTTCATGACATACCCTATATCAAATGATATTCTAAGAAAATATGGGGAAATGGATGTGTTTTAATTTTTTCCCTAATCTTTGGGATCACATCATAAGAATGAGAGATCATAGAGATAGGATATCTCAAATTCACTATTCATATGAAAGTATAGAGATTCAGTCCTAATTGGGCCGCATGTAAGAAATATTACAAGCCACATTGAGTAAAGTGGATTCTGGGTGTTTAGGATTCCTAATGAGTTTTACATTGATCTAATTAAATCCTTACTACCAAGAAACTTATCTAGTTTTCTAGTGAATTATAATACAATAAATAGTTGGAAGACTCTTTTATAACATATTACACTTATTCTCCACTTTGATAAAAATATGGGGACTAACGAACCCACATTACTTTTGGAGAATAAGAAGAGAATTAATAAGTAAATGGGGAGAAGTATTATTTAATGCCTAAGACTCAAATTATCTATCAATCCATTAAGAAGAAAAACATGAGGATTGGAAAAAGAAGAGGATGTTTCCAATTTTTCATGTGGAAATAAGGGAAAGTGGAAGAGAAATTTTACTGAAAAAATAAGTAATGTGATGTTTTAGGTGTGTTAATTATTTAGAATAATCATTCCATATCTAAAAGTATGTTATTAGATACTACATTTGGTTGTCATATTTTTATCTAAATATAGGAACCAATTTATAATGCCCCTTCTCTTTTTTTACGCATTAAATACTTTATTTGGTACATATAACGACACCTTGTACAACCCAAAAGATTGATGAGTCCAGTGTGTTTGGGAATTAAGTAAAAACATAATATCTTCAACCTCAGATACAACAACATTATTAGAAACTTCCTTGACATGATTATAATATTCAAATGAACATAAACCTATATGGGATATCCTGGGAACAATTATAAGAAACGGGTGAGATATAAATCTCAAAAATAGAAAAAAACAAGGAATAACATGATGAAGATAATACATGTCATAAAATAGTAATATCCGTGAATAATAATGTAACATGAATAAATGGCATGATATAGCATGGTAATTTTAACATGGTAAATATAGAAACAACATACAACATGACATAAGCATGATTCAAGGAAAATAGCACATGGAAGAGAATTAATAAAGGATAATTTCACATAGAGGATCATGAGTCAATGATTGCTTCAAATTCCATTTAACACAAAATATCATGATACTAAATATAACCCAATGAATTTGAGCATTATCTGGGTACACCCTTCATAATCATTTCATTTTAATACTTATGTGATTCAAATAGATCATACAACATGTATTCATTCAACATTGTAATTTATTCCATGATTATGTAATTTGGAATAAAGAAATTTATTCACAAATTAATAAGTATATGTTCATAAAGGTTAATACTCATTATATAAAAATGGGCATGGTATTCACTACATAATTAATTTTGGCATGGACAATCACAGTGCAATTTTGGATGCATAACAACATCATATAAAAATTCATAAAATGCATTGCTGAGAGAGAAAGGGGTCTCCCATAATATAGAAATGAAATAGAACATAATAGGGACAAATATATATATTCCCAAACATAAGGAATTGGAAATGGAAGGTGTAACATAATAAAAAAAACTTTAAGAAAGTGAGGAAATGAGTGAAGGTCTGAAAAATTTTAGCATCGTAACGGGTGTGTATAATGGTTCATAAGAGGGATAAATGTGATTGAAAATGGATTTAATAATCTATACCTAAAATTGAAATTAGCATAGATGTGAAAAAAAATATCTCAATATATGAAAATTGATATTTAAAGACATAACATTAAAAGGAGTTCTTGATAAAAGAGAAGAGTGGAAGATCCCTTACAGGATTTAGGCATAGTGATGGCTTAGGTAAAGGTAAAAATAAGAGAGAATAAGAAATATATCATTCAAATAACATTAGTTTGACATTAATTTAATCATATTAAATTAATTAAAATATAACCATTTGAAATTATAAATACTAATTCAAAGGAAGATTCTTTAATTGAAATAATGAGAGGAAGGTGAGGACCATTTACTACAGTTTGTGACTTCAAAGACTTGGGTGGGTCTTCATGAAATCTTGGGGGAACCTTTGGAGGACTACATATATTAGATGGAAGAGTTTGGTCATTATCCAAATAGTTTGACTGTAGATAATTGGTAGATTGGGTGGGTTTATATAGAAAATAACAGGATTTATTTTTTATTTAGGTTTTCACCTCTACATAATAAAATATTCAAAACCACAAACCATCCCATGGTTTCTAAAAAATGGATTAGTATAATTTATTTTATATGTATAGAGTTCGATTATAATAAACTTATTCCCTTGCTTTTGTAGACGAGATTCACACTATAAAAGAAATTATTTTAAAATATTATAATATATTATAAGTCTTCTAGGATTTATCAATGATTTATAAAATAAATAAAATAAAAATAAAATTACATTATTTTAAATCTAAATCATATATTTAGACAATTATACCTTCAATTGGATTTATTATATCTCTTTTGGGAACTTATGATGTCATAAAACACACTGTTTTTTTATACAATATTTAATTTTGACCCAAAAATTTGATTATGTCAGAAGATTATGAAAAAATCACTGTTACATAATCTCGACATACAAATTCCAAAAAGAATATTCATGTTATGTAGGTAATTTTATAAATATTTTAATTTTCACTTTTAAATTAAAAAATGAGGGTTATTGGAAATGAGGGGTCTTTGACAATAAAAAATTTCAAACCCTAATATGCATTACTTTTGAATTACAAAATTTTATACGTTTGATTATATTTAATAAAATTTATTTAATAATAATATTTTATTCAAATATTTCTTATTTCAAAAATCCATTAATTCAACAAAATTTATTTTTAAATGAATTTGATTATTAACCAAAAATACTATTTGTGTTTTAAAAATAATTTATAAAGTAACAATAATATGATTAAAATATATTAATTATTTTATAAAAAATAATTTACATTTCCATATTACTATGGTATTCATACATATCACTTTAATACACTAGTATAATCCCTAAGAGTAAGGGTTGTGATTGTGGTACATTCATTTGCATGTTCAGCGGACATGGTTTAGGTCATAAAGTCAATGAGCATGAACTTCTCCCGTAAATGATTTTTCTCATTCTTCAGTTGTTGGATCTTGTCTTGGGATTGATTTAGGTCAAATCCTGGAAATTCAATCTCCCTTGGAATCTATGATAAATGGGATTCATAGGGTATTATCATACTTGTTGAGGCCATCACTTCCTTTTTTTATGATAAATAGATTTCATAAAACCATATATTCAACCTAGTCATGTGATAACTATTCAAAGGGTATATTATCAAAACTAATGATACTTAATTTTCATTTAAATCTAATTGGATATAATAAAATAAAATAAGTGCATGTGATTTCTATAACCAATTTATATAAAAATACATTTAATTTAATAAAAATAGAGATTTTATTTATAATAGTTTGGGTCTTCACATTCTTCCCCACATAAGAAATTTCTCCTCAATTTTATCGTTTTCCACACTAAAATTGATGATGGTAACAATAAATTATCACCTCCTCTAGATCCCATTTTTCTTCATCAATCATGTTGTTTCTACAATACACTTTGATGAGGGGTATTGTATTATTTTATAGAACCTTTTCTCTATGATCTAAGATCTTTGTCGGATTCTCTTTATATGAAATGTGATTATAAAATGGTAACAGCTCTGTATTGAGTATATCTGATGGGTTTGGTATGTAATTTCCTAAGAGGGATACATGAAATACATAATTTACTTGAGATAGGTTACATTGGGAGTGTTAGTCGATAGGCCACTACTCCGATCTGATCAAGAATCTCAAAAGGCAGATGTACATTGGAATATTCTTTCCATTCTTCCAAAATCCCATCATATTCTTTGATTGAGATATGTAAAAGAATACCATGTCTCAAACATCAAACTCTTGGTCTCATCTATAACTATCTCCATATAAATTCTTTCAACTTTGACCATCCATCATATTCTTATCAATGGTCTTAACCTTCTACTATATTTCCTCAACCATTTTAGGACCCAAAAGTATTTGTTCCCTAAATTCATCCCAACATGTTAGTAAGAGGCTTTGAAGATCTTGAGAAATTTCTCACAAATTAGTAATAATATCCACCTAACCCAAGGAAGCTATAGATATATTTCATAGATTTTGGTCTCGACCATCATTAAATTTCATTTTTGTTTGAAGGATCCACAGATATCCCGTTGTATGGGATTATATTACCCAATAATGATACTTCATTTAATGAAAACTCTAACTTGTTGTACATTTCATAGATATTCTCCTTTCACAAGGTCATTAGTACAGTGCTTAAATGCTCCTCATGGTCATCCTTAGTTTTAAAATACATAAGAATATCATTTATAAATATTACAACAAATTTGTTGAGATAATATCTATGGACTCCATTCAACATGTCCATAAAAATTGCTAGTTAATTAGTTAGTATGAATGACATCACTATTAAATCATAGTGCATGTACCTCATAAAATATAATTCCAAGGGATATACCCCTTATTTAACATTAAATGGTAATATCTCTACCACAAATCCACCTTGGAGAAGTATTGTTCTCTACACAGCTGATCAAACAAGTCATCAATTTGATTCAAAGGATACTTGTTATTTAGTTTTATCTTGTTATGATTAAAATAATCAATGTAAAGGAACATTGTCCCATCCTTATTCCTGATGAAGAGGACTAGTGTGCCCCATTGTAAATAACTTGGGCATATAAACAATTTATCATAATTCTCATGTAGTTGTTTATTTAGGTCATCATGTTCCACAACATCCATATTATATGATGTATTGGATATTTTCAATGCCCTAGGTATAATCTCAATTGAAAATTAGACCTCTCAGATAGGAGGAGGACTAGTAAATTTCTTGAGGAAAACATTAGATAATTCCCTCACAATAGAAATATAATTTCGGACAATCCTTTCCTTAGACTCAATCATTTGAGATAGATATGATTTTTAATAGGGAAATAATGTATGTGTCTGATATGATCCTGATAAAAGAGATTCATCTATCTCCTTTTACTTGCAGGGAATTAGGTGTTCATTCACCATATGGATAGTGATTTTCTTCTCATGGAAATTTATGTTTTCTCTATATAGGTAATGAAAATTCATGCCTAGAATATCATCAAATTCCCCTAATCGGGGTATGACAAGGTTCATTGGGATGTTTTTTCCAAAAAAATTTGATAGGGAAGGAGTTATTTACTTGGGATGCAATAATATTCCCATTTTATATTTTCACCGACATATTTACATCCATGATTTGTGGTAGTGTTTGGATGGTCGTAAAAAACATTCATGATATAAAAAAATTCATAGAACCAGAATAAAAAAGTGAATTAAATAATCTTGACTGAATAACTAGCATATCTATCACCACTACATTGTTGTGATTCATTTCAGTAGTCGGGATGGAAAAACCTATCCCTTACTTCCATTGTGGTTATTGGTTACCTCCAAAAACCCTTATCTTAGGGAATTGATTCAAAAAGTACCATATATCCTTGAAGTTGTATTAAGGACTAATGTTATGAGGGTTTACTAGAGTGTTCCTTTACTCTGTCGCAAAAGTGGGTTTCTCCTATTATAAATTATTATCATGGTGTCCATCCTTCCCACAAATGAATAATTTTCTTGTTCACTTTAATAAATTTCCATGGTTCTTCTTCCCGCACCCTCGAGAAATTGGATATTGAAATATCTGGGCACCATTAGATCTATCTAATAGAACACCATAATTAAAATCAACATTTTTTCTTCTAATCCATATGATACCCTTATGATTCACTAATCTCTATTTGAACATTGAGGGAATAGTGGACAATTTCTTTATAGCTATAAAATTAATGGATTGATAAGGTTTTTTGTAGACTATATTTTATCCCTCCAAAAAAGTGGTCAACCTTGCATTTGGGGGTGATGAAAAAACTGAAGGTGTATCATCCAAGTCTTGTGACATTTTCTTTATATGGTCAAATAGATTTGACATCTTTTTTCTTGAGTTCAAGAAAATACCATTCCAATTTTTGATTCAATGTTTGAGGAACATATTTATCAAAAAAGATTTTAGAAATTACTTCCACTCCATTTCATTGAATACTTCTCTGTACATAATATTTTTTATAATTTACCATCACTGATTAGAATCTCCCTCCATATGATAGACATCTATATGAACATTCTCTTGTTCTAAAAATTTAATGATGGACAATATATTATCAATGAAGTTGATCCATTTTTCTATGAATAAGGAATTGAATTATCCACTGAATGTAGGAGGCCTTTGTTGCATGAAGCTCTCAATTGTGGGATATTCTTTCTTTGGAGGGTTTGGGAGATACTCTTGATCCATGTCTCTAAACATAACACGAGTTAGATGACAAAGTGTCATGAAAATGTTTTCAATTCCTTCTCCCATAGAGTTGGGCATCTCATTGTTTAAATCATCACACATTCCTTCACATCAATTATTAACCTGATTCCTCTTATTTCGGCAAATTTCCTAGAATAAAATGAAAAGTTGGGGATGATTATCTTAAATAATTATACACATAAAGGGGAATATAACTTTATTTAAAGGTATGACATATATATTTCATCTCTCTCTTAAATTATGAGTTCCATATTCAATCTATGTTATTCATGATCTATTTCTGAACATTAATTCTTATGGAAATATTTTTGTCCCATAATAATGTTTCATAATGAGTGTATTAATTTACCAAATCATATCACCTGAGAGTGTCAAACTAGGTGTAAAGTAAGATCTACTTTTCTTTACCAAATTACCTTGATTTAGGCCTGGAATATATTTTTAGAGTTGTTATCCCTAGGTACATTTTTACCAGAAATACATCTACTTGTAGTATCATGACGTGGATTTTTTTCTTGATAATTTACTTACTCTATACTAACCAAAATTTATAGATGTTTTATAATAATTAGTCTTATCCCTAAAGCATTATCTATAGTTCCATAATCCAAAGGCTTTTTCTAGATTATTCTTATACTAATCCAAAAAATAACAAAACATTCCCTATAATACCTACTATGAAGTCATTTCTTTTAATTACACAGTAAATACTGGATTAATTACATAATAGAACATATTATACATCTTGAAGGATTGATAAATATAGTGTCTTTAGGAATTAGGTAAAAAATAGATCGTCAATAACATGGGGTACAAAAACAATATTGAAAACATCCTCAACAAGATCATAATATTCTAATGAACTAAAAACTTCATGGGATATCCATGGAACAATCATAAGAATGGGGTGAGCTATAAAGCATGGTAAGGGTAATTAACAAGAAATGACATGAATAAGATGATACAAGTTAAAAATTGAAATATCAATGTATAATATAAATAATATTAATATTAAAAAATGATTGAGATTGCAATTTATAACATGGTAAATGTGGCAATAATAAACTAATTGATATAAGTCCGGGTCAAGGATCATTGCACATGGAAGACCATGTTTCAAGTCTCATTTCCCATGGAGGACCATGAGTCAAGGATCATTAAAAATGGAGGATCATTAGTCAAGGATATCTTCCACGACCCGTTCACATGACGTTTAACAATACTAAACATTACCCAATGCATTGGAGAAATATCTATGCACACACATCATAATCAGTTCATTTCCATTATTATCTATTTCACATTGATCATTCAACATGGATTCATTAAACATCATAATTTATTAAAATATCATGTTATGTGTTATAAATACATGTAGGTCACCAATAAATAAGTATATTTTCATAAATGTTAATAAACTTAATAGAAAAATGGATATGTTTTTGACTACATGATTATTTTGGTAGGGAAAATTACGGTGCAACCACAACAACATAATGGAATTATATAGAAATTCATAAGATGGTTTGGTGATATTGAAATGGGTCTCTCATCATTTATAAATTAAATGGATAGGAATAGGTATATGGAAAGACATTACCCAACATAGATAATTGAAATATAAGGCTTACCATAATAAGGAAACATGAAGAAAGAGGAGAAAGGAAAGAACCCTTACAAAATTTCAACATCATAACAGTCATGTATAAAGGTGCATAGGAGGGATAAATGAGAGTGAAAGTGAATATAATAATATTTAAATTAAATTTAAATTATTGGGGATGTGTAATAACATATACCAATATATTAAAACAGAAATTAAAAGACATGAAATTAAATGTAGTGTTTGATAAGAGAGTGTAGTGGAAGATCCCTTGCAGAATTTTAGAATAGTAATGACTTATATAAATGTCAAAATGAGAGTGCATAAATAATATATCATTCAAATAACATAAATTTGATAGTAAGGTAATAATATTATATTAATTAAAATATAACCAATAGAAATTCTAAACACTAATTCTAGGGAATATTCTTGAATTGATTGAATTAGAAGAAGGATGTGATACCTTACTAGACTGTGTGACCATAAATTATTGGAAAGGAATTCATGAAAGCTTGATGGAGTATTTGAATGAATATAGGTAGTATAGGGATGAGTAAGTTTATGCGCTAAAGATTCTTAGTGATGAGAAATGGGAGAATGGGTGGGTTTATATAAAAAATGAGGTGGGATTCATTATTATTTAGGTTTTCGACTCTACCTAAAAAATATTCATAACCAAAAACAATCCTATGGTGTCTTACCATGGTTTATAAAAAAATTTATTTATATAAATTATTTTAAAAGGACAAGGTTTGAAGATAACAATATAATTTTTTTATTATGTGAAGGCGAGTCAGACTCTCAAAGAATTGATTTAAAAATTGTAAAATATATTATATGTATTAAGGGATTCATTAAGGCTTTATAAAATTAATCAAATAATCATAAATTACATCCTTTTATATGGAAAGTATATATATGGCTGAAGATAACTTTTATAGTATTTATTACATCACTATTTGGAAATTATGATGTCATACAACACCCAAAACATTTATATGGTATTTAATTTTTACCTGAAAAAATCACATTCTTAGATAATTATGAATAAAACTATTAGATAATTTCAAAAATATGATTCCAAAATTAATATTCATTTTATCAAAATAATTTTATAAATATTTTAATTTTCACTTTTAAAATAAAAATTTGTTTCTCTTTAAAATGATTGGTTTTTGACAAAAACAACTTTAAAACCATAATGAAAATTACATTTGATTTCATAAAATTTATACCATCATTAATATTTATTAAAATTTATCTAATTATAGTTTTTAATTAAATTGTTTTTTATTTCAAATATCCATTAATTCGCTAAAAAATATTTATTAAATTAATTTTAATATTAACCAAAAGAATTATTTGTTCTTCAAAAATAATATACAAAGTACCAAAAATAGAATGAAAATATATTGATTATTTTATAAAAAATAATTTTCATATTAATATTTAGAGGGTCTGGATACACATCCCTTTAATACAACAGCATGCCCCTAATAGTAATGTGTGGTATGGTTGGGCTATTAGGGGGTCATTCGACAAATGTGGTTTGGGATCTGATCTTTATGGGCTTGAACTTCTACTGTAAATGGTTTCTCTCATATATTATTTTTTGGATCTTGTCTTGGGCCTAGTCTAGGGAAATGAAAAAATATTATATATCCCTTAGAAGCTCCGATAAATGGGCTTCATTGGGTATGGTCTTACTGGGTGTGGTTATTACATACTTGTCTATGACAAATGGATTTGTTAAAACCCTATATTAATATTATTCAAGTAATCCTTATTAAATGAATATTCTATCAATTATAATGAAACATAATGGTCATTTTAATCCAATTTGATGTAATAAAGCAAATGAAGTGAGTGCGTCTTCTAACACCATATTATATAATAATACATTTAACTAAATTAATAGGTGATTTTTTTATAAAAGTACGGGTCCTTACTGAAGTTGATTTCATAAAGTTTCCATTTGAGATTCCCAACTATGGGGTTCGAATTCATTAAAGTTGGCCTCTCAAGATTTTGGAGGAAACAATATCCCATTATTAAATAGATTAATTTTTTTAATGAATTGGTATTGTGTGTTAAGTGTTACCAAGTAAATCAGATATTTTTCTTATTTAAACATGGATGGATTTAATTTTTCTATTTTTAATAAGAACTATTATTTTTATAAAGAAATAATATATCAAGGTACATAATAGTAAAATAACGTTATTTATATATTTAATTATGAGAAAAATTAATAATTTAAAAAGAAATAAAAATGATTGACTCATATTACATCCAATTGTTGCATAACCATTTTGGTAACATAAATGAGGAAAATATGAAAAAGATCTATCATGATGGATACATAGAATATTTTGATTTCAAATCTACTAAAATATTTTAAACTAATTTACAATGAAATATGACTAAACTGCCATTTTTTTGGTCAAGATGAAAGGGTTACTGAGCTTCTAGAATTGGTACACACTGATGTGTGTCATTCATTTAATATAGAAGATAGAAGTGGATATTTTTACTTTAATAATTTTACTTGATAATTGAGTATGTATGGTTATTTCTATATGATGATATATAATTATAAATAATTTTTGAATATGAAGGAGTTCAAAAATGAGGTTGAGAATCAATTCAATAAGAATATAATGAAAAATCAATCAGATTGAGGTGGTGAATATCTTAACCATGTGTTTTTTATTTTATATGGAATTTTGGGATTTTATCTTAACTCACTCTATCATAAACACTATATTGTTATAGCTTTAGTGATATTTGGAATAGTATTATTATGGACATGGTCAGGTTGATGATAAGTCACAAATAACTCTCATTATCCTTTTGGTGATATACATTACATGAGGAACCAGGATTACTAAAATGAGTACCAACTTAAGTGAAAAGTTGTATTCCCATATAGTTATATTCTATAAAGTAACATGTTATACTGTATGTTCATGAATGGGGTTTCAAGGATAGCTCCGGAAACAAAATTATACCATGATGCATGAATTTTCTCTTCATAGGTTATCCAAAAGATACAAGGGGATATTATCTATAAAACCCATTAGAAATAAAAGTAACACTTGAAAGATAAAATGTTATTTTGGGATGGATCTCATATCAATGGTTCATTGAGGAAACATGACTGAATTCGATGAATTAGATGATTGAGATGAACACGAGTTTCTACAGAAACAGAATCCATAGGTCCCCATGGAAGAATTTGTTCTTGAAACACAATTATTTTTATCGGATAGAAAGAGAGGTAATAGAACCATAAGGAGATAGTTTTCTAGTTATAGATGATAGAAACTCATTAGTGGTTGACAATGATTATAATCTCTCATATAATAATGATGTATATATCTTAAAATATTCAATATTGAAAGAATCCATGATTTTTGGGATGGATTTCATCTGTAAAAAACAAGTTTGTATTTTGATCGGTCTGCTATTAGATATAAAACTTGTTGGGTGTAAATATTATCTGAGAGTATTCTACAAAATCAAGGTAGAGTAAATTCATATAAATAATCGATAGTGGTTTAAGGGACTATATAAATTCAAGTAAATTACTATGACAAAAACTTTTCCCACGTTTCCATGGTAAAATCAATTAGAATTTTTCATTGCATTGAATAATTACATGACTATTAGATTTATAAAATGGATTTGAAAATAGATTACCTTAATAAGAAACATTATAAGAATGTTTATATGACACTACTAAATTTTTTTATGATTCTAAGGTATTCCAAAAATTGATTCAAGTTATAGATATCCATTTAAAGATTAAATAAATCATCAAGGTCCCAGAATATTGAGTTTGATGAAGTCATAAATGAATTCAATTTCATTAAGAATTAACTTGATACATCTTTTTACAGGTAGAATATTTTACATATGATTGTTTTCATAGTAGTATATATTGATGACATAATATTAATTGTAAATGAGATACCATCCATAGAAGTGGATATTGAATTGTTGAGAAAGTGACTCTCCATTAATGACTTAAGTGATGTAGCATGCATTTTATTGATAAATATTATTTATGTCAGACCCAAGAAGATAATTCAACTTATTCAAGGTACGTACATTAACCTGATACTAAAGTGGTTTAGTACATAATAATATAAGAGGATATTGGATCTATTTTAACATAATTTAAATCATTAAATAAAAAAAAATTCTTCATGGAAACAAAGAAACAATGGTAATTTTAAGATATCATATGCTTATGAGATAGGATCCATCATATATTCCACATTATACATGAGGCATGATGATTCTTATTTTATGAGAATACTAGGTGGATATCAAGTAAAACCAAGTGAACAACATTGTACTATTGTCCAGGAAATCCTTAAGTATCTTAGGTGAACTAAGCTTATATCGCAGGTATAAGGTGGAGATGAAGATTTAGTCATCGTTGGACAGACAAATTCAAGAATTCATATATATTTGGTTAATATAAATTAATATCCTATATATGACTTTTATCTCAATGGAGGATATGTGAGAAATAATCTTTCTAAGTGGTTGTTTCTAACTCTTCAACAAAGTCCAAGTAATTTTTGGCTTCTAATACATGCATGAAAGTAGTTTGGATTCATAAATTCTTCTAATAGATGGATTGGTTCCTAATAGTAAACACCATGTCAAAGTTTATTGTTATAAAACTACATGGGTGGCTCTATCCCATGATCTCAGAGGATACAAAATAAAAAATGCACATAATTTGAAAGTTTTATTTCTTGAGTGATTTCTCTCTATGATGTGACGTTATGGTTAATAGACTATCCAAATAAAAAAATGTGATGGACCCCATTTCCAACACATTATATTATATAAACCATGAATGCCATGTGATAGCTAGTTGACTGAAACATGGAATTAGTTAGATCTAGTGCATGTTCAGGTCTGTTGGTGCTGGTGCCTTAGATTTAAATTTCATTGTACATGATTTCATGTTTTAAATAGGAATGAAGTTTTTTATCAAAACATGATTGATTTTTCATGAAATTTATTTTTAGATAAAATCCGAAGAATATATATTTCATTGAGAGGTTATAATCCATGGGGAGTTAGATGATTGGTACCCACTGGGTGTACCCTTCACTCTCCATGGGAATTGGTCCAACATCGAGTCCCTCTAGACTCACACACTTTGTGTATGATGAATAGAGAATTAAAATCCATTTCTTAGATAGGGAATGTGGTGTGACCATGGGATTGTTCGGGGCCCCCACTATGAGTCGATGTTAGTAACCCACGTTTTTTCAAATGAGCCTCATCTCATTTGGTGAGGACTCATTAATTGAATCAATGAGAACTATGCTCAAATATGGGTGGAGAAATATTTCTAGGTTACTGTAGCGAGTACTATAGTAGGTGTTGTTTGATAATGTACCAGCCCAAGATATTCAACTTTGGGCCACCAGTTTGGGACTAGAGTCCATTAAAACTTTTGGCCAACTAGGAGTTCAGTTCAGTAAGACCTTCGAGCCACCTTAAGGCCTTTGGGCCACCTCAAAGACATCATGCCACATGATGTGAAGATGCAGAATAACAGATAAATACTATAAGGAACAAGCTACAGAGGAGTATTCAGAGTAGGTGCATTCCCCAGAGAAAAGATATCAGATTTGAATGATTGATAGGGTATGAAATTTCCCATCAGTATCTGGAATGTGCATATCATCACTAGATAGCAAGCCGAATATCCTTACAAAGGTTGATATCTAATCATGATGTAAAAGATAGGGAGGGGAAGTTTCAAGTATTCATAGTCCCTTATGTATTCAATTAAGACCTATGGGACCTTTAAAAAATGAAGTCCTTCATACCATTTAGTCATTCAATCAGCCATAGTAGTATTCTTGAATAATTTCTTATAGCTGGATGATGTTTTATAATGAAACAAAATGATAAAAACAATTAAGAGTTAGTGGTTCATAAGAAATTAAGACACCTTCTCAGGTTGTTGTACCTTGGAAATATCTATGATATGAGGATATGTGAATAGATCACTTAATAGTAAATCCACAAATCGATATTTCATAAGATTTCCCCATCGAAAGATGTGTGTATTGACCCTTAGACTTTATGATTATCATTAATGGATTTCAGGAAATTTATACATTGTTGTATTGATAAAAACTATTATGTAATATAAACATTGTGGTCTAGAATACATTGGGTGCTTCATGAGTTATATTGCATTAATAGAAAACACTAGAAAAAAATATACACTTATATCCTGTGAAGGAAGTCAATATCTCAATCCCTTTGATGGGAGAAGAATTGGCCGCATATATCTTGGTCCAATGTGTTTGTTGGGTGATTTAATTTAAAAAAATATTAAGAGACAAACAAAGACCACATAGGTTACTCGATCCACCATTAAATCTACAATATTTTAGATATTATGATAGAAGGATTTTATTTATATAATCATTCGTGGAATATTGTACATCGTTATGATATTAATTTATTTATATATGGGTTCCTAGGCATGTTTCTATATAATAACCTCATAATTTAGGTGGTTATGCCCAATACCACTATAAAAGTGTCTTAGAGGGTATCAAACTAACTGTATCTACAATCATAGTTAAATTTAAGTAATATATTTAACGAGTTAGAATAAATGATATTTATTTTAGTTTTACAGGTTTCCAAGACATAATCACGTGTTTTTCGATAAAATTGATGAGTTAAATATTGATAATAAATATTTATTTTCAAGGATTGAAATGTATAATTTTTTCTATTTTTATAAAAGAATAATGAGGTTATATTTAATTCTTAAAAAATAATTATTCAAGGAATGGAAACTATTGAATATAGAAAATAGAAAAATATTAATGGTCTAACTGGAAATTATATAACTGATATTTATTTATAATCATAAGTTGTTGTTCATGTCAAAAGAATAATAATATTTTTATTTTTATTATTACTATTATTACTTTTAATATACATGGGTCTAATAATAAACTGTTATGTAATTAAAGGGCTTCTGATAAATTTTCCAAAACTAAACCAGGCATAATAAAAATCTAATAATAACACTTTACTTAATCACTATTGGTGTGAAAACAGTTTGTATGTGACTCTCTCAATCCCTATAGGGAGATCTATAATGTGTTCTCTCTTTCATCCATCTCATTCTATTGATTGAACATCAATAGTTATTTCTCCTTCATGAATATTTCTATTGTGATCAACCATGGAAAACATAATAAATTAGGATTACCCAAGCTATCACTCATCCATTATATGGTGGTTTTCACATATTGTGGTGAATGTGTGGATCACAAATAGAAAGATTCATAAATTGGATCCTATATTAAAAATTCTATTTGATGATATTTAGTTTAAAGGATCATCAATGAAGATAAAATTAAGATTTAAGGTAATTCAATATATCCTCATAAATTAAATATAAATTATATGTTATGATCCTCTAACTATGATTCTGGAATCTTTATTTATTCATGTAATATGTTTTTTTATTGGAACATACATAATAATCATGTGAAGAAACACTTACATTTATTTAATACAAAATTTCTAGTTCAGCATGTCATCTAGGGAACATTCACTTTACCCCCAACCATCAAGTACATCTTTTATGTGATAATTCTTTAGATGTTATAAAAGTTTCAAGGGTTTTCATGGGCATACATTCAGTTATTTGAGACATAATTCTTTTTATGAACCACGATTTATATTATATATTTTAATAACTACCCCATGATTGTGTTTTAACATACTATTTAATGTAACATATTTTTTTAAAATAATAATGTTATATTCCTTCATTCAATGTCTTTTTGATTCGATCATTTTGTAATGTATGGGATTTTCTCAAGGATGAAAACCATTGTTTTTTGGTATTAAATCCTAGTTTTTCACATTAATTTTAACCTAATAGAGTCATAGAGGTCATGGAGGGGGCGGGTGCTTGTTCATATCTCAGATACCAAAAAATTATAGAATCATACTAGGAAACACAGTCTCTCTACAACCATGCAAGCTTATGTGCATGATCATGTGGCGTTGTACATCATCTTGGATATTGGCTATTTACTTCTACAGGTCACAGTTTTCCAAATTATGAACCTATACAATGGGATCCCCCTATAAGCATAATGAAGTGTAAGGTAATCCCAAGGTGTGGCCAACCATGCGGCCGAACAGTGTGGCCCATTAAATGGGGAGAAATGACTAGTTTTCCTAAAAAGATGTTTTAATACCCCATATGACTTTCCTACTTTCTCTAGTAGATAGACACCATTCCTAAAGATTATCCTATACATCATGGTATGGTTTTTTCTCTCTCCCTCATCTGTCATCCAAATCTTTCATTATTGGATGCATTGGAAATCTTCAGGTAATTTATACACTCATATTTCTTATGTTATTTGTATCTCCCACATCTGTTGATCTATTTAGGTGTAACCTATTTTCCCCCATTTTTATGGTTAAGTGATTTCTTCGATATCTATTATTTTATCTCAATTCAAGTGCCGAAAGTTCATAATAGTCATTATTAAATCCTATGGTAGTTGGTCATGTTCTTTCCCAGATGTTTTAATTATTTCTAAAGTGTGTTTCATTGTGCCGCACAATGGATCCTTCATATGACCCCTATAATTTGTTAAAAAAATAGTGTTAGTTGTTTTATATGTCCATTATTGACTTACTGAGTAGTGAAACAACTTTCTTGCTGATATACATAACTCAACCCACCCCAATGGGTTAGGTTTCAATTTTGAGGCCTAATTCTCATTAACTCGGGTTTCAAGAACACATTTAGTTGTGTTGCACGCATAATTAATGATTTAAACATGTGAATTGAATTTTGATGAATTGACAGACATGAGTTAGGCCCCTTCATATTTATTCTTATTCTAAATCTTCATTTCTCATGTTTTATTCTATATTCCCTATGAAATTTAATTGTTTTTATGCTTATTTAATTGAGTTTAATGATTTATATCCCTATTCTAATGCTTATTTTTATTTCTTATTCAAATATTTCTTATTTTTTGATATATTAGCTTGAATTAAATATCATGTATTGATTGATTATCATAATTATATTGAAATTCATGATGGTGATATGTTATTATGAATTTAATTCCATGGTTTCTTATGTGCCAGGAGTGAGCATAGGTCCTGTCATTTGGACGATGAGGATGGAATCAACATTTATGGTATTGGTACTACTCTTTGCACTAAGACTGAAACTTGGATTTCCTAGTATTGGAACTCCAAGGTGATTATTATACCCAAAGTCAAATATATTTCCTAGGGGTGTAACAATAGAATGGATCATTGGTAATTTGATTGTACTAGGCCTGGAGTAATTCTTGATCCCATATTTGAGATACCATGGACATGATCAGTGGTTATGCATACTCTATATCAAGTGTGATACAAGGGATTCCATTTCTTGGCCACCTTGGATGGGATTTGTGGTATTGGATATTTTAGAAGATCCTTTGTTTACCATTTTGATTCCTTTATGGATCTCCATGGATCAGTCAAGGATTCCCACACTGGATTTGGCATATTGGATACATTTTTTACATGTGATTCTTTTTATTAAATTATGATCATGCCTACTTGATGTTCTAAGGGCACATCCACAAAGAAAAATTAAAATATTGGGGTCAATCCACACTTTATGCCTTATTTATGGATACCAATTTGTAAAACTCATTACTTTTAATGGTTCCCTTGGTTCAGACATCAACCTTTGTCCAAAATAAAAAAAAATCATCAAGTATCGATTAACGACCCCAGAAAGAGATGTTTATTTATTATTTATTCCATTAAAGTTACAATTAGTGGAACACTATTCATTTTATATTGCAAAAAACTAGATTGATATAGAAACCATTGGTGGAGGCCTACTAAATATCTATCACACCCAAATTGGGATTTCATTGGTACAAATGTATAATTTAGGATTATTGTAATTCATAAAGGTAATAATCCTATATATGATTCCTAATTGACTATTCAAGGATGGAATCTAGGGGTAGAGGACTAACTATATTCTCATGATGCTAGTAGTCTATATGTTTTTAATTTTTTTATTTTTTGAATGAATGTTCTCTTTTTATGAATCCCTTATTCTCTATATACTTATTTTGTATAGTTACATGAAACAAAGATCTCAATTTTTATATCTATTATTTTTTATTCAACTTCTTCTAGTTATTTAATTTTGATGAATGAATTATGTTTTTTATTTTTATTATTCTAGGGTTTTCTGTTTCCTATTACTTATTTCACTATGGTGGGTTACTAGTCTAGTTGGTATAGTGTCTCCATTCAGAGTTTCTTGAGGTCTTATGGCCCACCATCTTGGGGAAATTCTATGTGATATCTGGGGTGGGGTGCAACAAAATGGTATTAGATCCGTTATTCAGATTTCTTACTATTTTAAATTTAGATACGATACTTGGAACAAACAAAATTTGGTATTGATCAAGTTTTCATGAGTAGATAACTCCTGTAGAGGTGAAACCCAAATATCCTGGGATGGGTTGTTACTATTTTGGTTTTTCCTTGTCAAAGTTTCACATATTTCACTATTGGGTGAATCACTTGTTTTGTGTTGTTACTCAAATTTATATAATTATTACTGGTCATTCAATATTGTCTTAATGATATGAGGGTGAATAAAATCCATGCATCATATTTGGAACCATAGAACATAAATTCCATTCATTTTTCCATGAGATATCTTCTTTTCGTGATCATTTCCTGCGTTTCAAGTAATTTTTTTGATTCAGTATTTGTTTGGTGTTGTTGTCTTCCAATGTTTCTGTAGAAATGACACGATTGGACAAGTTAAAGTTCCAAGATCAGTATAAATAGTCTTTTTCTATATATATTGATGTTTAAATCGTATTCAACCAATTATAACATGATCGATCCATGATCCATTAGTACAAAAGGATGAATATTAGTGGGTTTGATTGAGCACATACCGCTAAAAAATGGTAATGCAAAAATCATTCAATCAAACAAAAATGAATGTCATGTTAAGTTTGGATACCTGAAAAAATAGAAAAATTTCTATCACCTAGTATACCTAATTAAATTGATAAATAATATGGGACTTTATGAAATTTTAATTGGTAACACGCATAATTGGTTTTGAGATATTAATCTCTAAATAAATATAAATAACTTTTCATTAATTTTATTTATAAAATAAAATGTTACTAATAAATGGGGCTTCCAAATATAATTAAAAGTGTATTTTTATCTATACTTTTCATTTTTTACACCATGTACTATGACCTTTATAATTCCTTGTAAGACATTAACATGGACCCAACCTTAGTAGAGGGAAGTACGATGTGTCTCTTGTGACCCTTATATGACCTTTTTCTATCATCTAAACCAATTTTTAGAAGTAGGATAGGGGTTGCAACTTATTATTGGAAATACATGTGCATGATCATTCCTTAGTCGCTTTCCCTATATGTTACAAATCACATCTGGAGAGTTTTATTTTCAATTATATAGTAATATTACTATGATGTCCTCCGGTCGTAATCCATGAAAGTGGTGATGAGCATGCTTCATAGGTGGTGGGCCCTGAGCCACCCATAGTTCCTCTTATAGTTCCACCTAATGATCCTCTTTTTGATCTTCAATTGAGACTGGTACACAATTTTGTGATAAAATTATTCTGTTTATGAAGTATTTTCAATGAATTCCCTAACATGCCCCTAATATGGAAGAGCTGATTTGGGATTTCCAGCAGCAGTATACTCGCATATTCACGGGGGATTGTGGAACTCAAGAGGTGGAGTCATGGTTGGAGGCCATGATGTTTATGTTTCCCCATATTGATATTCATCTAGAGTGGAGGTTCAGGCTCAGTACCTGTATGTAACATGATTCCTCCAAGAGTTGGGGGGACATTAACTCTCAAGAGGAGTGTCATTAGGGTATGCGATGGGAAGAATTCCAGATAGGCTTCTATGATCACTTCATTCTATAGAATCTGATATCTTACTGCACCTGTGAATTTAAGCATCTTCATCAGAGTGGCATGATTATGCAACATTATTTCAATCACTTCACCGAGATCCATTTTTTCACTCCATCTCCGAATGGTTACATGTTGACGACAGGTATATGATTTGATGTAGGGAATGTGTATGTTTTATTATTTTTGGTGAATGTATTCTAGTTAAAAACCATTATAGAGATAGTGAACCAAGACAATATTCCAAAATAGAACCTTAGAGAAGTTGTTAATATGTTCTATGGTAATTCATCTTCGAGGTCGGGACACTATTCTTCTAGTAGAAGAAAGAACCATTTAGAGGGTGCATATATGGACAAAGCCAGCAAGTGGAAATTCACTGACATCCATGTGGTGTGTCACCAGTCTAGAAATATGGGACATAATAAGGCTCATATCTTATTGAACCTGATAAAATTATGAGATCATAGAAGGATGGGTATTCTTTAGTGCTTCTTCTGATATTTTTTCCTAACATCGAGTGAGAGGGGATTTGTACTGACACCATATTCGAATATAGGATATGTGATTACTCATTTGACTAGGAGAAAATATTCTATAGGCCAATCTGGCAGATGATTTCACTGTGTACAAGGTAGTCAAATCTCAATGGTCTGATGCTAGTAGACTAGACCGACTCAGGTATGTCGGGATGAATCTTAAGGCCACAATTATATCCATATATATACATTAAAGCCTTCACTAGAGGAGGGGAGTCCATGTCCATCTACAGTCAGAGGTACTCTTATGGGGTACTCTACATTAGTTTCTAATATTTTTGATATAGGTGTATCACACTATTTTATATCTACTACAACTATGGAATTTCTGGGCCTAGTGATAGAGTACTCTAGTGGCATGATAACTCTTGATACACTGATTGGGTCCAGATTTGAGAATATATTCCAGTGAAAGGAGTTCCCCTTGAGATAGTTGGGTACCATTTTCTAGGGAATTTTATCAACCTTAAGATTACCATATTGTACATCATTCTTGGTATTTAATGTCTTGTTCCTTATCATTTAAACGTTGATTTATATCATTACAGGGTTTTCTAAAATCACCTGATTGAAGCACGCATATTCATTGGGGGGAATGGTATATCTAATAATTTTTAATTTTACCCAATTTTGTTAGGATGGGTAAGGTGAAAGTCTATATAGAAAGTTATATATTGAGTGATTAAGGAATGAAGGATGTAGAATTCCCTCTTGTTCAAAAACATTTTAGGTAAATCTTCCTTGATAATTTTCTAGCTTACCTTCTGAGAGAGAGATTGATTTCACAATTGAGCTAGTTCCAGGTGTGACACTAGTTTCCATTCCTCCATATAGGATAGAACCTATCAAGATCTAGGAAATAAAAAATAAATCTTGAAGATATAGAGGAAAAAAGTTTTATCTAACCCATCACATAACCATGGGGTTCACCGGCCAATTTCATTGAGAATGAGGATGATATCATGATATTGCTCGTGGGTTGATACATTTTGAATTTTATTATGGTGGAGAACTAGTATCCACTACCACTTATAGATGAAATCTTCATCCTAATCTTTGGAGTGAATTTTTTCACTATGACAGAGTTCAGTTCAGATGGCCAATAGGTGCATTTGAGACCATTGAACACACCACATAGAACATTCTAGTGATGGTAAGGCTTGTACAAGTGTCTAGTCATGTTGTTCAGCCTCACGAATTCCCTGATAATATTTATATATCTAAAAAATCAGGATTCCAACCATACATTGATTAATCTTTTGTAGTCCTCATAGAGGAAATCTTTTTTTATTCTTTAACTAGACACAACCATACAAACTATCTTGATATTGTGCTGAATACACTGAGAGAGAATCAACTATACGTGAAGAATGGAAAAATATGCTTTTGGATCAGTAATCTTTACTTCTGGGAAATATCATTTCAAAGGTGTCATTATATGTTAACCTAAATATGGTGAGCATCATGGTTTCCTAGGATCATCAAAAGAATGTGATTGAGATATGTATATTCTTGGTGGAAGGTGGTTATTATAGGTGATTCATACAGGATTTGTCAAACCTAGAAGATCCACTTATGATAATGATGAATAATTGTGTAATTTACCTCCATATGAAGCTTGTGAGATAGATTTTTAGGGGCTGATTTTAAGATTAAAACAATATCCAATCCTGATTCAGCCCGATCCAGGAGGAGGTGACACTATCTATTGTGATTCTTTAGGAAATAGGTTGGGAGTAGTTTTGATGGAGGATGATAGGGTTATGACTTATGGGTCCTACCAGCTGAGGCCACATGAGAATTTTTACAAAATGAAAAACATCATTCTTTCATCCTTGGTTTAATTACTACATTTTTGGAGGCATTATATATTTTCTGACTTGTTCTTTGTTTACACAGATCTAAAACAGTCATTATACATTTCCTCACAACATGGCCTGAATCTAAGGAAGCGTAGGTGTTTACAAGACCAGTGGTCATTTAACATTGATCTTTATAACGCACTTGAAAAGGATAATATCATAGCTGATGCTTTGATTTGGAAGACTATGATGAAAGTAGTCCAGGTGGCTTGATGTTAGAGGAATTTGATGGATCTATTTTCTAAAATGAACATGTAGGGTCAGGAATAGAATGATCATCCGTTATTAGTATCTCTATCTTTGACATATTATCTTTTGGAGAAGGTTCATATGATAAAGACTTCATATCCTAAAGGCCTAATCCAGATCTAGAGTGTCTTTAGTGAGAACCCAACTCCATGTTTGGATGTCAATAAGAATGAGAACCCACATTTCCATGGGATGGTTTGGATACCTTCAGATATATGGGACGAGTTTATGAGAGAATCCCATTCATCTATATGAGAATTTCATGCTGGGATGACCCAGATGTATCGAGACATATGTCGTCAATATTGCTGGTCAGGTGTAAAGATGAATTCTACATGTATCCTCACTCAGTGATCAACCAATGAGTAGGTAAAGGAAAAGCACCAACGACCTGCTGGACATCTATATCCTTTATCTATTCCTAAGTGGATATGTAATGACGTAACCATAGACTTAGGATATGATTTTTATTGTCCCCTCATGGTAGAGATGTATTATGGGTGATCATTAAAATATTTTCGGATGTACCACACTTCATTCAGATATTGGATACCCTCTTAATTGATGAGATTTGACGGATTTATATCTAAGAGATTGTGCACAGTCATAGTATTCCCTCTTCAATCATTTCATACCAAGATGTCTAGTTTAGTTAATAGTTTTGGAAAGGGTTTTCAAAAACACTATGTTCATATATTCTCTTCAGAACAACATATTAATCTCAAACTGATGATACTTTTGAGTGGATGATCGATCCTTATAAGGTGTGTTATAGAATGTTGTCTTGATCATATACGTGCTATCTTAAGGAATGTGAGGTAGTAATATTGAGTCCTTGTCTCATTCAATAGACCTTAGAGTATGTCTAGATGATTCATAATCATATGGATATAGATTAGTCTAAGAATAAGTCTTAAACTGATCAACATCATAGATCTCTATAGTTTGAGGGGGACACCATGTCCTTTAGTGTGTTTCACCAAGATTGTGTCACAGATTAATTTGGAAATAGGGGTCCTCTAACCTCATTATGTTATACCTTTAGAGATAGTATAGAGAATGGGGTTGGTATATTCTCTGTTTCACTTAAATCGGAGGTATCATTCCATGAAAAATATATTCCTTTTATCATTGCTTCATTGGTACTATGATGACATATCCCATTCAATTTACCCTAAGGATACTGAGATGGAGATAGATACATCCTTTGAGGATAATCTGAAATGTATAATTGATCAGAGAAACAAGGATCTCTGAGACTGGTCAGTTCCACTATTCTAGGTTATGTGGTCATACAGCCGTGTTTAGGAAGAGACTTGGGAGAGGGGGTTCTATGTACGTGTTTAGTGTCCAGGAAATTTCTCAGATGATGTTATCCAACCCTATAAAGGAAAAATTAATGATGTTATATCTTAATGTAGAGACCCATGCTTAACGTACATGGACATTGCATTACTTTTGTGGAATACTTAATAAACAGCAAAAACATATTCCCAAAGACTGTATTAGTTTAGTGTCTTTGAAATCTCGGAACATAATCTTCTAATCGTGGTGAAAGATTATCAACATCTCCCACAAAGAACTTCTCATTTTGTTTTCTTACCTAATTTTTTTACATCTTGGGGAAAAGATAACATAGAAAGGGAGATCTCAAATTCTGAGCAAGGTTAAACATAGAGAACATAAAATAAACCATAAATATCTGAATGTAAAAACATGAACATAAAATTTAAACATCAAAATATTGAGCAATGACATAAATCTTGGCAGTACATAAGGCATAGATAATAAAGGAACATTAACCATAAAAGAAAATAATTGGAATAAAATATGTAATTGTGGAAAAATAATAGTCACATGTTATGATTTTCAAAATATCCAATGCATCGCTACCAAAACCATCATAGTGGATGAAGTCCATTTCGGAACCAGGTTTACTTGCTGTTCTAACCCAATATTACTAAACCATATTTAATTTCCCTTCTATTCATTTCTATCTCATGATATATATATCTTTACCCAATGTATTGAAGGGAGATATAGGTCCCACCCATCTCATAATGAAATAATTCTTACGTGTGCCACAAAATAAACATAAATAATTCACCATAACCCAACAAATAAAATGGGTTTCATAAACATCATCCTATTATAACATAATATATATAAAATAAATGGATATCATTTCATCATATACAAAATAAAACCATGTAAATAATATGGACATTATACTTGAAACATAACCATATAAAAGAATTTCATCATACATGGAAAATAGTTTTGATAAAATACTTGAAATTTATTCTTGAAGAAAATGTCCTTTATTTTTAAAAATAATTTTCTTTTCTCAAAATGACATGCAATTTTAAAAGAATAGAATTTTGTTAAAAATATTCAAGAAATATTATAGAATAATTTTCATTGAAATATGGTTTTATGAAACTGTAAAAATATGTTGATTCCATATACGTTAAAAAAACATTGTCCTAAAACTTTTGCCAGAAAAGTAAAAAAAGTACCTCATATAGTAAACAAAAGAAAGAGTCCTTCCATACCATGTGGTAAAACTCAAAAAGGGTAAAAATGATTTTAAACATACATTGATGAATCGTAAAAATTTTATGAAAATATTTTTAGAAAACAAGGTCATGGATGATAAATATAGCCCCGGTAAATACTTTCGAATAAATAATCTCATATTAGAACGAGATTGGAATAATTATCCCTTACCTTATGTCTAATATGCTTTGTACATATCCAAACCTCTTGTATAATGATTTAAATAATGTCATTGACTTATTCCATAATCATAGTCATTTTTATGATATAATATATGGTCCTATTATTATCTTTTTTAGTAACATTTCATTGTTACTCATTATTTTGGAGTTAACTGCTTTATGTTCATAAGCATGTTTTGTTGAATAAATTATTATTAATAATTTTATGATAGAGTTATACCATTTAAATAATGGTATAAATATAATATATATCATATTTATTCATTTAATTAATTTATATAATCATTCTTCAAGGAATATCATGTAGAAGGAATCACATCACATCATGGAGACGGTAGGTCGTACATACGCACGAGCGACAATGTCATTCACATGATTGTGGAATTTTATTGAAGTGTATGATGTATAATTTTTCAGCATAAATATAATTTTAAAATAATCATATTTTTTTATTTCTTCCATCATTATACACATCCAAGTATGTTGGTGATGAAAAACAGATTACATCACGGCGTGGAGACGGTAGGTCATACATACACACGCGTGCTGATTTATTTTTTAATATGATAGATAGAATATGGAATATGTTTGTTAAATATTCATAATAAAATATTACTATACAAGTGATATTGGAGTTATTACCTATTAATGAAACAACTCAAATAGATGATGTAGAAGAAGAAAGAAGTTTGACTGAATCTGTAAAGGATATTACCTCTTCTTCGACGTGCCTCTTCTAAACCTCCTCTTAGGGCACTAAAGATGGTCTTTTAAGAAGATCGGGACCTTTATAATATTTATAGGGAAGTTTAGAAGTGAAATGGACATGTTTTAGGTAAGTTTTAAGTCTCAAAATGGAGTGAAGAGGGGAGAGAGGAGGTTCCCTTTTATAAGAGAGGAGAGGTTCACTTTTAGAAACCTTAAAAATATAAATTTATAATAAAATAAAAACCCTCTTAAAAACAACCCAAATGACTCAAATTATAAGATGAGATGCTATATAGATGTAATATAATAAACCGAATAAATTTATACAGGGTTTAATTTTATTTTAAACCTTATCATTTTTATTTATCCAAATTTTATATATTTAATTTTATTTCTGGTAATAATATTCTAAATATTAAATGGTTATGAACACTATATTATGGGCTGTAAATTTTCCATAATTGAATACATTATGAAATTACCGACAATATAATTTTAAATTTTAAATTTTTAAATAATTTTTTTAATTTTTAAGCAATTTAATAATATGTTATTTTTTTAAAATATCAATAGTTTCAATTTTAACACTATTCGTTTATTTGAATTTAAATAAAATATAAACAAAAGATAGATTCAAAAAAAATAATTAATAGATTTTTAACATGTCTTATGCATATATAATATTCTTGGACACATTAATTAGTTCATATAATATTTATTTTAATGTGTTTAAAACCATTTATTTCATATTTTTCTTAATAAAATAAATACTACAACATTTTTGTATAATTATTTATATACTTATTTTTTGAAGAAAAATTGAAAATAAAATACTATGATAAAGATAAATATAATAGATTTAAAAATAATACTTTTAGGCTTATGTATATTCTAAAACCCCAACTTTTAAAATGTTATGTTTATTAAATTATGAAGGTGACCACTTTGACATCATTTAAAATAAAAAATATATATGTGTCATAATCTCATCTATAAGGCTCCAAATGGTCAAAAAGTCAACCCTTGAATGTGTATGGTTTAGATATACTCTAACAATATGTTTTGGTCAAGTGTGTGGGTGTTTTGATGGGTATTATTAATTTAATAATAACTATATTATTGATTTCTTACTAAATAAATAATTTATGCATCATTAATGTATAAGCTATTAAGATAATTGTATATTTCTTAAATATTAAAAATAAATTACCATGATAAAGAAAAACATTTTATATTTAAAATTAGTATTTATAATAGAATTTACATTCGGTATAGCCTTATATTAAAAATAATATAATTATTAAAGTTTGAGTGAGACATATTTCACTTTTCTTTAAATGAAATAAATTAAATGTCTTAATCTCATTCAAGTGGGTTAAAATATATACCATTTAGACCCAAGAATTTTATATAAAGAAATAAAATCATCCAATTATATCAAGAAAATTTTCAGGGTAATTTTATGATATTATTTTTATCCTTAATTACCTGATTTACCTTTATCTAGGATAAATAAAATTTAAGGTTGTTACTATTCATAAAGCCCAGAAATAAAAGCATCCTATTAAAATCATTTAGACCTACTAATTCCAAATATGGAATCCATTTTTTCCAAATTGAAGACACAGATGGAGAAGTAATTAATTTAAATTTTATCTCGTTGTTGGGAAAATGAGTTTTTAAAGCTAAAACATTGCAAAAGATTGAAATGTTTTTACCTATAAATTCAATGTAAAATTAATTCTAATGATATATATTATGTTAAAAGGTAAAAATATATTTTAATTATACTTTAAAACCATCAAATATTATAATTTAACCAAATAAATTATCTTGATGAAAAATTTGTTTATATTTAAATATTTTGTGTATTTTTACTATTCATCAAAATATGAAAGTTATCTGAAAATATCAAAAATTTATCCAAAGTAAATTTTTATATCCTCATTCCAAATAAAAAGTTTAATTTTTAAAATTGAACTTATAAACATATCATAAACTATATTTCAAATGGGTGTGCCATCAAAGGGCAAAAAATAGCCTTTTTTAAAAAATTATTCTTTTATCCGAAAAATTGATTTTATTCTCATATCATGTGTAAAATGAATTATAATTTTATATATAATTAAAATTTTTGTTAATAATATTCACAAAGTCTAGTTTAAATCAAATTTAAAAAAATATATATATCATTGTTTAGTGAAACTCAGTATCACGTACAACATAAGCTATAAAGGAAGGCTTCTCTTTCGTGTAATGCAATCCATGTTAGTATTGCATATAGTAAAAGATTCCTTTGGTTTTGCATGTAACATAATCCAAACATAGTTCATTAATACATTGAACAAAATATATACACAATGTTGCATAGAATAATTTCTACCAAACGAACCTGAAATAGTGTGTAACACGAGCCCACAATAGTGTTGCATATACTACTAGCTAATATGGTGTTGACTATAGCGCAATATAATCATGGTGTAGCATAAGACACAAGACATCAAATAAATTAATTGAATATAACTCATAAAATATCTAGTTGTTACATTGTACCCCCCAGAAAATCAATTTCACCCTCGAAATTTGTTGGGGTTATAAATGGTTTACTACATGAATGTTTCATTCATAGAAACCCACAACGTAAAAAATAATACTAAAACTTAATTTTAAAATGTTAAGTATAAAACATAATAGTAACCCAAATTAACTCATCCCTGGGTTTCCATATAGTAGAACATAGGTGAAAACATGGATATAGAAGAGAAATATAACCATAAAGTTCTGATGAAGAGTGGCAGAGAACATGGCTATGAAAAATCCAACAATCACAAAGCCATAAATTTTTTATTATCTAATGTACCTTCTGATTCATCAGATATGAAGGTACTCGGACAAAATTTTTTGTTTTCATATTCATTTCCCTAAATTTGATGAATTTTTTCATAAGGAGAAATACTTACTTGATTTCAGTGTAATATAATTGTTGGTCATTCCATGAAAAATTTCCACTTCATCTCTTATTTAAAGAAGTGATATTGAATTTTTCATTATTGAAGTGTTAGAAGAAATAAAAAAATTTTGTCCCTAAACAATACTATCTGATTTCCAACCTAATCCATTCCAACCTTTAGGCTTATCCAAAATACTTTTGTTCAATCTCAAAATTCGAAGAAAAAATTACTAGAAAGGTCATATAACAAGTATGTTAATACCATCATTTATCACCCATATAACATAAGATATATCTTTTTGGTGACATTCCATAAAATTGAAGGACTTCATCATGCATCCTCTTGAAATGTGATAATAACATAAATTACCATAGAACTTTAGTGACAACATGAAGACCATTAAAATTAACTCTTTCTATACACCAAATATTCAAAAAATTCTATATACTCAAACCATGATATCACTTTCTCCTTATTTCAATCATGAGCTCATTAATACGATCAAACATATTATTTTCTCCTTATCCCTTCATTATGCACATATAATATACTTTCCAAAAATATTTCTATCACTTCTCATTGTTACCGGTACAATATACTTATGGAAGACCAAAATTGACCAATACATATATATTCCAATATACCATAAAACTACCTCAACAACATTATTCTTGAATTCAAATACATAAACTCTTCAATCCAACCTATTCAATGATTATCATGGAATAGTTCCTTCCTTGATTTATAAGTAACATCTTATGTTAGGGCATTGAAGTTGGGTAATTACCATGTTCTCCAAAGATAAGACATTGAACTCTATAACAGTCTATCACTATATAACCCTTTTCCCCACACAGGTAACATATTCCACTCTATTTGAGGTATTCCTCACGATTATTATTCCCTTATTCTTGATATGTACGAAGCTTAATCTTATTTCTTATATGTTCCTCATCATGATAACATGCATGAAATTTTAACTTCCTCTTATTCGATGACTTTGGAATACCAATAATGTTCACCATGTTAATCAAATACTGGGATGACAGATTCAGCATGATCAAAATATCATTCACTTTAGTCATTACACAATTTCGTTGTTCATAGTCACCAATTTGTTCTTCATATTCAATGTTCACCCAATTCCTTATGGTTCTATCCATAGACTAAAACACCAAAAGAATTGTGTGAGAGGGAAATATCATACTAGGAAAACAACATAATAATGGGGAAGTAAATTCAATCTCTAATATCTTAGGTTTAATCCTACTTTATTTCTGATCATTATCATAATTCTAGTATTTTAACCTATACTTATACTTAACCTTAGGGACATCCCAAGACATACCTTAGAAATATCTCTAGGGATGCAACTAAAGTGTTCACATCCTAGTTTCCAATGGTTGAATAAACCTTTTCTTTGATACCAACTATAGAAAACCAAGTTTAATATACAAGTACATTACATTAATTTTGTGAAATACATAATACTTAACAAAAACATAATCCCAAAGATTGTATTAGTTTAGTTTATTTGAAAATTTGAAACATAATCTTCTAATCATAGTAAAAGATCTTCAACATCTCTTATAATGAACTTCCCCTTTTTTCATAACTTAAATCTTTCTTTATATCCTGCGGAAATGAAAACATAGAAAGGGTGAGCTCAAATGATCATCAAGGGTAAAAATTTCTAACATAAAACAAACAATAAACATTTTAATGTAAAAACATGAACATAAAATTTAAACATAAAAATCTTGAGCAATGCCATAAATCTTGGACGTACGTAAGGCATAGATCATAAAGAAGCATTAACCATGAAAGAATAGCATTGGAATAAAACATTTAATTGTGGAAAACTAATAAGAAGATATTATGATTTCCATATTAGCCAAGACATTGCTTCCAAGACCATCATAGTAGACAAAGTCCATTACTGAACCAGGATTACTTGTCATTCCAGCCTTGTATTGCTAAACCAGATTTACTTTCTATTCCAGACATGTCTATCTCATGAGATATAAATCTTTACCTATTGTATTGGAGATATATATAGGTCCCACCCATCTCATAATGAAATAATTCTTATGTGTGCCACAAAGTAAACATAAATCATTTATCATAACCCAACAAGTAAAATGGGTTACATAAACATCATCCCATCATAATATTATCCATATAAAAATGGATATCATTTAATAAAAAAAAAAATAAAAACATGTAAATAATTGGTACATTATACTTGAAACATAACCATATTAAATAATTTTATCTTATATGGAAAATAGTTTTGATAAAACACCTGAAATGAATTCTTGAGGAAAATATCGTTTCTTCTTCAAAATAATTTTCTTTTCTCAAAATTTTGTACGATTTTAAAAGAAACTATCTTTGTTGAAAATAGTCATGAAATCTTGTAGAGTATTCTTCATAAAAATAAAGCGTTATTAAACCATAAAAATCCATTCATGCTGTATAAGATAAAAAAATTCTCCCAATACTTTTGATGGAAAAGTCTAAAAGTACCTTGTAGGGTAAACGAAAGAAATATTCCTTCCATACCATGTGCTAAAAGTCAAAAAAGTGTAAAAATGACTTTAAACATACATGGAATAATAGTAAATATTTTATGAAAACATTTTTAGAAAACATTGATATGGATGATATATATAACCACAGTAAATACTTATGAATAAATATTCTCGAATAACAATGAGATTAGAATAATTATTCCTTACCTTAGGTGTGATATGCTTTGTACATATTTGAACCTCCAGTATAATGATTTAAATAATGTCATTGAATTATTCCAAAATCATAGACATTTTTATGTTATCATATATGGTCATATTCTTATCTGTTTATTAGTAACATTTCATTGTAAATTGTTATTCGGGTGTTAACTGCTTTATGTTCTTATGCACGTTTTGTCGAATAAAATAATATTACTCTTTTTATATTATAGTTATATCTAATAAATAATGTTATTAGTATAATATATATCATATTTATTCATTCAATTCATTTATATAATCATTCTTCAATGAATATTATGTAGAATGAAATCGGATCACATCGTGGAGATGATAGGCCATACGTACGCACAAGTGACAATATCATTCCCATGATTGTGGAATTACATTGAAGTGTATGGTGTATAATATTTGATAATAAATATAATTTTAAAATAATCATATATACTTATTTATTCTATCATTATACACATCCTAGAATGTTGGTGATGAAAAACAGGTTACATCACGGCGTAGAGACGGTAGGTCGTACGTACGCATGTGTAGTGATTTCATTTGTCAAAGGATGGATATAAGATGAAATTTGGTTGTTTCATATTAATAATAAAATATTATTATACAATTGATACTAGAGTTATTACTTATTAATGAAACAAAAAATATAGATAAAGTAGAAGAATTTTTTTTGAAAAAATCGGTAATGGATATTACCACTTCTGCGACGTGCCTCTTCTAACCATCCTCTTAGGGCACTAAAGATGGACATTGAAGAAGATAAATACCTATAGTATATTTCATGGGAAGTATAGATGATAAATTGATATGTTTTCATAGATTTTTAATTCAAAAATTGAGTGAAGAGGAGAAGAAGGAGGTTCCCTTTTATAAGATAGAAAGGGCACTTCTGGAATCCTCAAAAATAGTAATTTATAATAAAATATAACCCCCACATAAAAACCTCAAAAATGACTCAAATTAGAATATGAGATGATATAGGGTTGTAATCCCATCATCAAATATAATTTATACTTGTTTTTATTTTATATTATACCTTATCATTTTGATTTACCTTATTTAATCTCTTTAAATTTATTTGTGGCAATAATATTTTAAATTATAAATGGTTATAAATACTTTCTTATGTTATGTGAATAGTATATAATTGGATACTTTATGAAATTTTAGACAATATAATTTACAATTTGTAAATTTTAAATATTTTTTTTTATTTTTAAACAATTTAATATTATTTTATTGTAAAAAATTATCAATAGTGTCAATTTTGACAATATTCATTTATTTGAATTTAAATAAAATCATAACAGAAGATAGATTCGAAAAAAACTATAACATAGATTCCTAAAACGTATTATTAATCTATTAAATTTGTGGAGAACATCAATTAGTTCATATAATATGTATTTTAATATGTTTAAAACCATTTATTTTATATTTCTCTATATAAAAAAATTACTACAACATTTTTGTATAATTATTTAATATACTTATTTGTTGCATAAAAATTAAAAATAAACTACTATGATCTAGATAAACCTAATAGATTTAATAATAATACTTTTAGTATTATTTATCATCTAAAAGACCCAACTTTTAAAATTTTATTTTTATTAAATTATGAAGGTGACAACGTTGACATCATTTAAAATAAAATAGTATAAGTGTCATGATATATTTTCTAATGCTACAAATAGTCATCAATTAGACCCTTGGATTCATATTATTTAGATATACTCGACCAATATGTTTGGGTCAATTTTTTTTTCCTTTTGAGGGGTTTTATTATTTTAATAAATACAATATTATAGATTTTTCGCTAATTAAATAATTTTTGCATCATTAATGTATATGTTATTAAGGAAAATATATATCTCTTATAAATTACAAAGAAATTAACATGAAAAATAAAAACATTTTAGATTTTGTATGAGTATTTATAATCTAATTTATATTCTCTGTAAACTTATTTTAAAAATAATTTAATTATTAATGTTTGGGTGAGACATATTTCATTTTTTGTTAAATAAAATAAATTAAAAGTCCTAATCTCATCCAAGTGGGTTCCAATAGATACCATTTCAACCCAAGTTTGTTTGAGGATAAAATATAATAATACAATTATATCATGATAAGTGTTAGGGTAATTTTATGATATTATTTTTATCCTTAATTACATAATTTAGTTTTAAGTGTGGTAAATAAAATTAACTGTAATTACTATTCATAATGCCCAAAAATAAAAGTAGCTTATTAACCTAATTTAGAACTACTAATTCAAAATATGGAATCCATTTTTACAAATTCAAGACACATAAGTTTTCTTAATAAATTTAAAATTAATCTCGTTGTTGAGAAAATACGTTTTAAAAGCTAAAACATTGCAAAAGATTAAAAAAATTTTAACTTTGAATTCAATGTAGCATTAATTATAATGATATAATTTTATTTTAAATGGTAAAATTATATTATATTTATACTTTTAAACTATTCAATATTATAATTTAACCATATAAATTATCTCTATGAATTTTTTTTAAAATTTAAAATTTAGCGTATTTTTACTGTTAATCAAAATATGAAAGTTATCAGAAAAATATCAAAAATTTATCCAAGGTAAATTTTTATATCCTTATTCAAAATAAAAAGTTTAATTTTTATAATTTAACTTATAAACATGTCAAAAACTATATTTAAAATGGGTACACCATCAAAATGCGGAAAAACATTATTTTTTGAAAAATTATTCTTTTATCCGAGAAATTGATTTTGTTCTCATATCATGGGTAAGATGAATGATAATGTTATATAAAATTAATAATTAGGTTATTAATATTCATAATGGATAGTTTATATCCTATTTAAATAATAATATAATAATATATCATTGTTTGGTGAAACTCAGTATTCTGTACAACGCAAGCTATCTAAGAAGGTCGCTCTTACATGTAACGCAAGCCAAGTCAGTGTTGTGTATAGTGAAAGATTCCCTTGGTGTTTCATGTAACATAATCAAAACATAGTAAATTTATAAATTGAACAATATATATACTCAATGTTTCATAGAATACATTAAACCAAACGAACTTAAAATTATGTGTAACACAAGCAAAGAATAGTGTTGCGTATACTGCCAGCTAATATTTTGTTGCATATAGTGAAAGATAATATTTGTGTGGAATACAACATAATAAATTAAATAAATTAATAGAATATATATCTTAAAATATTGGGGTTTTAAACTTAAGTAGGGGAGATTTGTTACATATGTTTTTCTCAAAGTTACGTACCATATTTTTAGTTTTAATTCATTACTTTTTCCCTTCTATTGTTTCCTATTAGATTCCTGGAGGTCGTTGGGGAGTCTGAGGCTTCTTCAAATCCCAGAGCCAAAGAAAATTATGGAAGCAAACTGAGATGCACAGCTTGTGAAAACTATTTATAATGGATATCGATAGGAGTAGGAGGATACATAGTCTCTCTAAAACCATGTAAACCCATGTGCATGCTTGTTTAGTGTTGTGGGTCCTCTTGGATAGTGCATCTTCTCACGGATAGTTCACAATTAGCCAAATTGTGTTCCTATCCCATTCTAGGATACTCTTTAAAGAGAATGGATGGAAATATTGGCACATGGTTTGGCCAACCATGCGGCCAAACCCTACATCCAAAAAAAGAAGAAAAAAATAAAATTCTTTGCCCTAAAATGTTTTAATACACCATATGATTTAATACTTCCTCCATCAGATATCCCTCACACCCAAATCCCATCCTCTCATACTTGTTAGGGTTTTTTCTATCCCCCTCATCAATCATCAAAGTCATTCGCTGCTAGGTTCATTGGAATGTAATAGGTACATTAAACAATCCACATTCATTTGATCCTTATTACTATTCATATATTTTTTACTATTTTTGAGCAACCACTTTTTCCACATTTTTTGGGCTATTGGATATTTCTTAAAAAACTATCATTTTACCTCTATTTCATGGCCACCAATGGACAGGTGGAATTTTACACTCCATTGGTAGGTGTTCTAGTTCATTCCGATATGTTTTTCCACTTTCTATATGGTTTGAGTCTATGTCGTGCATCTGAACCATTCGGAGACACCTTTGATTTCTTAAAAAAATAATTATGTTGTTTTCTAAGTCAATTATGGCCTTAGTGTGTGGAAAATAGACCATTTTTTGATCTTATTTACCCAATCCATCCATATGGTGAGTTTCCCCTTTTGAGGCCTAATTCCCATTATATCATGTTGAATGAACACATTGAGGTATGTTGAACCCATCAAAAATTCTTTAAACCTATGAATTGAATTAATATTAATTGTAGGTCCTGAGTTATACCCCTTTATCTTGATACATATTCTTATAGTTAATTTCTCATGTGATATATTCAATATTCCATCGCCTTTTTCTCATTATTATTTCATTGCAATTATGCCATTAAACCTTTTTCTGCTTCTTATGATTATTGACTATTGTTATATACCTTATTCATTGATTTAATGGATTTAATTAAATGTCTCTGATATATTTATTGTCAAGTGGATATTTAAATTCATCATAGTGATATGTAATTGTGAAATTTATGCATTGGTTGCCTATAGGATCGTAGAAATCAAGGGCCTCGACTTTAGGATCTCATGGATGACTCATTGTGCATGGTATTCGTACTACTTAAAACTTTTGGAGAGACCCTTGGATTTCCTTGTTTGGGATCCTCGGGGGGATTATTACACACTTGAGTGACACTATTTCCCTATGGGAGAAATTATAATATCATCGTCTAGATTGTTATACATTTCCTAGGGTGATACCCGGTCCGCTATATGAGATACCTGGGATGGGCTTAGTTGTTATGCATACACCATGTCGAGTGTGATATAAGGGATGCCTTTTATGGTTCACCTTGTATGACCTCTATGGTATTGGGTATTTCATAATCTCTTATAGAGACCCTTGGAATTATGATATCGATTTCCTTAGATGGGCTCAGGATACCAACACTAGATTTGGAAGATTCTTTTCTGGGTTTACATGTGATTCTTTTTATTAAATTATGATCATTACTACTTGATGTTATAGGGAAGTGTCCACCAATACAAAACATAAGATTAGGGTTTTCCCATAGATGGTTCTTTGTTTATAATGACTCATGTGTACACCTCACTACTTATACTGGTTCCCTTTTTTTAGATATCTAGCTTTGGACAAAGTAGGAAGAAGGGATCAACTATCCATTGACTACCCCATACCGAAGTGTTTATTTATCATTTTTACATTAAATTTAATATTAATGGAACAATATTAATTTTATATGGAAACACATGATTAATATAGACACCATTGGTGGATTTTTACTGATTATATCTCACACACATCTTGTGATTCCCTTTATAGACATGAACAACTTATTATTGCATTAATCGACAATGGGTAGCATCCTAATTCTAATGCTTTATTGACTATTCTAGGATAGAGTATGAGAGACGTGGATTGAGGCTATGGGTTTGATTCTAGTAGTATCTTCCTTTTTTTCTTTTTTTCAATTTTGATAGCATGTGATATATTTTCATATCCCATGTTCCCCATGTACCCATTTTTTATAGTCACATGTCACCATGATCAACATTTTTTTATATATTATTTATTTTTCATCATATTCAGTTTATTATTTCTTTTGGATTATTTATGTTTCTTTTTGTTGTTATTTCATGTATGCCTGTTTCTAATTAATTTTACCACTATTTTGGGTTACTAGTCAATTTATTAGAGTGTTTTCTTCCATTGTTTGTTATCTCTTATTCACTATTGTGTTTCACATTAATCTATGAGGGAATTGTCTCCCCACGAAAGTCCCATAGGAACTCACTGCTAGTTAACAGCCTCTCATATACAGGGAGGAACCCATGAAGTCATGTTTCAATCTATATTGGGGAACTACTAAGTGGCATCCAGGGTGGGAAACTACATATTCTATGTGTTTCAAGGGGTTCTCATCTCCAACATCCTTCTTTGATTTATGTTTTGATTGATTAAAATATATTCATTTATATGGGGTGTATAATTACTCTTGAAATATAATATCATTATTATTTTTATACTCATGTAATTTTATATTTCCTCATATGATCATTCTTTCAAAGGGTTTTTGTTTTAAAATGTTTACAATTAGGTTTTATTTAAAAATGTCTCTTTAATGGTTTTAAAGACCTTATTCCAATATATTCATCCGTGTTATTTTATCATAATTGAATAATTATAATTTTTATACATAGTTGGAATCCTAATGTTTTTTTCGATGAGAATTTTCTATATTTTAAATAAATTGAGGGGAATTTTATAAGCTTTTTTATTGGTCACTTGTTTATCTCTACAAAAACATTTTAAAGAATATACATTTTTAATCATTACAATAGAATTAATTTTCCCTCCAACATGACCATTATTTTCTATGAAGATTATATTCTGATTTTCCTATAATTGTTTCCATAGAATAATACTTTGTCCAAATTTTAATAATTTATAAATTAAATTTTATCAATTGAATTTGATTTTTTTATTTTCTTTCAAAGAAATGTTTCAATGTTATTTTTAAATTTTATATCTATGTAAAAAATCCAATGTTGATACATATGATTCTCTATCAATTTTATAATTTTTTCAATTCACTTAATTTATCTTAATTGTTTATGATTTTGTTAATTTTATTTCCTAGAACATTGTTTAATTTCATGTAGAATCAGGATATAAAATATTTGATAAAATGTAAATATCAATTTTTTTTGTTTTATGATATAGTACTGGAATATTTTTTATTAGTGTGGGATTAGTTAGAAGATCATGATACATAAGGGTTTTTTTCTATTATTTTATTGGTGGATTAATTATCTCCCTATAATAAATTAGGTTAAGAGTTAAAGTTAACTTGCTATAGGTGTATCTTAATGTATGGTTTTAATATAAATATTATGGTATTTTTTTAGTATGATTAATTGTAATAGGGATATGATAATAATGATCCATGATTATAACATGATTTCTATATGTTTGTTATGATTTTTTTAAGGTATCTTTGATCAATATTAACATCAAATGGATCGTGATTATTGATTCACAAGACTCTTTATTTTGTTAAAGAATCATTTCATGTGACATGTCTAATGATCTACATTTTAATTTGTATGAATTATATTATGTTATGAACAACTAAATTTATCGTGTAATAATACCAAAATTAGCATATAATCCCAACTACTGACAAATAATTGTTATTTATCCTGTTTGAAATTGTTGATCATTTTATCTCACACTTCTTATATTTATTTTACATATATTATAAAGATTGATGTTAGATGAACAATTCCTAGAAATGTCTCATGTGTGAAGGATTTTATTTTATTTTTTGAAGGAATAATGTTAAATAATAATAGAGGGTAATTATGGTAAAATTACCCACTGATGAAATGTGTATTTTTATGTTTGATTTTTCCTAATTCTCCAAAACTATAAACAAAACTTATGATACAATATATACATGACCTAATAATTTTTTTATTACTTTCTAATTTTTTAATGACTATAATTGTTTTTTGATTATTTGTTTCTAATCAAAAAATGTAAAGATTATATTTTTAATACCAGATTAAGAAGTTTGGGTTTGGAGGTGTTATAGTAATAAAGAATAAATCATTTATATCTAGATCCTCTACACAACTCCGAATGTTTTGATAACTTGAAGTGAGATCACAATTGAATATCCCACCAGTATTCGGACCTAGATTCCTATCCTCAGCCAAATTTAGCTAATGACACTACTCTTAAATGACCACTAAAAAACTTGACATATTATTGATGTTATCTAGACAAGGTGGATTACTCAATCAATTATCACAATCAATATCTATGATTCGAAATTTTGGTGGTCACTTCATAATTCTTGTGATATTTATTTCTATAACTCTAGTATCAAACTAATCATACATGTCTTCTACTATTTTCCCATATGAATAGTTATATGTATAGCATGTGGAAAAAATCACTCCTTGACAAAAAATGGTGGGTATTCACACTTTACTATAGAAAAAGGTATTGACCCTCATCGACTTAGTATAATGACCTCAATATCAAGTCCTTGGATAAAAGCCTCAACACACTAATAGCCATCGATAAGAGGCACAAATGCTTTCATAGAAATAACACAACCATCCCTCATATTCATTACTGGTTTTCAACATAATGGGATCCAATAATTTATCATTACATACTATAATCATAAATTTTGTATGGATATTTAAAACATTAAGGACATGAAAATCTGTAACCCAGTCTAATATGATGTAGGTACCATTTATTGTTCACTAAAAACAAAAAATTAGTATACCGAGTTGATAAGTATGTTATCACAATCTTGGTGCGAGGATCTATGAACTGTTTCACCAACATACTGTTCCCTAACCTAGAATCTGAACTCATTTACCTTTAACACCATTTCCTTAAATTTTGAAACCAATCCTCACAAAACATATAACTTCAAATCCATCCCAATGACATACTCAGCTCTGATACAACTCTAAAACCAACCAAACTATCAGGACACCTAAAAGGTGGAAATGTGTCGAGTGGACCACCCTAACCCCAATATGAAATATGCCAAGGGATAATGAGTAACACTGGTAATCGTATCATGATTTATGGTAGGGGAAATCATAACTCACCTATAAATAAATAAAATCTCCAAAAAAAATATAATAATGTCAAAAAAAACTAGTCACTATAAATATAATGCATGTGACAACCACTTATATAAACAAATGTGAAAACCAATTACTATTAAAAAATAAAAATGGTTGATGGTACATTCTCAACTACCCAGAAACTATAAACCAATCTAATATAGTAGTGATGAGTTGTTCCTCATAAAATGGTAGCTCCAGATACATGAATTTCCCCCTATTATCCCCTCTCATCTCCAATAAGCTCCACCAACACCAAATCCACTAAAATAACTATAACACTATATATTAACTAGAAAATATATGAAATGTATATTTAAAGACACCAATGTATGGGTGAGTATATATATATAGCTAGAATGATTCCACAGAAACAACAGAGGGATAATGAAAAAAATCATTCATCACAAACCCAATATACCATGCCTAATGTATAACCATAGAAAATATATTAATTATTTATAGGATAAAATGCATGACATATGGCTGGGTATTCCACTTCAAAACCTAGATACTGGATAATTACAAATAATCAATATTAATCTTATCAATCCATACCAACATACCCATGTATCCTTTATATAATTATAGTGAATAACCCTCAAATTTCTAATAGATATGTATTTATTGAGGAGGTAACTAACTCTAGTGGAAGACCCACTCCCTGTAAGATCTCTTTGGATGGGGTAACTGACTTTGTAGTTAGAGGGAACTAACCCAAATTATGCATGGGGGTAATATAATCTTTCTAAGATTTTGAGGAACAATTACCTGAAATAAACTAATTTGAAATGGGTTCATACCATGAGAAAACTCATATTTCAATTCCCAAATCCCATAATCACTATAATACAGAGAATAAGGAAAAAAATAGATCACCTCATTTCTCTCGGCTAATACCAGAGGGAATCATTCCATATCATCATATGTGTAAAAAACTCTAGATGGACTACTCATACACCAAAATCTATTTACCAAGAAATAAGATATGAAAAGTACACTAATCCTAGAAAATTATACAAAATGTACATTAGGGGGACATAATGTGAAGACACCCTAAAAAGTATTATTATGTACCTATACATAAATAGTGTCTAAATTTCATCCTACATAATGTGTGTTCTATGTAACGTGGAACAAAGGACAGGAAGTGTACTCTATATGTATCATGTAATACACCCTAGAGCTTCACATCTATATTTGATGCTAAAAATAAAAACATTACATATATTCTTTGATACCATATGAGTAAAAGTGAGTATAACCCACACATATTTTCTATCCTTAAAAAAATTGAACATTTATTCTCGCTAATAAATACAAAATCCTAGAACCCTAGGATTAGTGTCCTTAACAATTTTCTATATTATGTAATTATTTTCATTTAAATTATAAAAAATTTCCATATATAGTCTTCTCATGCGATAGACTTTTAGAAAAATCAGGCATAATACTCCTTATCATAACCTAAGGAATGAAAAAATATGAAATATTTGATTTATGATTATCAATAACGTTAAGCATACAAGATTTTTAATTAGAGATAATTAGTGGGAAAAATAAGAACATGTGATTATGAGAAATAGTCATGGTATATGAACATAACATAAGAAAATCATGCTCAATAAAACATACATCATAAACTATAATCTATGACATAAGTATTGTTTCATAAAATATGTGCGTTTGGGGTGTGGAAACATGATTCAATAAAATATATTCATTACAAAGGAATGAAGTATAACCTAAGAATATAGAATTCATATGATAATATAACATACTAAAAGGTTAACCCTTGAGACATTCAATTAATATTGGACTAGTGTAACCACATTTCCATAATATATAAAGATTGAAATAAGCACTCGTTAGACCTACCATGCTTGGGCCAACAACCCATTTACCTTTTTAAGCTTTGTTTTACCATTGGATCCCCCTTTTGGTCTTGGGATCACCCCAAGTGTAAACTTTTGGGCTTTGTATAACTACTTTTGTTCTATTTTATTCTTGGGATCACCACTCATATACCATTTTCGGCATGGTATAACCAATTGTGCACCCTTTTGAGGTCCTGAGATATAAAAAATTATCCACTAAATTTGAGAAATATATCAGATACACCCTTCAGAAAATGATAAACCATAAATAAGTTTTCCATAATAAAACAAAGACATTTATAATTTCATCAAAACTCAATTACCATGTAAAAATGATATGGTTTTCATGAAAACATCAATATGATGTTATTTTAATTCATATATAGAATAAAGGTGGACGATGTCATTAGTGAATATCTACAGAGAAGCATATGTTACATTAATTGATATTGATATATATGATAAAAAATTTATAATAAATTTATGAAATTGATTTTAAAACTAGAAGAAATATTATTTTATTTTTATTACATTATTTTTTTAAATATTTTTCAAAAAAATGGTAGAATAATTTATTTTGAAAACCCATGGAAACATGGAGAGGAATGTTATTAATGAAATCAAATGATTATATTCCTAAAATGAGATTCTATACATAAGGTAATGTTCCAATCATAATTTTTCAAACAAAGACAAAGTAATTGAAAATTCCCCATATAAAAAATTTTAAAAATAATCATCTAATTATTTTATAAAGAGGTTCAAGGGAAATTGAAAATGAACTATAATAATAATAAATATATTATAAAGGAAATAACAAAAATTAATATAAGTACTATTTACATTATGTTGAAATATTCTTGAAAAAACAAATAGATAATTTAGGCTCCATATAAAAGAATCCTTTCGGTCAAATTTCCTACCAAAGAGGGATAATATGAAAAAAAAACTAACCCTAAAAATACCCATAGGATATTAAAATTGATTATTTTTAAAAGATAAATAAAAAACACGAAAATAGGTGTTCAAAAGTATAAAATCCACATTTGAAAATTTGATTGGGAAAAAAATTACGTATTTAATAACCCTCTATTCAAAATACATTGAAGTGAAGAATATCATATTGATTTAAAAATTCCAAGGATAAAATGAATAATATGGTAAAACAATCATTAGTTTTTATAATATTAATTAATAAATAATGTTTATAATAAATGATATATCTCATTGATTTAAAAATGGCATGATAAACCCTAATATTAGATTCATTTTTGTTCATGGATGCTCTAACTTCTTAAATTGATGAAATCACTAATCCTCGTGATGAATTCCCCAATGATTATGGACTTTGGGAATTATTATTATTAAAATAGTCTAATAAACATGTGATAGGATTATATGTGAATGATATATGGAATATTAAAGCGGGAATTCTAATTTTATGTGTGTCATGGTAGGGGTGGGGGGAGCTTCTTTTAGACATGAAAATGAGGCACATGTCTATGTAATTGTATGTTAATAGATGGGTAAAGATGGATTCATTTAATTTTTTTTGATATAGGAAATAAATTATGGATTTAAATATAGATATAAATCTACCACCTAAAAATCACTATAATTATTTCTATGTATCATGCCAATAAAATAAAAATCAAGCAATTGTAATTTACCTCAATTTTACCACTTTTACCTTGATTAAATATTATTTTTATAAAGGAAATAAGATATCACCTCCTACCCAATATTAAAATTTTTATTCCAAATTAAGACAGTATTTAATATTATTCACTTTCTAAATATGTGTAAAATAACATTTAAATGGAAACATATAGTATAAGGGAATACATTTTTTCAAGACAAATGTATTTTAAAAAAATAAGAGTTCTTATTCTTATAAAAAATAAATTGAAAATAATTAAATGAGTGACAAAATATTTATTCATTATTATAATAATTATATTTCAATAAAATATTCCTTTAATAATGATATAGTTATTTTATTAAAATATAAATCCATAACACATAAAAAATATTTTCCAAGATATATATTTTTAAATATTAACAAGCATTTATTCTTATTATTTACCATGTAATAATCCCTAGATGAATTATAAATTAGCAGTTTATATATATATATATATATATATATTAAAAATATGGGGCAGAAGTTTCATTTTATTATTTAAAAAAATACCTCTCTAGACTGGGAAGAGGGAGACCCATTACATAGCCCTAAGGCCCAAGGCCAAGTGGCATGAATAGAAGGCGTGAAACCCCATTTTTTGGCCCAAAGGGCCCCTCAGTCATATAACATCTATATTACCCCCATTACATAATATAAATTAAATTAATTATATCTTCTAATAGAACACTTATAATTATTATAATTTTATATTTGGATTTTAAATAATTCTTTATCCCATTCGGGTGTTTTTTCCTCTTGTGTTTATTTATAATAATAGAGATTCTCAATAGTGAATATGGTCTATGTGATTTATATGTAACAATTATATTATTTTTTTGTTTATTTTTCACATTTAATTTAAAAAAATTATGGGTTTTAATAATAAATGATATATATTAATACATGGTATGAAATACATTGATTCATTAATTATGTTATTATTTTCCATTATTAATGTATAATGTGTTGTTTGTGTTATTTATATCTTGTATAAATTATATTATATTATATTTAATTTATTAAAAAATAATTGAAAAATGTTCTTATTATTGGTAGAAATATAGTATCATGTAAAAAATCAGTCCTAAAAAATTTGGTGTTATAGTCACTCCCACTTAAATAAATTACACTTTAGTGACTTTAAAAATCACTCAATGATGAAAATAGTTGAGGATATCGAAAATATAATAAAGACCCAATACATAATATCAAATGAGATATTATACTCACAATAATAGGTTATACTATGAGTGCTTATATTAATTCAAAATGGTTACATCCCTAATTTTTTTTTATCCCTATTTATTTGCGCTAAATACGCCTCTTGATTCAGAATTTTGACCCATATAATGGAAGTAATTTCGAAAGAGGTTACATAGTGTCTCATGCACTAAAAGATAATGATAGGTTAATTTATTGTATAAAAATTTACTTTTTGATTCCAAAAATAGATATGAGCTCTATGTATATATAGAAAATCCATGAAAAATAATCATAGGAAATTTTTATGAAGAAAGACATATAATATTTACATGAATACATTCCCACAAATATCAATCAAATAATGATTAAAGACTAATATTGAAAAAAGTGTACCACAATGATCATTAACTAATAATTCAATATCTAATCAGTGTTTTTATGACTATGTGTTCTTAGAAAACATCCCATATTTAAATGAGTGGGAAGATCCAAGATGAAAAAAGAAATTTTCTATTCTAGAGTTGATGATAAGTATATATTATTCCATTTTATTTTTGTAAACCTTTCTAGAAGTTTTAATTTCATATTATTTCCCTTTCTTCCATATAATTCCAAGTTTTTTACATTTATTTTGGGTATTAAATCATGGTTAAGTACACTATTTTGTGTAATGTCTATCCTCTTTACAATTAAATCATTGGGATTAGGAGTTGTATTAGGTTAATCATTATTTTCATTGTTTTTTATATTCAACAGTAATGTTTTTGGTGACTTTCAGTCAAACATAATAAGAATTTTCTTATTATTTTGAGTCAATTTACCCATGATTCTTCTCATTTCTCTACAATATTGGGAAATTAATTTTATTTCCTCATTGGGTTTTAGCATTTCACCTCTTTTCCCCAAAACCATGAGAATAATTGATCTCTAGAAACTATATTTCTATCATAAGAGAGAATCTAATGATCTCTCTTATATATTATAATGTTTCTTATAGTCAATTACTTATTCTCAATTGGGTCTAATCCATGAAATAAATATTCAATTTTTCTAGGTGAAATCATAAAACAAAAATAATACTCTGATATCTCGTGACGTTTAATTTATAGTTAAAAATAGATTGATCATCCTTCATCTTTACCTCAAGGGTTTATCTCTACATTTTACTGTGAAGAATTAATGGAAAATATATATTTAAAAAACCTCCTTTAACTCATACTATTTTAAAATTTTGATATATTTCTTTCAGATTTTTTTATTTATCAATGGACACTATTGGCCTACTTAATTTCCAACTTATTGGCCTATAAAATTACCTTTATCTCTATAATAATTGAAGGAAATAAAATATGTTTTTTATATTAATATATTTCTCATTAATTATTTTATTGTGAGGTCCCCTAAAGTAAAATAGTTGTTGATACATTAAATACTCAATAGAAAATTTCTTCTTCTTTGTTGTCTTTAGGAACTAATCTTGGTTTAGGTTATTGTTTATAACCTATGATAACATTTACATGTAGGTTTTGAGTCTTTATACTATCTCACTATTTTTATTATTGGTAAAGTCTAAAAATCATCCATCATAGCCACTTTTATCTCGATTCATTCTAGGTATATATATTGTCTAAAACCAAAAATGTTTGTCTGAGTATCAAGAAACAATAATAAGATAAAGAAATCATATGTAATAAACCCTAATATGTCCAAATTTATGATACCTTTATTAAAACCTATTATAATTTAGGTTCATTCTATAAAACCTTTGGTTCATCATATTTTGTCTTATGTTCTATCCTTTTATTATTCACATAATCATCACCAAAATTAACAAATCCCCTCTCTAATACTAATTAAATGACCATAGTCCTACCCGCAAGGGTACATCCTTGAAAATAAAAACTTTCAAAATATTTTTTGACTCCATTTGAGATGACCCGATCATAAAAAACATATATTTTACATAATTTCCATAATTTAAACATTTATTATCACAAATGAACACAAAATCCCAGAACCCAATGTTTCAATGTCTTTCTAGATCAACTATATGATCTTATTATTTTACAAAATGTCATCAATATTTCCATAAAAATAGTATTATAACATGATACCCTATCAAATATATAACATATAATAATCTTCAACATAACATATAGAATATAGACATAAGTAATGGTCCTATCAGATTCTTTGTATGGTTAAACATAAAATATAACAATTGAATATAAAAAGAGATTATAAGAAGAAAATGGGAGTATGATAACATATTCAATGTGAAAGAACTAAAAATATGAAAATCATACCAAATAAAACAAATATCATAAATGATAAATCATGAAATAATTGTTTTCATAAAATATGTGTCTTAGAAGTATGGAATAATTATCTAAAAATATGTGGAAATAACACAGGTTCTATAAAAAACAATATTATATTACATAGATATGAGCATATAAAAAGTTTCCAGGTTACCCACTATTATATTCATTATATAATCGAACTGATTTTTTGGATTACCATAATATAGTAGGAATAGTCTAAACACATGTGTACCATGATGGGCTTGGTTTAATAACCCATATACTATTTTAGTATTTTTCACAATTGGTATCCTTTTTTGAGCTTGGGATCACTACTTCTGTAACCTTTTCTTCATGAGGTATCCTCCCATATCCACTTTTGGCATTGGTATGACCACTCGTGTACCCTTTTGAGCATTGCATACTAAATTTTTTAAGCTATTGATATCTTGAGATATAAAACTCTACAGAATTCATTGAAGGGATATATCAGACCCACTCTTCAAAAAATGGAAACCCATGTATAATATTTCTTCAATAATGTAAAAAAATCATAATTCAATCATAACATATTTAACACATTTTAATGAAATTGGTTTCATGAAAATATCGATAAGAAATTTTGATAGTCCTTTTAATGAAATAATATGGATGGTATAATTCATCAATATCCTTGAAGACGAATAAAAAAAGTAGAGGATATTGACATAAAAGAAAAAAACTTTTATAATACAAAAAGAAAATTTATTTTAAAATATTATGGAACATACTTAACATTAAATTACTTTATATAAAATTATTATTTTCTTAATAATATTTTCAATATGAAATTCTTTTTGTGAAACCTTGAAATCAAAGAGTTGATGATTTTTATTTAATACTGACAAAGATAGCCAAAAATTTGTTCATTAGGAAAAATTTGGATTCCATTCATACTAATTTTGAATAATTCAACATTAATATAAAATTATTTACCCTAGACTCATACTCTATGTTTTCGTGCTAAAAATATAATTTTTACATAATATATAAGACACAAAATCAATAATCGCATTTCTATCTATCACTAATCGCAACATCAAATGAAATTATTCAATCAATTATATACCCAATAACTTATTGATTTCATATCTCTATATAATTAAGAAAACCATTACATAACAAAAACTCATATCTTTCTAATTGAATGAACATTTATATCATTATGTTCAGAATTTATTATTTAATCGTAAGTCACTAAAAACTCAGAAAAAATTACCTACCAATGATAAACCTATAGATACATTATATATATTCATATAAATAATAATTTAGGGAAATGAAATCATAAATATGGTGAGATCAAATGCTCAGTATGGCTAGCTATCAGTAAAAGCAATAATAGTGAAACCAACATGAGTAATCTCGCATAGTAAATAATCAATAAATAATTTATATAATCAATAAAACGAGAATAAAATATATCAATAAATTAAATAATAATGTATATAAACACATAAAAAATAATACCTAAATCAATGGTAATGGAATAAAAAATGTTTTACATCTTAATCTAACTGTCACGGCCTCATTTCAGGACAACTTAAAAACTATTACAGTCCCTAGTCTAGAAAATCTTACATATCATCAAGGCCTCTTATAAAAGGAATTATTATTGTATGGGATAGAATAAACCAAGTGATACCCATTTTCATTTTCTCACAAGACCAACCTGATGCATTGAGGGGTTATATAATTTCAAGCCCAATTAATCACTAAAAAATTTATATTGGATTTTTCATATATTTAATTAACTATACAATGAATAATAAACCTATATATATAATTAATAATAATTTTAATTGAGATAGAAGAATTTAAATGATTCTCAATGAATTATTAATCTTCATTTGTTAACATTTTCACATTCAATAATAGAACAATCTTTCCTGATGATCATCGTCTAATATGATTCATGTAATATTTTTTATTCACAAATGATAAATAAATGTTTATATAGATAATCAATTACTATAAAAATATATAATATTTAAATTAAAGTAAGTAACATTTAAATGAAAGAGAAAAATTAAATCAATTGGGATATAGAGAGTTATAAAGAACATAATAAATTGGAAAAAACTAAACTAAGAACAATCCTTGCACACTAGGTAAGGTATAAAATATAAATATTATATAATGAAAGGATATAATAAATTCATTTGAAAATAATATTTTTTATAAAATCAAGTATTTCATAAAATAGGGATGAAAATGGAAGTGAATTATTAAACTAAATTTTTGTTGAATATTTTATAATGTTTTTTGGAAAAATGAATTTACAATTCTCTTTAATACTTACTTCTTGATATTGAAAGAATAATGTTGAAACATTATTTTTAGAATAATTTATAATATTAATTTCATTGAAGGAAACTATATTTACCTAAATATATATAGTGTGAAAGATAAAAATATACATAAGTGGAATAAAATCACTTTTTGAAACTCATATGAAATAATATCATTTTATTTTGAAAAATTCATAGAATAATTGGAATAATAATTAGTTTATATAACCAATAAAAATAGAATGGAGGATAAACGATTATAAATTTCCATTATTGCGTTAAATTAAATTCACGTAGAATTAGTTTATAAATATATTATTTTGGAAAATTACATTCATGTGGAATTCTATTTAAAATATATTGTTTTCACACTATTACAAGGAAATTAATAAGTTACTTATTCAAAAAAATTTAGAAAGACACCTGTTAAATTTTTCTAAAGACATTAATAATTAATGGAAAATTAAATTAATCCATCATTGATGTTTATAAGATAACATTATCGAAGTAAATTAACGAATATGGATATGAAGGAATAATACACTCAAGCCAAAATAATAAATAAGGATTGATTTTATTATAAATATTCTTATGTGTTTTTGAGTAGCAAAGAGTGTTAAATGGAAATTTATAGCCAAAATACATGAAATAAAAAGTGTATAATAAAGTAAAATATGTTTATGTAATAAATAATAAAAAAAATCCAAAAATGGAAATTGGAAGGTAAATAATCCCAAAAAAAAGTGATATTATAAAATAAACCCTTAAGGCTTTGATGACGCTTGAATAAGAATCCAACTAAATTCAGAACATGATAGTGTTATATAAATAAAAATAATTTAATTAAATAATATACCAATATATATTAATTGGAAATGAACATTACCATATATAATAAATCACAATTCCCAACATAAAACATGTCACATGAAATTCAAATTGAGATAAAGATATCAATATGAAGTTATAACTCAAACCAAACATCTTGAAAGAGTGTACATGAAGAAGAAAATTAATTACCTTTATCAAGTATTTTATCATGATTTAATAACCAAAATAGGGAAAAAAAATAAAACATTGAATAAATATTACTGTGTAATTAAAAATTTTTCCCAAAGAAAATTGTTTGAGACACGATTACCGTACCTTAGAATCCATCTTAGAAGAATATTCTCTAATATCCCAATATAATAAATTTATATTGATTATAAATATATATTAAAACTATATTTATATATATTAAAACATTATATTCAATTATAAAATCTTATTACCCCTTTAGAAATATGTATATGCTCAAATTAATATATTTGTGTTAATTATTTAGTTTTTAATGAATTTTATGATTCAGTTATTCTTGTCCTTTCACATTATTTAATATTCCAACATATCTAAAATATTTATGATGTTATATAAGTTTTTATTTATTGAGTTTTATATTTCCATGGTCATAACAATAAATTGATTATTATGATTCATTTGGAAATCTTAAAAAATTAGTTTTTTAGAAATTATGATTCCATAAATAGAATTATTATTTTTAAAATAGAAATTTTTCTATAAAAATTACATAATAATAATAATAATTTTATAAAATCAGTATTTATACATTAAATATATTCTTTGAAAATTCCATATTTGTTGGTGTTGATAAAATAAAAATGACATTCATGGGTGTAATAGTACGCATGTAACTCGAGAGACATTTTAATTTTCTAATGAATGAGAGGGAATAATGGTTGATACTGATTTATAATTGTAGAATAATAATTATTTCATATATATCATATTTAATAATTAAATCTATCCTTATAACCATCTTTGTTAGGGGGTGATAAGAAATATAATATGTCATTCATGGAGACGGTACTTCGCACATACACACAAGAGATATATCATATTAAAAGAGATTGAAAATATTTACATGATGGTTATTTTATAAATAGAAAATCATTTTATAAAACTAATGATACTTATGTTAATATGTTATTATGGTTCTAGAATATTTAGAGGAGTTTGAAGAATAGATAAACTTGATTAAGCTCAGTTAATACCAATACATCATCCTTGTGTATCCTCTTTTTTATGTCTCCTTTATCCTTGTTGGGATTTCATTTTGGTATGTTAAGAACCTCTAGATCCTTTATGTTTGGGTTGATACTTTATTTTGGTATATATTGAGGAATACAAATTGATAAAATTGTGTGGATAATTGAAGAGAATGAGTTCCTTTTATGAGTGAGAGAGGTGGCGCTTATAAAAATACTATTGACTTTATAAAAATATAAATGTCTTCTTCGATTTCAAGTGGCACCATGAAAACCAAAATCAGAATATAGGATAGTAAATATCAAAATACACTCATAAAATATAATTAAACATAGGATTTTGTGATATTTGTGACCTTGTCATATAGTTTTATCTATCTTAACCCACTAAACCTCTAAAGTGATTACTAAATTTTAGTATTGTAATTTTATTTAATGAATATAAATGAAACATGCATTATTATATAATTGGGATATGATGTTTCTGAATTAGGATTAAATTTTTCAATATTAAACTACCTTTTTTGGTAAAAATTATTATTAATAAAAGTTTTCAAAATACAACAAAAATGGTTTTTTGGAAAATGTCATTTTATGCTAAATAATGAATTTATGCTAAATTAATGAAGATAAGTGATTACCTTATAATTTATTGGTTTATTAATAAAATAATTAAATTTATGGAACATAATAAAAAATCCAAAACTAAATGTAAACAATTCAATACTTAACTAAAGATAGGGTTTAAAATAGTTATTTTAATAGATTAAAATATTGCTTTGGTTCTAAAACGTCAAAAATGGGTTTATAAATTCCAAATAATATTACCATGTGTTTTATTTTTATCCTTATTCACATATATGATCTAAAAAAATGTTTCTTAATCCTTTAAGTCATTATAAATTTTTTATGATGTATTAAAATTATGGAATTTGTAAAAATGGTGTTTTTAGTATTCACCTAAAACTATACCATTTCAAAAAATATTAAAGAATTTTACCCTTTGAAAATTTTCACATGATGAATCCAGAAAAAACATCCTTTTATCATACTCAATTTTCAAGATTTATATATATATCCTTTAAATTAACAAATATAATAGACTATAAAAAATATATTTTTAATCAAAATATTTTATGTTTCCACATGAATACATAAAATATCATTCACTAGAGTTTAAAAATAATTATATTATAGTTATTAAATTCTTTTTATAACTCTTATTATAATTTTATCATTACATTTTATTTATACAATTTTATAAAATGCATAAAATGTATAAAAAATATATAATTAATCAAAATAGTCCAACTAGAATTATTGGAATATCCATAAGTAAAATATAATCCATTTAATTTTAAAAAACATTTTATATATACAATTATGATTCATTTACCTATATTTTAATGTGTCTAATTTTTATTTTTGTAAAACATTATTCTCTCTATTTCTTAGTTCTGTTCATGAAAAGCTATTATACATACTGGTTTTTCTTAAAGAATAATAACTTGTTTAAATCTCAGGGTGTTACAAAAAATGACATATTTAAAAAAATAAGAAAATATTAATTTCATTATTTCTTAAATATAGTAAATTCAAATTGAAAATAACTTCTTCAAATAATATAAGTGGGGATAAATAAATCAATAAAACTGTATTAATAAAAAATAAATATAAGAGAAAGATTCAAGGGAAAAAATAATAGATAAGGTTGGATCTACTTACAAACATTTATTTGGTCAAATTTTATCTAGATTATAGAAATGGTAAAAAGAAATGTAAAACCAATAAATAACCAGATGATAAAAAATAGATTTTGTTTAATGGATAAAAAATAAACATTTTTTCCATATTAGATTTTATAAATATTAAATCTTTTCTTGAATATGGTATTAGAAAACCAACATTTTTTTTGTTTGGAAATGATCAAATAAAAATTCTAGATAGAAAGAACATATTAGTACTTTGAAAATATAATTAATAACATAAAAAAATTTATTTAAGACATTCATGTGGTACTTATTACAACATAAAAATAAATTATGTGGTGAATTTAAAATATATATCAAATAATGAAAATTTAGAAAACATACCTTTACCATAGATTAATTCTTCATTGGACATGTTATAACTACCAACTTTGAGTAAATCTCTCTTTCTTGTGATGAATTCCATACTAATAATGGACTTAAGCCTCTTTATTTGGATCAAAAGTAAGTAATTATGTTTTATTCTAATGGGGATATAAATATGGGAGAGTATCGGTGACACTAAAATTATAGATTTGTCTTGGAAGGGGTGTTGTAGGTCTCATTTCATAGTTGAAAATAAGGTACATTTCCTATCACAACCCCGCCCCACAATCCACCGGTACCCCTCATAGGATTTTAATTAATATATGGAGTGAACCTCAAAATCCCACTTCTAATAGGCCTTAGAGTTGAGACCAACAATGTGAGTATAAAATATTCCTTATGTGGAATTAATATCGAGAATTCTTGAAACATAATATTAAAAACACAAATAATAAACCAGTTTATAATAATAAAATTACAATCACCCACAATGCATGTTAATATATACAAATAAAATATTTTAAACAGAAATACCATAATAAAATATAAGGTATCAAATCTCTAGAAGCTGTAGCCCCAATATTTTAATTTCTAAAGCAGTCCCCAAACCCTACTTGGATACATGAAAAAATAGTTTATATAAACATTGGGTGAGAACAACAAATTTAATTTAAAGGATCATATCCAATATCCTTCATAAATTTTCAAAAAGATAACTCTAATTTACAAGATAAAAAATAACATAATTATCCTTTATCTAAATTGTTCAACTAACCATCCCAACCACACTAAGGAACACTCACCTAAAAAATACATCTAATGTAGTACAATATTATAAGATTAATATAGATTAAGGTTTGATGCATCAACTCCCCCACTGATTCATAAAACTCATTCCCCAACATAAAACATTGTATATTCTTTTCCCTCCCATATTTACCATTGGCCATATATCACATTGAATCTAATGCATGTTGTGATGAAACCCAACCTATTATAATCTTCTATACAGTCCATTAGATCATAATACAATAATTAATTATTTATAAATCACATTCTGTAACCATATAATCATTTATCAAATCATGTTACAAATAATAAACCCAGAACAAGGGATGTAATAGTGACCCAGACTTATCACACATAAATATTATATCATTTATGTTGAATATTTGTTATATCACACGAACAAATACCGAAGGACCATAAAAGTTTAGTGTCTGTGGAATGTTGGAAATAGAAAAAATTCTTCATATGGGATCTACGTTATCTTATACTATAATATTCTTAACTATAACCCTTATTATTCATTACATTCATAATACATATATTCATTTCTTGGGGAAAATAAAACATAAGAAAGGGAGAGCTCAAATTATTAGTAATGGTATACACAAGAAATATCAAACTATTATCATTTAGAATCATAATATTATCATAATGGTATATGATAATGATCAAAACAGATGAATATTATACCCCATATTTCATATATTATTAACATGATTCATGGAATTATAATTGGTAGTTAATAAGACAATCATATAAAGGAAATCAAAGAACATCATCCCAAGGAACATGACATTGGAAAAAAAATTAGATTTTTGGAATATGCATCATATTTAAACATTGTGAACATATATAAATTGAAACAGTTTCATTCATAAAGTAAAAGAAATGAAATCAGACTCCTGCATAACCTTATGTACATGCAACTCGGTTTGGGTATAAAATTATGGACATGAAATATAGGACAATTCATAAAATTAGACACATGTAATAAGGTTCACGTATAATTTAGTGAATTTTTTTTTAGGATATTGCATAACATTTTGGAAATGAAAAAAATGTCCACATATAGCATAATAGTAGTCAGGGTTCATTCCCAATACCATCATTGTGAATAAAGTCCCTTACTAAAACTGGTTTAATGTTCATTCCAACCATATCAATCTCATTAGATATAAATCATTACCCAATTTATTGGAGGGGGATATAGTTCCCACCCATCACATAATGTAACCCTTATTTATGTGGTCCCTAAGATAATAAATATTCATTATATCATAACCCATAAAATGATGGGTGAAATAAAAAATTTATTATATCATAAAATGTCTAAAACTATAATGTCTTGACCTGAGATCCACATAACCTATGCCTCGAGCTAGTGGGTCACATGCCCTCAGGTGCACCTCCCCGTACTCTAGAGGGTTCCTACTAGTAGTGTGTTTGTAAAGGTGGTTTAGTGGGGATACTATACCATTATATCATAGTCGCAAAATATATATAGTAATTAAATATAATACATCATAAGAATATATAAACATACACAATAATTACTAGACTAGTAACACGCCGTAGTGGAATTGTATACCAGAAATATAAAAACAAACCATAGAAGTGAAAATAAATGATACACTGAATAATAATATCAAAATCCCTAAGGATAAGTAATATAAAATTATTTCATAGCATGATGATATAAAAAGGTGGAAATATGGGATATTCATATACAACATGTTATACAAAAGCACAGAAAGGGCAAAATTCTTCTCCACTATCATCTAAAGCATATTTCCAGTCCTCTCAACCCATGATCCAACTATATGTAATGAGAGTCAATAATCTATAGTAGGTCCCATGACCTTATCCGTACATGCAGACATGTAATCTAATCAGGTACAAATGGTTTTTTGAGTAGGGTGTGAGATAAAATCCCAGTAGGCCACATTCAATGGTTCCTTGATGCAATCCAAGAAGTGTACATAGCTAATCAATATGCCTATATAACTGCATAACAAATAATGATATAAAAATACCTCCCAAATCTGCTTCCTAAAGGAAACAAGGTAGCTCAGCCTACTAGGGCATTGGTGATAATGATAGTTTCATCACTGAATATATATATAAAGTAATAATATCTATAATATAGTTATATAGTGTATCCACTTATATGAACTAAGTACTAGAGGATGTAATTAGTGATATACTTGTATACTAGGTGTTGGTTATAACTAGGTCATAACAAACGCATCCATAACTACTCTAACAAGATGTTTGGTTCAATAAGATATTACATTCCCAAAATCACTTAATAAATTTGTGATACCATGCTCAACACTCGTGATTGGTGGGGGGAGTTTTTATTCCCAACACCCTAAACAGATTAACATCGAACATCATTCCCATCACCCAGATAATAGTATAATAGTGAGAGATGTCATTCTTAATACCCGATGTAATAGACCTTGAAACATCATTCTCAAAAAAACCCCTTAACAATCTTTCTATGGATAATATCAATGCAATAATCTTAATAAAAATTATATCTTATAGGATCCCCACTTTTTAATAAATTTTATCAAACCCAATATGAATGAGGCATCACAGTTTATATAAAGAATATAATAAATCTTGAATCAATTTACATGTAATTTCCACCCTAAATCATTTATTCATTTATACATTTTAATTTATTTTCAAAGATAAAACCTTCCTGAATCAAGACATTCAAAATATATATACAATCCAGTAAATTCATTAAGGTATGGAAATAAACTCTCTGGTTCATCCAAGTGATTATAATGTGCTATCTTTAATGAGGCAATTACCAACAACCTAGAATTATATTTACAATCCAACAAAAATACTTAGAACAATTTGGCTCATTTAATAAATTAAATATTAAGGCTAATTTCAAGCTGACATTCCCACAGGGTAGTTATGAATGAGTTTTTCATCCTCTAGACACATAAAATTTATTCATGGTAGTATATTAACATAAAAACTTATTTATAATCTAATAACATATTTATAAGATAAATTCGAAGAAAAAAATCATGCAGAACAATGGAATGTCTATGAAAATAGTATATCATTTGGGAATAAAATATAGAGCATCTACCATAGGGCCATTGATGGCTTCTTTTCCAAAATTGGATTCATTTTTAAATTATATTTGAATAAATTAGAGAAATGGTCCAATGCCTTGAAAATAGGTAGAATAGAATTATACCAAAATAGTGAAATTTTTAGGGTTCGAGAGATTACCTATTTTTATCCAACTCTTCCTACATTAGTTAATTTGGAACTCGTATTTATGAGTTGTTAAAGTACATTGATGGGGAAGGATGATTTCATAGTAGTGGAGAAGGGATATCCATCCACAAGAAATGAGGAATGAAAAAAGGGTTTCGGTTTTTATTTAATTAAGGTATGAACTATATCTTCATGAAAATAGACAGAGCTGCAGGGTCTGGTGGCATAGTCGGCCAAACTGTATGCAAACTTTTTCTATGTAATGACCTAAAGAGACCCCACATGGGTTGGGAACACGGTTTAGGAAACTATAAGTATCCCATCCTATTATCCTCTACAATGTTTCTATGAAAAGTTGCATAATGTGTAGCTTGGGTCATACGGTTTCAGATAACTATGAATCCCACTACAGGCCATTGCAATCCCCACATGATAAGTACAAATTTTGTGATAACCATGACTCATACCATATTTTTCTAATTCTCTGATATTCTGACCTGGAAGAAGCCCCAAACACTCTTAAATAATTCTTTAGGTCTTAATGTATAAAGATATTAAAAAATAATTTAATCTAATAAAAAATGAATAATAACTTTGTGAAAACAAGGTTTATTACAACCAACCTGCCTTATGGAAACATGTCACTGAGTTTGCCTTATAAATTTAAAGTGGTAACTCTTTAAAAAATATCTATGTGCTAAACTTGTATATCATCTTCTCTCTCACATTTATCTTTCTGTAATCGGGTATGCTTCACTAGAAACCATACCAAATAACTGACATGCCTAAGGGTGCCTTAACTCTCTAATCAACAAAACGCATATGATACTCTTTAAATGATGAATCTACGTCCAAATGAACCTCGTATGGCTGTGAAATATGTGATGGGTTTGGTTAATACTGAGGATTCTAAGATACATGAAATGCATCGTTCATGGACTATTATTTATGATGATGTGCTATCTGGTTATCCAATGGTTCAATATTTTTCATAACCTAAAAGTGTCCGTAAAGCCATGGTGAAAACATACCGTGCCTCTAAATAAGTTGATGGTCCAAAATAGATGAAACTTGAAAGAAAATACAATCTTCAACCATGATCTCAAGAGTTCATCATCTTTATTTGGAATATGACTGATATATGTACTGAGTTGTCCGTATGTGTTTTCTGAGAAACTGTTCCTACTCTGAAGTCACCGAGTCGAGATAAGGTCTATGTGAAGCTACCTCTCATACCTCTAACTAACACAAAGGTTATTAGAAAGACCTCAAATATAAGGCTTTATAAGGACCCATATAAATGGTACCCAGAATGGTTTATAAAATGAGAACTAAAAAGGGGTATTGTTTCCCCCTTGAACTGCCAAATTCAAGGAGATATGTGTATGGAATTTACTCTAACACATTAGTCGTATGCTCTATATATCCATATGTCTAAGGGTGATAGGATATTCCGAGAATAACCTATATACACAATACCTTATGTAACCCCTTCCAAAACAGAGACATGAAGAGAGTTCCATGTTCATATATGATAGATTATGGAGGCACATGAAGATGTATGACCTACCTGACATATATCCTCCCACGATCATCTACTATATTGGTTTATCGAATTTTTAAGAAGTGTGATACATTTATCGAATGGTCAATGATAACCAAAATTGTATCATTTATACAGGTGGATCAGGGAAAAAAATCAAAAACTCCTTAGAAAAATTATCTAATTTCTTCTCAGGAATGGACCACAGTTGTAAAATCCCTACCAATCACTGATATTCCACCTTCACCTACTGACAGGTGGAACACTTAGTGATAAAGTTGTCATTATTGTGTTTCATACCATGTCAAAAATACTGGAGACTTATCTATCAATAAATATTTCTTAAACTGTGAATCACAATGAAAATAAAGGCATGAAAGTCCAATATTATTTCCTCATTCATATCTCATGGAACCCAAACATGACCATGAAAGCATAGGGTCTCATCCTGATACCTGGTCCAAGAAAAATATGTATCTTTACTTGAGATACTCTCTCATTAGACGAATCCCATAGGATGAAATATTATCCCCATTTTTACACACTATAGAAGGGTAGAGGTCACTGATAATATTAGGAGGGTAGTGTTCCCATGATCCCCTCGAACCTCAATGTGTAACTCTGAATAAAAATCCATAACCATCCACTTTCCATAATCCATATCAACAACATCTTTTTTAGTCTTTATAATTATATAATAGATTTTTGGAGTTCCTTTCCAATGTTTGTAGGAATGATTTAAATACACTGACTTAAAGTACTAAACCCTTATATATTGTCTGATATTGAAGTCACGCTATTTAAAGATCTTATTAGGATCTTCTGGACTATGATCACTAAAAACTACACTCTAATTAAATTTTTCCTCCAAATGCATAGAGAATTAATTACCACAGCTATCTAGAGGTCAAATATTAGGTAATTTCAGTTACAAGACATTAACTAACGAGACCTCTATGCTACGACTCACTCATTATGTATCAGAACATCTCTAACCCTAATATCTTATTTTTTTATAGTAGAATGTATAACTCATTCATAGCTTTGGAAAAATCTGTATTGATATTGAAGTAATATAGCCCTTCAACACATGAAAGGATGTTTCGAAAGATTCTTTCCATTCTAATTTCACACCCTTTTTAGTTTTCCTTTTATGAGGCATTAAAAAGAATGATAAATACAGAATAAAGCATTTTTAATATTTGGGTATCCCCAAGATACTCTATATATTATATCAATTCTTTCAAATCTTCCACAAAACCACATCTCTCGAAATCTCTAGGTCTACTGATACTCCTGGCTCTGAGATTAGGTGACCTTAAATGTGGAAATTATCGATCCAAAAGTCAAATTTATTGATATTAGTATAAATATGGTGCTCTCTTATTGTATTTTTCACGATCTCATGATGGTTGGAATGGTCATGTTAATAGTGTGAATACACTATGATTTCATTTACAAATACTACCATGAATGAATCTAGATACATGTGGAATACCCGATTAGTTAGATCCATGAAACGTGCAGGTGCATTCATGAGACCGAATGGCATGAAAATGTACTCATAATGACCCTACCAACTCTTGAATGTTGTGTGAGGTATTTCCAATGACCTGAAAACAAACTACTAATAGCTCGACCGTAGATCAATCTATTAAAACACTCGTGCTTTTTAGAGATGGTCAATGAGGTCATTTATTTATGGAATTGGACACCAGTACTTTACCGTGAGGTGGTTCAATTGATAGTAATCCATGAAATGTTAGAGGGTACCATCTTCTTTCTTGGAAAAAATTATGAGTGACCCCAAGGAGAAGTGTTGGGGCATATAAATAATTTAGCCTTTAGATCCTGCAACTACTTATTGAGCTCCAGAAGCTCCATTGGTTCTATCAAATAAAGAAAAATGGTTACTATTGCTTCTCCTGATACTATCTCAATAGTGAATTCTACCACTCACAATGTATTTATCCTAGAAAAATTCATTATTGATGAATTCTCTGAGACGATCAACAATAGGAGGGAAAGTTGTAGGTTGTAACCCCTTATCATCCAAGAAAATACATCAAATTCATGTTGTCACACAACACAATCTCTAATGATTGGGTATATTTCAAGCCAAAATAACTTCCTATAGTCCCATATAAACATACATACAACCCTAGGGTGATGTAAATGTCTCCCTCCAATGATAGCATTGAATATGAGCCTAGTAGGGAACTAACCAGTATGTCATGCTGATTACATTACATATTATCATTTAAATATTGAAACATTCCCATAAGAAAGATAGATTCTTCCTCTCAGTCATAAAATCATTACAATGATGCATGATCTCAGATAAGATACCTAATGGGGTATTGAGCATTATTACTCTATAGAAGAGCTCTATATCAAGGGCCAGACTCTCCAAGATTTTTATCGATATAAATTAATTAGACACAAAAATTTATTATAAGGTAGACAGTAATGAAAATGATACTATAATATTAGCTAAAACTATAGAAGTTATAGAACTATAATCCTTCGGCATTGGTTGCACAGCAACTACCTGGCATATATTGTAGCCCTAAGTCATAACCAAACAATCTTGAGTAAGCTCCCCCTTCTGGAACTCAAAATCATGATTCTAATTACCTCTTCATTGACCACAATATAAAACTAACCAAATGGTGGTATTCTTGCTTCCTACCTAGCGAGGTACTATAGGCCCTACTATAGAATATGGGGTAGCTGTAAATCCATGCTCACTAAGAAGTAATGGATAATTCATATAGAAGTGATGGATATGTCACAGCCTACCGCAACCTCTATAATCCATTGGATCAAGTATACACTACAGTTTCATTGGTCTTGTACTCCCACACAAGTGATAGATAAGAAATTTTTCATCATGAACTACCTAATTTTTTATACCGTAGGAGAGACCTCATAATGATTTTTGTGTCTGCTAGAAGAAACACTGATAGGTCATAGTGTCAAACCACCATAGTTCTCACCATTAATTTTACTTATATTCTACCCAATAATAAGGTCTTGGTTTACAATTTAGTGATAATGTCCAGCATTAAAACATTTACCCATGAATAGATGGCATATACCAGCCCATCCTCGAATCGCCTAGTAGTCCTAAAATCATTATTGGATAGAGTTGTTGAAACCCATTCTGGATCTGTAAAGTGGCCAAAATATTACATTCAATACATGGATCCCTATTATATATTCATAAAGTCTCTATCTCATTCCCCCCTTCAATTATGTAGAAATAAATAATCATAGAATTTTTTTGGAAATCTACCTAGAGCATACCATTATATCTGTCTTCTCAGGTAATAACATCTCACCATATCTTGGATGAATCATTTATCATATATGCAATGAATTTGACCTTCTTTTATGGAGGAGTATCTATATGGTCTAATATAGAGATAATAGATTTGATCCAAGACTCATCACCATAAGGTCCTGCATCCCCCAAAAATGTTGGGGGATGCTCCTACTGGAACTCATGAATCAACGCTTCCAAAGTTGGATAGGTGGAGAAACACCTTTCATACATTTAATCACACTAAATAGATCGTGCTGGAACAAGGATTTGATTACCATATCATTAATAGGAAAAAGTATAAAGACCCGTAAAATTCAATGGAAATTTTTTCTTAATTTTCTTTGGAATTTTACAAGAGCGCGGTTTCTGAAGGCACCTGATTCCGAGGCCCGGAGTGCCCGGAATTAATTTCTGAAGTTTGGCTCGGGTACGTTCAGTGAACGAACGAGCGAGAAATTTCTAACTTTTGATCTGGTGCTCGGAATTGAAATCTGAAGACACCGATAAACTCGCAGTGCCATTTTTTGCTTAAGGAGACCTTTTCCGAAGTTGCGTTTATTGCGGGACGAAAGTTAGTTTTTGGGAGAATTGTAAAAAGTTAAATAAAAATGTGGAACACTTTTTATTTTTTCTTACTTGTTGGTTAACTCCTCTCAAAGGAAGTTAAAGGTGGGACCCACATCCACTTAACCTCCCTTGGGAGGATTAAGTGTGGTGGGGCCCACACGAAACCCAACTTTCCATCTCCTCTCAAAACTCCCTTAACTCCCCTTTTAAATGAAATTGACAACATAGCTTATTAATTCGGTTGAGTTGTTTAAGAATTTTCAAACCTTTAAAATTCAAAAAGGTTTGGTTGAGTAAATAAAATAAGCTCTTAGCTTATTTTATTTGGTTAGAATTCTCTAGCCTCTTGAGAGTTTTGAAGCCTTCTCCTTCTCCTTCTTCTTCTTCTTATTCTTCTTCTTCAAGCTTGACGAAGAACGCGAAGAACCTTCGAGCTCCGACGTAGAACGCTGCTCCTCTCTTCTTCATAGCCGATTGTATCCAAAGATCGACGACGCCTTCCGTGTCAACGAAAGGGAACGCCGCTTCCTCCTCGGACTTCCTTCGTCGGCTTACGAAGATTCACCAACGACGTACCTCTTCGGACGTACCTCTTCGTCATCGGATTTGACGAACGATTACCGCGACGCCCGACCTCCGCGACGTTGTCTTCCGCGGGTCATTGACGATCTTTGAACTTGAACCCAAGGTAGGGGTTTGTTGTGGTTTATTTATTTACTCTCGTTCTTGGTTCTAGAATGATAATCTTGTGATTAAATATTTAAGAGTTATCATCTAACGAGAGGGGGGTCGTACCGCACAAACACGGCCGAATTCACCCTCCTTTGTTCTTGGTTATTTATATAATCTTTTCATGAACGATAAGGTGTGGTGTCGTCGCACCACGCGGGAATCGCCTGACTTATTTACGCGATGCCGTCGCGTTGCGCCGTGGATGGATTATCATGAACGCGACGCCGTCGCCCCGCGTCAGAGGGAACTGAACGCCCCGCGGCCGGAGCGGGGCCGCGGCGGAGGGGCGCGGTGCCGTCGCACCGCACCGGACGACGAACACCGAGGCCGGTTCCGGGACGCGGCGGGACGAGAGGACCGGTGGCTCGCCGGGTCGCCGGCGTCGGAAACCGGAAGGGGACCGGCTTTGCCGGTCCCGTTGAAGAAAAACCGGCCGGCCAGGTGGGCCGGCCAGAAGGTCAAAGACCGGGGGAATTTAATTCCCCCGGTCAACTCAAATGCCCCCCCATTTATGAGGGGGGGGGGGTTTCTTTGAGGGGGGCAGGCGACCCCCCGGTTTTCCTCAAAGCAGGCCCCCACGAGGGGGGTCCGGTTCTCCAAAGGTGCGGCTAAAAGCCGCACCGCCAAAATGAAGAAGCGGGGGCCTTGCCCCCCGCGCGGGGCACCAAGCGGCGCCAGGCCCCGCCGCCGCCGGCCGGGCCGTGCCGCAGCGCCAGACCGCGCCGCCGCCGGCCGGGCCGTGCCGCAGCGCCGGACCGCGCCGGACCGCCGCCGGTCGGGCCGGGTCCCCCCGGACCCGGACCCCCCGTTTTCGAATCGTTTTCGGTATTTTGTCCATAACTTGAGCCACAGACCTCCGATCGACGAACCATCAGCAGCATTGCGATCCTTGGATAGAGACAGTCGATTCGGTATATCTCACTCAAAGTTTCGGAATACTTTGAGTTCGGCCGGGTTGGTTCGTTCACGAAACCAACCGGGCCTTCGGAGCGGAAACGCTCATATCTTGAGCTACGGACGTCCGATTGATGTGCCGTCAGATTTGTTGTGTTCCTCTTAGTGAGACGGATCTTTTGGCATACTCCGCCCGAGGTTTGGACGCATGTGGAGTACGGTCGGGCTGGTTTTTCCTTAAAAACCAACCGGGCCCCTGGGACGAAAAAGCAAATAACTCTCAGACCGGGCGTCTGATCGACGCGCCGTCTGTTGCATTGAGTTCCTGTTGACGATACAGAACTTTTGGATACATCAACTCTGGACTTTGTGACAGTTGATGTATGAGCCTCTCGGCTCGTGGAGCGGACCCTCCTGTACGAGCTTGCTGTATGCGGGAACCCTAGTGCTGGCTGCGACTGTTACTGTGACTACTACTGCTACTGCTACTGCTACTGTGACTGCGACGACGACAGTACAGAGATCCTGTTTGGATTCGACGACTACTACAGCACTCAGCGATCCTACGTGGATCAGTGCTATAGGTCCTGTGTGGGCCCGATCCTGTGTGGGTCCGATCCTGTGTGGGTCTTTGCGCTCAGCGGTCCTGTGTAAACCAGCGCCTACAGGTCATGTGTGGGCCCGATCCTGTGTGGGTCTTTGCGGGGGTTAGTTACCTATCGATCCTTCATGGGTCCGATGACTTAGATGGATCATAGATCATCTTTATCATCCTTTGAAGAAGTATACCTGTGTGAGCTGAATCTAGTTGCTTTCCTGTGTGGATTGTGTTGTGTTATCCTGTGTGGATTTCGTTTTGCTTTCCTGTGTGGAATACGTTTACTTTCCTGTGTGGACTGAGTTGTACTTCGGCTCGGAGGATGGAGCGTGTTGGAATTGATGACTTAGGTATATGTATGGGCATATACCTAAGCAGTGTCGGTTGTTACTTCGTGTTTGTATGTCACTTTTGTGGTTTATCCTTTGTGGATTTTGGGAGACCTTCAGGGGTCTCGGGGTCCCTACTGAGTAGCTTATACTCACCCCAGCACGGGCTATGCCTGCACTACGTTGTGTTGGTTGCAGACGATGTACAGCGTTGATATTGGCTGAGGCTTGCAGAGCAGGACGGTACCTGGAGGTGGAACACTGGGCAGGACGTACTCGGAGTGGACGGCGGGACCCGAGGAGCAGTGGAGCTATCTGTACTCACCCTCCAGGTGGGATTTCCAGTGGACAGCTCGGAGTAGCAGCTTTTACTTTAAAGTTGTTGTTTTCCCTTTCGAGTTGTACTTTACTTTCAGATTGGGTTTGTATACTGACCCATTTACTTTTCCGCACTTTCAGTTGTACTCTGTTTTTATTTAGTGCTTACTTCTGCTTGCTTACTCTATGGTGTTTGTTTACTTTACAAAGGCAATGCCTTCCCTTTTTACCGGGATTTACGCCTTGGTGCTAGTCGCGAGCCCCTGGCCTATGGAAGGCGGGCTTGGGGTAGTCACGGCACGGACCCCGAGGGCGGGTCGGGACAAATTGGTATCAGAGGAGTTCGGTTCTACCGCGAACTCTGATCTTTTCTATGGGAAGCAATAATGTTTAGCGTATTGAGTGTGGTTCTCAGTCCAGGGAGTCCAGTGTTGGTGCGGCGGCCGACGTATCCGTACACCAGGACCCTGACTTCTGATTTCCGACTTAATGCACGAAAACATTGATTGCGTGTGTGTTTCAAAGTTTTCTTTGTGATTACTTATATCAGCTCACCAGGTATACTGTTCTGACCGTGGCGCACCTGTTTCCTTTTCAGGATGGCCCCACGACGGCAGCCAACTAGGGTTCTGAGAGTCGAGTGTGACGACAGCCCACAGAGCGACGAGGCCTCGGTGAAGGGCCCTTTGTCAGCAGTGGCACCGGCGGTAGCTCTACCCGTCGAGCCATCGATACTTCCAGCACCAGCCGCTGACGATGCACGTCGCCTCAGCACACTGCATGAGTTTCAGTGCCAACGACCACCCATGTTTCGCGGGGAGACGGATCCTCAGGCAGCCGAGGACTGGCTGGAGGCAGTGGTACGTGTTTTTAGGCTAGTGAGGACACCAGCAGACCTCATGGTGATCCTCGCTGCGAGCCTAGTACACGCAACAGCAAGACGATGGTGGAGCTTGATGCTCCAGGTGCAGGATGAGGCATCTCTTCTATGGACGGACTTTGAGAGCCTCTTCCGCTTGGAGTTCGTCCCAGCCACCCTTCGTGCGGTGCGTATCCAGGAGCTTCTACAGCTGCGGATGGGTAGAATGACGGTCGCTCAGTGCTCGGCGAGATTTACCGATCTCTCGCGCTACTCGACCGACATGGTACGAGACCCATTCTTCCGGGCCCGGACCTTAGAGCAGGGTTTGAGACACGAGATCAGGGAATCGCTGATCTCCCTCAGCATACCGACTCAGACAGGAGTACTGGAGCGGGCCCTTTTGATCGAGAGTTTCCTTGATGAGTCTACACCAGCACCGAGACCCACCGTAGGGCGGCACGTGGCAGAGTCATCTGCAGCAGGCAGTCGACGGATGACTCAGGGGTTCAGGCAGACCAGACCTTCGGGCAGACGACCTCAGGACACTGGCTCAGCAGTGCGGGGCACACAGCGAGGAGCCAGTCTTTCGAGAGGCAGGCAGTGCTACTCGTGCGGCGGGCAGGGCCACATGGCTCGTGACTACCCGACCCGCCGTGCCGAGGAGCAGCAGACAGTTGAGGGACCACCGAGGCAGAGGCAGAGGGTCGACCGTGGCGGTCCGCAGGGAGGAGGCGGACGAGGCAGAGGAGCTGGCCGAGCAGCAGGTGGTGGGCGACGCTTTGAGGCTCTGCCACCACCACCACCAGGAGGTCCACCCCGACAAGAGGGAGCTGGCGGGCAGAGACAGGCACAACTCCAGGCAGCAGAGGCCTACGACCACGGCGCACCCGAGATGATTCGAGGTACTATCTGTGTCTATTCCACCCTTTCTGCAGTTCTTATAGACACAGGAGCGAGTCACTATTTCATAGCTCTTCCCTTGTTCGGAGCTCGGAGATTCCGAAAGAGTCGTTGGCTCGATCATTTCGGCTAGAGACTCCTACGGGAGCAGACTTGACGATTACGCACTGGTGCCGGCAGTGTGAGCGTACTCTAGGAGGCGATAGCTTCAGCTGGGATCTTCTTGTAGCAGTGTCGAGGTCTTACGACGTCATCATGGGCATGGATTTGCTATCTACAGTCCATGCGCAGATTGACTGTTTTAGGCGCAAGGTGCGATGTGTACGCACCGACGGGAGCAGGTTCACCTTCAGAGGCAAGAAGGGAGCCTTTGCAGAACAAGATGGACTTCCGCAGAAGAGAGTACAGCCCATCACTCATCAGTTGGCTAGCCTCATCCTTGGAGCAGTTGACGAGCGGAGTCCTGGTTTTCCTGCAGCGGTGGATCATTTTGCGGACGTTTTTCCCGACGACGTTCCAGGGCTACCTCCTCGCAGAGAGGTAGACTTTTATATAGACTTGTACCCCAGGACAGCCCCGATATCCACTCCAGCATATCGAATGGCCCCCGCCGAGCTTCGAGAGCTACAGGTACAGTTGGAGGACTTGCAGGTCAAGGGGTTCATCCGACCCAGTGTTTCACCCTGGGCTTCCCAGATATTGTTCGCCAAGAAGGCGGACGGGAGCCTGCGGCTTTGTGTTGACTATCGTCACCTGAACCAGGTGACAGTGAGGAACAAGTATCCGCTACCGAGGATTGATGACCTCTTTGATCAGCTCAAGGGAGCACGGTGGTTCTCGAAGATAGACCTCAGGTCAGGTTATCATCAGCTCAGAGTCAGAGACGAGGACGTGCAGAAGACGACCTTCAGATGTCGGTATGGCCACTATGAGTTCTTGGTTATGCCTTTCAGCGTAACCAATGCTCCAGCAGTGTTCATGGCCCTCATGAACAGGATCTTTCAGCCATACCTTGATCGGTTTGTCGTGGTCTTCATTGACGACATTCTGATTTACTCTACGACTGAGGAGGAGCACGCCTATCACTTGCGAGTTGTACTAGACACACTCCGAGAGCACCAGCATTATGGTAAGCTCTCGAAGTGCCAGTTCTGGATACGTGAGGTCCACTTCTTGGGACATGTTATCTCTGATGCGGGAGTTTCAGTGGATCCTGCGAAGATCGAGGCTGTGTTAGCATGGGAGCCACCCAGGAGCGTGACTGAGGTTTGGTGTTTCTTGGGACTAGCTGGATACTATCGGAGATTCGTTCCATACTTCTCTAGAGTTGCGACACCACTTACAGCTTTTACGAAGAAGGGGAAACCCTTCGTGTGGTCAGACAGATGTCAGCAGAGCTTCCAGGAGCTGAGACAGAGATTGACCAACACACCTATCTTGAGGTTGCCTGAGGAGGGAGTAGGGTACGTTGTCTACTGCGATGCATCAGGGACCGGACTCGGATGTGTTCTGATGCAGGAGTGTGCAGTGATCGCCTATGGATCACGTCATTTGAGGTCGCATGAGCAGAACTACGATACCCATGACCTGGAGTTAGCAGCAGTGGTCTTCGCTCTGAAGACATGGAGACACTATCTGATGGGCGAGCGCTTTACAGTCTTTTCCGATCATCAGAGTCTTAGGTATATCTTCTCACAGAAGGACCTGAACCTGAGACAGCGGCGATGGGTCGAGTTCCTCTAGGACTATGACTTTGAGATAGTCGTTACTCCTGGGAAGGGGAACATAGTAGCCGATTCCCTCAGCAGGAGGACGGGCATTCAGCTACTTGAGGAGGCGACGGAGCAGCTAGCCTCTTTGCAGATATCCTTCGTGGATAGAGATGGATCAGCCTTCCTCCAGTCTCTCACAGTCACCCCTCCACTACTGCAGCGGGTCAGAGAGGCACAGCGTGAGGACGCTGACTGTGAGACACGGCGTGCACAGATATCCTCGGGACAGGCACCTGATGGTTTCTCCCTTGGAGCAGAGCACGAAATCCTTTTCATAGGACGTACCATGGTACCAGTCGCTTTGCGAGAGGGAGTGCTGAGAGAGTTTCACACTTCTCCTTTGGCGGTACATCCTGGAGTGGGGAAGATTTACCAGGACCTCAGACAACAGCACTGGTGGCCAGGCATGAAGAAGGCAGTAGCAGAGTTCGTTTCTCGATGCCTCACCTGCCAGCAGGTGAAGGCAGAGCATCAGGTACCAGCAGGCTTGGTACAGCCCTTGGAGGTCCTAGAGTGGAAGTGGGATGACATATCTATGGACTTCGTGACTGGACTTCCACGCACTTCCAGAGGTCACAACTCCATCTGGGTGATTGTTGACCGACTCACCAAGTCGGCACACTTCTTACCCATCAGAGAGCAGGGCTCAGTGGATATCTTGGGACGTCTCTACGTTCAGGAGATTGTGCAGCTCCATGGCGTGCCATCATCTATCGTCTCCGATTGAGATGCTCGCTTTACTTCCCGTCTTTGGAAAGGGGTTACAGGAGGCGTTTGGGACGCAGCTACGTCTGAGCACAGCCTTTCACCCTCAGACGGATGGTCAGACGGAGAGGACCATTCAGACTCTCAAGGACATGCTCCGCCCATGTGTCCTCAACTTTGGTCGTAGCTGGGAGGACCAATTACCCTTGGTGGAGTTTGCGTACAACAATAGCTACCACACCACCATCGGGATGGCACCGTACGAGGCGTTGTACGACCGACCTTGTAGATCTCCTTTGTGCTGGACAGACCCTGGGGAGTCAGCACTTGTGGGACCAGAGATGATCCAGGCCATGACAGAGAAGGTCCAGGTCATCCAGGAGTGGATGAGGACAGCACAGAGCCGGCAGAAGTCATACGCTGACAGGAGGCGGAGGCCACTGGAGTTTGAGGATGGCGACCACGTCTTCTTGCGGGTCTCACCTCGACGTGGTATACGGAGATTTGGTCGTGGCGGCAAGTTATCTCCGGGCTTCATCGGACCCTTTCAGGTCCTCAGCAGGGTTGGTGAGGTGGCTTATCGCCTGGCTCTACCACCTCAGTTGCACCGGGTGCACGACGTCTTCCATGTGTCTCAGCTGAGGAAATACGTGCACGACCCGACCCACATCATTGACCATGGGGAGCTTGATGTTGACGATGGGGAGACTTTTACGGAGGTATCGGTGGAGATAGAGGATCGACAGGAGTGTGTCCTACGTGGGCGATCGATTCCTCTTGTGTGCATCAGATGGCAGCACGGGAACCTCCAGGAGAGCACATGGGAGCGGGAGGCTCATATGTGTGCTCAGTACCCTCATTTGTTTCCCTAGTTTTTGATGTATCTTTACGGGGACGTAAATCCCTGAGGTGGGAGTAATGTAAAGACCCGTAAAATTCAAGTGAAATTTTTTCTTAATTTTCTTTGGAATTTTACAAGAGCGCGGTTTCTGACGGCACCTGATTCCGAGGCCCGGAGTGCCCAGAATTAATTTCCGAAGTTTGGCTCGGGTACGTTCAGTGAACGAACGAGCGGGAAATTTATAACTTTTGATCTGGTGCTCGGAATTGAAATCTGAGGACACCGATGAACTCGTAGCGCCGTTTTTCGCTTAAGGAGACTTTTTCCGAAGTTGTGTTTATTGCGGGACGAAAGTTAGTTTTTGGGAGAATTGTAAAAAGTTAAATAAAAATGTTGAACACTTTTTATTTTTTCTTACTTGTTGGTTAACTCCTCTCAAAGGAAGTTAAAGGTGGGACCCACATCCACTTAACCTCCCTTGGGAGGATTAAGTGTGTTGGGGCCCACACGAAACCCAACTTTCCATCTCCTCTCAAAACTCCCTTAACTCCCCTTGTAAATGAAATTGACAACTTAGATTATTAATTGGGTTGAGTTGATTAAACTTTTTCCAACCATTGAAATTCAAAAAGGTTTGGTTGAGTAAATAAAATAAGCTCTTAGATTATTTTATTTGGTTAGAATTCTCTAGCCTCTTGAGAGTTTTGAAGCCTTCTACTTCTCCTTCTTCTTCTTCTTCTTCTTCTTCAAACTTGACGAAGAATGCGAAGAACCTTCGAGCTCCGACGAAGAACGCCGCTCCTCTCTTCTTCGTAGCCGATTGTATCCGAAGATCGACGACGCCTTCTTTGTCAACGAAATGGAATGTCGCTTCCTCCTCGGACTTCCTTCGTCGGCTTACGAAGATTCTCCAATGACGTACCTCTTCGGACGTACCTCTTCGTCATCGGATTTGACGAACGATTACCGCGACGCCCGACCTCCGCGATGTTGTCTTCCGCGGGTCGTTGACGATCTTCGAACTTGAAGCCAAGGTAGGGGTTTGTTGTGGTTTATTTCTTTACTCTCGTTCTTGGTTCTAGAATGATAATCTTGTGATTAAATATTTAAGAGTTATCATCTAACGAGAGGGGGGTCGGACAACACAAACACGGCCGAATTCCCCCTCCTTTGTTCTTGGTTATTTATATAATCTTGTGATGAACGAGAAGGCGTGGTGCCGTCACACCACGCGGGAATCACCCGACTTATTTACGTGATGCTTTCGCGTCGTGCCGTGGATGGATTATCATGAACGCGACGCTGTCACACCGCGTCGAAGGGAACAGAAGGCGCCGCGGCCGGAGCGGGGCCGCGGCGGAGGGCCGCGGTGCCGTCGCACCGCGCCGGACGACAAACACCGCTGCCGGTTCCGGGCCACGGCGGGACGAGAGGACCGACGGCTCACCGGGTCGCCGGCGTCGGAAACCGGAAGGGGACCGGCTTTGCCGGTCCCGTTGAAGAAAAACCGGCCGGCCGGAAGGTCAAAGACAGGGGGAATTTAATTCCCCCGGTCATCTCAAATGCCCCCCCATTTATGAGGGGGGGGGGGGTTCTTTGAGGGGGGAAGGCGGCCCCCCGGTTTTCCTCAAAGCAGGCCCCCACGAGGGGGGGCCGGTTCTCCAAAGGCGCGGCTAAAAGCCGCGCCGCCAAAATGAAGAAGCGGGGGCCTTGCCCCCCGCGTGTGGCACCAAGCGGTGCCAGGCCGCGCCGCCGCGCCGGACTGCCTCCGGCCGGGCCGGGTCGGACCCGGGTCAGGTCGACCCGGTTTGGGCCGACCCAGGGGGGTCGGTCCGGGTCGCCCCGGGCCCGGACCCCCCGTTTTCAAATCGTTTTCGGTCTTTTAGCCATAACTTGAGCCACGGACCTCCGATCGACGAACCGTCACCGGAATTGCGATCCTTGGATCGAGACAGTCGATTCGGTATATCACACTCAAAGTTTCGGAATACTTTGAGTTCGGCCGGGTTGGTTCGTTCACGAAACCAACCAGGCCTTTGGAGCGGAAACGCTCATATCTTGAGCTACAGACGTCTGATTGACGTGCTGTCAGCTTTGTTGTGTTCTTCTTAGTGAGACGGATCTTTTGGCATACTCCGCCCGAGGTTTGGACGCAGGTGGAGTACGGTCGGGCTGTTTTTGCCTTAAAAACCAACCAGGCCCATGTGACGAAAAAGCCAATAACTCTCAGACCGGGCGTCCGATCGACGCGCCGTCTGTTGCGTTGAGTTCCTGTTGACGATATGGAACTTTTGGATACATCAACTCTAGACTTTGGGACAGTTGATGTATCAGACTCTCGGCTCGTGGAGCGGACCCTCCTGTACGAGCTTGCTGTGTGCGGGAACCCTAGTGCTGGCTGCGACTGTTACTGTGACTACTACTGCTACTGCTACTACTACTGTGACTGCGACGACGACAGTACAGAGATCCTGTGTGGATTCGACGACTACTATAGCACTCAGCGATCCTACGTGGATCAGTGCTACAGGTCCTTTGTGGGCTCGATCTTGTGTGGGTCTGATCCTGTGTGGGTCTTTGCGCTCAGCGGTCCTGTGTGAACCAGCGCCTTCAGGTCCTGTGTGGGCCCGATCCTGTGTGGGTCTTTGCGGGGGTTAGTTACCTATCGATCCTTCATGGGTCCGACGACTTAGATGGATCAGAGATCATATTTATAGTCCTTTGAGGAAATATACCTGTGTGAGCTGAATCCAGTTGCTTTCCTGTGTGGATTGTGTTGTGCTATCCTGTGTGGATTTCATTTTGCTTTCCTGTGTGGAATATGTTTACTTTCCTGTGTGGACTGAGTTGTACTTGGGCTCGGAGGATGGAGCGTGTTGGAATTGATGACTTAGGTATATGTATGGGCATATACCTAAGCAGTGCCGGTTGTTACTTCGTGTTTGTATCTCACCTTTGTGGTTTATCCTTTGTGGATTTTGGGAGACCTTCAGGGGTCTCGGGTTCCCTACTGAGTAGCTTATACTCACCCCTTCACGGGCTATGCCCGCACTACGTTGTGTTGGTTGCAGACGACGGACAACGTTGATCTTGGCTGAGGCTTGCAGAGCAGGACAGTACCTGGAGGTAGACCACTGGGCGGGACGTACTCGGAGTGGACGGCGGGACCCGAGGAGCAGTGGAGCTATCTGTACTCACCCTTCAGGTGCGATTTCCACTGGACAGCTCGGAGTAGCAGCTTTTACTTTATAGTTTCTGTTTTCCCTTTTGAGTTGTACTTTACTTTCAGATTGGGTTTGTATACTGGCCCATTTACTTTTCCGCACTTTCAGTTGTACTCTGTTTTTACTTTGTGCTTACTTCCGCTTGCTTACTCTGTGGTGTTTGTTTACGTTACAAAGGAAATGCCTTCCCTTTTTACCGGGATTTATGCCTTGGTGCTAGTCGCCAGCCCCTGGCCTATGGAAGGCGGGCTTGGGGTAGTCACGGCACGGACCCCAAGGGTGGGTGGTGACAAAAAGTTCCACTGGTGTCACTGTGAGAGGGATCACTAGTGGCTAAGGGACCACCACTTTTGGTGAATGGTCTTTATCACAATCAGGGAATAAAACTTAATGCTTTTCATAGAGGCATGATTCTATATTTTCAAATGAATGCCTCAAAATATATTTTAATAATTTTTAAGATCACATATAGATCATTGGAAAAGGAAAAAGGCCTTCTTATAAAAAGATCACACCTATCTCCCTGCCCCAACAGTCAGGTCTAGGTGAAATTAAAAGATCATAATAGGCCATAATAACTTATAATACACCCCATATACTAATTAATGGCATTGGTTCTAGGTCAATTTCATATATCACATGAATAATATGACCATTTTACATTAATAGTCATATTAATTTTAAATTTTTGCTCTTTTATGAATTTAAATGTCTTTAAATGGTCGAATTAGATGGATTACCATTTAAAATGTATAAGTTCCCTTGATATTTATAAATCTAAATTTGGTGTACACTTAATCTTAACCATAACACATTCCAACCCCTAAAAACAATGTCCCATTGCTCAAAATTCCATAACTGACCTATCAATGGTGCTTAGTTTATCCTATGGAGGAAATCACTATAAGGATAACGTTGACAGATTAGGTTTCAGAAATTTTTTCTTAGTCCTAAATGAAATTTCATCACATCTCAATATATAATAATCAGAAACTAACTATATGAGACACTATTATTAATGGTGCAAATAAATGCGGCATAGAAAATAAATCCTGAAGTACCTATAATGATGCATGTAATATTTTTTCCTTGTTTTGTGATGAAAAAACAAAAAAAAATACCTTTTCAATAACACCAATAATAATAACATCATAACACATGTTCATCATCTAAATATGAAGTCATATCAACCATAAAAGGCTTCATAAAAATAGGAAAATATCATCCCAGGATGTTTTGCTTTTTCCATGAACACTGGATAGATACACCCAACCACAAGCCCATTACCTAATTCTTTTCTCGCTAATTCTATATCAAGTAGATAAATAGTAATATAATCAAAGAAAAATCCTATAATATCACGTTTTAACATCTTGATATGGGATCCTCTTAACCTATTCCCTGATCTAGTGGATCACGTAGACTCAAGAATTCCTTCCTGTACGCCAAAAGGCTACTAACTAGTATCAGGGGTTTAAAGTAGGTATATTAGGGATAAAATTCCCTCATTCTATAGTGGAAAAGAGGATATAATAAATAAATATAATATAGTGGAATAACATATAAATAGACACTATAATGACTGGACCTGTAACCTACCATAATGTATGAATGTACAACAAATATAATAAAATACTGTGAAAGACTATATAACTATGAAACTTAATAATAATATCAAAATCATAACTTTAATTCACATGAAATTATTTCATGGAATTCTGATAAACAAAAAGGGAGAGATAGGGGACAAAAATATACAACAGGCTATAAAAATACAAAAAATACAAAAGATTGTTGCACTGGAATCTCGTGAGTATGCTCATTCCTCTTATCCCATTCTCCAATTATAACTAAATCATATTAATAGACTATATTATCGAACATTACGCTATCCACATACACACACACAAGTAATCTACTGAGGTACCAATGGTGTCCTATGTTGGGTGTGAGATAAAATCCTCATATGACACAAAAAATAGAGTTTATATGTAATCCTAGATGTTTACATATATTAAAAGTATGAAAATATAATTGAATAATAAAAAATTATAAATAAATAAATACAATCCATCTCAGGTTCCTAAAGGACATCTGACAAATCAACTGGCTTCAGCATAATCTTTAATGAGTGTCTAATCGGTAACTATATATATAATAACAATATATATAGAATATTTATATATTTTACCCACCTATATGAACTAAGTACATGAGGATTTTAGTTGAAAAATACCTAGATACTTAAGATTGGAGGGACATTGAAGAAAAAAAAGCATCCATAACCAGTCTGATGATCTGGTAGGCTATTGAAGATGGTACATTCCATGAATTCCTCAATCAATGTAAGACTTCATGCTCAAAATTTTAGATAGGTGGGGTGAGTTTTCATTCCCAAAACCATAAATGTAGGAACATGTAATTTCATTATCATCACCCAGATTATAGTACAATATTGATAGACATCATGGTCAACACCCAATGATAAGGGAAGTGTGAAATTTCATTCTCAGTAAAACCCATAACCAACATTCAATAGACAATGTAAATGGAATAGTCATAATCATAATAATATCTTCTAGGATCACCACTTTTTAATAATTTTTGTCAATACCAATATAAATGAGGAATCATTGTTCATTTAAATCGTATAATAATGCAGAAATCAATTAGCAAGGCATTTCCATCCTTAAATATTTATTCAACTTGTCCATTTAATTTCTTTAGGAAAATCAAGACATCACAAAGAAAGTAATTAAATATATATATACAATAAATTTAATTATTCATGGTATGTAAATCTATTCTATGATCCAACCATGCACATAAAATGTTCTATCATCAATTTTAAAATTACCTAAATGTTTTAAATTGCATTTATAATCCACAATGAATGCCTAGAAGTGGTTGATTCATTTAATGAATTAAATATAAAGATGGATTTCAAGACTGAACACCCAAGGGGTGGATATGAATGTGATTGATATCCTATAAATAGTAAAAATATATTACCGGTTTTATATTAACATGAGAAACAATTATTTAGAAACAAATAACTCATTTATAGGAAACATGAAGAAAAGGCAGGCATGTGGCATAATGGATGAACTTTAAAGATAATATAACTTTTGGGAATAAAATATAGACCACCTAAATTATGGTCATGAATGATTATTCATCCAATATCGTATTCATATTTTTGTAGATTGGAATAAATCATAGAAAAAACCCAAAACTGTGAAAATTGGGTTAAGTAGAATGCACCAAAATAGTGTAACATATAGGTATATAATTATAGAATTGAGGGAATGTGATTCTAGATATTACCCCCAGTTATCCAACACTTTTGATGGTAGTTGATTTTCATCTTGGATCTAGTCATTAAAAAATAACCAAGATAGGGGAGGAAGATGCTCACAGGAGGATAAGGGAGATCCATCCCCTAGAAATGAAGAAAAAATAAAGGGGATTTAGGTTTTTAAGTAATTAAGGGAAAAATTGGAACATAACCCACCTAGATAGGGGTGCACGGTCCATCTACATGGTTGGAAAATTAATTCACCAATCACATGCTAGGGAACTTACTAAGGAAGACTGTACATGGGTTAGGATCATAGTTTGGGTAACTATTTGAATCCCATTCAATTTACCACTTAAATTTTACTACCTCAAATTTCATGACTATGCACCCTTAAAACATGTTTTCCGACAATCGTTCAGCCTACGACAGACCAATGAGATCCCAAAAGGGTTACCTCAAATGTTGAGTACAAATAATGTAGTAACTGTGTGGCCTACCCAATTTTATCATTTCTTAGTTTTATGGGCTCCAAACAAACCACATGCTCTTTTGAAACATTCTATATGCCTTAAAGAGCATTTAGAAAGATTAAAAAATGATTTTAATTGAAAACAAATGAGCTATATCATCTTGAAAAGAAATCTTGTTATCAAAAGAGATAGTTTTCGGAATCATTTAATCATATAATAACCCATGAATTGTAGCATCTTCCATAATCATTTCATTATGGTATAAGCCGTGAAAAGGAAATAGGTTTTATAAACGTAATGAAATCAATACATAAACCACTCAGAGAAATAATATTAATAGAATCCTTATATCATATCACCATTAAGCCATCGGTAAAACCGATGGATGTGATCTTATATGGAAATTATATTTGATAGATCATTAAATACATTTCTTGAGGAAAATATCCTTCCTCCTTTGAACAAAACCTTTTAAACTATAAAACATTTTTGAAACCCATTTATTGAAAATAACCATGGAAAAATATAAAGGAATATTTGAAACGAATTTCAAAAAAATATTAATTATAATAGCCATTTCCAATTGTAAAAAAATCTAATTATTTTTTAAAACATTATTAGAAAACATTATTTTCAATGAAAAATGGTATTTGATTGAAAAGGTTGTTTTTAATTAAAATGTTATTTAAAAAACATGAACAAATAAAGAGAGTAAAATTATGGTAAAATGTATTCTAATTAAATAACCATTGAAAATTTAATATAATGATAATTATTGATAGGTAGATCATAAGATTTCAATATTAGAGACTTAATCATAATCAATGTTTATAAAATATGAGATTATAACCTAAAACCCTTACAACATTGGTATCCTTAAATAATAATCCCCATTAAAGGATAAAATAAAAAAAATTAAATATCTTGAAGATAAATAAATCCATGATATTAAATGTAAAATGGGATGTGTACACTAATCATAAATGAATACATATGATTGAAATAACATACATCTCAAAGAAGGAAAATTGAGATAATAATATATTACTACTTTAGTGAAATTTGAAATATAAACCCTATTTAAGAGAGATCATAAAAATAGACATATTAATTCTCATAATTATAAGTATAATCTTCGTAAAATAATTATACGAGCAGTATATATTCCGCATAAAAGAAATGGATGGTGAATATGGCATATTTCTCATAGAAGTAAAAAGTGAGACAAGAATATATCACCTTCTGTTTTGAATTTTCCATAAATGGAAAAAGAATCTTGTATAATAAATATAATTTTATTATAAATCTATTAAATAAGCTTATTCATATATATATAACAATATAAAATTTTATTATTAATTTTATTACCCATTTTTTAATAATTTCATGACAAAGTCTTGTCTCAGGATATAAGTGCTTTGTTTTTCTTGTAAGTTTGAAATTTCTATTTCTTGGTCTTGTTATTTATATAATCATTTTATTAAATAAATAATTTAAATATCATATAAATATAATATATATTCATTATATAGGTATTTAGAGTAATAAATAAAATTTAATGATAGAAAATTTAATAAACAGTTCATGGAGACGGTAGGTCGTACGTACGCATGAACGTTGTTTACATATTCTTGTTGGATTGAAATTAAGAAAATTGAATGATATGTATAGAAATTATGGAATAATTTTAATGTCATATCTATCACATATTTTTATTAAACTCATCCTTAATACATTATTTGTTATGCATGAACAAAACACATCACTTTGTGAGGCAGTAACCCATCGTACACCCGAACAACGCATCATATTCCCAAAAAAATGGATTTCATAAAGGTTTGTGTGAAATAATAATTCTCGAATAATAAAATAATAATAAATTACAAATTATTATAATATATAATATAAATTTATTATTATTGTAAACCTTGATATGTGGTAATGGAAAAACAAATCACATCAGTTTGCGTCGTGGTTGTTTTATCGTACACAAGAATGATTATTTCTAAAACCATTTGAAAGAAGTTTTTGTGGTTGTATATCATACCCTTAACATAAAAAATATAATTATATGGTTGATACCAAGGATTAATAATTATTGATGTTGTTGGAGTAATATATAAAATCAAAACACTTGTTGATGAATGTTTCCTCTTCTTAGGGTATCCTCCTAAGGTTTTCTCTAAAATCCTTGGATGGATTTCTATCGAAAATACTGAGTCAATTATGAGGAGAGGGATTTTGGGAAGTTACTTAGTAGTCTATTTTTTCAACCAAATAGGTTTTATGGTCAGAAGAATAGATAATAGGGGTGTCTATTTATATGTGAGGTAAGTGGAAAATGTGTAAATTTTCATAAGAGAGAATTTTACCAATGTGTTTCATATGAAACAAGGGACCAAATTAAGAAATTATAACAAATAAGGTTTTACTGGTATAAATATTTCCATTTAAATGGTTTTTATACATGTTTATAGGTTAAAATTATCCTTATAATTTTAGTTAAACCCCCAGTAAACACATTTTTACCTTAACTGCGGTAACTAATTTTTTCTACATTTACTATTCATTTTGTTCAAAATTTACGTTGGATGAATTTTAAATTTAAAAATTTTTATTTATTTTAATGAATTATTATGGAATATATTTTCTAAAATTTCATTCATATAATTAGAAAAAATAATTTAATATTAATCCCACATGCGTGGTGAGAAAGTGGGTTTTGAAAGAGAAAATGATTAAAAGTTTACATCATTTTCATATCCAATTTCAATATAAAATTGATTCAAATGACCTAAATCAGATTAATAGATGAATAATTTAACTAATTATTTGTTAAAAAAAATTAAAAATATAATTAAAATTTATTAATAAATTTTAAAAAGGAATTTTTCAATTAAAATTCTGTATTTTTCAATATTCGTCAAAAAATGAAACATTTTAGAAAATGCCCACAAATTCACACTAACATATTTTTTATATTGAAATTAAATTTTTTTATTTTATCAAATTAATTTTATAAAATATTAATATTATTGATTTATAATAAGTGAATCTAAAAAAGGAAAAAACTATATTTTATAAAAATAATATTTTTTCATAAAATTGACTATATTCTTATCAAATGTCAAGAAAACATATAAGTTGACTGTTAAAATTTTTATTAAATATGTAATATATAAATTTCATTAAAATAATTAACCAAAGTTAATTTGGATAATTTATTGATATAAAACACACTTGTGAACATAAAATTCTTTGTTGAGAAAAATATTTCATTTTACGTTAAAAAGAGTTTTATTTTCATTTCTAATTAATTGGTCACAAAATAAATATATAAAAATATTGAAACCCTATTTTTATAATTTTTTTTATTTAATTAAAAACTAGCATTATAATTTCTAGTTGATAAATATCATATTAAATAATATTATTTAATTTGTATGTCATGTTTTTTTAACATAGTATTTCATGTAATGTAACCTAAAATCAACGATTCATATAATGTGAAATATCATAAATATTAAATATGCTTGAAAATTTATTGAAAAAATATCTAGGTGTTACATTCTACCCCCTGAATTATAATTTCACCCTCGAAATTCAACTCAATAATCAAAGGTTTAACGTTTGAAAATTACTTCCTAGGAACCCACATAAAAAAAGAATAATAAAACTCTCTTTAAAGAGATAATTTTGGAAACATAATTATAATTCAATGACCCCATTTGCTCAGATCCAATTCCTTATTTAATTATATTTGAATATAAATAAGGAAGATACATCCTAAAAACTAAATAGTTTAGTAGTTTTAAAAAACTAGATACATACGAAGATATCCAAATCATAAACAGTAGGCATGGTGAAAAACTAAAAACACGTGACAATAAAAAATAAACTTGATTATAACCTAGAAATAATAAGAGTGGAATAAATAATTCCATAACAAAAAAACATGAGTATTCTATATGTTTAATAATGACATAGTCCATTAATTACAGGTTTCACAATGATTGAAATGCATATACTAGACATTATGAAACATACCATCAAGGCCTTGACCAAGACATCTAAAAAATATTAAGGCCTCAGCCAAAATTGTATCTTAAAATAGGAAAGGCCTCATCCAAGTCCAAATCTATTTCTCTCATAAGACCTACTCATGCATCAGTGGGCTGAATTGGGCCCCACATTTCACTCCCTATGTCCAATTCATTCCATGAATGAAAATGGTTATATATAAACATCATATATATATGTCATGTAAATAACATTCCCAAATTTGTAACAATAATTACTCACCAATCAGAGTCATATGGTGAATGGAATCAAGATAGCACGTCCATAGTCAAACTAATCATAAATCCATAAATACATATTATAAATGATATCATAAGAGATAAACCTCAATTAAGTAAAATATCCGACAAATTATTTTTTCATAAATAAAGAAACATTAAATTGATTCTATAGAAAAATTATTGAGGAAATAATGCTTTAACATTCAATATTTTCCATACCACCTTGAATCATTCAAACCATTATTCCTTAGAATATCATCAGAAGAAGTAGCCTATTTATATGATTTACTAATGGGAATTACATACACCGCAAGATATTAATATGTTTTGAACAATTCATATATCTCATAAAAGATAAAGTGAGATGAGAAAAATACTTTTTTACTTTATAAAGAATAGTGCTTTTGGTAAATCATTTTTTTTACGAAATAAGATTATAAACATGTATATCATTGAAAATAAATGGGAATTTAATTGAAATTATTGTTTTTTAATAAAGTTTTTACCACTAAATTGAATCTTCTAAAAAGGGTTTTTAATGAAGTTTTATAAATAAAACATTTTAATATGGTTTAAAGAAAATATTAAAGAGTTTTAAAGCGGAAGGGAATGTTTGTTTTCATAAAACCATAAATGAGACAAGATAGTTTTTTAGGATAAAATCTCTGATTTTATAAAAATAAATATGTCCTAAAAGAAATTATATAGTGAACTTGTAAATGTGTAAGAATTCAATACATTCCCTTGATTCGGGCTTGTTTATTTGGAAGAGTTAAGGAATGAATAATTTTAAAACATATAATCACCATAAAATAAAAAATAAATGAATATAATATATGACTTTGTAACATTAAAAAATAATAAATAATATGTACACAAAAATAAATAATCATTACATTGGGCTAAAGATAGTGAAGGAATAACCTACAGAAAAAAATGAAGGTTCAGGTGGAGTCCCTTACCGCTTTGTAATCAATTGAATCATATGGAAAAAACTTAATAATCTTAAATTGATAAATTTATTTCCATTAAAATAAATATATTAATGATATTATTCATCAATTGGTAGTACACATAATCCATACACAATAAATAGTGGTGAATAATTAATATCATACCAAAATGGAAGCGAGATAAGAAAAAACATACCCTATCTTCGGGCGTGTTTTGTAATTGATCATAACATCCTAAATAATAAAATTAAATCTATTAATTAATTAATAAAATTTTATAAATATATTTAGTAAATTATAGTTTTATTAAGTTCATATTTGTCCTTATTGATAAGTTTTAATATTGGATTTTGTCAATCTGGAGTGTTCGTTTTCTTGGTCTTTATTATCGATTCTCTTCTTTATAAGTAATGTAGTTCATGTGGAATGGATATAATTCTCCAAAATTGATTTTATATGATACTAATGAACGTAAAAAAAGATTTAATGGTCTTATAATTCATTTTTTATATGGTAGGATTATGAGTTATTAGATAAAACATTAATTAAAATCATTTAGATTATATTGGCAGTAATTTGATTATAACGAACTAGTTTTGTTCAATTATTTATGGTCATGTATAAATGATGGTTCTATAATCACTAAATAATATATAATACATATTTTAGAATCTATTTCAACCATTTAAATGGTTTCATAACTAGCCTGGGATAATAAAATAAAGTGCAAAAGTTTTTCATCCATTAAGTTTGTAGATCGGCACCTCCAAGACGATGATTTCATTTTTTAAAATAAAATATGGAGAGAAAAGATATGGATGATTTATCATCAACTAATATGATATAATTATACTATATAGATGATACTAGGTTTATCATTATAATTATGATAGAGTGGGTGAGTAGAGGATAATAAAAGAATGGAACATGAAATTAAAAGAAAAAGGATGTAGATTTTACCTCTTGAAATAACCTCCTTGATAACCTCTTTAAGGGAAATGGTTTTGATATTTGGGAAATACCAAGATCTCATATATGTATAGAGGGACTAGGTAAAAGTGTTTGGGAAGAACATTGAGAAGCTTCAATTCTTAGATGAGTGAAGAGAAGAGGTAGTGAGGAGTGGTTTTTATAATAGAGGAGAGGAGTGATTTCTCAATATTTTATTCATTATTTTATTATTTTACTCAAGAAAATAAATTTTGTTGATTATTGTGATTAAAAATAGTAATAAGTTAATATTATTTCGAAATAATGGTTTCTTATATCATCCATGATGCAGGGAATACTATTTTTATCTTATATAGTATTATACTACAAATTATTATTTTGTACTATTCACCAAAAATACATGTATTTTAGAAAAATCACATAAATTTACCCTAAGTATTTTTCAACATATAAAATCGATAAAAATAATTTTATAAATATAATTCCTTAACTATGAGAAATTTTATTTTTAATTAAAATCATTATTTTCTCTAAAAATAGTGATTTAAAATTTATATTTGATTTTATAACAAACTAAACATATTTAAGGGTTCAATAGATTATCCTAGAATTATAGGAATGAAACATATTGATTTAGAAATAAATTTTATTTAAATTAATTTTCTTTTAAATACATTTATTAATAGTAGAATTGTAATTTAATGTTTATTTCTCACAAAAATACCAACACTTAATTATTAACTTTTAAAATTCTAACTTTCATTTATAAGGGTCCAAAATTTTGTTCATAATTCCATGTCTAAGGTTACTATTCCTAAGGTGTATAAACTATTCATGAGTATACATTGCTATTTTTCAGGGTAACATTACAATTAATAAGCATACGTCACTAATCACTAAAAAATAAGGTAATCATATCAGACTCTAAATAACTTGTTGAATGCAACCGTGTATGTCCGTTTTTCAAAAATTCAAATCAATAAAGTAGAAGAATTTTGTTTATTGGATAGGTTATAACAAAGTTTTGTTTCACAATGACTTATTGTTTGTCCATATAAGCTATCTAATGTATTGAAATTATATAAGAAATACATTCCATATATTCTTGGGGTGTCATATTATTAGTGAATATATTTGTAACATAATTTAGTATTTATAAATATACTTTTAATATTCAATATATGTGTATTATTATTTAAAATATTTAATCAAATAATATATTTAACAAATACATATATTCATATTAAAAAAATTACAAAAAATAAGAGTGTAAAATAGTATATTTTTTATAACATTAATTAATTAATTTGAATGCTATAAATTATAATTATTTTTAAGTATTATAAATAATTAAAAACTAAATTTTCAATCATTGTTTTTTATAACGTAATGTGTTTAAAATTATATAAAAAAATACCTGGGTGTTACATTATTCCCCCTAAACAAAATTGAGTCCTCACAATTTGAAATTTCACATCAAAAGATAATGGTTTATATGAAAAAATTACATTATGGGAAACCCACATAAAAAATAAGGTTACTAAATTATCCTCTTCAAAATGGTTATGGGTAATGAGGTGGTCACAAAAAAACCATATTCTTTCGAATGGGATGACATTAGTTTGATGTATAAACGTGTACATGGATGAAAAATTGAACTATGAATTTCAGATGGTAAGTGATAGAGAGAATGTTCTGATGAAAGTTGATTACTACAAAACTATAAACAATTGTAGAGAAAAAAATTCATTGATACTATAATATGTTATGATAATTGAAGAAAATTTATTTAAGACTCTATTATTTGATTTGAGGAATTATCCAACTCTATAATAGTATAAATGTATGTTTCTATTTTATAAACACAATCTTATCCTTTGATTGAGCCTTGAGCTATCAATACTTTATCACTTAGATCAGGTTGCGTCTTGTGGTGGGGTCATATATTAACCTCTAAAACCTCATACAATGATCAAATTAAACCATTTGTAAATTGTTAAAATTTTCAAAATATAATGATCCAAGTCCTTAGAAAACAAGTAACCAAATTTCCAATATGATGTTCTCATTATCCGTTAATCATAAATATGTAACTCTAGATTTTCTCACTCTAACATGTTAATAACATCATCATGTATCCTCCTGAAATATGTTAATAACTCTAATTACCATAAAACCATATTGGAAACATTCATTCTTCTGTATTCCTTAAGTAAGATACATGTTATTGAATATATTCAATAAATCATAAAGTGTTGTAAACACCATCAATGATAGCATATACCACTTGTCGAAAATTCAATAATTAATTCCAAGGTAATCAGTTAAAATCCAAATAAATAATTTCATCATCATTTTTTTACATTAGAAATATATTATTGGTCTTATTTCCATCAATCATGTGTTCTCCAAAAAAAATTACCTTTCTACTAAATATATTTTCTTGGTACCATTAGACATATGGTCTCAAATACTTAATAAAAAAACATTGTATTAGAATCCTCGTATATTCCATAATTATTATGACCAGCAGAAAGATTATAAAATATTCAATTGACATATTTCTGGAATAGCCATATTAATTATTCTTATTCGTCTATGCCAGTAGAATAACTTGATCATTATCCAATAGAATTAGGTGGTTTATATTTCTTTTACTCTTGGGAAATTTATTCTCATTGTCTCCCATATCCTCAAAGTTGAAGAATTTTGATTCAAGATCCTTTTTCTTACCCTTTCAGTCACAATATTTGTTTTATTTTTCTCCACACTTATAACAAACTCCCATTCCCTTCAAGAGTTTGGCAGGGTAATTCTTTTCACAGTTATCAACTGTGGGAGAACCCTTCATTTCCTTATTCACTTTATCATTATTTTTCTCATCCTTATTTTTCATCATCTTCTTCCCTTAAAATCCATAGGGCTCGAAGAATTGTTTACTTATCTTGTCATCACAAGATGTTATTTCCTCATATGGTGAAGAAACCTTAGAGACTATTTCCCTTAGAAATGTTGGCTTAATATAATGAAATATATGATTCTACATAATCTTTTCATCGTGGTCATTGGTGTAGTTATAATTCATTTTACTAGGCGCAATTTCTAAATAATTCCATATACAAGATTAGCTCATAAATTTATAAACATTATATTACTCTAAACATGGTATATCACATAATATTATTTTTTTACATCATAAATCCTAGAATCATGTACTTAGGTTTCTTTGGAAGCATAAATTCTTCATAATTATATGGTAGAAAATTGTAAATTATCTTAATCACATCCACAATGAGTTTTAAACCAGGTGCACAGTAATGCCCATTTCAGAACACCATGTCAGAGTTGTTACCCCTAGGTACATCTGTTCCAGAACCACATCCACTTGTAATATCTAGACATGGAGGAATTAACTAGAAATATCCACATAATCTATACCTTTTCAAAATTATAGGATGTTATAATATGTTTATCCCCAAAGTAAATATTAGGTTTTGTTCACTAGTATGTGTTTTCTAAATCTAGTTTCCTAAGGATTATAATATACTTCCTTTAATACCAAATGGAATGCCCCGACCCTAGTTGGCAAGATCCAGTGACTTATTTCCTTACATTGGCATTTAAATAAGGAAGACACATCACAAAAGACTGAATATTTTATTAGTAATAGAAAACTAGATACATATATAAGTTCAACATTAAAACATGAAAGGAAAAAAATATAATTTCAATTGAAAACACCAATAACTCTTAGATTATCCGTAGAAGTCATTCACATTATTTATCATTTCATTATAATGGAAATAAATCATAAGAAAGGGGTGAGATCATATGCACTGTAAGGGTAAGAAATATAGCAGAATATATCAAAAACATAAACATTAGGCTTGATGAATAATAATAATAAATTCCATTAAAAAGTTAACGTGAGTAAAACATGGTAGGAATAAGAGATGAATAAATAATGACCTAATAAAATAACCTTGAGTATTATACTAGCTGAAAAAAAACGTGGAATATAAATTACTAGTTTCGTAATGAGGTAAACTCATATTTCGTACATTTTGAAAAACAGTTAAGGCCTCGGCTAAGACATATAAAAATGATGAATCCCTCATCAAAAACCATATTTGAAAATGGGAAAGGGCTCAGCCAAGTCATTATTTATTTGTGTTATTAGACCTACCGATGCATAGAGGGGATATATCAAGCCCCACCCATCACTTTATAAATACAATTAATTAATCATATTAATGGGGTTATATATAAACATGATATGCATATGTCTTGTAAATAACATTCCCCAATCTGTAAACATAATTACTAACCATTTGAAGTAGTGTGGTGAATGAAATCAAGATAGCACATACACATTAAAAATAAATAGAAACCCTTTAAAAAATATTGTAGATGATATCATAATATATAAAACTCAATTAATTACAAAATTCCACAATGGATGTTGTTATAAATGATGATACATTTAAATGATACCATTGAAAAATTCTTGAAAAAATAATCCTTAATCCTTCCAAAGTGTCCCATATCACCATGAAACATTCAAATAATAATACATTCTAATATAATGAGAATAAAGAGAATCATGATATGGTATACCAAGGGTAAATAAAAACACAAAATTCAATGAATAAGTAATGAACAAGGAGTATATCACATAAATGTAAAAATGAGACGAAAAATATTTTTTAACTTAGTAAAGAAGAATTCTTTTGGAAAATCATTTGTAATTGTAATGAACTAAGACTGTACACATTTATATCACAAAAAATAAAATTTAAGGACAATAAATTTATTTTTTAGACATAAATGTTTTCCCCCTGAAGTGAAATCATGTAGAAATAGTTTTTAAATAATCTTTAGAAATAAAACATTTTTGTGTGATTTAAAGAAAATGTTAATGAGATTTTAATGAGGAGGGGAATGTTTGTTTTCATAAATTAGAAATGAACCAAGATATTTTTTCATGATAAAATTTGTGATTTAAAAATAATATGGCAAAAATATATTATATTGTGCACTTGTTAATGTGTAAGAATTTGACAAGTTCCCTTGAATCAGGCATGTTTATCGGGAAGAGTTTAGAAATGAAAAATTTTAAAACATATAATCACCATAACTAAAATATGAAATGATATAAATATATTTATTTTTAATATAAAAATTTAATATATAATACGTAAAAAATATAAGCATTAAATTTTGGTTAATATAGTGAAGGAATAAGTAGAAGTAAAAAATAAAGGTTCTGGTGGAATCCCTTACCACTCTGTAGTCAATCGAATCATATGCCCCAAAAATAATAAAAAAAATTATACTTTTAATAACATTAAAATAAATATATTAATTATATGATTCATAAATGAAAATTATACATGCACTATACACAAGAAATAGTGGTGAATAATGAATATCTCACAAAAATAGAACTCAGGTATGGAAACCCTTACCTTATGTACGTACGTGTTCTACACTTGACCTTAACATCCTAGAAAATCAAATGAAATTAATTAATTAATTTATTAATAACTTTATCTACATATATTTTATTCATTATAGTTTTATTAAGATCATTTATTTCCTTATTTATAAGTTATAATATTGAATTCTCTCATTCTGGAGTGTTCATTTTCTACGTCATCATAATCTATTTTCTTATTTATAATTTATAGAGTTTATGTGAAATGGATATAATTATCTAGAATTGATTTTATATGATAATATAGAACATAAATAAGAATAAATGGTCATATAAATAATTTTTCTATATTTTATGAGGATGAGTTATTAGATGAAACATTAATGAAAATCATTTAGATTATTTTTGTGGTATTTCAATTATTACGAACTAGTTTTGTTCTATTATTTAATTTAAATTATAATAGATAGTTCCAAAATAATTAAATAAGATATAATAAATATTTTTTAATTTGGTTCAACCATATATATGGTTTTATGAATTGACATAGAGAAGAAATTAATGTACAAATGTTTATCTTCTATGATGGTTGTAAATCAGCACAATCCAAACGATGATTTCATTTTATAAAATTAAAGAAGGTGATCAAGAATATTAATGATTTATTTAATTAACGTGAAATAATTCCTATTTATAGATTATAATGGGGTTATCATTATCTTTTTTATAGAGGATGTGAGGATAGTATAATAAAAGAAAGGAACATAAAATCAAATTAAAAGAAAAGGGAAGTGGATTTTTCCTCTTGAAAAAACCTCCTTGATAACCTCATTAAGGGAAAGGGTTTTGGCATTTTTAAAATACCATGTGCTCCTAGATGTAGGGAGTAACTAGATAAGAGTTGTTTTATATAACTTTGATAAGCTTCAAGGCTCATAGGGGTGAATAGAGGAGCGGGTGAGGGGTAGTTTTTATAGTGGACGAGAAGAGTGATTTCTCAATATTTTATTCTTTATTTTATTATTTTGACCAAGAAAAGAGATGGTATTTATTCTTATAAATAAAAACAGTAATAAGTGAATGCGAGTTAAAAATTATGGTTTCTTACATCATCTATGATGAAATGAATTGTCTATTTATCTTATAATTTATTATACCCTAAATTACTATATTTTAATATCTACAAAAAATTCATGTAATTCAAAAAAAATCCCAAACATTCTCCCTAAATGTTATTTGATGTGTAGAATCGAAAAATGAACTCCATTTTAAAAAAATAATTTTCTAAATATCATAAATTTAATTTTTAATTAAAATCATTATTTACTCAAAAAAATTTATATTTTCAAATTATAACTGATTTTATAACACCCTAAAAATTCTATAATGTCACATTGGATTGTCCTAAAATCATAGGATAGAGAAATTTTTATTTAGGATTACAATTTATTAAAATTAATTTTCTTTTTAATATATTTATAGAATATAATATTATAATTGAACATTTATTGCTAACAAAAATACCAATAATTCATTATTAACTTTTAAAATCTTTACTTTCATTTATAAGGTGCCTTTATTTTATTTATACTTAAATGGGCGAGGTTAATATTAATAAGGGTCATATTACTATTCATCATGGTGCATTACTATTCATAATGGTTACATTACTATTCATAAGAATAAGTTACTATTCACCAAAAATGTCATTGATCCAATTGGACTCTAAATAACATACTGAACATAACTGTGTATATCCTTTTTTTGAAATTCAAATCACAAAAACAGAAAAATTATGTTCATTAGCTATGTTATAGCAAAGTGTTTTTTGATAGTGACTCATTTTGGTGTTCATATAAGGTATCTAATGAATTAAATTTATTTAAGAAGAACATTCTATACTATCTTAGGGTGTTATATTACTAGTGAATATATTCATTACATAATTCAGTATTTATCAAAATAATTATAATATTCAATATATATATTATTTTTTAAAATATTTAATTAAATAATCTATTGATCAAATACATATATTTATATTAAACTTATATTTTACAAAAAATAATAGTACACAATAGTATTCATTGGTTAACATTATTTAATTAATTTGAACGCTATAAATTATTACTATTTATAAGTATTATTATTATTTAAAACACTTAATTTTACCTTCTAATTTTTTATAGAATAATGTATTTAAAATTATTGAACAAAATATTGGTGTGTTAAATAGTGGTTACCAAATGTAACATATAACTAGGCTTCCACATAAGAAAACACAGAAGGGAAGTGATAATTTGGATACACAATAAAAGCATGAGTAATTATAGAGAGTGGTAATGATCACTGATCATAAGAAGGTGGGTGATCCAGAGAAAGGTAACGACAACAAAATCATAACCCAAATTGGCTTAAAAGGTCATTGATAACATCAAAAATGTTGATAAAAAGAAATAATTATTTCAAGACACTTTTCCTAAAGTTGAAAATTTTACATGACAATATATACTTACTTGATTATATTCCATTTAATAAGCATAACCTCACCATATATTTGTGACTTGATCAATTTCTACATCATATCTTACACCAACAAATGAATGTGAAGTTTTTGTTCCTAAATCACTATCAGTTCATATGATTCTTAGATAGAATTGTTAGTCATTCTGTCTACCTTTTGTTATCATCAAAACAAAATGGTTATCTTATGTTATCTAATATGCAAAAATATTCATATGGATTAATAATATATTAATTACTAAAACAACTTTAAAATATCACCAGTACCTCTTTGATAAATGGTTAACCATTTGACCATTTAAAAAAATAAAAAACAAAAAAATTATAAATAAGGACAATAAATTTCATAAAATCATCTTAACATTGATCCTCCATACAATATAAAGTACCTCTTGATTATAAAATATCCATAATGTGAATACCTTCATCATTTATTCTCTCAAAACACTGTAATAATCGGAACTACCATAAAACCATACATGTATCATAATTCCTTGCATTTAATATAGATTATTTCATATATTACTTACAGTAAAATGTTTTTAATCTCTATACAAGATAGAATAAACTATATTTTCAACAAATAATTAATTTGTTCCAATGTAATTAGTACTATCTTTTTTACATTATTCATATCAAAAAAAAATTATCCAAACTAAACACACTTTTCTTGACATTAGGAATATATCAGTAGTTATATTCCCTTAATAAAAATATAACATTTCTATTAAATCACTATTCTAGTCCCTAAATACCATTTAACATATTCTCAAAATGCATTAATGAAAAAATATTATTGAATAATCAATTGATGTTTCATGATTATAATAACAAAAATACCATTGATAATCAAATAATTATATTAATCCACTACATAAATACGTCAATCATCCCATTTTATTCATAAACTATTAATGAGGTTTCATCTTTTCATTCCTTAACACATCCTCCTATAATAATCCATTTTTAGTCTATTCCTCATAAAAAATATTACCATTACTCATAAAACCATTCTCATTCTCTTCCCACGAACTTCCCCAAAGACATATATTTTCATAATTCCCATAATTTCAGCATTTAAATAATTTATCCATTTATAATATCTCAGGGAGAACAATATTTCCATACATTAATTTAATCAAACACTTAATTTTTCTAATGCAGTTCCTTGTTCTGTGCCCTTATTTTCCATAGTAAAAATTATTATTATTCCTGTAATACATTCACTAATGTTCTTTTTTCCCACATTCTAGACACATATGAAAATAATTCTCCTTAGATCCTTGTTTTATACTACACTGCCTCTAACATTACTATTTTCTTCTCTTATTTGGCTAGCCTAAGAGTTGGTTAATATACGCTCTTTTAATCATGTTTCGTGAAAACTAGATATGAATAATCATAAATTACATTACTAAAGTAATCATCATGTTTTTAGTCTCATTATCAAATATACCATCACATTAAATGTTAATATAGTTACTTCTAGTTCCATCCATTAAATAAGACCATAAATTATATTGCGATAAACTCTAATCGTAATGGAAAATCACAAAGATTGTAAAATCATTTATCATGTCTAAATCAAGTCAACGTATTTTTAATCTTTGATACCTTGGGTTTATCCTAGTTTATTTATATTAATCATATATTTAAATACTTCATGATTTCATATAAAGAGTTTGTGAATTTTTAATGTATATCACTTGGGAGTGTCAAATCAGGTGTTCGATATGGTATATTTTCATGCACTAGTTCCTGGTCGAGTCTATATCAGTACAATGTTTTTGAGATTTATACCCATAGGTGCATATGTTCTAGAGAAATATCCACATGTATTATCTTGAAAATAATTTAATTTTATATTAAATACATAGTCTATATTCTACCAATAATTTATGAAATTTTCATATACTTTGACTCATACATAGATATATCCTTAGAGATATCCCTAGACATATCCTTAGAAATATACATGGGGAAATAACTAAATTTCTCTTATCATTATTTCTAAATATTAGATAAAAATTTTCCTTGATACCAACTATAGTGACCCAAGTTTGTCATACATAGATATTACAATAGTTCTGAGGAATATTTATTACAATACACAAACACCCATTTGATGACCATAATAAATTAGTTTCTTTAGATACATGGAAACATAAACACTATACTTTGGGTGAGATACATCACCTCTAACTACATTATTCATCACTAGTAACCATTTTATTCAATATTACATAATATATATCTTCATAATCAATAGGATAGAAAAATTTCAAAGGGTGACCCTGGTGCTCATTATGTTTAAATTAAAGGAATATCAATCCAAAATAATAAAAAATCATAAGATAATAATAATTGTATATGATGTTGACAATAAATTTTGAAGTTAATACACAAAATTTTATAATTCATAAACATGAGTCATTGAATAAATAATTATAGTTCATAAGACATAAATCACAAGAAAATCAGAGAACATGAGCCATGTGGGCATAAAATTGGCATAGGAAATATATTTTGTTCAATACCAATAATCCTTAAACATTATGGACATGTATTAATAGAAATAGATTACTCATTAAATTAATAAAATCAAATTTAGACCTCACATAAACTTATGGACATGAATCCAATTCCATTCATAACATCATGGGAATGAATGATATGTCCACACATAACATTATGAAGATGTAATCAGGTTCATGAATAACATTATGAACATGTAATCAAATTCATTCATAAAATTATGGACATGAAAGAAATTTTCACGTATAATATCATCGTAGTTAAGGTTCACTCTTGATGCCTCTATAATGTAAAAAGTTCCTCACTGATCTACTTTCACTCTCTCTTCTATTCAATTAGATATTGTGAGATATAAATCATTACCCAGTGCATGAGAGAGACATATAAGCCCCACCTATCACATAATGAAAAACATATTTATACATTCCATAAGATCAAAAAATTGATCCTATAATAACCCATGAAATGAAATTTTATAAAAAAAATTAATCATACCATAACCTATGAAAAATATAATGGTTTCATGATCATATCTTCACTGAATAACAAGTGAAAACAAGTGTGTTTCAAAATAATTTCATCATTGTATAACCCCTAGAAGAGAAGAAAGTTTCATAAACCTAATGACATTAAACAATTAAACATTAAGAAAAATAAAATGAATTATATCACTGAATAATATCCCATTAATGAAATAATAACACCAATGGATTTCATAATTGATGGAAAATACTTTTGAAATATTTTTAAACTCATTTCTTGAGAAAATCACTCTTTCCAATTTAAAAAACTATTCTTAAAACAAAAAATATTTTGAAAATATTTTCATTGAAAATTACATTGAAAATTTATAAAGGAATCATTGAAAATAAATTAAAATTTTCATAAGGAATATTACCTTTTAAAATTGAAAAAATAAAAATTTTTGGAATTTATTTAAAAAACATGTGTTGGGAAGAAAAAAATTCTAATAAAAACGTGATTTTTTTTAAAAAAAATATTTTTAAATATTAAGTACAGAAATCGAGTAAAATTAAAAAGAAAAATTATTCTACTAAAATAACTATATGATCAGAAAATTTATGATAATTTGTGAGAGGTAGATCACATTATTTCAGAAATGGACACTTAATCATAAACAATCCCCAGAAATGATGAGATTGAAACATAAAACTCGTATTACATTAGTAAACATGAATAATATTCCCTACAAAAGGATAAAATAAAATAAGAAAATAAAATATCATTAATATATATAAATTTAATATATTTCATGTCAGTGGATCTATATACACACATTATAAAATAATATAGCTGTATAACATAACGTAAATCTCAAAGGACAATTGGGAAAAAAGAATCTCATACCTCTTTGGTAACATTAACATCAAAAACCCGATGAAAGATAGATAACAAAATGTATTTTTAAATTCCAATAATTATAAGGGTGATAATCAAAAAATACATTCACAGAAATTATACACACCTTACAAAATAAATATACAGTGAATTTGGAATGTGTCTCACAAAAGGCAAACGTGATATGGAAATCCCTTACAATACGTCTTGACATTCATCATACTCGGTCAAATACAATTTATAAAAAATTACATGTTTATCATGTATCTATTAATGAAATATATTCATGTAATTCATACAATATATAATTTTTATGAAATTTTTTTCTATATTATTAATAAATAAATGTTAAAGTCATGTTTTGGGAAATAACTGCTCTCTTTGTCACATAAGTTTTAACTTGTTATTTGTTGTTCCTATTACATTGATAATTAAATAATAATATAAATAATTTTAAAAATGTTATAAATATAATATATATTAATTATATAAGTATTTATAGTAACCCATAAAATTTAGGGATAGAAAAAAAAATCAATCATTCGTGGTGACAGTAGGAAATACGTATGCATGAAAATTCTTTCTATTTTCATGTTGAATTAACAGAAATAAAATAATTTATATGTATTAAAATTAAAAAATCGTGGTTTTTTCAAATATATAACATAATTTTTTTAAATTATCATTAACACATTCCATATAAAGTGTTAATGAATCACCTCACTTCACGAGGTGGTAGGTCGTCATACACACAAACGACATTATTGTATTGCTACAAAATAGAAAACATGAAGGTATGTGTGATATTATAATTAAACAACCATAATATCATAATAAATAACAAATATTACATATAAAAAATATAAATTCATCATTATTCCCAAAATTTTTATCTGGTAATATAGAATTGAATAACATCCATTTTTAGGTGGTATTTTGTCGAACACATGAATTATGACTCTGTAAACCATTTGACGGAAGTGTGTGGGGTTATGGATCGTACAATTATAATAAAAATATATAAGTATATGTAAGATAATGAGTTTATAATGTAATCATAATATGAAAATAATTGATGGATTTGGAGTAACATATTAAATAAAAATTCTCATTTATGAATGTTGCCACTTCTACAGATATCATTTTTGGGCTTGCACTTAAGAGCATACTTGGTAGAAATTATTCAAACAAAAGACATTTGTGAAGAAGGTATGGAATATTTTAAGTGATTTTTGTTGGTACTAGACAAAATAAAAGGGTTTTGAAATTGTGAAGAGGAGAAGAGAAAGGGTGGCCATTTTGAGGTGAGGTGAGTGATAAACCAGCAAATTTTTAAAACAGATAATTCCCCCAATGATTTTCATATCTCACAATGGTCAAATTAGGACATTATATAACCATATATTAGTTATGGTCTAAATATTTCCATCCAATTCTTTTTAAACAAGTCTATAGGTTATTTTTACACATACCTTTTTAATTAAACCTCTCTATAAACCAATTCTTACCATAGAAACTATAATATTTTTTCATCATTCAAGATTCATTTTGGTAAAAAGTTATGTTTTCCATATAAAACATTATAAATTAATATTATTCAAAAAATAGAATGTATTTTTTCAAATTATATTTAAAAAATTGAAAAATAATAATTTAATATTAATCCTACAGACATAATGAGAAAGTGAGTTTTATAAGAGAAAATAATCAAATTTATACAATGTTTTTATAGAAAATCTAAAAATTAAATATATTCCAATGAACTAAGTTTTATTTCTAGATGGATAATTGATCTAATTATACTTTAATACATATTTTAATATACTTTAACATTATAAATATTTTAAAAAAATGATTTTCTCAACTAAAATTATGTATTTTTCACTACATATCAAAAAATGAATCTTTTTAAAAATATCGAAAAATATAAACCTAAGAATATTTATATATTTTTTTAAATGATTTATATTTTATATAATTAATTATATAAATTTTTAAGTTTTTATTTTTGAAATAAGTGCTCCATAAAATGGTGAAAAAACTTTTTTTAGGACAATATAGTTTTAAAAAGTAAAATTACCTTCATTCTTATTATCTTTTATAGAAAAAAATTAGATGAATGGTACCAATTTTATCAAATATAAATTATATAAATTTCATTAGTGTGATTATCTGAAAATTATTTGGTTAATTTATTTCTATAAAACACACTTGTGTGCATAAAAATAATTTTTCAGAATATTAATTTATTTTATTTTTGAAAGGATTTTATTTTCATTTCTAGTTAATTTGTCACCTAATAATTATATAAACATATATTATCCATATTATCATAATTTATTTAATCCTACTCATACCCTCCATTCCAATGGCTAGTTCATAACTATTATATTAAATAATAAAATTTATATAATATTTCATGTTGGTATACACTCAGCATTGTGCATAACACGAGCTTGACTACATGTTTCACATTACGTAAAATATCAAAAAGATTAAATATATTTGAATTTTTTTTAAAAAAAAATCTCATGATGTTGCATAAGTAGTGTATCAAGAATATTATGAACTACTCACCATGACCTCCTCCTTTAATGCATGACCCCCACAACATATCACATTCTTTAATCACTAGAAATCACAACCAACTGTTCCATCATCGGTCAGTTTTCTCCACAACAGGGATACCACCACTATTTAATATTATTTAATAAAGAGTTTTAAAGAGTTTGTACATATCCATTTGTCCCTAACTGGAATTCATATTGGGGAAAATATCCCTTGAAACAATAAGGAGTCTTTACATAGTTCTTGATGTTGGTTGGATGCATATATAAATAACATGAAAATATATTGACAGATGACTATTAAAAATCTATAAAATATGTGTTCACATAAAGTTCCACTATAAAATATTAAAATAATACTGCATCACCCATGATATCCACCACTTACTACTAACACTAAAAACAGTAACTCTCTACACCACAGAGCTAGAAAAAAAACAATTCCTCTTTCTTTGTAGATTTAACCGATTTTTAAATTTGAAAATTTTAAAAACAATGATACATTTCTCTTTTTATTTATTTCCATATTTAATGAAAAACTATACCAGTTATCACCAACTTTTATTCCCACCATTTTATCAATTTTTAATTCATAAATCAATTAACACATTTAAAATTTCTAGCCCTTGATTATTCGATTATAGTCTATGTTGTTAAAAACATTAATTACTAATCACATCCAATAAATAATGGGAATATATATATATATATATATATATATGTTAACACAAAATATCCTAGCCATATCACTAAAACCACCATCTAATCTCATTACAAATAAATTTCATAGCTTATCCACCACACAATGACATCCATTAACCAACAATAACTGATCATCCATCATTATATCCCATGTAAAACCAACCATAGCCTCACTGCCATACATATTATGTATTTCAATGGTCACTACCATCATGAAATAATACCAAAATATCGACATTAATAAATGGATGATGTAAATAAATCAACATGAATTGGATTATATTTCACCTCTCACATTCCAAAAAAAATATAATTTAATAGGGGATTTCCTAACATGTATTTATCTATTTCATGAGAATTTTCAAAAACATTTTATATTTTTACACAATTTATTCATTTCCATATATATAATATTATCCTTTTATAGAATACTAGATAAAGAAAATAATCATATCAGGGGTTCATAACACACAAGTACTATACTATACACTATATAAGTGTTAACAAGTTCTAAGGAGGATAAAGTGGAAATAACAAGAAAATAAAAAAACATGACAACTGATATCCTTCCCTTTAAAATTAACTTGATATGGTTTATTGTGTGGTTTATATTAATCTTTAAAATAAACCCCTATAAAATAACAAAATATAGTTTAATATACGCACAAAATATGGGGAGAACATGTATCCCATTTCTTGACAGACTATTTTCGATTCACTATGAAAGAAAAAGTGAATAAGATGCATCAAAAAAATATTAACCCAACTAGTAAAGGATGAAATCATGTAATACAACATCAGATATAAATCACATGAACAAAAACACATGATCCAACCATATCTTCTAACCAAAAAATTCAATTATTAAAAAAAATATATATACGGTGTGAAGGATGAAGAAGGGACTAGTAACCCCTTTGGTTTTCATTACATTTCCCATTTAATGTTATTTTCAATTTATATAATTTATATGTAATGTTTTGAGAGTTTCTAAAAGGTTTTGGAATTTATTAGAAATGTTTCTGATGATGCATGGTTTGATCGTGGTTAGTATAAACTATGTATTGTCTCTGTCAGATTGTATGTGGTGGTGTAGGTAGTCAATGGTAAGTTACACTATTAAGGAAATGTTTTTTTCAAAACATGGGAATTCCATAAAAAATAATGCAGATTGAAAGAGTAACAAAATAATGGTGAGGACATAGCTAGTAAACTTGGGTGATCCAACCATATGAGGGTGTGGCTATGGGATAGAATAACTGCATGTTTGGACCAGAGTTTCCAAAACTTTTTGTCATAAACCACGCTACTATATAAATATTTTCTAGTATCACACACAATATTTGGGCATGGTTTCAAAAACTATGAAATATCCCCATTATAAAAACAATTAATGCCCAAAAAATCATTTTTTAATTCAAAATAAGGCACTAATACATTCATTATTCTTAAATTCTTCTAAGGAATCCAACTCAATTCCTCCCCTATGCTCCCCAGATGATTCCATTCATTACATAAGTGAATTTTGTATGAATTATAGTTAATTGGAGATCCAAAATAATCAATAAGTTATTATTGTTAGATCTAATCTTCTACTCTCTATTCAATCCATAAATCTAGTTAGTTAAGGGTTTATCTATGTGTTATTATGTCAGTCATGATGGGATTTTTTGGATATATTTGAGGGAGGGTTTTTTATCATAAATCAAGAATTTATTAATCTTATTCTATATTTTATCCCTCCTTTGAGAGATAGGATGATTTTTATGATATACACTTGTTATAGAACATGATTGATTAATTTTTTATACTGAAATGGTCTTGGATTTTCTATGATTTATTTATTTTATTTTCATGAGGAAATTTTTTGGGATATGTTTTGGAATTATTTAAAAATAAATAGAATTAAAAAACCCTACTTGATTATAATTTTAAAATAAAGATTTCAAAATTATGGAATGGTTTTGATGAAATAAATATGTTTTAGGATTTTTTTTTAAAAAATATGACTTATTTTTTGGAAAATAATTGTAATTGAATTTGGAATATTTGGGTTTTCATGTGTCTGGGTTCTCACATAAAATTTAGTGCTCATCCAATATCTTTCTATCACTATATCAAATGGGTATTTCCACATTGAGTCCCCTAAGAAAATTTTTTTCCCTATCAGAATTATTCTTCTTCTATATTCCACTTCTCATGGACCTAATAACACTAGAAATTTACTCCATTTAACCCGAAATTCTTATTTCTAAATCTCACCTTGTTGACCCTCTCGATGAATTCATCTTCTCCCATTGGATATATTATTGTCAAACAAGGGATGTATATTTCAATCCTATCATGTCATCTCATTTACCTTTAAATCATCTGTACCAAATGTTTCCTTAGAGTTTATTTTTTTCTATATTAAATCCTAATTCATCACAATTACCATGGGAATGGTGAAAAGGAAGAAGAATTATAACAGTTTTAGGAAGTATAGAACCCAATATGGTTCCACATAGTGAATCAATGTCAAGAAGATCGAATTAAGTCAATATGAAAATTACTTTTGTCAGTTCTGTGGGAAGTAGGTAGTGAAATAAAGGCCTTGAAAATTTTCGTTTGTAAGGTATGGGGGAAAGTTGGATCAAGTGGCATGTACACACTCAACACTACTATTGTCATGATAGTTTACAACATGATCAAGAGGATGATAGAGAACGATGAATATTTATTGATTATTCCCTTTTGGTCTATTCCCTTTTGGTTTTGTTTTGATGGTCCTGAGAATGTTGTTTTAGTTTTATTTTTCATGTAAATTGAATATTTAAAGATTGAAGGAGGGGGTTGTCATTTGTTTGATGTATAGGGGTGTGGTTTTTATTTCCTCCATAAAATTAATGATGGAGTTTTTTCATGGAGTTCCACCATCAATGGTATAACAAATATTGTGTGTGTCTATGTGATAACATTAGAATGGTTATGCCACTTGTGAAAACAGGGTTACATGTTTGTGTATGGTTTTCTCCCCTAGATTTCACTTATCACTTTATAATAACAATTAACTTATTCTAAACCATTTTATATAGAATTTTTAAACCGATTCTCATCCAAGAAGCATGTGTTGAGATGTGTGTGGAGATTACCTATTGATTTTATACCCAATTCCTTATTTTTCAGTTTAGTGAATTTTCATGTTACATATTCCAGAACATGAGAAATGTAAATTTATCTTATTTATCTAGTGATACATCATGATAACATGGTTATGTAAGTTGGATTTGGAGAATGGGGCTAGTTTGAGTTATACTTGGGATCAGATCACTAGATATCAAGTGGCATTTTTTCCTTAGGTTTCTTAGTTAATATTATTGGTTTTGTATCTAATTTTATTTCATTATTCAATTGATTATATATTTATCATGAAATACCTATACTCATTCATCATATAATATGGTTGGATGTTTATATTTTATGTTTTCATGTTTTTTATTTATAATGGGAAAATCGTCAACTAATATTTTCATAAGACCTTTAAATTTATTATTAGCCTTTTGTATCTTGGGTGTGTTTCCAAACGATAGTAGCACACAATCTCTTCTCATTTCAAGGATTATGGTTTAATTTTTTGAATGGAATCAGTCTGGTTCAGTCCATATGTCTCTCATGGGAATGTAGCGGGGAGATAGGAATTTCAAAAATAGTAATGTATGTCTAAATTTTTTTTTCCATTCTTTTTAGGTCTAACATTATGTTATTGAAGTTGTTTGGGTATAAAATATATCCACACAACATCTAGGTTTTTTTAATCTCATCATCATTGGTTTAGCTGAGGAGTATTTCATATGATTCATTGTTAGTGTCAATTCCCTCTAAGACTAAATTTTTCATTCGGAGTTTAACTATTTTTGAATATGGGTAAAATGGTTGATTTTTTGGAAATGTTATTTGTAATTATTGTTACTATTATTGATTTTAAATTATATAAGCCTTCAGTTTCTAGTGACTAACAAGTAAATAGAGTTTTTTCTGGTGATGAAGAGTGTAACTTGATGAAAATCAAAATAAACAGAAAGAACATGCAACTAAAAATTATGTTTCAACTAAAAAACATGTGAACAAATAACTTTTCCTAAAATTAATTAAGGGTTTTCAAGACAATGATAAAGGAAATCAGAAACATAGACATTGATAAGTGGTTTACCCCGTATAGTTTTAGAAATATAATCCACACATCATGGAGGGGTATTCTGGGCTTGATGAAATGGTATATTGGATGAATTTAATAAATTGAATATTTTCATTTTTTGGATACATAAGTAGAGTGGAAAGTTAATTTGTAAATAAATATATTTAATAATGTTTCAATAAAAAGTTGTATTTATATATACATACAAAATTAGACCATGTCATTAAGTGGGAGGAATATGAAGAAATTTTCAATAAAAAATTATACCCTTACATTATAGATCACAAATAAATTTTAATTAATAATTCTAGAGAAAGATATCTAATACATGTTAGAGTATACAGATAGGTTTAAGAACTAATTCTACTTTATCCCGGGATTTGCTGCATGTGCATCCCTAAAGGCATGAATCTTTGAATCTGAGTAGAGACCAGATATTTACCCTAAAATATCTATTCATTGTATTATATATTATATGGAGATGGTATGTAGAGTGAATTTTATAAAAAGTGGTGTTTATATAAATCTTGTTTTATGGAGTCACTATGAAAATAGTTGGGAACTCAAATGATGGGAAAAACATGAAGAGGGTCACCTACTTCCATGGTGGTGGAGAATCTAAAAATTCGATTAAATTATTGGTTAAATTCAAATAATTATCCATTATAAAACTTGGATATTCTCAAAGCGGTTATACTTCTCATAAGAAGTGATAATATAGGACACCACCTCATTATTTAGATGACTGTAACCATATATTCCATCTACCATGTCACTATTATAGTGCACTAATGTATGGTGTTGGAGATTCAAATCATGTATCTCTAACATCCATTCTTTGAAGGGGATATCTCATCATAGTAAAATTAATACATAGAACTTAATGAGACATGATTACTCAATGATTTCCACAATTTTTTAGGCTATAAAATCTCAACAAGGAAGCACAAATTAGGGAGGAGCTTGTAAGTAGCATTGTGGTTCCATGCAGATTATCATAACTGATCAAACTACTACTATGATGGTACGGGGTATTATTCTTATGAAAAATACTCTCATTAAATCTTAGTTTGATATGGGGGTATCTCACTCATTTACGGCTTCTCATGTGGTTGATCATATGGTATTACTTGTTGAGATGATTCCTTCTATCCTAAAACATCAAACAACATTGGGACAATGGTATTATCAAGCCTTTAACTATATAGAGTGTTATATAAGTACCAATGCGGATGAATTAGTTTGGGATTTATGTTTTATTTAGATGAATATATATGACCTGATTTTTTGAATGGATTGGTTAACATCATTCCTGAAACATATCGACTGATATGTACAACGTGAGTTTCTCATCTCTTGATGATGTTAAGAAACTTTTTAAAAGAGATTGTTATATAAATTCATGAAAAAGGGAACTTATGTACTAGTGGTTGGGAAACTATCTAATGATTTTTCAATGGTTTCTTAGGAATATATTGATGAAATCAAATATAGATATTTTTGAATCATATTTGAAAAATATCATGATGTTTTTCAGAACAATTTCACTAGGTTTCCACCCAAAATAAAAATGGAATTTATGATTGATCTTCTACTAGGATAAATCCCAACATCATATTTATCTTATAGAAAGTAACTGATGTAATTTAGGAAATTGAAAATCCCGTTGGCATATTTGTAAATAAAAGGCAACATTTGAAAAAGCATGTCTATATGGGAAGAATTGGTTCTTTTTATACAGAAGGGGACAAAACTATTTAGATATGTGTGTATTTTATTACGCTACATTGTGTTATAATAAATAATTTTTATTATGTTCAATGAATTGATGATCTTTTTTATAAATTCATGAGAGCCTAGTGTTTCTATGAAATTATCTTATGAATAGGATATCACCAACTGGGAGTTCTTAAGGGGTTTATTCTAAAGACAGCCTTCCGGAACTATAATGTCCACCATGAATACATTTTCATTCACTTTGGTCTTATGAATTAAATAATTTTTTTTATTGAAATGATAAATTACATCTTTCAATGGTGCCTAGATTTTATATTAGTGGTATTTATTTATGATATTCTAATGAATTCTTAGACTATGGTGATCTTGAAAAAAAATTGTATATAGTTCTGGATATCTTACCATTCCATAGGATTTATTATATTATTTCAAAGTGTAATATCTAGAAAAAAACAGGTAAATTTCCTTATCCATTTTTTTTTGAAATTATTTTTTCTATATATCCTAATATATAGAGTTTCTTGTCTCTTTGAAATAATTTAAGAGTAATTTTGGTATACATAATATTCTTGTCTTGGTAGGGTACTAACGAAACTTTTTTTTTGTGATTTTCCATGGCATGCCTTACTAGTGAAAACATTGATGATGAAAGATTTCCCTTTACAAATTAGTGATGAGTGCTATAATTCATTCTCGGAAATTACCTTTTTCCTTACATCATCACCTATAATAACATTTCTAGAGTTTAGAAAGAAGTATGTGGGGTGTTTTGATCCACTAGGATCAAGTTTGAGTTTTGTTCTCATATAGTGTGATCATACTGTATCATATGGAATAAGAGTGTTATGGGTACATGATAAAAAGTACCTAAAAAATTATTTATAACTATTTATTGTACATAATTCATAAAATACTTGGTCTTATTATATTTTTTAGGACAAATTCTATCTATTAACATATTCATAAAATATTGGAACACATTTTCTCAAAAAAAATTGTATTAAAAACTAAAGATATATATGTGGATTAAATATTGGTAGATGATTGAAATTTTTTATGTATACCCTGGGAAAAGGAAATTTTGTAGCTGATGCATTGATAAAGAAGTCATAATTTTTTTTCCTAAATTGAACTTTGATTAATGGAAGCTAATGTCGATTATAGATGATTTGTATATAGATTGTACAGAATTACGACATGTTGCATTATTAATTTTTTTTCTTCTTGTAACTAATTTGGTTGTGAATGTTATAGTTTCTTAAAAATTTGATCCTAAATGTTTAATAATGATTTAAAAATATAATAGTTTGGAGACTATCGATGGATGAATGCTAGATGGGAGATTTGCGCTGCATTTTAGAGATTGGATTATGGTTCCTTTGACCTATCCAAAATAGTTTATCCCTGATTTTAATAATTTGAGGTGTTTCTTCATCCTGGCATATTGAAGATGTATAATGAATTAAAAAAACAGTTTTAATGGGTTGAAATGAAGAGGAAGGTGGAACAATTTGTCTTGAGAGTTATCACCTATGAGAAGGTCAAAGTAGAACATCAACGACCAGCTTGTATATTTCATTATTGACTAATACCTCTTTGGAAATGGGGGGAAATAGATTTAGATTTTCCATAGGTATACCAAGATTTTATTATTAATATGAATTCCTCTGGATGATTGAGGATAGATTCAGGAAGTCATCCCACTTAATCAATATTCGTGAATCCAAGACGATTGATGATTTATAAAAACACTATTTTCTAAAAAATGTAATGATGTAAGGCATTAAAATTTCAATTCCTTCTGACTAAGACTCTAGGATTGTATCCCTATTTTATAAGTCCTTAAATTAATCTGTTGGAACCCAGTATACCATGAGTATATCTTATCATCCTAAAATAGATGAAAAATCCCAATATATGATCAAAATGTGGGTAAAAATTATAATTGATTGATTGATTTATTTTGGAGGCTTAAGGGTGGATAATGTAAAAGTATTAGAGTTTTAATACAATAAAGGTTATCAATACTTGATTAATATGGATCATTTCAACGTTTTTTATGGTTGTATTGATGATATTCACCTTATAGGCTGTAAATAGGTGAGACTCTAGTTATCAGACCATGCCTTCTGAAATAGACAATAAGAAAGATTCATATGATTACAAAAAGAATGGTGGTAGAACAGAGTCAACATAAATCATTTGAAAATCATTATTGATGAATTTTATCATTTTAGGTTGCTGATAATGTTTAATTTAGAGTCTCTCCAATGATAGAGAATCATCATTTTGGAAAGAAAGAAAATTTGTATCCATTGTACATTGTCCCTTCTGAGATACCAGAAGGAGTGGGTGATGTTTATTATATATTATCTTTATAGACAAGGATCAATTCTATAAAAAATACATTTAATTCATATCAATTAAGTATGTACCATCCTGAAAAATGACAATGTGATTTGATGGGAACATGTTGATCTTGAATCACATGTTTTTTTTGAATCATGTGTGATATAGACTCTAGATAGGTAGAAGAATCTATTTCATAAGATAAATATTATTTTGGAATGGATGTTATTGTATAGTGTCCATATTCATAAAAATACATGGGTATAAGAAAATGAAACTTTCAAGTAGTGGATTGGGATCTTCTAAAGAAACATCGGCCGTCTATATTATAAGGTGAAAAAGACCAATGGTGGGGAGAATTTAACACCACTAGTAACAAAAAATTACCCTTTTATTGTTTTTTTCATGCTATATATTTCCTTGGATATGTTTTGGGAGATTAATGAAGGTTTTGGATGGTTTTTTGAATGTTATTTGGGATGTGTGGTTTAAGAATGGTTAGTAGAAACCATGAAATATCTCAATGAAACCATGAAAGGTGATGTTAAGAGTCATTGCGATGGTAAATTTTTGTAGAATTGTTTTTTTAAATATTGTGAATGAAAATGGAAAGCATGTGGGTAGAGACATTAGGAAAAGCATTGATGGATCCTTGTATTTTATATAGTGTGAGACAATCGTGCAAATTTTTATCCTCAATTCAGTAGAACCAAATTGTTGGCAAAATATTTTCCAAACCATGTAGAATAAATCATGTGGCCAATAGATATTTACCCTTAGTATTGGCATGGTTTGTGCATGATTTTAAAAACAAGGAAACAAATCCATAAGAAGTGTATTTAATGATAAAAAATACAGATTTAATTCCTATTAAGTTTGTGGGGCCCTAATTATTATCATATTGTTCTAGGATCTCATATTTATGTCCTCCCCTATGCTCCAAAGATGATTCCCTTATTTCTAGATGTGAATTTTATAAACATAAAATAGCATAGGACAACCATAATTATCATTACGTCCATTTTATTCATTTTTTATCTTTGATTTACTCTTCACCTCTCCCTCAAATCTATATATTTAGTTTATTTTGGATTGATATATGATATATGATTTGAATTAGGATTGAGTATATTAGATCTACGTATAGGAAGGTGTTGTGAGCTGGGAACTAGTTTTTTTTGGGTCTATATTCATTTTAACCATTTTTTGAGAGGTCATTGGCCTCCCTCTCATAACCACATATTTTATAACATGATGGATTAGTTTTTATTAAAAAAAATTGCTTGGATTTTATGTGGAATCATTGTGGTATTTATGAAGGAAAATATATTAGATCATGTTTAAGAATTATGTAAAATTTGATGGACTTCAGAAAACACCCTTTAAATATAATTTTGAAATGATAATTTTAAAATTATGAAATGGTTTTTATGTAAGAAACATGATTGGTGAAATTTTTTTAAAAGTGACAATTGTTTTATAAAAGTGAATTGGTATGAAAATTAGCATGATTGGAATAGAATATGCTAAAGGTGGATGGATTGTATTAGGGAAGTGCCACCATAAAAGTATGATGGATTATGGTCATGGAGATCCACCATCAATGGAAACACTCATGATTAAGTGTATAGATGTGCCTGTATGTTTGTGTGAACATGGAAAATTTTATGCCATATATGAGAAAATGGTAATAATATTTTTTTATGGTTTTCTCATATATATTTCACTTATGAATTTATGTAAATAGTTTAATTGATTTACAAATATCTTATTTGAAATTTTCTAACTTGTTATTATACTAGCGACATGTGTTGGTAAAGCTCTATGGATTTCCTACTGAGATTATACCCAACCGGTATTTAAAAACATTAGTGCATTTGAAGATGATATATATAAAGACATAAGAAATGGATAGGTATCTTATTTCTTTAGTGATTAATCTTGATATCCTATGCACTGAAGGTGGTGATAGAGACCCGAGCTAGTTTAAGTAATGCTTGGGATCAGGGCAATTGATGTCTCGAATCATGGTATTCTTCCATTTTAACAGTTGATATTCTTGGTTCTATTACTACTCTAATTTCATTATTCTATTTTTTATATACTATCATTGTAATACATGTAATCATTCATCATATAGACATTTTGAATTTTTATAGTTTTTTTATTTATATTTTTATATTTATAAAGGGAAAAATGATAACTTGATATTTTATTAAACCCTTTGAATTTATTATTGAACTCCAGTGTCTCGGGGATGTCGAATAAGGCTAGTATAACTCAGTATCTTTTCAATTAAACAAAATGGTGTGGGATATTATATAACTCACTAAGGATTTATGAAAATAAATATCCTAAGGATGAGGTTTAAATCCAATGAATGGTGTTTGGGATTTATAGCAATGTCACCCATGGATTACCATAAATTCAAGATAAATGAAAGGCGTATCAATAAAATTAGAGGGTATAAAATTTATTTTGAAGCTGGAAAACTCCATTTTCATTATGGTACAATCACTCACATCTTGAATCCTCTGAGAAAAATCCGATTCAGAATGAAATGAGGACCTTTAATCATTCTAATTCTTGATCCAAACCCATATATAAATTCATTTCACCTAATCCTAAAAAAACATAAATTATTCATGCTAGGAATAATTATCATCACCCTATGAACCATATTGAGACATAACCAGCAAAATTTTATCTTAAAAACATCTTGTTGGGATAATGAAATTTATTCCATGTACCATACCATGGTGGAACCAATAAATTAAATCTCAAAAATCTCAATATATAACCAAACCAATGCAATTAATTCCTTTGAAATAGTTATTCATGATGGGAATCATGGTTCACATCATTTACCTCCTCCACCCACTTAAATTCATCTCAAAACCAATCCTTTTTCACCTCAAGGGTCCTACTAAAACCTCCAGCAACGAAAACCACCCAAATTAGTAGATTTAGAAATCAAAACCATTATATTATATACCTATTAAATTAATATCATAAATGATATTGAAGAAAACACAGGTAAAGAAAAACAACCACAACCGCCAAAAACGATTTTCTTTGTGATACCTCTTAAACATGAAAATATCATCAACATAATATATATGATGAGAAAAGATAAATAAATCTCATAATTTAGCAGCAATCTACCCATACATTATCAAATTACAAATAGAATGAATTATAATTCAAAACAACCCACAGTACTATGCTTGTATCTGTATTTTATCTTCTGATTAATCTATTCCAACCTACCATGCCACTATAGATCATGAACCAAGGGAATGAAATGATCCTAAAACACCTCCTCTTAATTATTAGGGATCCTGTAGAGACCCGAAGCCTGACGTACATGGACATTACATTACTTTTGCGGAATACTTAGTACATAACAAAAACACACACACAAGGATCGTAATAGTTTAGTGTCTTTGGAAACTCGGAACGTAATCTTCTAATCATGGTGAAAGATCTTCAATATCTCCCATAAAGATCATCCCTTTTTTTATACCTAAAACCATTCTTTATATCCTGGGGAAAAGAAAACATAAAAGGGTGAGCTCAAATGCTCAGTAAGGGTAAACAAAAGAAATATCAATCACATCATATACATAAGCACATAACTTTTGGAAATCTTAACCTGCAAAAGAGATCATAATTTCATAACATGGGGTAAATCATGGTAGTGAAATGTAATCACAATAATCATAACATAAAACATTAAACTTTGTGGCATTCACACATAATCATAGAGAATCATTTCTTGTTAGTCAAGACTCATTGCCAAGACTATCTTAGTGGACAAAGTCCCTTTCTGAATCGAGTAACCCTCGTTTCAGTCCTGTTTCACTGAACCGGTATAACCTACCATTCCAGCCATGTCTATCTCATGAGATATAAAATCATTACCCAATGCATTGGAGGGAGATATAGGTCCCACCCATCTTATAATGAATCCTTTATTATGTGTGCCACATAATCATAAATCACACATCATCGCATAACACATGTAACAAAAATGGGATTCTTGAAACATCATGACATCATAAATCAATTCATATAAGATAAAGGAATTCATAAACATAATTCCATCACAAAATAGTCAAATCAATGTAAAAATATGGATAGAAACAGAACCCTTTATTATCTTAGATGGAAAATAATTTTGATAAAACACTTGAATTGAATTCTTGAGGAAAATATCCTTTCTTCTTCAAAATAAATTTCTTTTCACAAAACATCATGAAATTTTAAAAGAAAGAGATTTTATTGAAAATAGTCATGAAATCTTTTAGAGGAAGCTTAATAAAAATAAGGCTTTATAAAACAGTAGAAATCCGTTCGTGCCGTATAAGTTAAAAAAAACATTCTTCGTACTTTTTTCGGAAAAGTCAAAAAGTACCTCGTACCAAAAAAATGACAAAAGATTCCTTTCATATTCTTTACTAAAAACTCACCGAAGGGTAAAATTGGATTTAAACTATTGTAAGTGGATGGAAACAATATTACATATTGAGGGAACATGGATGTGGATGATAAAATACACCCCAGTAAATACTTACGAATAAACAATCTCGGATAAAAATGAGATTGTGATATCTTCCCTTACCTTAGGTCCAACTTGCTTCGTATGTGTCCGAACCTCCTGTATGATGATTTAAATAATGTAATTGAATTAATAAAGAATCATATTCATTGTTATGATATCATATATGGTTCACCTATGACATTATATTACCCGTTCTTTTGTAAATTCCATGTTAAAGAAGCGTTTTGGGTAAAATCGTTTCATTTATCGTAGGTGTTTTGACTTGTTGTTCTTGACATTATTATTACTTATATCATGATTTACTTACTTCCAGAATATAAAATATGATTTATATATCATATATATTCAGTATATATATATATATAATAGATAGATAAATAAAATGAAAAACACCGTTCATGGAGACGGTAGTCCGTACATACGCATGAACGCTGTTTTCCATTCCTTATTGTCTTGAAATGGAAGTAAGTAGATGACATAAATATATATATATACATAAATCCAGTAGCTTTATAATGTCATATATTTCATTATTATTTCTTATATATACTTTATAATCATTCTTAAATGGTTAACATGGAGAATGAATCTCATCACGTCGTGGAGACGGTAGTCCGTACGTACGCACGAGCGATGATATCATTTCCATAAATATTGAATTGAATTGGAGTGGATTATACAATATATCAGAATCAATATGATGTTGTAATAAAAATGTATAGTTATTCTTTACACCATTATACCCATCCATGTAAGGTGGTGGTGGAAAATAGATTACACCACGACGTGGAGACGGTATTCCGTACGTACGCACGCGCGGTGATTTCTTTTTTTGTAGGATGGATAGATGGTGAAATAGGGTTGTTTCATACTTATAATAACATATCAGTATATGAGTGATACTGATGTTATTACTTCATAATGAAACAACCTAAGAAGAAGAAGTGGAAGAAGAAATAAAGATGAAAGAATTGGTAACGGTAATTACCTCTTCTTTGAAGCGCCTCTTTGAGACCTCCTCTTAGGGCACTAAAATTGGTCTTTGAGGAAGACCAGAACCTCTAGGATGTTGCTAGGGAAGTGGAGAGGAGATTTTGGCAGGGGTTGGCCGAGCTTGAGTGCTCAAACTGGTGTGAGGAGGAGGGGAAGGAGGTTCCCTTTTATAAGGGAGGAGAGGGGCACCTTAGGAATATCTCAAAATATTATTTTATATTAAAGTCAAAATCGGTTTATAATGGTTCCAAAGGGTCTTATTTCGAAGCTAAAGTGGGTATGGGTCGAAATCCTATCAACCAATAAGATTTAGACAAGTTTAGGGTATTAGTTTAACCTTATCAATTAGATTTAACTCTAAGTTAAATAATTTGACTTTTACCATTGTCTTTTTGTTTTCTTTCACTATATGGTTAATAAACTTACTATAACATGCCAAAAGAACCCCAAATTGTTTATTATTAATATATATATCCTTATCTAAGTCATTTGGCCGAACCTTAGATTTTTAGGAATAAAATAACAATTAATAATATAATATTTGATTTAAAAACTATTTTGTGTCAATTTTGACACTATTTGATATATGATTTTTGTGAAAGTCATAACAGAATTATATGTTCGAACCAAGTTGATTAAATCAACACTAATATATCATAGTAACCTAGAAAATTAGTGGAATTCATAAAAAGTCTTAAATTACATTTATTTTGGTATTTATATTATCAATTATGTCAATATTTCATTAATAAGATAATTACTGCATCATCTTTGTGTCATACATATATTAAATTATTTGATGTCTAAAAATTAAAAATAAACTACCATCATGTAGGAAATATTTTTAGCTTTCTAATGAATATTTAAAATCGAATTTATCTTATGTATAACCCCATATTAAAAATGATTTACTTATTAAACGTTGATTTTAACTATTTTAACCCTTCTTTAAATAAATTAATAATAAATGTCCTAATCTAATCCAAGTGGATCAAAATGGTCATATTTTATTCCTAAGTTTGTTTTTGGTCGAATTACACTTGTCCAATAGAATTAGGACATGTGTTAGGATAATATTAATATCATATTTACCCTTAGTTACCCAATTTACTATTAACCGCGGTAAAAAAAGTAAAAAGTTACTATTCACCAAAAAAATTATTTTCATCTCATTGAACCACATTTTAGTCCTTGATATTAACCGTGTCTCTCGGATTTTCGAAATTCCATTCACAGAAGCGGTAAAATTAAGTTTTATGCAAAATTCAGTTTTTAACCTACCACTTAGTGGTTTCACTATTCATCAAAAATTGAAAGTTTTCAGAAAAATACCAAAATTTCACCCTAGGATAATTTCGATATTCTGAGTCCAAAAATGAAGTCCATTTTGAAAAATAAAATTTATAAAATTTCAAAAAGTGATTATTACTATTCATAACGGCTAGTTTTAATAGCATATCATTGTTTAGTGAAACTCGGTATTGCGTATTACACACGCTATCGAGGAAGGCCGCGATTGCGTGTAATGCAAGGAAAGTCAAGGATGCGTATTGTGCAAGCTCCTTTTGGTGTAGCGTACAACACAAGACATTAATAAAATTAAAAAGAATAGTTTTCATAAAATCTCGGGCTGTTACATTCTACCCCCCTTAAAATGAATTTCGCCCTCGAAATTCGTCGGGGTTATAAATAGTTTACTATTCGAAAGTTTCTTTAATAGAAACCCACATCGTAAAAAGGAATACCAAAACCAATCTTTAAAAACAAAAGTATGAAACGTAACGGTTACCCAAATAAACCAATCATTGGGTTTCCACATAGGTGAAAATATGGATATGGAAGAGAAATCTAACCATCATGTTCTGATGGAGAGTGGTAGAGAACATGGCTATGGAAAAGCCAGTAATCACAAATCCATAGATTTGTGATGATATAAGGTACCATCTGATTCATCAGGTATAAGATCACTAGGACAACATTTTTGGTTTTTCAAGATCATTTCCCTAAAGTTGAAAATTTGAATTAGAATAAATACTTACTTTATTTTGGTATAATCTCACTGTTGTTCGTGCCTTGAACAATTTCCACTTCATCTCTTAAATAAATGAAGTTGAATTTGTTATTCGTGAAGTGTTAGCAGATCATGTGATAGAACGACGGGTCATTCCATCTGTCTCAAACAAAAGGTTAGCAAAATTTATATACATAAGTCGATCTATAGTGAGATTAATCATATATGGTTCCTAAAATGGACTTATACCTCATATATCATACTGCTTAATATAATAAAACTAGTTTCTACTAAACAGGGACTTCCTGTAGGCCAGTGGTAGGCGATAAAGTCCAGTCGCACTTCGGTTGTGGGTTCGATTCCCACAGCCTTGTCCGAAGCGATGGGCTGTCGCCCGTCCTGCAGGTTGTCCTTTTTCTAAAACTACATTACTATAACATCCCATCAATAATATCGAAAAAAAACTTCTATCCTTAAACAATATTCACTTATGTCCAACATAATCCATTTCAATCTTTATGATTATCCATAATACTGCAGTCCACTCTCACAACATAGTGAATACGATTACCAGATATTTAGTACCATCCTTGATCCCCATATATCTTAAGATATGTTTTGTTGGTCACATTACAAACATTCAAAGGCCTTAATCATGTATTCTCTTGAATATCCATCGAACCTTAGTGAAAACATGAATGCAGTTAAAAGTTAATACTTTCCACATACCAAAAACCTCAGAATTCTATATACTCAAACCATGATATCACTTAGTCCTTATATCAATCATGAGCTCATGAATACAATCAAACATCTCATTATATTCTTATCCTTTCATTATGCACTTATCATCTACTTTCCAAAAGTATCTGAATAACCTTTCATGGTTACTGGTACCATTCATCATACACTTTCAAAACTTAAGGAAAGACAACAGTGTAACAATCCTTAGATGTCTCCTTATTCCATGAGATTACTTATACAACATTACACATGATAAACATGTAATCATTCCACTACATTCTTGACCGAGCTTCAAAAATTCTTTCATCTCACATATCATTTGTAGTCTCTTCATCATCATCCACATAAATACTACCCATATGACCATACTGATTCTCTTCATGAGTCTTTCCCTTAGGGCATTTGTTTGCATAATTCCCATACATTCCACATTTAAAACACTTAACCATTTTTGATGTCTTAGCAATACCATTATCCTCATCCATGGTGTTAACTGAACCTTTTCTTTTGCACTTACTTGCTTTGTGTCCTTCTTTTCCACACCCAAAGCATCTTCCAGTTCCCTTGAAACATTCTCCTTGATGCCTCTTCCCACATGATTTACATAGGGGAAATTGAACTTTCTTTCCTCTATGATCATCATGAAACTCCATCTTTCTCTTATTAGCTGAGTCAGGAAACTTACCAAATTTTACTTTATTGATCATATTATGAGATTGCTGATTCGGCATAATAATGATGTTTGGACTTCCAAATCCCATTTCATTTGGTTGCTCATGAAGAATATCATTCCATTGTCCATCATATCCTCCATTATCGTGAATCACCTTGTTTCCAGCCATTTTCTAAAACCCAAAAAGAATAGTGTGAGAGGCAAAAATCATAATAAAGGGGAAATATCTAACATCTTTGGTTTAATCTAATATCGTTACCATAGTTCTAGGACTATATCCTATACGTATACTTATCCTTAGGGGCATCCCTAGACATACCTTAGAAATATCTCTATAGATCTCACTGAAGTTCTCGCATCCTAGTTTCCAAAGGTTGACTAAACCTTTCCTCTGATACCAAATGTAGAGACCCGAAGCCTGACGTACATGGACATTACATTACTTTTGCGGAATACTTAGTACATAACAAAAACACACACACAAGGATCGTAATAGTTTAATGTCTTTGGAAACTCGGAACGTAATCTTCTAATCATGGTGAAAGATCTTCAATATCTCCCATAAAGATCATCCCTTTTTTTATACCTAAAACCTTTCTTTATATCCTGGGGAAAAGAAAACATAAAAGGGTGAGCTCAAATGCTCAGTAAGGGTAAACAAAAGAAATATCAATCACATCATATACATAAGCACATAACTTTTGGAAATCTTAACCTGCAAAAGAGATCATAATTTCATAACATGGGGTAAATCATGGCAGTGAAATGTAATCACAATAATCATAACATAAAACATTAAACTTTGTGGCATTCACACATAATCATAGAGAATCATTTCTTGTTAGTCAAGACTCATTGCCAAGACTATCTTAGTGGACAAAGTCCCTTTCTGAATCGAGTAACCCTCGTTTCAGTCCTGTTTCACTGAACCGGTATAACCTACCATTCCAGCCATGTCTATCTCATGAGATATAAAATCATTACCCAATGCATTGGAGGGATATATAGGTCCCACCCATCTTATAATGAATCCTTTCTTATGTGTGCCACATAATCATAAATCACACATCATCGCATAACACATGTAACAAAAATGGGATTCTTGAAACATCATGACATCATAAATCAATTCATATAAGATAAAGTAATTCATAAACATAATTCCATCACAACATAGTCAAATCAATGTAAAAATATGGATAGAAACAGAACCCTTTATTATCTTAGATGGAAAATAATTTTGATAAAACACTTGAATTGAATTCTTGAGGAAAATATCCTTTCTTCTTCAAAATCAATTTCTTTTCACAAAACATCATGAAATTTTAAAAGAAAGAGATTTTATTGAAAATAGTCATGAAATCTTTTAGAGGAAGCTTAATGAAAATAAGGCTTTATAAAACATTAGAAATCCGTTCGTGCCGTATAAGTTAAAAAAAACATTCTTCGTACTTTTTTCGGAAAAGTCAAAAAGTACCTCGTACCAAAAAAACGACAAAAGATTCCTTTCATATTCTTTACTAAAAACTCACCGAAGGGTAAAATTGGATTTAAACTATTGTAAGTGGATGGAAACAATATTTCATATTGAGGGAACATGGATGTGGATGATAAAATACACCCCAGTAAATACTTACGAATAAACAATCTCGGATAAAAATGAGATTGTGATATCTTCCCTTACCTTAGGTCAGATTTGCTTCGTATGTGTTCGAACCTCCTGTATGATGATTTAAATAATGTCATTGACTTATTACAGAATCATATTCATTGTTATGATATCATATATGGTTCACCTATGACATTATATTACCCGTTCTTTTGTAAAATCCATGTTAAAGAAGCGTTTTGGGTAAAATCGTTTCATTTATCGTAGGTGTTTTGACTTGTTGTTCTTGACATTATTATTACTTATATCATGATTTACTTACTTCCAGAATATAAAATATGATTTATATATCATATATATTCAGTATATATATATATATAATAGATAGATAAATAAAATGAAAAACACCGTTCATGGAGACGGTAGTCCGTACATACGCATGAACGCTGTTTTCCATTCCTTATTGTCTTGAAATGGAAGTAAGTAGATGACATACATATATATATATACATAAATCCAGTAGCTTTATAATGTCATATATTTCATTATTATTTCTTATATATACTTTATAATCATTCTTAAATGGTTAACATGGAGAATGAATCTCATCACGTCGTGGAGACGGTAGTCCGTACGTACGCACGAGCGATGATATCATTTCCATAAATATTGAATTGAATTGGAGTGGATTATACAATATATCAGAATCAATATGATGTTGTAATAACTATGTATAGTTATTATTTACACCATTATACCCATCCATGTAAGGTGGTGGTGGAAAATAGATTACACCACAGCGTGGAGACGGTATTCCGTACGTACGCACGCGCGGTGATTTCTTTTTTTGTAGGATGGATAGATGGTGAAATAGGGTTGTTTCATACTTATAATAACATATCAGTATATGAGTGATACTGATGTTATTACTTCATAATGAAACAACCTAAGAAGAAGAAGTGGAAGAAGAAATAAAGATGAAAGAATTGGTAACGGTAATTACCTCTACTTTGAAGCGCCTCTTTGAGACCTCCTCTTAGGGCACTAAAATTGGTCTTTGAGGAAGACCAGAACCTCTAGGATGTTGCTAGGGAAGTGGAGAGGAGATTTTGGCAGGGGTTGGCCGAGCTTGAGTGCTCAAATTGGTGTGAGGAGGAGGGGAAGGAGGTGCCCTTTTATAAGGGAGGAGAGGGGCACCTTAGGAATATCTCAAAATATTATTTTATATTAAAGTCAAAATCGGTTTATAATGGTTCCAAAGGGTCTTATTTCGAAGCTAAAGTGGGGATGGGTCGAAATCCTATCAACCAATAAGATTTAGACAAGTTTAGGGTATTATTTTAACCTTATCAATTAGATTTAACTTTAAGTTAAATAATTTGACTTTTACCATTGTCTTTTTGTTTTCTTTCACTATATGGTTAATAAACTTACTATAACATGCCAAAAGAACCCCAAATTGTTTATTATTAATATATATATCCTTATCTAAGTCATTTGGCCGAACCTTAGATTTTTAAGAATAAAATAACAATTAATAATATAATATTTTATTTAAAAACTATTTTGTGTCAATTTTGACACTATTTGATATATGATTTTTGTGAAAGTCATAAAAGAATTATATGTTCGAACCAAGTTGATTAAATCCACACTAATATGTCATAGTAACCTATAAAATTAGTTTAATTAATAAAAAGTCTTAAATTACATTTATTTTGGTATTAATATTATCAATTATGTCAATATTTCATTAATAAGATAATTACTGCATCATCTTTGTGTCATACATATATTAAATTATTTGATGTCTAAAAATTAAAAATAAAATACCATCATGTAGGAAATCTTTTTATCTTTCTAAGGAATATTTACAATCGAATTTATCTTATGTATAACCCCATATTAAAAATGATTTACTTATTAAACTTTGATTTTAACTATTTTAACCCTTCTTTAAATAAATTAATAATAAATGTCCTAATCTAATCCAAGTGGACCAAAATGGTCATATTTTATTCCTAAGTTTGTTTTTGGTCGAATTACACTTGTCCAATAGAATTAGGACATGTGTTAGGGTAATATTAATATCATATTTACCCTTAGTTACCCAATTTACTATTAACCGCGGTAAAAAAAGTAAACAGTTTCTGTTCACCAAAAAATTATTTTCATCTCATTGAACCACATTTTAGTCCTTGATATTAACCGTGTCTCTCGGATTTTCGAAATTCCATTCACAGAAGCGGTAAAATTAAGTTTTATGCAAAATTCAGTTTTTAACCTACCACTTAGTGGTTTCACTATTCATCAAAAATTGAAAGTTTTCAGAAAAATACCAAAATTTCACCCTAGGCTAATTTCGATATTCTGAGTCCAAAAATGAAGTCCATTTTGAAAAATAAAATTTATAAAATTTCAAAAAGTGATTATTACTATTCATAACGGCTAGTTTTAATAGCATATCATTGTTTAGTGAAACTCGGTATTGCGTATTACACACGCTATCGAGGAAGGCCGCGATTGCGTGTAATGCAAGGAAAGTCAAGGATGCGTATTGTGCAAGCTCCTTTTGGTGTAGCGTACAACACAAGACATTAATAAAATTAAAAAGAATAGTTTTCATAAAATCTCGGGCTGTTACAGATCCCAAATAGATTCTACATAAATTAATTTTCATCCTCGATACCCAACTCTCATTAGTCAATGAAATAGGATTCATTGTGAAGCTTCACAAAAACTATGGCACATTGAAGAAATTGGGTATGTTCTACATAGACTTTGGAAGTTAAAAATGATATAAAATCCACCAACAGAATCTAACAACATAGAGGTACAAAAAAAATAGGGGTCGATCATTCTACCTATATCAAACATTCACAGCCCCCATTATTGTTAATATTTCATGAAAATGTGTTCTCAAAAATCGAATTCTAGGGGTTCTTCACCTACTGTATACATAATCCATCTACTAGTCTTATTCCACCTTAATCTTCTCTAAGACTATACATATTTACTCTATCATTCACTTCACCACATATGGGATAAGGACTAATAACTCTTGAACCTTATTGCAACATAATAAAGATACAATTGATCATTTATACAATGCCTCAAAGAGATCCATTCCAATGGATGAATGATATCGACTATTGTGGGAAACCTAACTAGAGGTATGTGTTCCATGCACTGTAATTCCAAAAAAAATCCCTCCAATTTTGATATGAAAAGTCATGTAACATTCGTTGTGCCTCCCTATATGCTAGAGGCTACTGACTAGCTATAAGGGCCTAAGTCTATTCATGGAGAGTCTATACCCTATGTATCATGTCATATAAAAAAAATAATAATATACTAATATAATAAATTAAAAGAGTAACATTTAGAAACCAAAAGAAGGTATACCATCATAAAGGTAATAAAAAAATCTCATACGCTAGCAAGAAAAACCAAAGGAATAAAATAATAGATAAATAAATGGGGTACAAGAAATTATTTTTATGTTTTCTACTAGATCAATGCTCCCATACCATTTCATTAACCATGGGTAACATTCCCTTTCTCAGATTTAAATGCATGGATTTGATATTTCATCAAAATTCCCATACCTAGTGTGAGTAATACACCCAGTTGGATACCAAAAATGTGTCCATGATATTTTTCTCAAGTATAATATGGGTATAACATGATATTAATAAATCTATAAAAATAATAAAAATAATATCACTTGTTCTTAGCAGTCATGCATAAAAAAATCTTCCATAAACTACTAGCTATACCTACTCGTCTCTATGTTAATAGGATAATCATATAATGTCATAGGAGAAAATAAAAAAAAGAAACTATGATCAAAATACACATACAGATTATCTGAAGGAAACTAATCCGGTTACTCCCCCAAACCATCATATAATGGCTCTATCATGGGCCAACACTCCAGACAGTCATACACAATCTATGCCTCGGGCCAGGATCCCAGACTGATATGCCCCTAACATGCTTATTTAGTTTCATCCCCAGACCATCGTTCCCTACAATGTGCTCCATACCATCATCATCATCTTCAAAATTAATGAAACTTCCACTCAATGGTATAAACAACATAAGGGGTTCCACTTATCTAAAGTATTAATGACAACCTCCATGGAATGTGACATAGATAACCAGGAAGAGCATTAAAGGAAATAAAATTATATCATCTTTAAAATAAAGTATCAACACATAATAATATATTTTCATAATTAAATAAAGAAACATGTCACTCTATCTCTACTAATATAATCAATATCATAGATGGTATCACATGTTATGAACACCGTCATGCGATCACAGTCAATCCTGGTAACAAGATATCCTACCACAAAGGTTATATCGAAGAAACATGTTCAAAAAAAATTCCTAAGAAGTTAAAGAACATCCTAACTAAATTTTTTTACAGAAAAATATCATGGTTCATCAGGGAATCGGCACCCAATCCACATCCACATGTTCACTGACATAAACTAGTATCCAATGATACTTAGAACTGATTCTATTAATTTTATTTCTAAAATTAATAAAATACCACATGTGATAATAGTTTCTCTCTCTATGATAAAACATATGAAACATTATAATTTCACATTATACTTATTGAAGATTCCATATTATTTCCTAGTTAATGATTATAATTCTTCATGTGATAATAATTTCACTCACTATGATAATCCATGATAATTAATAATAATTCCTATTATTCTTCTCCATAATTCTAGGTTATTATAATTTTAATACCGTTTTATTGGTTTATAGAAAGATTCCAGTGGATAAATTCAGAAACTAATTATGATGATATTATAGAAAACTTACCTGGGGTAATAAATATTAATAGCACAACACTCAAAATAGAGGAGGGAGGGTGAGGTTTCTACCATACCAAGAACTCAAAAGAAGAACTCATTTTGACCAAAGAAAAATTCACCAATTCATAATAAAGAATTTTTGGATAGCGTGGACTCAAGAGCATTACAAAAATGAAGTAATAAAGGCTTCAACTCTTTTATAGTAACAAACACATATATATTAGAAATATTGAAAACCAAAATTAACGTTAATAAATTAATTTTAATCTTCACTGAATCGTGAAGGTAGAGTGTTTAATTCCTTCTTATATAGGAATTTAAATCTAAAACAGTAAATGTAAACAATTCCCAAAATGTTATTGCCGTTATAATTTAGAAAAATAGGTCACAAGAGCATACTAGAAAACAGGGAGATGTAAATAGGGTATTTAAATTTATTTTTCCCAAAAGGGAACTATGCAAGGGTAACATTTTCTTACCCTTACACAACTCCTATGTGTCACATAAGATTAAGTGTATACCCTAATTCACCCAAATTGAAAATTGGGTTCCCCTTATATAACCCTTAAAATATATTTATTACCCTTACATTGTTGAGAAAAAACCCTTACATAGACCTTATTTAACCTAACAAATCCTTTAAGAAGTTAAGGTTCCCCTTGATTAGTGAAATTTTATACTTATACAACCATAAAAAAATTTAACCTACCCTTATGAAGCACTCTGGTTACCCTTACATAGTGCAGTACTACTTTTACACAACATCTCCAATACCCATACAATGTTATAAACATAGGGTTTTAACATTATACCAAATATAAAAAAAGGAGTAAACATTACGCAATGATTATAAAACTCACATTCCCTTACCAATTAGATATTTTATACTTATGCAACCATTAAAAACCTAAGGTTACCTTTATGTATCTTAATGATATATGATCTATCATTACACAACACCGTATATCCTTAATATTGAGTGATTTTTATTGAAAATTTTTATTTTTAAAATAAAATACATATAAATTAAAAAAAATGGTTTATAAAATGAACTCAAAAATTTAGAATATTACAATTCTTAGCCTCTAATGACTTCTCATCCCTGAGAAGTATCACTATAATTCTTGCATGAACAACTCAGGACACTATTTTTTAACACCATAATCTTACTCCCATGTTTCCTCCAGGATACTTCGATGCTTCCACTGAATATTTACATGTGATATTGTATTCCCCCAAATGAATTTTTTAGTTATTCAATATTTTACACTGAAAACACTCTATAAGATGCATCTATATCCAAATCAATCTACATATAGTTAGAATTATGAATAGTATCATTCATGTACCATTAAGTATATGAAATATGAAACATATCATGTATACCATGATAAAAAGAAGGAAGATCATTTTTGTAAGAAAACATCACTACCTACTTGGTTATCTCAAATTTTATAACAAAATTTGGTTCTATTTTTCCTTTATTCCATATACATCAGTTGTATAATTGGGGAGTAATTCTCAATAAAACCTGATCTCCAACATCTAACTCCATAGGTCTCCTCCTATGCTCAACATATGATCGCTTTCTCTTATAATTAGTGATAAACATATTATAAAATAGTTTCACTCTCTTGGAGGTATCTTAAACCAAACTGATACCCTAAACCACATCCTAAATTGACTAAATCTAACAAATACAGGGAAGACATTGCCTCTTGTAAAAATCCTCATAAGGTACCAACTTAATTAAAGTCTCATAAATATAATTATACATTAAATCATCCAAGGTCTGGTGATCAATCTAAGATCTACCAAATTCTCAGATACAATCCCAAATCAAATCCTCTAGTATGTGAATCATCTACTAGAACTGTCTGTCTGTTTAATGATGGTACATTTTTATTAATTTCATCTCAGTCCATAGTTATTTTGGTATGAACTACTGAAATCATGATGTGAAATGTGTGTCTTTGTTAGATACAATTCTCAAGTTAACTCCAGGAGAATTTATGATCTCATATAAATATATGTTTCTCATATCATCTAATTAGTGTGTCATTAGAATAGTGAGATGTGAGCAACATTTTTCGGATGACTGACAGTCATACAGACAGAATCAAGGCTCTTCAGGGTCCTATGAAAACATATATTAATTGACATCATTATTTTCTCCCACTTCCACATCAATATTGGAAGTGGGTGGTGAAACCCACTAGAACACTAGTTCTCGATCAATACTCTCTAGTGATTCTGGAATTAAGAAACAGAACCAGTGATGTCCCTCTTTATTCCATAGCACTAGAAACTTCCATTTATTTGTTGGTACCCGTTCTCTACACCATGATGTACATAACATCTAGATGTATTGGAATCCCTCATGATATCCTCCCTCATGGAAGAATGGACTATTACTCCATAATTTATAATTATCACATCATCATCTCCCAATGACCACATGGGTTTTGGATCACTTCCAAAAAAATTTTAGGGCATCACAACACACTATAGTTTATTATCATGTTCATCCTTTACCTATTCTACTTGAGAAGATATGACCACTAAGATAGCACTATTCATTGATCCCAAATCCCCATAAGTATCCATCATCCAATCATCTAAATAGATCATCAAGATCCATGGCTCCTTTAAAGCTCGATCAACAAGATCCTAAGATACCTAAGTCTTATGAATAAGAGATTCTCATACATCCTTACCATTATAAGGTTCATATTCTATCTTAAAGAAAAAAATTCATTATATACTTCACCAAGGTCCTCTGCCTCTAGTTAAGATGCCACTACATGAATACATAACAGAGGATCTAGTGGTGATTGTTCATAATAAACCTTTCATGTAAGATATAGTTTGACCAACAATTCTAAGAATGTACTAATACTGCCTACTCCAAGTCATGAGTAGGTTAGTTTAACTCATCGGGTATTTTCTTAAAGGGCACATAAGATTACACATTCTTCTTCATCAGCAGTATTGCTACCAAACCCATGCTTGATGCATCACAATACAGGGTGTATTTTATCTATAGGTTAGGTATTATCAGTATTTTTACTACATTCAACCTCCTATTTATCTCAATAGATTATTATTCACACAAATTTGACCCGTGGAACTTAACTCCCTTCATTATCAATGTTGTCATGGGTGCTAATAATCCGGATGTTTCCCAGATAAAATGTTGATAAAATCCAAATAATCCCAAAATCTTACTTACCTCAATAATTATTTTTGGGATATTTACATGACAAAAATGCTTCCACTTTATCTCTGTATATGGATATACCTCTCGTGGACACAAAATTCCGTAAAAAAATAACCTACTAAATCCAAAAGTTACAGTTTCATAGCATTGTGTATAGTCAAAGGCATGAAGAATACCTCGGACTATCTCATGATGTTTGACATTCCATTATACTTTCAGAGGTAAGATGAGTATGTCACAAAAAAAAACATAGCGGAAGTGTATAAATATGGGTGGAAGATCTTGTTCATGAGATCCACAATCATTGTTAGCACATTCATCAATCCAAAAAAACAAAACAAAGAAATCTATAAACCATACCCAATTTGAAACATTATCCTCAAATTTTCCTCCCCTCTAACCTATTACTGGGGATAACCCAATCTATGATCAACCCAAGATAACCATTGGGATCCCCATAATAGATCGAATAGGTCATCCAACATCATAAATAGATATATTTCCTTAACATAGCCTTGTTTAACATAATTTAAAAAATTTATAGATGAATACTACCATTCTCCTTCTTGGAGAATAACACATGTACACCCCAAAACGAATTAATCATCATAATTATTATATTCTTATCTAGGTCATTAATATTATCATTTATCAACTTCAACTCGGTATGCTCCATAAAATAAGATGGTATAAAATGGGTTTTACACTAGCTGTGAGCTATATCTAAAATTCAACACCTCAATCCATGGAATTTCATGTAAATTACTCCTAGTAAAATCCTAATAGATATACACAACTAGAAAAAATGTTAATGGGGATACCAATGATCCTACTGAAAAAGAAAATCCCACCATCTATTTCATGATTTTCTCGAGCTGACTTGACTATATACCAACTCTACCTTCTCTTAGTTCTAAATCTCGACACATCATGAACATCATTACATTCAGAAAATTGAATGAAAAAAATCTCAGATAATAATAAATGTGAGCTCAATAGCTACTCATTTGTTTCATATTGATAATCACATCAAATCCCATCATCTATCATATACTAAATTCCCATATATTTCCATAACCAATGATGATGATATGATACTCTTGGTATCTTTAAAGATGGTCTACATTCATTCCTAATAGTGTATCAAAGGGGACTCTTTAAGAGGATAACATGATCGATAGGTCACGTCAAGAAACTACTTGTGCATATATAAGGGAATGGGAAGAACATGCACTAAATAATGTAGTAGATAGTGTAGAGGTGATCAAACCTATACACCAATAGTACATGGTTCCTCACTAACATCTACTAGAGTTTGATCCACTATGTATAAACAACCTTCCTTAGCTCCAAGACCCATTCCCAGAGATTAATTATTAGTATAAGTCATTATCTGAGTCTACTATTTATGACCTCTAAAAGATCTATGGTTTCCTGACCAGTTATTCCAACAACCATTATGGAAGACAGCACACAATATTCTATAGAAAAACTACTGGAGAAATATCATCTTGCTACATTTCGAGCACATTTTATGAGGTTTTGAACAGGCATGGTGATAATGTTTGATCTTCCCATAGATGAAGCATTATGGGTCAAAACATAAGGAAACTAAAGAAAACAAACATTATTTCACCTACATACTAGTGCAGTAATACACATTCTATCCATTCCTCTTCCATCCATAAAAATATGTGCCCATTTTAGAAGTATGATTTCCACCCATCTGGACATTGAATTATAGAAATATACCAGAATCATGAAACACCTATAGGATCCTATCTATAGTCAAGACCAACTTTATAAACAACATGTATGATTCTAGGTTGAATGTATGGAATATCTATTTTATGTTAGGAAAAAATTTTATTCTCGAACTTCTTGGACTTCAAAGACTCATTCCCATCCAGAAGAGGTGAAAAGGGAAGATGCATAATAAAATGACAATATTAGGTCGAAACTATTCTATAAACCTATTTTAGCTCCATGAAATATTGTGGTCGATCATGCTTTACCATATCATAAAATAACTTCCTAATGAGAAGGTCCCTGAATGCCTCCAATGTAATATCCACCTAGTCCTCAGCATAGAGTGGTCTGTAGATGTTCTAAAATGATAGAGGTTTCTAGAGATTAAAAATACCACACGTAGTTGAACATGGGTCTTAGTGGAAGGTCTCCCAATTTGTGTGGGCCTACTTATAGAAGCACTAGAGAAGGTACAATATCATTTTCTATAGTGCTCTAGTATATAGAATGTGTTTGAACATGATCATTAGCATTAACCAATCTCAGGTAAGCTAGTAGTCACATCATTTTTCAATGTGGTGAAATCTCTGTATCAAATAGGAAATTATTTTTAATTGGGTTATTCTCCAAACCATTCATAGGAATCACACAAATTGTTATCAAGGATTCTATCCAAAACACAAGGTATAAAAATCCTAGCATTAACCAAATGCATCATCCTTTAATGTTATTCACAACCACTATATATATAAAAACACAAAAACATGTACAATTAATCTAATTAATGAAAAATAGATATAAATCATATCCATAAAGAAAAAAGTCAATTTCACACAATATATAATTTATCCTGTACAGATAGAACAATTAAATTAATATAATTAAAGTGCTACAATTATACACATCAATATGTATATATGTTGAATTCGAACCAATTTTCTTGATTATGATGTATAAAGGCACCAACAATCTCACAAAAACATCAATACTCTGCTACCCAAGTACCATACAGTTATCTCCTTTCAACCATGTCTCAAATTAGTTCAAAATTAAATGTAGACAAATATTCTATAATACCATTTTGTAATACCCCAACCCAAACCACTGAGTCTGAACACAAGGGTCACATGACCTCATGTACACGTCCCCATGTGCAAGAGGCTAATGACTACCAATGAGGATCTAAGTCAGTGAATGGGGAGAATATTCACTTGGTATAATTTTATAGGATGAATAATAAAAAAATATAATAAATAATAAAACTAATATGCTGAAATGATAAGATTGTATACTTTCCCAAAAGTAATAAATATTCTCCCAAAGTGGAAAGCCACACAATAGAAATAAAATCAGTAGATACATAAATAAATAAATAGAATGGTCCACTAGAATCTTTATAGATATGATTATAGGTTTATTCTATTATACTCATCTATTGTCCATAGGCCTCATACCCTTTATAAGATCCCTATACATGATGTCCTCACACACATCGAAATTCCCATACATGGTTTGAGTAATAAACTTAGTAGTACACCACGAATTCATCATTAACAAGTCTTATCAAGTATAGTACTCATAATCATTAATAATAATTATTCTATAACAAGTATAAAAATTATATCACATGTACCGATCAGTCATATACTAACAAATATTTCACAAACTCTAAAACATACATGATTCATCTGCATTCTATTTCGACAATAATAGGTGGAAAAAAGATATCATAAACAAGATACTACTATCATAATACATCTTGTAATAGTATCAAAGCATCAACATGGATCATGACCCCAGACAATAATATATTTTACCAATAATGGGTTAGGTCTCCAGACAATCGTAGCACATATATTCCTCAGGCCAAGCCCCAAAACCATCATTCCCCAAATGCACGACATCGGGTTAGGCCCCTAGACTGGCATGCCCTAACCATATTCTTATGTTCATCATCTTTACCTTCAAAATTCATTCGCATTAACCCATTAAGTGGTAAAAAAATGCGATGGACCACCTATCTTAAGAACCAATAAAAAACTCCAAGGCCAGGTAACACACATAACAGGGTAGAGCAAACTATGAAATCACATAATACAATCGTGATAATATAACAGTAACACATTGAAACATGTGATCAAAATAAAACATATAAAAGGATACTCTATCAAAATTTCTGATATCAATCTCATAATGGTTCACATAGTTTACACTAACCCACATGTGATCACAATTATGTATGGTAAAAATGTACTACAACATAAGGACTATATCAAGGAAACATCAATAAATGAGAGTGCAAAAAATTAAGGAACTTCCTACCATAATTTGGTTGATGAAGAATCTTATTCTTTATCAAGGAAGAAGCAAACTAAACATATCCACATTTTCTTCATCTAAAACTACCATCCATTGATTCCTAGATGAAAATTTATTTGAATTTATTTCCAAAATAAATAAGATATCACATGTAATAGAATTTTCCATCTCTAGGATAATATTGAAAAAACATGATAATTCATTATTATACTTCATCATATTTCTAAATTATAACATATATAATATTTCTAATTTAACATGTGATAAAAATATCTCTCTAGGATAATCCAAGATACTAGAATAATTCTTATTATTATTCTCCATCATACTCGGTTACAGTAAATTTAATAGAATTTTTCATTTTCTATAAATTTTTGGAAAGACAAATTCACAAATTGATTATGAATTTTTTTGGAAATTATTCTTTTGTTTTTATTTCTTAAAGAAACATCAATAAATATATTTGAGAAAGGGTGAATTTTTTATCATTACTAGATCCCATAAGGTAGACTTTTCTTGATCGAAGAAGGCTTCTCCAATTATGAACAATACAATTCAAGGCTGCTCAAACTCGAGAGGATAACCAGAAATGAAGTCTTCTAGGGTTCATATATTTTATAAGTAACAACCACACACATATTTGAATATTATGAACTTAAAATTAAAATTACATTTTAATTTTAATTTTAATTTTCTCTATATCATGAATGATGAGTGTTTAATTTGGTAACATAATGTTTTCTTATCCTAAAAAAGAAAGAAAATAAATTAACATGATTTTTTTAATTAATATAATGAAAAAAATATAGGATTGTTTTGGGGAAGGAGGTGAATAAAAGTTTTTTTAATTAATCTTCCCAAAAATGTTCATGAATAACATGGTTTTAACCATACACACCGTATCAAAATTCATTGTCACACTTAAATAACCCTTAGAATTTTGGTTTTTCCCTTACTTAATGTAGGAACTACCCTTACATAGCTCCTCTATACTCTTACATATCTATTAGAAAATCGAGGTTGCCCTTACATAGAAATAGATTACAATTATGAATCCTATATAAATCACGTATTACCCGTATTAAGTTCTCTAGTTACCCTTACACAGTATAGTACTAACCTTATGAACAACATTCATTACCCTTACATAGTTCATAAACCCAGGGAATTATACAAACATAGCATATAGAATAATATAGTAACTTTTACTAAGTGGATGGAAAAATCCCCTACACTTTAATAGTGGCTCCTTTACCCTTAAGTAACCCTTAAAATAAGAATTACCTTTCTATAGCTTTCATAAAATAGGACTTACCCTTATAAGACACCATAAAACCAAACACAAAGGTTAATTTAATTGAAATGTTATATTTTCACATAAAAAACATATAAATTATTAAAAACATTTGTTCAAGGATCAACTAAAAATTGATAATATTATGCCAACAATATGCCAAAGTACTAGACATAATCTGGAAGGATGTCCCCATGTTCCTTGATCGTATACTACATCTACCTCTATATTCTAGGATGAAAATAAGTCATAAGAAAAGGTGTTGACCTAAATAATGTTGCAATCCCCTCTAGAATTTTAAGGTAATCATAGGAACTAAATCAAATATTGTGGTTCTCAAAAACCCATGGATCCTCACCACTTCATAAAAATAATTTCATTCAATTAAATACATAAAACTCAAATCTAGAAGCACTATATGATTACTTAATTTTATCAATTGTTTCATGATAACCCAATTACAAAACATCCTCCCTTGTCCAAGGTAAACCAGATGATGAAATCCATCATGATTCCCTCTAATAGAGGATATAAAAAGACTAAAACCACACTATATGAACAATTTTCATCAATTTCGCCTAATGTAAAAGGAAACATCACTATACTAACTCTACCTATGATCACATTATCCCATTCCATGAAAGCTACTACATCATGATTTAGTGCATCTTAAAAAATATTGGATTCATTCTTTTGTGTGATATATTAATTTCATAAACAACTCTCTCATGTATGGCCTACAAAACATAATTTATCCCATAAAACAATATTTAATGACAACGATTCATAGACCATCCCTCTATCGTTCAACCATGAATTAAAAAATACCACATCACCTATGCCTATATGTATCCCCCCACCCCCGAGTCTATTTTACATGGATCATCAAGAAATATTACATCATTATCTAGTAAAAGGTTCCTCTTCTATCGAACTCACTTTCACTATGATAAAAAAATTTCAACTTCGTCATCATCCTCTATGAATCCTCAAACTCTCAAATAAAATATCCTTAAAACTTGTTTCTCAATGCATCAACCAAAATATTCACCTTTTTTGAAACATATGAGATATCAATATCATAATCATAAATAAACTACATCCACCTCCACTATTATATATTAATTTCTACAAAATCAAAGAGACCAAATATTCTTGTTGTTTATGACGACCAAAAAGTGATCCCATGTGTGGTTTATTTCTCCAAAGTCATAGAAAAACAACAAAATTTCTTTCTCTAATTCATGGTTGTAACTTCATGGAAATTATGACACATAATTTTGTGGTAATTAAGATGTTATTGATTTTATTAGTAGGTTCTGGGAAATTTTGGAGTGATCGAAATAGATGGAGCTAGAAAAAAGACAGTAAGAGGAGTCCTATGGTGTGGACATTTTTGCTATTTTCTAAGGTGTAGTGTCTTAAGTGTACAAGATTCATCTATAGAATAGGTTTCTTAAAGGATAATTTTAGTTCCACTTCCTTTTTCCGCGTGGTTTTTTGTGGATATGGGTTGTGTAATAGTATTGGTGGGTCCAGATTCATGATTAAATCAGATATGGAGTAGGGTATTAGGGTTCATTTTCCTATAATTCTTTTATTTTATGTGTTACTATGCCATTTAGTAGGGGCTGTTGTATTGGACTTTTTAGTGAATGGGATCTATGATGTATATCCCTTTACTGCACCATGGTCTTTTCTTCATTATGTAGATCCCTCGCATGGATATAACCACAAACCATAGAAATGGATTTGACTATCTGGGTTATTTCATGTTCCTCCCTTTTTTTCCATAGTCCCAACCATTTTCATTATTTTTATGGCATAGCAGTATAGGATGCAACCTGGTCTTATACATTATAGACAACATATAAATTATAAAAATCCTTGTCTATCCAATCCTCAACCTAGTTTTAATCTCATTTAAAGGGAAACCCAACTGCATCCCATGGAGTGTATTCATCCCCCTTTTTGGTTTTTTACCCCAGCATTGCGGGGTCAATTCTGGGTGGTTTTAAGTAAGTTAATTCCTTATAATTTATTTTCTTATACACATTTATTTGTTTGTTTAAATGATGATAAAAGTTTAAACCTTTGGTTTTGATTTTTTTTTGAATTAGAAGATGTGGTTATTATATTTTGGGCTGATATGGTTGTTCTCTATCATTGTGGTGTCTGGTAGTGGCCTTCCTCTCAATTTATCCTTTTTATGAAGAATTAAAATTATTTTTTATATTGAGGTATATATAATTTCACATTTATTTGAATCATAAAATATAGTGTTTTCACTTGTTCGGTTTTAAGACAACAATTTTCATCAGCCTAATAAACATAATAAATCGGTTAAATTAAAATTAAAAGTGCAATAGGAAATTAATTTCCTGTTTTATTACTTTTGATGTTGTTGATACTATTGTTTTAGGGGTCTTATACCTTACTTAAAATTTAGTTCATTATGGGATTTATTTTTACAATGGAGAATATGTTTTGTGGAACCCTTGATATGAGGATTTATTCTATCATCAAAAATGTAAATTGGATAATAAATTGTATTCAGTAAATTAATTTGTTTCCACTAGTAAATATGTGCATTTCATGGAATTACCATAAAATAATGTGTAAATAAATTTTATGTAATTCCCTGTTGTTTGAAAATAAAATAAAACTCTTGTTTTTAGTTGAAGTAGTTCTGAATGCGGTGGTAAAGTATAGAAGGATGTGTGGTTGTGTTGTGGTGGAGAATGTGATGAGTTTTTTAGTTATGACATGCAGAGGATGTAATGGTAAGTATATGTGATTTGGTGTTTATGATGAGAAGTGGTGGTGATTTTAAATAGTGGAATCTAGGGGGAATTTTGGTATGATGAGGATGGTCAGTTGTATTTTATTGTGTCATATTCTCAGATAGTGATGAAATTAAATGTAAATTATGAATGAAATTTAATTTTTTTGAAATATATAATGAATGTTAAATCAAAATGGGATGTGTGTCTTGGATTTTTGTTATTACGTTTTAGTTAAATTTGAGAAATTGTGAAATTAATAGGATCTAAAATGAATGGGATTAATAAATGAAGTAGATTGGTGATGGGAAATATAGAAATTCAATTGAATTTTATTTATGGTATGAATGTTGCTTGTGTCTTGTGTCCTTATACTGTAAAATTATGAATTTAGTGTTGGTAGTGAAGTTGGTGGATGTTGTGAGGTTTGGTGGTTATGTTATAGGTTGGTATAGTGCTTTTGTTGTAAACTCATAGGTTGGTATTTTTTGTGGAATTTTATATATTCCTTATATGTTTTCTATAATTTCTATATGCAATCCACACATGTTGATCACTTCATGTCAACTCCCAATCATTTCAGAGGTGTTTTTACTAACATATTTATGGATATGATGGATGGTTGACTACCTTACATTCAATAATTTCTCTTCCAGGCGATGTTTATAGGCATGGGTTATGGCGGTCAAAAGTCAAAAGCACAATCTGATGATGTTTGGTAAGATTATTGAATATCTTATTGTAGGGGTCAATCATGATAAGTGGAGGCCACAAGGTTGATTTCTTTCGTGCTAATTATACCCTACTAATCTAGTTACTTGGTTGAAACGCCCCGACCCCAGCTACCCAGAGTCGGTGCATTACTTTGTAACATTGGCATGATCACAAAAGATCAAGTCTCGAAAGACCGATTAGTTTAGTAGCCTTGGAAACACTAGATACATTCATAAGTCTTACATTACATCATAAAGTGAAAAACTAATAACAAAGTCTTCATAGTCCACACTCATATCCTCTTCTGAATATCCCTGCAGGTCATTCCTAAAATACTTCTTCACATCCTGGAAAATATTAAAACATTGAAAGGGGTGAGCTCAGATGCTCAGTAAGGATAACAATAATGCAGAAGCTTTCATAAATAAACATAAAAATTTAAGGCAATGTATAACTAAAACAAAATCCTTTTAAACTTGAACATCAACATAATATGGCAAAAGTAAAATGAGATAATTCCATTCACTTCCTCACATGGATATTCTACTGGTCGAATAATCACATGCAATATCAATAACCACTTTCATAATGAGGGAATGTATAAATCCAGACATTCTGAAACATTTTGTCAAGGCCTCGGCCAAGACATCTAAAATGATTAAGGCCTCGGCGAAAACCATAAATCAAATTGGGATAGGGCCTCGGCCAATTCCACGTCTAGTTGTCTCATGAGACCTACCGATGCATCGAGGAGCTATAGCGGGCTCCACCCGTCACTTATTAAGTCCAATACATTCCTCATATGAATAGGTTTAAACATATCATAAACCATAACATAATCGTATCACATAAAATATGAATAAAGGAAACATAACATTTCCACATTTCAATCACAAGATATCAATACAACACATTGATAAAAATGCTTTCAAAACCATTTTCAATACCAAAATAAAAGAAAGTTAAAACTTTGTATTTATTTTTCATTAAAAAAAATGATGGCTTGTAGAGGAAGCCGAAACTCAAATAATGGTCACGGCGGCGGAGAAGTCGTTGTCGCCGCATAAGTACGGAAAGAAAAAGATTCCCTTTTTTCGTTTAGCAAAATGCTTCGTATAAAAAAGATTCCTTTTCAATAAACGTAAAAGTCAAAGGGGTTTATACACCGTATAAAAGAAAATTGTGTATAAAACCAAATATGCCTCAATGAAAGGAGATTGAGACGAAGTCCTTAAAAAGATCATTTTTAAAATAAAATAGTTCTGTTATGTGTATTCACTATAGGTACACATAAAGAACGTAAAAATACAAAATAGAACATAATAATATCATGACATAATTTGAAAGTAGGAGATTAACCCAGAGAATGGAAGTTGGGTTAAGAAATTCCCTTACCTCGTGTCTGAATTGACTCAACCATTCTTTAACCTCCTGAATAATAAACTAGAGTTAATATATACCTTATTAAGAACCATTTTCAATTTCATTATCCTTTTTATATCACTTATTACAATGATATGAACATTATCTAATTATTTAAGTTAATAACGGTCGTTTTGTCGATCTTTGGTACTTGAGTCAACAATAAACTTCTTATAATTACAAGTTGTTTATGTGGTAGAATATCCATTATCTCCAGAATTATATTCATGATTTAGATGTCATATATATCATATATATCCAGTATATACATTCATTTATAACATTACGTAACATTTAGAGGTAAGAAATGAAATGCACCGTTCATGGAGACGGTAAGTCGTACGTACGCATGAACGCTACTTTCATTTCTATTTCATATTTAATGGAATGAAATCATAATGATATAAATGTATAATATAATTCCAGTATAATATAGTGTATAATACCATTTACTCCATACTTTATACATCCCACTATGGCATTAACGATTCAAATCACTTTGAGGGGGCGGTAGTCCGCACTTCCTAAAATGAAATTATCGCGTTTACCCAAAATGGAAATCATAAAGTATGCCATAAATGAGAAATACAAAAGCATAAGTAAAACATAAACATATTATATATCATATATAAATATAGTGACATCTTAATGGCTACCTTTGAAGGTGTTATATGAGTGTTGAACAATCATCGTTTCGTGAGGCAGAAATTCGCCATCCACAGAAACCGTATGTTCTTTAACCATTAGATGTAGATGTGTGTAAGTGTAGCTCTAATCCTTCTTATAACAACATCCTAGTATATTTAGGATACTGTTTTTCTTACAAAAGAAATGAATAAAAAGAGTTTATGGGGTTGGAGAAGAAAAATAAAACAAAATAACATAAGAGAAGACATTACCTTTAAATCGGGTAACTCTTTTGATTGGAGCCAAAGGCTTCCTTGGGAAGAGTTCTTCCCAAAGTGAGTATTCTAGGTGTAATAGGAGAAAGTTGGGAGAGTATTTGGGCAGAGTTTTGCCGAGCCAAATGGTTTGAAAGTGTGAATGAGGTGGTAGATGTGGGGGCCTTTTATAAGAGGAGAGGAGGGGCACTCTTGGAAAGTAAGGAACTTTTACATTATTATACAATGATTTTCGGATTCTAAAGGTCCCACACTTATATAATTCGTGTCTAAGGTGATAAGGGTTTTAAATATACCCATCCAATAGCCTTTGGACAAGTGTAAGCCTTGGATTGTACATTATCTTTTCATTTTATTAAAATCGTTAAATAATGAGGTCATCGCTGCATCATAATGATGTCATAAATTATTTAATTCATTTAATGTCTAAAAATTATAAAAAAACACTATGATGTAGGAAATGTTTTTAGATTTACAATGACTATTTATAGTCAAAAAAATGACTTGTATAACCCCATGTAAAAATTGTTTTAGTAAAACATTTCATATTTGTGTCATTTTTTACTTTAACATTAAATAAAAGGTATTTATGTCATTTTCCCACTAAAGTGGCTCCATTGGGTCCCCAAGTTGACCCATGGATTGTCTTGGTCGGCCATGCCTCATCCAATAGGAGTAGGACAAGTGTCAAGATCATATCATATTATTAAAACATTATTTTTACCTTAAACTACACTAATTACCTCTAATCGCGATTAAGAACTTAAAAGTTACTATTCACCAAAAAAATATTTTAATCTCATTGAACCACATTTTTCTTCTTAATGACAACCATGTATGTCGGTTTTTCGAAAATAAAATCACAGAAGTGGTAATATTTCATTTAAACGAAAAATTAGTTATTTAACTACCACTTAGTGGTTTCACTATTCATCAAAAATTGAAGTTTTTCAGAACAGTGCCAAAATTTCACCATAAGCTATAATTGATATTCCGAATTCAAAAATGATGTCTATTTAACAAAATTCCAAACATATAAGTTCCATTAATTAATTTTATAATTAATTCCCGCTGTCACAACAAATAGCGTGTTTTTAAGAAACAATTTATATCAAACGATTGGAAATTGTTTATGTCCAATTTCAATGTTAAATTAATTCTAATGACCACCATTGGATAAAATGGTAAAAATATATTCTAATTATACTTTAAAACCACTAAATAGTATAATTTATCACAATAAAATATTTTTATTTAAAAAGTTGTTTTAAGTATTTTTCACTATTCATAAAAAAATTGGAAGTTCTCAGAAAGTTACAAAAAATTCAACTTAGGATAATTTCGATATTACGAATACAAAAATGAAGTCCATTTTGAAATATAAAATTTCTATAATTTTAAAAAGTGGTTATTACTATTCATAACTGCTACTTTGATTAGTCGCGGTGTGTTAGAACTCGAACTTGCGTACAATGCAAGCTATTGCATTATTGAATGAGAAGTGTATCGTGGAAGTTCGGGGTGTTACATTCTCCCCTCCATCAATGAATTGCGTCCTTGCAATTTGAAAATTTTCTTTGAAAATATAAGGTTGAAAAGAGAAAATACCTTTGAGGAAAACCCACATCGGAAATAAGATTAATAAAATTTAGCCTTAATAATAGGGAAAGGGAAATGAAAAAGTCACCACCCAATTATAATCTCGATTAGGAGAACATTGGTGGAAATTAGAGACATATAATTGGAGGAAAAACGTAAATATTTGTAGGGAGTGATTGAGGTCATCAATCACAATCAACTGTCAAATTGAGGGCCTCAAAGACTTCAATCTATGTTGATTTAAAATATCATCAGTTCAACAAGACAAAAGGTATTAGGATAACACATTTTTTTGTTTTAATATCCCTTTAGTAAAGTTTAAGAATTAATTTATTCATTGAATAATAGATAGGTATATATATATTTGTGCTTGAAAATTAGAGTTTCAACCTTCAACTCATCTTTCACTCAAAAAGATAATAGAACTCAAAAATATTATACTTATACTAATTGTATAAGGTTCCAAATGTTAACACATACCATTTAGATTAGTAAAATTATTTTGTAATAACCAGGGACTTCCTGTAGGCTAGTGGTAGGAAATAAAGGCCTGTCGCACCATGATTGTGGGTTCGATTCCTGTAGCTTTGTCCGACGCGACGGGTTATGCCCCACCCTGCAGGTTGTCCTTTTCCTAAAACTATAGTATCATAATATTCCAAAAATAATGTTCATAAATTTTTTAACCTTAAACAATACTATCCAAAGATCAAATTAATCCACTCCAACCTTTATAGTTATCCAAAATACCTCTGTCCAGACTTTCTCTAAAAGGTCTCTTAATTCCAAAATCAATTTATCAGATTTCCCAAAAAAGTAAAGTTTCTCTTATTGTCACATACTAAAAATACAATTACCTTCATCATATTAAAACCTTACTAAAACAACAAGTATTGCAGTACAATACTTATATATATATCACATTATTATAATAACAATAATATAGTCCATGAGTCCAAAAGCACCAATACATTAGTTATTCTGCTTCAACTATAGTAACAGCATAAGATTTTCCTTGATCCCTTGGCCTTTTCTGAGGTAAGTTTCCCTGACGCTTAGGACATTCATTTGCATAATGCCCCATTTCCCTACAATTTTAGCATTCAACATTGATAGCCTCTTTCTTTCCCTTTCAATCATGCGCCTGGTGACCTTTTTCTCCACATTTATAACAAACTCCCATTCCTTTTAGGCAAGTACCAGGGTGATTTTTCCCACAATTATCACATAATGGAAAATCCTTCTTTCCCTTTTTCCCTTTATTTGTCTCTTGTTCCACCGTTCTCTTCTTATCTTGCTTTACTTTGTTGTCATAAGACTTAGAGAATTCCTTTTCTGTCTTGATAGAACACGAGACAATATCTTCGTATGAAGAGAAGGTTTGTGAGACTAATGCTCGACAGATAAATGGTTTTAACCCATCAAATAAATGATCAATCTTACTTCTTGGGTTACGTATATAATCTGCAGCATGTCTCGCTAACCTTGTAAAGTTGGCCTCATACTTTGCGACATTCTCATCCTCCTTCTGTCTCAGACTCAAAAATTGTCTTTCCATATCTGCTCGATGGTCATGTGGAAAGTATTTTTCTATGAAAAGATCTTTGAACTCTCTCCATTCCATATTTGATACTTCTTCATCTTCCTTTGTGTTTTGAATCAATAACCACCATTGATCGGCATCTCCAGTGAGGCGGTAAACTGCCATGATAACCTTCTCCCTTTCGCTACTCCCCAAGGCGTGGAATATTTTCTCTAAGGAGTTTATCCATTGCTCAGCTACTAACGGATTTGTACCCCCATTAAATGTTGGTGGTTGTTGCCTCATGAAGTGGTCTAACATTGATCCTCCACGTTGTGGATCAGGGTGATCCATACGAGTAAGGTTATTATTCATAACTTGAGTGAGTTGTCCCAGTATGGTAATAAGTTGATCAGCACCAGTTGTATCTCCAGGTCCACAATAATTATCTTGAGCAGGAGGGCAATACCTACACGGAGTGCGTGTATTGATACGGTTTCCATTCCTTCCACTAGGCGCCATTTCTAAACAATGGCATAAACTATATTAGTTTATGAATCAAAATACATAATTCCATACTTGTAAAATACTTAACATAAATTTAACTATTTATGGATATAATCCATAATCATAAAAAGGTTTTATTTGAGGAAGTATATACTCATAACCGTTCATAGTGGTTTGTAAAGAAAATGGGAATTATCCTAAGCATATCCCCTGGGAGTGTCGTAACCAAGAGTGCAGTAAGGCCCGTTGTCGTGCACCGGTTCCCGTTCGAGTCTAGCTCAAAGCGGTGTTTTCAGGTTTTACCCCTAGGTACATCTGTGCCAGAGCTTCTTCTACCTGCTCGTATCAAGACAGGGATTTATTTCTCGGAAAACTCACAAAATCTCTACAATAACAAAATTCTAGGAAGTTCTCCTATACTAATCCTCAAAGTCTATCTTTGGGTTATGTGCTCTAATCAGAGTTTATCTAAATCTAGCTTCCAAGGTTAGTACTAAACCTCCCTTTGATACCAACTGTAACGCCCCGAACCCAGCTACCCAGAGTCGGTGCATTACTTCGTAACATTGGCATGATCATAAAAGATCAAGTCTCGAAAGACCGATTAGTTTAGTAGCCTTAGAAACACTAGATACATTCATAAGTCTTATATTACATAATAAAGTGAAAAACTAATAACAAAGTCTTCATAGTCCACACTCATATCCTCTTCTGACTATCCCTGCAGGTCATTCCTAAAATACTTCTTCACATCCTGGAAAATATTAAAACATTGAAAGGGGTGAGCTCAGATGCTCAGTAAGGATAACAATAATGCGGAAGCTTTCATAAATAAACATAAAAATTTAAGGCAATTTATGACTAAAACAAAAGCCTTTTAAACTTGAACATCAACATAATATAGAAAAAGTAAAATGAGACAATGCCATTCACTTCCTCACATGGATATTCTACTGGTCGAATAATCACATGCAATATCAATAACCACTTTCATAATGAGGGAATGTATAATGCCAGACAATCTGAAACATTTTGTCAAGGCCTCGGCCAAGACATCTAAAATGATTAAGTCCTCGGCCAAAACCATAAATCAAATTTGTAAAGGGCCTCGACCAATTCCACGTCTAGTTGTCTCGTGAGACCTACCAATGCATCGAGGAGCTATAGCGGGCTCCACCCGTCACTTATTAAGTCCAATACATTCCTCATATGAATAGGTTTAAACATATCATAAACCATAACATAATCGTATCACATAAAACGTGCATAAAGGAAACATAACATTTCCACATTTCAATCACAAGATATAAATACAACACATTGATAAAAACGCTTTCAAAACCATTTTCAATACCAAAATAAAAGAAAGTTAAAACTTTGTATTTATTTTTCATTAAAAAAAATGATGGTTTGTAGAGGAAGCCGAAACTCAAATAATGGTCACAGCGGCGGAGAAGTCGTTGTCGCCGCATAAGTACGGAAATAAAAACATTCCCTTTTGTCGTTTAGCAAAATGCTTCATATAAAAAAGATTCATTTTGAATAAACGTAAAAGTCAAAGGGGTTTATACACCGTATAAAAGAAAATTGTGTATAAAACCAAATATACCTCAATGAAAGGCGATTGAGACGAAGTCAATAAAAAGATCATTTTTAAAATAAAATAGATCTGTTATGTGTATTCACTATAGGTACACATAAAGAACGTAAAAATAAAAAATAGGACATAATAATATCATTACATAATTTGAAAGTAGGAGATTAACCCAAAGAATGGAAGTTGGGTTAAGAAAATCCCTTACCTCGTGTCTGACTTGACTCAACCGTTCTTTAAACTCCTTAATAATAAACTAGAGTTAATATATACCTTATTAAGAACCATTTTCAATTTCATTATCCTTTTTATATCACTTATTACAATGATATGAACATTATGTAATTATTTAAGTTAATAACGGTCGTTTTGTCGATCTTTGGTACTTGAGTCAACAATAAACTTCTTATAATTACAAGTTGTTTATGTGGTAGAATATCCATTATCTCCAGAATTATATTCATGATTTAGATGTCATATATATCATATATATCCAGTATATACATTTATTTATAACATTACGTAACATTTAGAGGTAAGAAATGAAATGCACCGTTCATTGAGATGGTAAGCCGTACGTACGCATGAACGCTACTTTCATTTCTATTTCATATTTAATGGAATGAAATCATAATGATATAAATGTATAATATAATTCCAGTATAATATAGTGTATAATACCATTTACTCCATACTTTATACATCCCACATATGGCATTAACGATTCAAATCACTTTGAGGGGGCGGTAGTCCGCACTTCCTAAAATGAAATTATCGCGTTTACCCATAATGGAAATCATAAAGTATGCCATAAATGAGAAATATAGAAGCATAAGTAAAACATAAACATATCATATATCTTATATAAATATAGTGACATCTTAATGTCCACCTTTGAAGGTGTTATATGAGTGTTGAACAATCATCGTTTCGTGAGGCAGAAATTCGCCATCCACAGAAACCGTATGTTCATTAACCATTAGATGTAGATGTGTGTAAGTGTAGCTCGAATCCTTCTTATAACAACATCCTAGTATATTGAGGATACTGGTGTTGTTACAAAAGAAATGAATAAAAAGAGTTTATGGGGTTGGAGAAGAAAAATAAAACAAAATAACATAAGAGAAGACATTACCTTTAAATCGGGTAACTCTTTTGATTGGAGCCAAAGGCTTCCTTGGGAAGCGTTCTTCCCAAATTTATGCTACTAGGAGTAAGAGGGGGAAGTTGGGAGATTATTTGGTCAGAGGTTGGCCGAGCCAAATGGTTTGAAAGTGTGAATGATGTGGTAGAGGTGGGGGCCTTTTATAAGAGGAGAGGAGGGGCACTCTTGCAAAGTAAGGAAATTTTACATTATTATACAATGCTTTTCGGATTCTAAAGGTCCCACACTTTTATAATTCGTGTCTAAGCTGATAAGGGTTCGAAATCTACCCATCCAATAGTCTTTGGACAAGTGTAAGCCTTGGATTGTACATTATCTTTTCATATTATTAAAATCGTTAAATAATGAGTTCATCGTTGCATCATAATGATGTCATAAATAATTTAATTCATTTAATGTCTAAAAATTATAAAAAAAATAATATGATGTAATACATATTTTTAGCTTTCCAAGGATCATTTATAGTCAAAAATATGACTTGTATAACCCCATGTAAAAATTGTTTTAGTAAAACATTTCATGTTTGTGTCATTTTTTACTTTAACATTAAATAAAAGGTATTTATGTCATTTTCCAACTAAAGTGGCTCCATTGGGTCCCCAAGTGGACCCATGGATTTTCTTGGTCGGCCATGACTCATCCAATATGAGTAGTACAAATGTCAAGCTCATATCATATTATTAAAACATTATTTTTACCTTAAACTACACTAATTACCTCTAATCGCGATTAAGAACTTAAAAGTTACTATTCACCAAAAAATTATTTTAATCTCATTGAACCACATTTTACTTCTTAATGACAACCATGTATGTCGGATTTTTGAAAATCAAATCACAGAAGTGGTAATATTTCATTTAAACGAAAAATCAGTTATTTAACTACCACTTAGTGGTTTCACTATTCATCAAAAATTGAAGTTTTTCAGAACAATGCCAAAATTTCACCCTAAGCTATAATTGATATTCCGAATTCAAAAATGATTTCTATTTTAAAAAATTCCAAAAATATAAGTTGCATTAATTAATTTTATAATTAATTCCCGCTGTCACAACAAATAGCGTGTTTTTAAGAAACAATTTATATCAAAAGATTGACAATTGTTTATGTCCTATTTCAATGTTAAATTAATTCTAATGACCACCATTGGATAAAATGGTAAAAATATATTCTAATTATACTTTAAAACCAATAAATAGTATAATTTATCACAATAAATTATTTTTATTAAAAAAGTTGTTTTAAGTATTTTTCACTATTCATAAAAAAATTGGAAGTTCTCGGAAAGTTACAAAAAATTCAACTTAGGATAATTTCGATATTACGAATACAAAAATGAAGTCCAATTTGAAATATAAAATTTCTATAATTTTAAAAAGTGGTTATTACTATTCATAACTGCTACTTTGATTAGTCGTGGTGTGTTAGAACTCGAACTTGCGTACAATGCAAGCTATTGCATTATTGAATGAGAAGCGTATCATGGTAGCTCGGGGTGTTACATTGGTTATGTAAGAGATGTAGTGGTCCATGTAGCTATAGGAGATATGTTTTGTTATGTGATTTTATGGAACAAGTGTATGTGGGTAAGATGTGATGTGATGTTATAAGAATTTATTGGGAGGGAAACGATGTATGGTGTTGGTTTGTGAAGGTGTAAAATCAATAGCAAAGTAGTGTGAGTTTCCTTTTTTTCAATATGTTTCTTATTATGTTATTATCCATCGATGTATTCTTTAGTGGGTGAGCCTTAGTAAGTTTTATATTTGGTTAATCAAACTATTTTAGTGTTTTTGTTTATGTTGTTTTCTCCTTGGTGAATTTGAATACATCTCACACAAGTTCAGAAGAGCATTAGTTTTCATAAAAATGTATACATTTATTATCACCCAATGTATATAAACTTTTTTTAGGTTTTCATGTTGATTATATGGATTATATTGAATATTAATAGTTTGAACCTTTAGATTGTCGTTGCGTCACTTCCATATTTATTTTTTTGTAGTTATTTTTAAATTCATCTCATTATTTACATTTATCTAGAACTCTGGGATAGTTTTTGTTATCCTTTATTTTATATTATCTCATGGATTTATTTAATTATCAATATACTATATCCTTTTACTAAATATATAATAGAGTGTAATTACTCCTATACATGAGATTTGTATGCCCTTAATAATTGTTTCCCACATAAGGCCTACTAAAATTGGGAATTAGGGGTCATTATCTCTCATCATTCATTTACAACTCTGTAAGGGTACCATTAGATTGATGGTTATTTGAAATAATGGTTTCAATGTATTTTGGTAAGGGATAATATGGAGTTTTGATTAGGAACACTGAGGAATGTATTAGTTGGTAGGAAAATAATGTCTTTTAATCTTTCGATGTGACATTTTCCAAGGAATACAAACTTGGAAATGGGGCATTTGGGACCCTTGTGAACTAAAGAAATGACTTTAATCCAACTAAAATATCATGTTAGTGGTTCCTCTAATAGGTTACAGACCTAGTAGTGGTTTATATATCACTGTTGACTTATTTTATTATTTGAATTCGATGCTTTTGGAAAAGTTAAAATGAATCAAATGAATCTTAAAGAAATATTATACTTCTAGCCTTAGGAAATACATGTTTTTACTTCAATTTTGGACAGTAGTTATTTTCTACATTTGATTCTAGACATGTAGGATCAACATATATGGCTAAACACCAAAGGGTTGATCTATTTGAGGAGGAGGATCTGTGGAAAAGGTAGTTGTATCCCTTTTACCTGCCGGCCTTGGGGAAGTATGTGGGAAGAATATCTGATCATGAGATGCATAGAGAGTTTGAGGACATCAAGATATCTTTTATTTTGATCTATAAAATTGAAAAACACTATGTCCCTTTATGTTTTAGTCAGTTAAGGGGAGTTTAATGATTGTGGTAGATAATATATCTTAGTGAGTTGAAGGAGGAAGATGTTTTTTGGGATCACGTTCTGAATAAGTATAGGAAGGATTTAGTTTTTTCAAACAAATAAAAAATTGATTTCTATGCTGATAGTCTATCTTCTATAGGGGATAATGTCAATGTAAGAGTTTGGGATCATGTTCAATTACCTTTAGGGATTTTCCCCTAATATTTTCCCTACTGAGGAGTCTTGAGTATGGAATCATGAGGATGTTCATAATCCTTATATATTGTATCCAGTGACACCTTTAACATTTTAAATGTCTTTGGAGGATTATAGAAAGGTAGTTGCAATAAAACGTATTCACTTGTAAGGAGGCTTACCAAGAGAGGGGAACCCAAAGGTTTTCTCAAGGATCATGCCTTTTAGTGGTAGGTTTCAGACATTAGGTCCTTTGAGGTTGAGAAGCAGGGTGTCAACCATAGTAGATTCCTTTCCATCCTTTTGGGACCATTGGTTTGTTTACTTTTCGTAGAGGCCTTATGATAGTTTTATAACTTTTGGGTGTAGTGTAATCCTTCATAATTAGTTATCAAAGGTTGTAAGACCTCTATATAAGAGAGGTTTTTTATTTCATCAATAAACATTGTTATATCCACTAGTTAGGTTGTTTCAGTAGATGGGGCGTCACACTTATGAAATTATAAGAGATGATATAGTAGGAAGGGGTCAACCTCAAGATGTTCCTATATATTAGGGACCTTGACCTCAGTGTTTCTATAGAGTTGTTCGTCAGTTTAGATTAAGAAGATATGGGTGTGGTCTGTATCATGTAGTGGTGGCGGCAGTGCTCGAGGGGGTAAGGTCATTCAAGGTATGATCAATTTATCATTCCTTCTGATTGTTCTTTGTTGGATTCAGTAGCTTCAAACTCCTTTAGTACACCAACTATATTCTATTCTATGGAACAATACATTGAAAGGATTCAAGTCTATCTAGTATTTATTATTCCGATCATTCACATACAAAATTTATTTGATGTTTTCCAGGGGTGTAGACTAAATATGGCACCCAATCAGTCATGTGAGGATATTCTCTTATAATAGATGTAGTTGTAGAATTTCATTATAACAATATATTAGTTTTATTCTATATGGGATATTATAAACTTCTTCCAATGAAGAGTTATTTTCTTTGATGTGGACAACTAGCGTGTAATTTTCAATAGTGAGAAGGATTGTCAAGTGAGAAGTATATGCATAGAATCTGTTCATTGTTTGATGGTTGAGTTTTCTATAGAATCATTAGATGTTGGTAATATGGATTCCCCCATGGTTTTTGGGTAGTTTCTTGATGTTTTTTCATGATTATGTTGTGGAACTACTCCCACAACATTATATGGATATCATGATAGAATTGTAGCCCAATTCATTTTCTATTTTCGTGGATTCTTATCAGATAGAACCATTTTAGTTACAAGGGTTGAGTTGTCAGTTAGCTGATATGATGAATAAGGGTTTCCTATAGTGTAGTTTTTTATTATGGGGTTTTCTAATGTTATTATCCAAGAAGGAGGATGTTTATGAGATACAATATATAGACTACTTAAGGTTGAATCAGGTGATGATAAAAAATAATACCCATTTCAAGTACATGGAAAAATAATTTAGTAGTTAAGATTATCTATTTGGTCTTATATGATTGGCCTATAGTCTAGGTATCACTGGTTGAGGGTGAAGGAGGATGATATATGGAATTCTACTTAAAGATACACATGTGGAAACTTTGATTTTTAGGTCCTGACATTTCATTACACAAAATAATAATCTGTGTAAATAGAAATCATAAATTTTTCATTCCAGCAGTTCTTGTAGTACTTCATAGTCATGTTCATCTAATGAAATATTGCTCAACTCAATAAAATAAAAGGAGAATGTTGATCATCTCATATATATCTTTTTAATTATTCAATTCTTTCATCTCTATGTAATTTTTTCCATGTTTATGTTTTGGATGTGAGGGGTGTAATTCATTGTGAAAATGGTGTCGTAGTAATTTTTGGACATTGACCTATCAAATATTGATTCATTTGTTTCTTGTGTATCACCCATGAATTTTGTATACGTTCATATCTATCTTGGTCTATTGTAATATTAATATAGGTACATGTTCTATTTATTAATGATTTTGGCCTTGATGATAACCTTGACTAAGAAATATTCATATTTTACCTTGATAGGTCAGGGTGAGGAAACATTTGACTACATGATGGGGAGGTCGATCAAAGCTCCAGATCTTATTTTTCCATACAAAGGGTAATTTTTTAGGTGATTTGAGAATCATCCCATCTAGTGTGGGATTGAAGTTTGATTTAGTTTACAGTGGTGATCTCTTATGGGTCTAGGTAGTTAAATCCCCATAATTTTAACAATTGTATTCATGATTTTTAATTAGAAATGATTGTGTTTGTGTTGAATCTATGGTAAAATTACCTCATTGGGGATGATTTTTTGGCCTTCGTTGATCATAAGTGCCTAAATTATGTTTTTATTAGCATTATTTGAATAAAAAATTGTTATGGATGGATTTTCATCAATACTATTTCTTCAACATCTTCTACACCAAGGGGAATTTGAATATCATGACTAATGCATTACGAGTAATGTTTCTAAAAGATTTTTTTTACTATTCAAGAGGAACATGGAGGGATAGTGTGGAGTTAGAAGCCTTTAACATAGATTATGGGGTTGATGTTGGTAGATGTTTCATATTTTAGATGATAGTGAAGTCTTCTCTGATTTAGTAGGCGGAGTCTCATTGGGAAGACTCAGAGGTAGAGTTGACGCATGATCACATTGGCTACAGTGATGATCTATAGGGATGGTCAGAGGATGGTCATAACCAACTGTTGTTTCAGGTGATCCTATTTATTATGGTCATAATTTGTGAGGGATCCCTTTGTAATTTCTACTGCATACCATTAGTGGTACACCCGGTAGTATCCAAGATGTAAGATAGCTTGAGGATGTAGTTCTGGTGGCCCTAAATGAAATGAGAATGGTGTGGTTTGGGTTTCAATGTTTGGATTTCTGCTAAGTGAGAGTCATAAAAATCATATTGGGGGAGATTTTTTGTATCAATTAGATGACACCTAATGGAAATGGGGTGACACCTAAATGGACTTAGTCCTAGGGATTCAATGATCTCATTGATGTTTTGATGTTATATGGGTAATCATGGATCATTTGGTGATTCCAGGTCGCTTTCTACAGATCTAGAAATTATGAGATTAAAATGTTTTGGTGAGAAGTTATGTCGATGAGGTGAGGAAACTACATAGAGTCTTGAGGTCTAATGTGTTATATTTGGAAGCATATTTCAACTTGTGAGTCTATAGGATACATCATAATCTTTTTGGCACTACATTATGCCTCGTCACTAATTTCCACCCTTATACGAATAAGTAGAAAAATAGATCTAACATGAAATTATTGTATATGTTATGGGTGTGTGTCTTAGACTTCAGAAGATATTGGAGTATGGAATTGTATTTGGTTGTGTTTTCTTACAACAACATATATTGCAAATTCATTTCAATGGCCCTATTTAGGACCTTATATGGGTGTTTATGTTATTCTCTATTGTACTTTGATGATTTTGGGAATTCATCGGTCACCATTCCTAATGTGGTACAGATCACGACATGGAAGGTTCGAGTGTTTTTTCATAGGATGAAGGTAGTGTTATTTTGGAAGAAGTCATATACCGATTACAAGATAAGTCCCTTGGAGTTTGATTTTTTATACCACATGTTCTTAAAATTGTCTCATTTTTGTGCATAATAGGTTTAGAAGGGGGTAAGATCTCACCTAGGTTTATTATTCATTTTGAGGTCTTGGGATATATTGGTGAGGTGACCTATTGGTTTGACGTACCATCACAAGAGGGATGGATTCACAATGACTTCGACATCTCACATCCCTCTATGTATCTTCATGATGACTCGCAATTCATTGAATAAGGAGAGATGCATATCGAGGATAAAAAATGTCTATGAAGCATCCAATTGATATCCAATATCATCGGGAGGAGGTGCATAGATGGTGATCCATTCCTTTGGTTCATGGTATATGGAGGCTTGGTGCCCTAGATCATAGTACTAGGGAATTTGACACTCATATGCATACCCAATACCAACAATATTTTAGAGTTTTAACTTGATATATTCATCTTGATCATGTAATTTTTTGATCTTTATGTTTTATCATATTTTATATGTTCTGGATGATATGATGTGTGACTAAATACCCAAGCATATAAAGAGAGTAAAACCAGATTCATAATAAATATTTTCCACAATTTGGAATTATTAAAACCATGTGTGTGGGTTATTGACACCAAAAGTGGAAAATATATTGAAATTGATGATGGAATTCCTTTATTTCTTTCTATTTGGGTAGTTTTGTGCGATATTTGTGGTGGTAGTTTTCTTTGACTGTTTGTAGGTTGAAATAATTGTTCAAGTGATTATGTGTACGGGATGTGGTATTTTGACTTCTATTAAAGGGTTAGGTGTCATTCCTATTTGATAGTATGGTAGTGGTGTGGTATTTTGGTTGTGATAAATTTATTTTGGATATTTTTAGCATGGTTTGTTTTGTTTTTTTGGAGGTGGTGTTTTGATATAATGTTATCTTTGACAGGTGTCTCACATGACGGAAATTTAGACCAATTTACCATTTTATTTAGGGGATGGTTTTTATTATCAAGGGAATGAATAGTATGGTAAGTATTTAATGTAATGGTTTGTACATTCTACACCATCACCTTGTATAAATTTAGGTGGTGGAGGTGTTTAGAGGAGTATTCAAGGAGTTATTAGTGACTGGTGGAGCTGATGGTGAAAAAACAATACAAAAAAGATTCTTGTGATGTGGAGAGGTGTGTTTAACTATAATGTTTAGGGGCCATGGTGGGTAAGTGACATCTTTATAATAGAGATACTAGTTGAGTTTGGTGAAACAACCATTTTCAGAAAGGTTGTTCTTTAGTGTCGGGTTTTCATGTCATGTTGGTGAGCCCAGTATAGTGGAGATATCAGTTAAGGTATAGGGGTTTTGGTTTTCAGTGGTTCTTCTATTTTGGAATGACTGTTCCTTGGGGCATGGGTTGTGATACCAAACTCTCATTGAAATGGAATTTGTGGGTTAGTGCCCTTGCCTTTGTTGTAGACCCTTATCATTTTTTGGATCTACAACATGAAGATACTCACAAGCCATATTTGTAGTTCTGACCCACTAGAAAAAAACATGGTCCTCAAATTTGGGTCATAATCTCAACCATTTTCTACAGTAATCTAGAGTAGTGGTAGGGGATGTGATGTGGTTATTTATATTGTTGATAGCCTAAAAATTCTAAACATCTCCTTAAAACCTATCCTCAACCTAGATTTTCCCACATTTCAAGGGTTACCCAAGTGCATCCCAAGCTATTATTTGAGACCCCATTCATTATCATTAGACCCTATTCCATAGGGATCTATTTGTGGTGGGTTTATTTAAGTTCCCCCTTTACATTTCTGGACTTATCCATGTATCTTCATCTGGGGAAAAGTTTCATCGAGGATAAGCCTTTATTTTTTATATTTTTCATAAGAGATTATGTTTATGTTGTGTTATAGTATGGTAAGTGTTCCATACAATAATATGTTGTAATATGGTGGTCTTCCTATCAATTCAACCTTATTAAGTGGAATTACAAAGATTTTTGTGAGTTTAGGGATCCTTAATTTCTCATTTTGTTGTATCATGTGATAGGTTTTTTGATGTTTTTATCTTTTTAAAAGATTTTTTTTTACTAGACTTAAACTACTAATAAATTCGTTAAACTAAAATTGAAAAGGGAAAGGGAAATATATCTCATGTTTTAAAAGATTTGATATTATTGATATTTAATTTTTATGAGCATGATTCCTTGCCGAAAATTACGAACATTGGGGTATTTGTTTTTGTTTTATGTTATATGAGTTGTTGAACCCTTGATGTAAAGTTTTAATCTATCACCAAAAATGGAAATTGGATAATAACTTATATCTAATTAATGAAATTATTTCTTCTGAAGATTATGTTTTGTTTGAGAATTCCCTAAAAATATAGTGAATTGGGATGTAAATCCACTTTGATTAAATTTTTAATAATTCATCTGTTTATATGTTAAATTATTTTGATATGTGGTCATGGAGTTCGGAGGAATTGGATTGTGTATTGAGGGGGAAGATGTAATTATTTGTGGGGTTTTAATATGTGGTGTATGTGATGGGAAGTGGATGTGATATAGTCATTATGATGAGAAGTGGTGGTGATGTGAAATGGTCAAATGTGGGGGGGATTGATGTTATTAGCAGGATAGTTATTTATATTATGTTGACTTGTTATAGATGCTTGAGAAGTAATGGAATTAAATGTAAATTATGAATCAAAATGTGATGGGTTGAAATGGATAATGAACATTGAATTAAATATGGAAGTGTGGATTATATATATGTTGTTAAGTGTGAATTAAACATTCTGAAATAATGAAATTAATGGGATTCAAAATGAACGATCATAACAAATGTAATTGGTTTCAAAGGGAAAATCTATAAATGGGATTAACATGTAATAACAATTTGAATGTGGATTGTTATTTATTACCTACTTTTTCGTGTTTTTCATTTAGATATGATAGTAAAAGAGTCAAAATATTTGAGGTTTTCTTGTGATGTTGTACTTTGGGATAGTGATTTTTTTTATGAACCCATAGTTTATGATTGCGTGAGGCCTTATATATCTATATCTTGTATGTTTCTTAGTATTTCAATACACACCCCACTTTTGTTGATAACTTCGTGATGACAACAAAATGTTATTGGTGTCCTTTTCCAAACATCTCGATGATGACGAGGGATGGATGGAGAGCCTATCTTCACCCCTGTCACTTCTAGGCGATGTTTAATGGAACATTATATAATGGTCAGAAGAAAAAAAATTGAAATATTGTTATGTTTTTGGAGATGATTTGATAGTTTATGGTGGGGGTTGTGAATAGTGGTCGGAGGCCACGAGATTGATTTACTTTATGTTCATGATATTATATTACTATAGTAATGTGGTAATGGATGTGATGTGATGGCCTAGTAATATGTGGTCAGGATGTGATGTGATTTCATGGTATATCCCTTGTGTCTATGGGTGAGATGTGATGATATGTTATACAGAAGATATGGGAGTGATATGGAATATGGCATTGGGTTGTGACAGTGGAAAATAAATTAGATAGAATTATAGGGTACCCTTTTGTTGATATGATTCTAATTAGTTTATTATAATTGGGTGATTCATCAGTGAGTGATCCCTTGTAATGATGGAATTATTTAGAAAACTTGGTTTATTGTTATGTATTCTACTATTTTCTCACTAGTGAATTTTTATACTTATTTAATATGTTCTTGAGATACATTGGTTTTTCTACTAACTATACATTAATTCTAACCCCACATAAATAAATACATTTTTTATTTTTCAATATGAATAAATAGACCGTGATGGAAATTGTTAGAACATACCTTAGGACTGTTGTTGTGTCACATTCTTATCTTCCCCTTTTGGGTATTTATTTTTAGATTCTATCATTTTTATATTATTCATTCTTCGTACGATGGTTTGTTTTCCTTTTCAATTATTTTTTTTCAAATAGTTTGTTGATCACTAATATATAATATCTAGATCGTAAATATATTATACAGGATATTACCTCAAATACTTGAGATTTTTATACCCTTAGTACTTATCGCTGATGTGGATCCTACTGGAGGGGGCTCTTAAGGGTAATTATCTCTTTTACTTCATTTCTATACTAGGGGATGCCTTTTGAGGGCGTGGTTTATGAAAATGGGTGTAATAGATACACTTGGGTAAAAATAATATTTTTGAACCATAATAGATAACCACTCTCTTCTTTATCAAGGCACATCATTATAATAGATGATAAGAATCACCAAATACATAAAACATAACCAAAACATTATAAAGCTGAAGCACTGGGAAACTGAACAATGACACTTTCGATTAGTAAAAGTTTTCCTAACATCTATAGGTATAGAGAAATGCATATTTATTATTGTTAAAATATGTTAAGAAGTATTTAATCTAATTGAAATATAATATAAACCTAGGATAATATCTATTATGACTAAGGAATTTTATAACATCTACCATGTTATTGGGTGTAACCCATTAAACAACTGATTCAATATTTGATGGGTACAAGATTAATTTGAACTAAAAAACACATTTATAATTATGTTTACATCTCACATAAAAACATGAACTTGGACGGATTATAATAGAGCTGGTGGTGTTGAGGAAACTGTATGGAAACTCTAGGATTCTTAGCATGATACTCACCTGAATAAAAAATATGTGGATATAGTCGATGAACAAAACTATGAACAAGTATAATAACTAAAAACTATATATTACATGATCCCATTGAACTTAACTATAATTTCCATCGAATAGAATACTAAAAATAAAACTCTAAGTTTCCATACCTTCCTCAAATCAAGTATAAACAAAATCTTCCTCCTTTACTCTCACCCAATGGTATTCGTATAGTAAATAAATCATCAAAAATCAACTAAATCCCTTTTTTTAGTTGAATAGATCACCTATCCTTGGAATATGTAAATTTTTAGTTACCATCACCTGATTAAACATCTAGTAGTTGTGTCAGGTATATAGAGTCACAAACTCATCAGTGAATTAAATAAGAAACTCATCAATAACTCTGTGATTTTCTACTACATATGTTTCCACCGATAATTCTTCTAACTAAAAAAAAGGATCTATACACCAACCTCTCATCCCATAATTCTTCTTTCTAAGGAACACTTCTCATTGAAACTCCATATAGGAAAATGTGAATCTCCAACATAATCAATCAATAAATATGAGCACAACTTAAAACCAATCCATGAGAAGGATGAAATTGTAAGATTTTATGTGTAATAAGAAGAAGTTTACCATTGACTGATATTTCCCCATCACCATTATAGACCTAAGAAAACATAAAACGACATATTTAGACCGATAAATTGTTGGGATGAAGTTAGGGTGTTTGGAAATATTTTCACATTCATTCTTAACTCATAGAAAATTGATATGAAAATAAGGGGTGTGAAAAACCATAATAAATAATTTTAGAAACTATAGTAAATGCTAAACTGATCATACCTCAAACAACCATATGATCCTTTAAAATTGGTGTTTTTAGAAAATTAATCTCTACAAATAAAGTACCTATGACTCAATACTAATGGATTTTATTTCCACACTCTGTTAGGGGTCTATAATGATATGAAAAATCATGTGGACAATATATTCCATTTCTATCAACCCTATGTTGAGCACAAACCTGATGGATCATTTGTTGAACAAATGATGGTCGCCCTGGCTACTAATACCAGCTTCAGGAAATTTTATACTCATGTAGGAAATAATCCAAAATAAGAATACCAAAATGACCTCCCAATGCATTCAGGTAATAATATCAACGGTGACCACATCCTCTACAGGTAGAACACGCCATTAGAGAGATCCATGAAGATACTCAGGAAGTACCGACCCCAGAATAGTGTATATTAGACATATGAGTTTAGATATATATTGATCAAAACCTTGACTACCTTGATACTCAATATCCTGCATCTAAATCACCTATCCCCATCAAAATCTGTTGACCTCCTACCCATCATAATCCACCCAGTGAATGCATCCACCAGATCACTTCTATTTTCATCAACACTATGAAGCACGAATGAAGCATAAATGGGGTGACTTAATATTTGATCACTAGTTAAGGAACCACATCAAGACACAATTATCTAGAATCCACACCATGAAAAAGACCGAGAGAAAAGTTCATAGGGTGTATAAAATTGATCTTTAACACTAATTTTCTCTATCTTCATTACTAAATGGAGAGAAGATTATACCACTTTTCCACCAGATCCATAGAGGACAAGAATCCAACATTTAAGACCTTATAAAAATTTCCCATGAAACAATCACTTTTTTCCACTCTATACGATATAGTATACAACATTGACATGAAAAACCTCTCATTTCCTTGATCACCAAAGGAAACCAGTATTCAACTCATGCTTGAATTGAAAAGAAGGTAAGGTCTAGCTCTTCCAACCAGTAATTTATTTCTAAATTAATGATTCTACACTCACAATTTTCTAGATTCTAGTTATAGAAAGAACACACATTCCTTATCCACAACTCATCCTACACAATTTTATTGATCTTAAGATAATTCATTGGGTCTGGTTATTAAACCTCTCCTCCTCAAACTGCAGGAGAAATAAGTTTACAAATTATTTTTGAAGAAAAAATGGAATCCATAATCATAGTATCATGAAATTAATTAAGATTAATATATATTTTTATTTATAATTCCATGTTTTCCCCTATTAAATCACAAGAACAAATAAACTAGATGCATGTACATTTCCAAGGCCTCTACCCACCAAATAGTGTCACTTCTCTTAGCAAGTTCATAATGATGAATGTCTATATGTTTAGTCACTAAGTGCCCTAAACTCCTATGCCCCAACAAGAATCCCTTTCTAACATCACTAGCTAACATCTATTTAAATTTTTCCATACTAACCCATGAAATCCTCACAAGTTCATAAAACATGAAATGGAATGCATTATCATCTATAATCCCAGGAAGATGTCCTTCTGTTTAATCACTCTGTGTATAAAACATGAAATGGAAGGAATTACCATCTATAATCCCAAGAAGATAATATAAAAATCCCAAATCTATTATCAAGTAATAAATATAAAATTTCAATGATCCCACAATTCATGTCAAATGATATATGTAAAAGTCTCTATAATAAATTACCAAAATAAAACCTAACCTTGATAATCTATAATATCTCCAACTTACAAGATAATAATTCCCAGCTAGTTTTCCAAGCCCTAATGGAAACCTAAAAATAGTTTATATATAGGTGGGATAATAATAACATATATATTCATTAATATCATACTAATGGCCTCTCATGAATGTATAAAATGTGTATATTAATGCCACATTGATTAAACAGTTAAACAAACAAGTACTTAAAGAGGTCAAAAAACTATCTCATACTTGCTAAGGATCACTCACCAATAGAACACATTTATTGTAGTAAAATAGTATCAAGATAATATATATTAAGTGACCCCACATCCACTTCCCCACCGATGTTTCATTCTCATGACCAAACATTAAACATCATGTGTTCTCATCCCTTACATATAAACCACTAATCACATTTTATGTCAACTCTAATGTGGGATGGGTTGAAACCCGACCAATACCAACCCCTAGTGGGGTTTATCATCCCATGATGGAATTAATGGATATCAATACATCACATTCCAAAATCATATAATCATCCATACAATTACATACACAGTAACAGCATATTAATGAGGTAAGCAGTGTGTCATGAACATGAAGTAAATCAACCTCATGTCCTCCTCCAACAATGTAAGCCCCCTAACAACATATGATATTTTCTTATCTATAGAGAAATATAACAAATATTCCATCATATATCGATACTAACCAACAACTAGGTATTTCTTCTATATATTATATCTAAGGTAAAAGTGGTGAAGTGATAATTATCATCCATATGTTTTCTCTCCATTTTTTGGATATTGGAGAAAAGTCCCCCAAAATCATTTGAGTGTTGGAAATTAATACTCAACACACGTGGGGTGTGTATATAAATTCCATGAAAAGATTTGTATTATAGACATCACACAATATCCAACCTCAGGGTTCACATCTAACACCATTATCCTAGAAAACATACTTTCACATCATACCATAATATCCATTACCAACTATTGTTAATACTAAATGTGACTCACTATTCTAGAAATCAACAAAAAATCCTTAATCTTCATTTCTTAATAGATTCAACTAATTTCTATATTTATAAAAATTTCGTACCACGATTCTTGTATTCATCCACTCAATTCTTTATTTAATGATAACTAACTTCACCCCTCACCCAGTTTCATTCCCATTCGTTTATAAATATTTAATTATTTAATCAACCACCATATATCAAATTTTAGAGCCTCATTTATTTAATTATATACTATGTTGTTACCAATTTATTATTGATAATAAAATACCACAACAACCATGAAATTGTAAAAAATCTACCTCATGACTACCTAGTTATCTCATAACAACCACTATCGTATCTCATGGGAAAAAAATTTTTATCCCACATATTGCAAACTAATATTCATCAATAAACCAATAAAAACTATCCAAAAATTATCCCAAATATAACCAACCATATCCACACTTCCCAATATATTTATTATATAAACAATCTCCACAATTCGGACACAACACCACTTGAGATTGGAGACATTATTTTCAAAGGAAAAGAAATATACATGGAGTCAGTTTTAAGTTATAATATTGTGGATAATGATTAAATAATGATGATATATTATATTATCCAATCTCCCCATTAAAAATTTATATTTTTTCTATCATGTTTTGAGTGATAATAGAAACAATTGCATTGACACGTGAAACAGATGGCTAACATCAAGTGACACTCACTGCAGTTCCTCGAATGATTTTCTTCCTCTATTAAAAAAACAATATAGATAATGTAAGAATGAGATATTATTTCATTATTATAGTTTTTATAGTTGGATATTCATATGGATTCCCTATAAAAACACCCTTTTCAATGAAATAATTTCCAAAAAAAGGATGTTATATTTCACTTATTCATTCTAATTAAGTGAGTTTATCTTTGGTGGAGAGAGATACCAGTGGTATAATCCTTGGTATCTATTTTATAAACTATTTATATCATTTAAAGTTGATATATAATTGAAAATTTAATATTTTTTCTACCTTTGGAAGTTAGTGAGAACCTCATGTTTTCATAATAGGTCCAAACCACCAAGAGTTGTTGCTATTAATCTAATAGATTGTGAGTGGGGTTTTGTGTATTATAGGTGTAGTTGAGTACTCGCTTACTATGACTATGAGCGAATTTGTATATTCCTTCATTAGGGAGACCTATTAATTTCCCTTTATAATACATAAAAAAATTAATCTAATTTTATTCTAAATAGGATAATTTATTTTTCCTACAGAGAAATAATGGATTCTCTTAATTTTTTTATAGTATACATGAATTGAGTCTCCTTGTAAACCAATTCATGGAGGTGTATTTTGAATATTGAGGGTTTTTTTCAATGATATAAGTTAGAGTAAACAAAGGGTATGTAAAATATCTTAGTTAAAGTTTTAGATTTGTTGAGTATCTCCATTGAGAAATTATAATGCCAAGGACAGAGTAGGGATCAATATTTTGTAATTTTGATGGTTGATGAGATTTTTTGTTGTAGTGGTGAAGTGGTTATTGACACCCTTAGTAGGGGATCCCATGCTCAATTAATAGAGGCGTTTATTGAATATATAGCCTTAAAGTAGTGTATTATCGATAGGATATGTAGACCTAACTCACCATTGATAAATGGCCTACCCATATACCAATCTGTGAGAGAGAACCATAGTGAGAATTTCAAAATTATGGTTTTTCAAGATTGAGTATTCTAAGTTAATGCACATAAACATTATTACCAAAGGTGGGGATAATATAACCTTCTTCTCTAATTAGATATTGTTCCTCTGATTAGATGTTCTCCCTTCATATCATGAGTAACATTCCTGAGTAAGGATTACCCTTTTGAAATATGATCCTCGATGTGGTATTTATAGAGGGGAGTTTTATATTTTCCCATTAAATGGAAAACCTATCTTTTCAGTAATGGACATTTACTTAAATATTATAGTTTTGGTAACATTATTATTCATGGGTGTTATCATAGGCTCTAGATCTAATAGAAAATTTTAAAATTCTTGACCATGTACATCGAATTGTGGTAGGATGGGTCACCATAAAATATTATTATGCTATTGGGATGTTTTAGGTGGATTGTTTAATTTATTAATCTATCTGTTAGTGTATTTTTGAAAGAAGACAAGAATAATAAACTACTATTTTGTTTTAAAAAATTGATTAAAATGTGTAGGGATATGTATTTTGGGATTTGTGGTTCCTACAAGTGAATCAAGAAATAATAATGAAGAAGGCTCATGGAATTATAGTGGCTTGTGATAGTGACATTAGTGTTGGTGACATGTTTTTGGTATATGATGATATGTTAATGCAGACCATGAGGTGAATTATAACATTCATCTCTATTGGAATTGGTAATGAATCCTCACGATTAGAGGAGTTTAACATGGATATATTGTTCATGTGTGATATTTATCCCAGATTCACTTTAAAGGTGGGTGGTATAACACCCCAAATAAAGGTATCCTTAAATATAATCTATTTAAATGTTGTTTTTAGTGGTTCATAGTTTAATTTAATTCCATTTTGCAAGACAAAAAATGTGTAAGAAAATGTTTTGGATATAGAGTCATAAAAAGACTCAAATTATGTCAGGCTATGTTTCTAATAAGACATGTCATCAAAATATTTCAAATAATCATTTCTTGAGTCTAAGAGTAATCCCTGAGATTGAAATCAAAATAGATGTATCGAAACAATTTTTATTTCTTATATGGTTTTCACCATGTTCTCATCAAACATAGAAATATGAATGTGAAATAAGTGCTTATGAGGGTGGATTCTCATTTTTTCATAAGATTATTTTATGATCCCTTTTCTAGTATCATATGATGTTTCCTATTAACGGAAAAAATATTTAAATATGTGGGTGATACAGATACCTATATTTTTATATTCTATGTTATTATATTAGATTAAATTATATGTTGGTCTATTTTTAATCTATAATTATTGTATTTTCATCATATACACCTTGATATATTATAATAAATATAATATATTATTTTTAGTTCATGAACATGTGTTGATAAATAATCACTATTTATTTCCAACTGAAGCCCCGTATAGGAAATAAAATTCTGTAGTTTCATGTGGAATTGGTTGTTCAATCCAGGAGTGATGTAACCTTGCTTCTCAATATGGACTCGATCCCAACCATTATGGTTGTATTCTGTAATAACAAAAATGAATAACTAAATCACAGAAAACACAAATTTGAGAAAATATCTTTAGGGAGATAGAAAAAGGAAATTTCTTCAAACAAAATCTTCATCAATTAGTGATCATAAAATTATGTAGGACTTATTATGTTTAATTTATCATTATATTAATCATGAATTACATATAAAAATTTGTGTACTTGATTTATTGTCATGACTTTTAACCCCATAATTTTTTTATTATTTTTTTGTATTATTCCCATGAATATTATTTTCCCATGTTATATGTTTTTTGGTTTATTAACTCATGATAAATGGTTTACAGACCCATACATTGGCCGCCAAACCCATGTTTTTCCCAATATTTCGCACTTTTTTCTTTGTAATTTCATTGTCATCCTTTTCCCTGGCTGGTTGTTTTACCAGTGAGGTCCGAGATAACTAAATATCAATAAATGGTTTAATCATGCACCATTTTTATAGTTATATAATAGTGAAGGGGTGAAGTGAAATATATGGTGTTTGATATCAGTTTTCTAGATACACAAAAAAATATGATTTGAAAAGAGGCAACAATAAAGTCTAAGAGGAATGTGTTTCATAGAATTTTTTTTTGTGGATCTCAAATGTATAATATCTAGTGAGGCATTGTTCGATGGAATAAATGAAATATAGATTTATAGTGGAAACATTTTTTTCAATGATGTCAAATTGGTCATAGTTTGGGGAAAAATTAAGAATTGGTAAACGAAGCAATAAAAATCGTGAACATTAAAAGAATCTAGAAGCATTTCTATTACAAGTTCTATAGAAAATAACACATTGTGTGTAATTTTTTCCATTGAAGTGAAGAGGGATTTAATGGTAGAAACATGTCACAAGGTTTTTAATTCTAGACTAAATAAAATGTATTATCACTAATAAAATGTTGGGTTTACTTAGAGTAGTATTAAATAAAAATAGATATACAATCAAGAAATAGATGTCATGTAATGTTAGGATATTTGACATGGTTTGTATTACAGTACACTCACAGATAACACATGGAATGTAAGTACACATTATATACTATTAGACATTGAATTTTCAATAGAACACACTTTTCAGGCACATGTATTGTATGTTCATCCAATGTACTATGAAAAATAGAGTGTGTTGGAGTACACAACCATGTTTTTTGGAGACCTACATGATGTGTAATTAAAATAAAATTTCGTATAGTTGGACACCACATGATGTAATTGTGGAAATAAATTTCTAGAGGGGCTACATGATGTGCATTAGAATGTAATTTGCATTTACTATTTATCATTTACTATTTTTTATTTATTATCACCCGGATGTTTTAGTTTGATGAAAAAATACATCATTTTATGTTTTCCCTATGAATAACACAATAGAATGATTCACTTTACCATCATAGAAAATTTATAATGTATATTGAAAAAATTAAGATTTTATCTCAATAGAACTGATGAGTGGGTATGAATATGGTGAATAGAGTGGAAAAATGGTCAGTTACTCCAATAGCGATATACTAATAATATGGTAACATCCACCCACATTCTTTAATTAGTTTGGTACTCTTATCCACCATGATTGATGCATGTTTCCCCACATTTGGGAAAGGGGTAACTACTATATTATACCATACAAGGATTTGGTTCCCTAAGTGATGGATAAATAAATTTACTCCCCCAAAAATAGGGAGTATGTCTTTAATTTATAGGGAAAGGCACACCCTTGTTCGAAATGCTTTTCTCAACTTGGTGTAGTTACACCATCGGAGTTTAGTACTACCTCAACTAGCACACATACATTGTTAAGGAACATGTCCCCCAAATAAAAGTAAATTGAGGTATGCATATATTATTATGGTTCTGTAGTTATGGAAATTTGGATAAAATAATCCCTTTTCTAACAATTATTCTTGTAAAATGGATAAGTTCCCATGTTTTTTATAACGAGGATGAAATAGTTATGGGGAAAATGGTGAGGTACTCTCCTAGATTAAATTAATACCTTAATGAGTGTTTGTTCCCCACAATGGTTTAGGGTGGTAATGTTTAAAGGGTATATAGTTTATAATTTTTGATGCCTTATGACTCATCAACCATTCCTGATTTCTTTTGAGATATTCCTTTCATCTAGGCTATCGACTCCAAGCTTTCTGATGATTTTCATATTCGGAGAATTCATACATTATCATGAGAAATGATTATTCATGGAGAACATATGTGATGACTATGACTCTAGTTTATCCCTAAAAATGTAGAATATTAGCATATCAATATTCCTTAAATTTCTTAGTCCCTCTATTATTGTTTAATAAAATAAGATATGTTTTCTATCTTTACATCATTATTTTGGGGCATCCCACTCTGTTTATTTAGAATCACTCCTACATGTGCTTCACAACCAAAAATGTCATGTAATTGTAAATGATAAATACGTCATAGATTTTCTTTGTGGGTGTCGATGATATTTTAATTATTTATAGGATAATCATAGTGGAGATTTATTGTTCATAACGGTGGTAGTGCCAATTGTAGTTAGAGATCAATCCAGGAGTTTATGTAGTGAGGTGGATCCTTACATTATTTCATGTTTGTAATATTATGAGTCGTCTTCAGTTTTATAATTACATTGAATTTTTCCTATGTGGTAATGTACATAACTATTTATGTCTTATATATTCCATATATAAATTTTTCGTTTTTATATATAATTCCAGTGTTACTAGATATTTTTTATATTTGAGAAATATTTATATTGTACATTGTTATATGCTAAGGCATCTCATGTGTGTTATAACTTCCTGGTGTTATTCTTAATACCTTATCTGATTATAAATGGAATTGAGGTGGCACACTTAGCATAACTCCAGCCATATTTCCATTTTCAAACTCTATAATTCTAAAACATTCTATAGCTTTAACTCATTAAGAAAATATTGATACTGGAAAATCTAATAGAAAACCATCAAGTCAAGTTATTTTCATTGTTTGAAATCAATTTACGTATCTGAAAACATCTTATTAGAGATATAAAAAAAAATATAAAGTGAACTCCATTATGATATTCTATTACATCTATTAGAATATGAAAAATCAGTTCATATTCTGTAACCATTCATTTTCCGACTCTTATGTAACATAAAAACTAAATGATGATATAATATGTTTTCAAAATATTGATTCCAAATAAGATTCCAGCAATTTATCTTGGCTATCCTCTCTATATAATACAAGGACAACATGTATAGTTATACTTACCATCCGAGGATCCAAATAATAATCTTTTATATCTCCTTGTCCTTACCTATAAATAATTTATCTTACAGGAATATCACAATAATCTCCCAAAGAATTTTATCATTATAATTAACCCATCCATTTATTCCATTTTATATTTAGGTGTCCTTATCTCTTAATTTACTATCAAAAAATAATTATAAAACAAAAAAAATTGTTTTATTGATAAATGTTTTTAAAAAACCATTTATAAATGAACAATATTTTAGTCATTAGAAATGGGTATTCAAAATAATTTTCAAAACCATGATCATAAGATGTTTATATATCATATCAATAGTGAGGTGTGAAAACCTTCCCATTTTAACAAATCATGGTGTGATTATTTAGACAACTAAAAATGACTTTTTTATTAACCATTATTCTATCGAAACATTTCACTAACTCAATGTTATTTATAAAAGGTTAGTTATGTCTTTTTATGGGTATATATGGATTCTATAACATCTAATTATCCATTCCTAAAAAACTACTGATGACTTAACCATGATCTTATACCATTTTTATGACTTTATTTTATTACCCAAATATTAATACTTGAAATATTTCTCTATATGGTTACATAAAAAATCCCAAGTCTACAAAGGTAGGATAATAGTGTTGACTGATAAAATTAACTTTTGGGAGATAATTTTGACCCAAAATATATAAACTGTAAATTTATGCCAATATAGAACAATTTTTTTGTAAAAACAATTAAAACATAATCTTATAGTAGATGGATTACTATTTTATAATCAGATATCAAATAAAAGTCATCATAGTGATTGAAGAATGATAATGTGACTTATCTCATCAGTCCCCAAAATCCACATTCAATATCTCCATCAAATATCTAAGGGTCTCCACTTATGAAAAACATGGTATTCATTTTTCCTTCATACCATATAACAATAACTACATTTCCACAAGATTACAAATGTAATGGTTTATATTAATTCTATAGGATTTTGAGAAGAATCCAAAATACTCCCATATATGAATAATCCAAACATATAATTCCAATTAATGGTTAATAAGAAATTTATAGAAAAATAGTTAAATAAATATTTATATAAAACCAAAAAATATTATTAATGGAAGTAATCTTATATGTATAAACGAAATAAACAAATAAATTCCGTGTTTCATATCTATAATAATGCATTAGCTGTCACACTCTAAGACAAATTTCATTAATATTTCTAAACTATATAACAGATCATAAAATTCATTAGTAGATATATCCATATAAATAATATTATACCTAAATCATGTAATTTATAGTGTCTCCAAAAACATCCCCCAACTTTGTGGTTCCACATGTTTTAACCCATTTGTTTCAGAAAACTTGACCCCTATGATAACACATGTGGTTTAATATTTTCTAAAAACCTTCACCAAATATGAGCTCATATATGATTATAATCATACAATAATATTTCACATATCATGAAATATACAACTATACGTGAAGGATATTATTATATGTTTATATAAAATGATTATATACACTTTTTTCTACACTATTACAAAAACCATAAGTTTCATAAGTAAAAATTGTAGGGAAAATGATTTGAAAATACATTATTGATAAGTATTACATGAATATAAATTTTCATTATAAATCATTGATCTAATTCATGTTTAAAATATTTTTATTAAGTTATATAAAAAATGACCAATTTTATAAATCATTATATGGTTATAAAAATACACACTTTCTCAAAAAAATTATCAAATGGAGACTCAAACTAAAATTTAATTTTTTTCATATAACCAATTCTAAATAGTAATTAGTTTAATATCTATAAATTTTTTTATTTAGACTAACATATGATAGGTATAGTTTAGACCCACTTACTTATATACACTTTCTTTGGAATTCCAAGAATCACTAATCAAATGATCATAATGTGATAGATAACCAAGAAATGTCACAAATATTCCTCTATAAATCATCCTTTATAAACCATAATAAGAAATCATCTTATATCGGAAGTTTGGTATAAATCTGGGAATAATAAGAACAACCCTGTGTAATATGTAATGTCCTCATATAACTCTATGGTCTTGAAATATAAAAGGATAATGGTATGAGGGAAACATATCCCATGAGTGGTATGACCCCCATGCCACTTTGATAAAACCCATCCCAATTTGGAATGTCCTATTTAAAATTCCAAAAAAATCTATTTTAATACCCCATCTTTGAAAAAATAACAATTGTGGTTTTTAAGGAAATTTCACATCACCAAAAACAATAAAAAATATTATATTGGATAAAATATTCTATATAATTTAATTATCTAATGTATCATATCTCTTTTATCGCTATTAGGCTATCCCACTATAGAAAATTACACTAGTGAATCTTGCTTTTCCTGTAGAAGGGGGATTCATTTTCACCTTCCCAGGATGAAAGGATAGAGGGAAGAATTTTTATGTTTCCTCCTACATGGTTACTCTTTCAACTCCAGTAGATTAGTCCTCCCCTATGTATGAGATACCATCTACTTGGGAAGTTATTCCATTACTAATTACTTTAAAGGATGTCGTATCACATACCTTGTCCATCGAACAATGATCCCCCACCTAGGATCCTAGATATCCTTATTTTTTTTATATAAATGGATTATATACATTTCTTTATAATTTCCTCAATGGATTTCAATAAATTAGTTTATTACAATCTTTAATATCATGTTCCCAATTTTTGTTCTGAGGGATTGAAAATCTAGTTATAATAATACCTTTTCATCTCTCAAGGTATTTCCCCTCCAATGGTATTTTTCTAGTGGATTCATAAATCCTTATTTGTTCATATGTTCACCTGGGAGGACTTAGTGACAAATTCGGTGGTGGATGGCCATTGGTGTGGCAGTTTTCACATCATCCAATTCTGATGGTCTATAAATATCTGCACTAGTTGTGATTACAGTGTGATGGCTATGTTGGTGTGGTTGTCTAGGATACATGATATATCCCCAAGTTTATATAGATTCCTCATACTTTTTTTTGGCACCTTTAACATTTCTTATCATTATTTTGTTTGGATTCGGTATTAGGTGAGTTAGAATGAGTTTTGGAATCTTTTTTATGGTTTTGCGTAGTCTACATTCCGCGCATGGTTTACCAAAACCATACACACAAATCATGAGCCCTCAGATAGAGGGGGTTTTCATGGTTGGGGAACATTTTGTCAAACCATGCTCCCACATATGATAAATTTCTCACCCCATATTCTAGGGGTTTGGGGTTAAGGAACAAGGTTTATCAAAACGTGTTGCACACCAAGAAAACCATACACACAAAAATTAAAACCCTTATTTTTTTTAAAAAAATTACCATACTACCCAGTAAATACACAAAATAACCTCTGATTTACCTACTATGATTTACATTGTTTTTCTTCTAGAGAGTTTTCATATGATCCTTTAACATCTTCCTTTGGGAATCAAAAACCAATGGAAGGATCAAGTCCTATTTGGTAAGTGATTTATCCATCCTTTTAGTTCCACTCTCTCCAATCCTTCTCCCCATTTGGAGAGGAATGATTTTTTTCTTCATTGTCAATGTTTTAGATATATATTATTATTTATTTACATTCTTTAGATCGTGGTATTAGGTTATCATCCAAGATATCCTCCTCCGTATTGAATTGGACCATTCCACAAAATATTTCGGGATACGATTTGGTGGGAATGAATCGACGATCTAAATGTAGGTGGTTTAATTACCTTTTCCAATAATTTTGGTAATGAATCCCATATAATAGTTGTACCATTTATTTTACACATTGGGAAATTTCATTTTAACATAAATAAATTATTTAAATTTTCCCATGTGATTATGAGACCTTCACAAATCCCTTTGGACCTGTTGGAGTTAATGACACAAGCTTGACAGCAACCCCTAGGGTGTGCCAAATATCATTGAATAGTAATCTGAAAATAGGAGAAGGGGAATAATGGAATAGTGGAATTGAATTAGATCCTTTATTAATTGTTGATAAATTGGATTATGAAATTATTTTAATAATTAGGTAATGAAAATGGATTATAAATGTAATTATGAATTTTATTGAATAATGGGTTATGTAAATTGTTGATAAATGAGTTGTGAATTTGGAACAATGATATGTGAAATTATTAAATAATATGAATGATTTTTTATGGTTTAGGAAATTCTACTCCCAAATAGACATGGGGTTCTAGACTACTACTCTTGGACCTACAGTTACACGTATTTATTTGTATGTGATCATTGAGATGTTGATCAACGATTTTGACTCCAAATAACCACATGGTTCCAATTGGATTCTATAGGCCCCCAATGTGTGAATGTGAAATTAAAATTAAATTAAAAATTGAATACCATGAGAAAATGTAGTGTGGTATTATATTATTTTTATTTCAGACTCTCACAAGGGATAAAGAAAGTATGATTGGTTTGGGTGTCATCCTTAACACGGTGGCATATGTGGTTAGTTAAATAATATTACATGTGAAAATTGTATACTTATTCATTTGTACATTATTTTTTATATAACTAAGTAAATTTTTATATATTTTATATTACTTTAGAAACCATTTTTTGTGGCATAAATATTTTTACTCACACCATAATTTGGATACCAGATTAGTGCAGGAATATAGTTCATGTTTACAGGACATGAAAAGGGAAAGAGTCCAATGATAGATGTATGATTTGGGATTTAGGATGGACTATGGATGAGGTAACTAAAAATGATGTTGGGACCCATCTTGGAGTTGTTAGTGTGTCTTTTTTTTGTGTTTTATTTAATCACTTTAAACTAATATGACCTGACATATTAACTATTTTGGTTTTGCATATTTTTTCTTATTTTGGATCCATTATGTGATGCTTGGTCCTATATTGGTTTTTGGAATTATCTTGGTTGGTTATTGTTATCATTTGTCCATTTTCTATTGATTTCTGTTGTATTTATGCTTTAATAAAGAGGTTATACTCTCAAAAAATATATATATTAGAATATTTCTACTAGTTGTAATCCCATGACATAAGAAGTGGTACTCCTAAGGTAATTTATGAACCAAATCTAAGAATGGGTATGTGGCACTGGGGTAGGGACGTCATACTACTCCTACCATTCCATAAACCCTCCATTATTCAAGGAATTAGAGACTCCTTAAGGTGACTCTTATGCATGGACAAAAAACTCCTTCCTCGGGAAAAGAACTTGAGTTCCATATATTTATTTGTAAATGGATATCTGGAAGAATTTACCCTATTTTTTAATCTTGTGACTTTTTAATCCCATCTCTTGCTGGAAAACATAACTACTTCTAATTAATATTGGGTTTTTTCTTTGAGTGTAAGATTCTAGGTCACTCATATTCCCACTAGATAAAATGGATTATTGGTTTTAATGTCATCCAACACATAGAAATTCCTTTTCTAGATCAATGGTCTCCCTCAATAAGCGTCTATAAGTTCCTATAGTTGATTCCCACAACCACCCTTCCCATAATATTTCTTCATATTATGAGTGAAAGGACTCCCCTATTAAAGAAAATCCTATTCACTTATAGTTATCTAAGGGTTCAGGGATTCACCCTCACTAGAAACAAAATACCCATGAACTTTACACCCATTGAAATGATGTTTCACCCAATCCTCTATATAGTGAAGGTCCCTTTAGAGCTAGGATAAATAATATTTTTTATAACTCTTTGAGTGTTTGATGCACCAATTTCGGGTAGGAACTAGAGTCAGGGTCATAACACATCTGTGTGCTCTAATTTAATGTCTAGATAATTATCTTACCTATGATATTATTCACAAGGATACATAGCTTCCAAATATGAACACCCCACTTGAGTCTACCATTATATCACTGAACCCCTACGATGTGAAAGAGGATTATAATGAATAATCTTTAGTAGTCTCATATGTGATAGCGTGTCTCGATGGTAAAACCTTGCATGCATCATATAGTGGAAAAATAACTAGATATATATCTAGATTCACTTCAATATCTTTGAACCCTTTTAATAGGTTAACCATATATTCAAGATCTCAGGCTAATCATCTACATTGACAATGATCTCTATCATCTTATAGAATGTAATAGAATTATGATCCTATAAAATGTGTGACTTCAACTCTAATGTGATTCCAAAAATCAATCTTCTGTGGGATTATTATGATAAAAAAATATATATAAGATCTATAAATGTTGATTATATCAAAAATGAGTATTACATAATTAATGAATGGGAACCGTGCTAACAAACATATCCAGGTAGTATGGAATATGAGTTTAAAGTGGAGATGGCAGAGGCCTTCTCAAAAAATACCATGATAAATTGAGGCAATTAAATTGTTTCTATGTTAATTTCAATATTTTTTCTAAACATGGAATATCAGAAAGGGAGGCTCTCTGAAAGTCTATATCCTTCTAAAACTCAAGTTATTAATATTGGTTCATGGGAGGATATTTCAATACCCTTATAGAGAAATATCAAAAGTGATGGGGGTTATTCCATGATGGAGTTTAAATTAATCATTAATCTAATGTCATAAAATACATCTTTATGGATAGGGGATACATAGTGTCCAAATATAAGAGGAATAACAATCATAAAATTAACCAACTGATATGAAGCCAATAAGATCAACTATTTGAATTATTACAATGTTTAACTTCCTTTCCTCAAGATAGTGTGACTAAAATGACATGACCCTATATTATCACACCCCTATATTGATAAAAATTAAAACTACTAATGTTAACAACAATATTAATTCTTCTCAAAGTGATGGACATAAGAAATTTACATATTTTTAGAAGTTCTTAATTTTTCAAGCTTTCTCATGTAGGGGTACGCATAATTCGGTCTACATATAAGACATATAAATTTGAGAACGATTTCATGGAATGGGAAAATAATAAACCTTTTATGAACACCATTATAGAAACTCTCAAAACAAAAAACAAGAAACTATAATATATTCTCTAGGAGATGTGAAAATATGTCGAATTTTATCTTCTTTTGATTAAAAAGTTACCTTAAAAACAACATGATGTGAAACGTAATGATGGATAGATTTATATAGAACCATGGTTGAGAGATGAGTAAAACATAGCTTACATCAATGTTTGTATCAAAAAGAACAATTTGGTGGGGATACAAAACCTTATTCTTTACTTTAGCTCATATATCAGTGCCTTGGAGGTGGTGAGAAAACTAGTTATCTCACACATTAAATATTTTATTTCATGTGTGAGGAATAACTCAGAAAAAGGATACTCAATGTATAATATTGAGACTCCTCACTTCAACAGTATCACTATGATTATAAGGGAAATTACTAATGAGTGAACGAGAGTAAACTTGAAAGAATTTAATATCAAGGATGTTTGTTATACTCTCAATATAGATAGTTCACATTGACCTAATACATTGTTTATATATTTTAAATTAGGGTCTATAAGAATAATAAAAGTTTATTTTATTTATGTAGTGAAATATTACTTATGATGGGGTTCCCTTCCAAATTTACCAAGTTCCATTATCCTTGTTATTATACCTAATTTTAAGGATCATAATTTTTTGAATCAATAAATATTGATAATAATGGGAAAATTACACTATAAATTCATGCCTTGAATAAACAAAAAAAATTATCTTTATTATGACTTCCAAACTGTTATCGAAGGAATGACATGGATTTATAAAAGGTATTAGTACTGAAGGAGATATTGGGATGGCTAAAGAAATAATATATTATACCAATAGAATTATAGTCAATTATAATGTAATTATTAAAGGGGGAATGGAAAAAACTTATGATATTATTGAATATAATTACACATTGAGGATCATGATACATTTTTCATTCTTGGAGTTAGTTAAAGGTCAGATCGTTATATTTTATTTATATCTCTGTCTCACCATTTATCTCATCACTAAAAGGTTTGGTTTCCTTATGTTAGTGTGATGGATGTGGCATGGTGATCTTCTATCAACAAGTGCATTTATATTGGCTCAATAAACTCTTAGTAGATCTAGGTCTATACCATTGAATTGCTACTTTTCATGCCATCCCCTTTAGAAGAATTCTAGTATCATTAATATTCACCATTTTTTATTTATGGATAACATAATATTATTTATTAACAAATTAAATGGTTCAATCTAGGGATTTCACAAAATCATAGATAACTATAATATATAGAGTGTTTAGCATATAAATTAATCCATAATTAGCAACTACATCACTAATGAATGCATGGTGAGGCACTATAAAATCATTGAGGAATGACCAGGCATTATGTGAAAAATGATTCATATGAAATACTTGCAGTATCCCTTATCCTTAAGTAGAATAAACATTCTTCACTTTGAGTCATTTATTAACCATATTAGAACATGCATAAATAATTAAAAAATAATATTTTTTTATTGGGAGGTTGGATCATGCGATCAAATTGCATTCATACTTCAAACTATGTGAATGTTCTCAATGATCATAGAGAGACCAAGGAAATAAAGTGTGAGTTAGAGAACACAATGGATGGATTTATATATATTTATCAGTATTAGGAGAATTTTTACTATGATAGTAGTTTTAGAGTGGACAATAATAATGGAGAGTGTTACATCAACATGAGAAGTGTTGTTGACCCCATGAAATTCATACAGATGATGTTTTAATGGGATTTCATCAATGGAAATACCTTAAGGCCTGGTTTATTAATATAAAGAACGAGAAGGACGAAAATTATAAGTCATAAATTAATGATATAAGCTCTCATCATTGTCTCACCATGTAGTGGCCCCTATTCACCCAACATAATAATGCATTATTAATAAAAGTGTATGGTGATCTCAACTTCTATAATAATAATGTGTTTGGGGTTCTTCTTCACATCCAAATATTTTTGTTATGGACATTAGATTTTGGATTTCCATCAGGAAACAAAGCATAAAATTTATTAAAAGTCCCTATTTGTTATCATTATCATAATGAGAGAACCATGTTATTTATTATTCACCAAAATTTCATTAGGATATTCCATTATTTTGGATTTTCCGAATTTTACATCTACACAGCAAGAAGTTTAGTAATGGTTGTGTCTTGTCTAGTGAAAATATATCCCATCTATATATAAATTTATGGTTTGAAACATTAATTATCATGTTATTACCTCCAAATATGATGTTTCACACAAAAATTTCTTCTTCTCATAGAAATATATTACACCTCGAGTATTTTTGAATTATTTTTTAAAAATAAATTAAATTTCTTGATGGACTGTGTTGCACGATACCCTGAGTGAAGTTCTATTTATATGAAACACCATGTTAATATTGTTCTATATAAAAAAGATTATATTATTGTATAGTTATCAAAAAATTTACTTTTGTTACACCGAATATTGAGTTCCGTTGATTACATGCATTCGACGCAATACAGAGTTTTACCAAACTAAAATATATTACCATTATTATATTTTTATATAATAGTTGTCGCCTAAATGAATGAATGGAGGGAATGAATAGAATTAAATAAATACAGAAAATAAATTTTTTTCACTTTTTTTTATTTATCTAATGTTTTTTATAAAATAATTATTATTTATAAGAAAAATACATGTTTTTTGAAAAAAAGTAACATTTCTAAAAGGCGGTTTGATTGTGCTTGGTCTGAAAAATCTAAAATTAAAATTTTCTAATTTTAGAAAATTTATTTGAAAAAAATAAAAATTATTTTTTATATAATAATATAAAAACTATCTTAGGATTATGTTTTTTTTTTGTGATAATTTTCATTTTTCTTATGAATAATGAAAAAGAATGAATTTTAATTGAAAACTGTCTTTTTATGAAAATAATTTACAACGCTGAACTATATTTTGAATTGATTATAAAGAATCCATATTTAAATAATAAATATATTCATCCAATTTAGGTCATTCTAATCATCTTAATATTTATTTTTTATATAAAAAATATTGTAATGTTTTGAAATTTTTCCTTGAGAAACATGATTTCTCATCATGTAGGTGGGATTAATTTTATATTTCCGTCTGTCACTTATTTGAATTTATTTTATAAAAATGTATTGCATATTTTTAATCATAATAATTTACAATTTATAAAAATACCATCTTAATTTTTTAATAAAGTGATTAGTGAAAATCGTTAAAATTATTTACAGAAATTAAGGTAAAAGGGTTTTAATTAGTGGTTAAAATTAGAATATAAAGTTTAAAATGTCCTACCAACTTTTAAAACACACATTTTATGAAAATATTTCTACCATTACCACCTTGGGATCCATTTTTATGAGTTATTTTGGATATTATTCCAAGAGTGTCACCTATATAATAAGTCAATTAACAAAAAATACCAAAAAGAATGTTCCTTTCCTTTAGTATTAATAAAGATTTAGGATAGGGAAATACATAATATGTTATGTTATATATATTATTTTTAAATTTAAATTAGTTTTATTTATCATGATAATTAATTTTAAATTTAGGGAAATTAAATAATTACTTATTTTTCTTAAGAATGCCAATGCTGAAATATTAAAATTGAAGTAAATCGAATAAATTATTTTCTTTTATTAGTTTTTTAGATTAATATATAACATTAAATAATAATGAACTAAATATATTCATGTTCCATTAATTTTTTTTTGTAAATTTTTAAATTTAATTAAATAAATAATGTCAAATTTTAAATTAATGTTATTTTATAACAAAGGATTTTTGGTTAAATGATATAAAATTACTAAAAATAATATATTATTCCGAGTGACTATTAAATATTAAAAAAATTAAAATAGGGTATAATAATGGAATAATTTATAATTTATAATGATCATATTGACCCCTAAATATTAAAAACATTGTTTGTGTGGTTGGGGTCAAAGTAGTGTTTCTGTGAGCCTTGGCTTCTATTAAAATTAATTTTCCACACATAAGATATATTTATTTTATAAATTAGATATAACATTTTTTAATTAAGGGGTCTAAAGTTTCAAAAAATACTCATTTTAATTTAGTCCTAATGGATAAATTTACTAGGATTCAAAAGTAGTTACCTTAATAAAAAACAACTATAAAAATAGGGAAACGTAGAAGTCAAGGTAGAACATTTTAAAAATGAAATTATATTTTGATGTTTGAAGTGTGTATTGGAATAATGAACCCTCCACAATATTATTATTCAATTTTTGAGACACATGAGGTAAGGGACACCTCCCAGTAATAAATACATGTCAATATTTACTAGAATGTCACTCGTCCTCAACTACAAAAGGGAACCCACTCTCCTCCATTATAAACACCTATAAAATAATTTGGTTCGTAAAATACCTACAAAAAAAATTCCCAACATCCCTAATCTCATCTTATAATCCTTTATTTGTGTATAAATCCAACCATGGAATGACTTTGGTGTAATCTAAAATGAAATACCCAAAGTGTAGGTAACATTCCTCAACGAATGTTATTGTTTTATTTCTTCCAAAAAATCCTAAATTTTTATATATATTTATTATATAATAACATCAATATAATATATATACTGATATTTTGTTATGATAAGGTTAAGATCTATATCAACTCACACATCCACAAAATGGGTTTTGAAATCACCATTCGTGTGTATGGTAGAATACTATCGTGCGAACTGATGTCATTCATTTTCTATTACCATATTTATAGGTTGGTAAAAATGATGGAAATTATGTTTATATGTTATATATAATAAATTTATGATGTTAATATGATTCATTAAGTTTTATATCACAAAAAAAACATCATGATTTCAATTTTGTGGGAATACAATAACTTCGTCCATGTGTACAGAGGATTATCGCCTCATGAAGTGATGTTATTTATTCACGCTATACAAGGAAATTGTTAAGGGAGATATTAATAAAAATATTTTTTATATATGACCTAATTATTCTACTATATTTATAATATATATATATATATATTAATTTTCTTTCTTTCGATGTGGTAATAAAATGGAAACATCATTTATTTGTACGTACGACCTATTGTCTCCATGAACCGTGTGTTCTATTTCCTATAACCAATTTTATGGAATAAAATAAATAGAAATATACTAAATATATATGATATAAATACCATTTTTACATTTATTATATGATAAAACAATTATCTTATAAATTAGACAAAAAATGATAAGTTAAAACATGTATGAAAAACAAAATCGTTGTTACCCGAAAAATTAATTTAACAAGGAATTGTTAATAAATGGGTAATAATACATCATAATAATATCATATATGATATGATATATATTAATTTTTTCATTTCTATATTTATGATAAAAATAAATTTATGACACCGGATGTTTGAATGATTATGATGAGAGTAGAGACTAAAGGTAAGGGGATTTCTTGGCTCACTTTTATTTCTGAGAGACGTGTTCGATATTAACCGCAGATCTATTTTGTGTGGTGTATATACAACCCTATGACATGATATATAATTAATATATCTCGTTTTATTATAATTAATGTTTCTATTGATGTTATCATTTCATGGGGATTAAGATTCAAAAGTTACTCCATCAATAATTTATTTTTTGTTCACATTTTTCCTTCTTTGAGAAGTATGTTCCATTATTCACAAATATTCCTTATTTAGGTATACATAAAACCCAATTTACATATAATATCTTGAATAAATTCATACAAAGGATATTTTAAGTTTCTTTTTCTTTTCTTCCTTAATGGGTTTTACAATTCAAGCTTTCAATAGTAGTAATGATTTTATGATACAATCTCATCATTTATCGGGATTGGTTATGTTCAAGTCTCCAATGTTGAAATCTTATGGTAAACCTCTTAAAAATTCTGATTATTTTTCTTATACTCTGGTTAATAATTATATATTCAAATAATTTTTTCATTTTTCCACTCTTTGGTATTTAAGATAATTAAGAATTGGTTTTAAGAAAATTCAAATCTATTTTTCTCTTTGGTGAAAAATCAATATTATACTAGAACCATATATTATAAAAATGGTTTAATTATTTTTCAATGATATTTGAAGATAATTTTCAAGGAAACACATTTGTGAAATTTTTATATTTTAAAATGTTTTTAAAACATTTTTTAAATATATTTTTGTAATATTACATTTTTATTTATAATTAAAATATAAAATTTTTAAAATATAGTATTTCAAAGTGGATATGTTATTTTCCTAGATAAAAGACTTAAAAAAATTGAAAATATTTAATTAAATGTTTATAATGTTATTTTATAATAAAAGTATTTTTAAATTTTTTTATGAATGTGATTTTCAAATAATGGTTATTTTCCTAAAGTAATGATCCATGCGATCTTTCAAAATCCACATACAACTAAGTAAAATACTTGGATGTATTTTATTCTTTACTGGGGATATGACCAAATAACACCATTATAGTTCTTTTTTTAAATTTTTTATGTTTATAATGATAATTTTTTTAGGAAACCAATTTACCTTTCTCATGTATTATCATAATAAAACACTATGAAAACAACTTCTTTTAATGGGTTTTGCTTTGGTGATGTGATTTTGAAACAATTCTATTTTACAAAAGTTATGATGTGATTATAAGTTTGTGATACTCATTTCATTTCATGGGTTATGTTATGATAAATAATTATGATATTTTTGTCACACATATGTATTGTTTCATTTTGTGACAAGTTGGACCTATATCTCCTTCAAATGAATTGGGTAAGGATTTATATATCTCTTGAGATATATAGAAATGGACCACGAAGTGAACTTGGATCAGTAATGTAATGACCTGAAAATTTCAAGAGAATTTTTTTCTTAAATACTTTGGTATTTAACGAGTATGCGGTTTCTGACGGCACTTGATTCTATGGCCCCGGTGTTCCCAGAATCAATTTATGAAGCTTTGTTCAGTACATTCAGTAAATTTACATGAGGGTTTTTCTATATTTTGAACTGGTGCTCGAAATTGAAATCTTAGGGCACCGATGAACTCACAGCACCGGTAATTGCTTAAGGGGACATTTACTGCAGTTGCGTTTTATGCAGGTTGAGAGTTAATTTTTGGGGTTTAATAACAAAGTTAAATAAAATTGTTGTGAACAATTTTTTTATCTTGGGTAGTTAAATCCTACATAGGAAAGTTATTGGTGGGTCCCACACCCACATAACCTCCCATGATAGGATATTTGTGAGGTGGGGCCCACATGAACCTTAACCTTTCACCTCCCCTCAACTCCCCATTAATCTCCCCTTCAATTAATTTGATAAATCCTCCTTAATGGTGTAATCTCATCACCTCTCCTCTCAACCATTAATTTGTGCCAACTCTTTTAATTAAAGACTTCTTTAATTAATTATTCTAGTTTTGAATCTTTTTGAATTGGTTGGAAATTCTTTTAAAAAAATGAGAAAGCCACATTTTAATATTTACTTGGAAAATATTTTGGGTGGAACCTTTGGAATTAAAAGAGAGCTTCATCCAACATGAATAATGACGCCCTCTTCGATGAAGAACGCTAATTCCACGAAGAATGAAGATGTTCCTTCCTTCCTTTTCTCCGCAACAAGTGAGGAAATGCCGCTTCCTTCTAGGACACACCCTGATGTCATCTACAAATCCTCTTTCTGCGACTCCTCTCTTGAAACCGACGTATGGTTTTGTTTCAATTTTAATTGAATAAAATTGTTCTTCATCCCTCGTTGGAACCATGTTTTACCTTTGGACATTTGATACTGCCTAAAGAGGAGGGTGCGGGCTAAAAGAACATGGACCGATGACCCTATGATTGTTATTGGATACTTTGGCGGCAGCAACGAGAGGCGGTGGGGATGAACGGAAACGGCGGTCATGCGTCGACCGCATGTGGAAGAACTGCGGCCCGAAAACGCGGACGTTAGCCGAAGAAGAATCGATCGGCTATAGCCGGCCGGCCCGAAGAAAGACAGTGGTCCTACATGGGGCACCGCGCTACGGAGGACTGTGGCCCGTACAGGGCAGGCCGCTCCGGCGGAAAACTGGCAGGCTCGTCAGGCGGCAGGGTAGATGAAGCTCGGGGCACCCTTGGTGCCGCGTAGGGAGACCGCGGCCCACCCATGTTGGCCGCTTGCACCAGGAAGGCCGGCCGGCTTCAACTAGCTAGTTGGGAGGGTGGCGCCGCTGAGCGCCGCCAGTTTGGGAATGCCCCCTTGCCTCGCCAGCCGGCTGAGCCGCGGCCAGCTGGGCCGCGCTGATCCGGGTCGGGCCGCGTCGAGCTGGGTCAGGCCACACCCTGTCAGGCTGGTCCGTGTGATTAACCGGGCCGGTTCGACCCTCTGTTAGGTCGGACCCGCCAAAACTGGGTTGACCCGACCCATCAGCCCACTAGAATTAACGGGTTTGGCCCGTTTTCACTTAAACGTGAATAACATTAAGACCGCGCGTCCGTTCGATGCGCCGTCTGTGGCACTGGGACCCTCGGAACGAAGAGGTCCTCTTGTGTTACTCGAAGTGAGTTTTGGATGACATTGGATAATGGATGGGTTTAGAACGAGCCTATTTTCAACCAGGCCCCTAGAACGGAAAAGCGAATAACTCTCAGACAGGGCGTCTAATTGACCCATCTTCTGTCGCATTGGGTTCCTTTTGACGAGATGGAACTTTGGGATACACCAACTCTAGACTTCATGAAAATTGATGTATCGACCCCTTGGCTCGATAAGCGGACCCTCCCGGAATCGAGCATGTTGTGGGTGGGAACCCTAGAGCTAGCTGCGACTGCGACGACTACCGTATTGGAATCCTTTGTGGGTTCTGCAATGAAGACTACCATTCTGGAATCCTTCATGGGTTCGGCGACGACGAATACCGTACTAGAATCCTCCGTGGGTTTGACGACGATGATTATTGTACTTGTATCTTACGTGGGTTTGACAGTTTGACTCTTGTTCTAGTATCCTACGTGGGTTCGATAGAGTAGCTGGTCTAGAATCCTATGTGGGTCTGACAGCTTAGCTGGTCTACTATCCTACGTGGGTCTGACAGCTTAGATAAATCAGTTATTGCATCTGATCATCTTTATCACTTTAGGAAAGATGTATACCTATGTGAGATGATTCTTGACTTTCAATCATTACCACCGGTGTGATTGACTTTCTTCCTCTGTGGACTGGGTTGTGCACGGGCTCGAGAGATGGAGCCGAACTGGAATTGATTACTTAGGTATATGTATGGGAATATACCTAAGTAGAGTTGTTTGATACTTCATGATTGTATCTTTCCTTTTGTGGTTTATCCTGTGTGGATTCTGGGAGACCTTCGGGGGTCTCGGGGTCCCTACTGAGTATCGTTATACTCACCCCTATAGGGGCAATGCCCGCACTACGTTGTGTTGGATACAGACGATGGACAACACTGATCGTGGTAGAGGCTTGGAGAGGTGGACGGTACCCGGAGGTGGACAACTTGGTGAGACGTACATGGAGCAGACGGACAGAACCGTGGTGCTGGGGAGACTATATGTACCCACCCTTCAGGTGGGATTCCCGGAGGACGACTCAGTGGTTGTTGTTTTACTTTAGTGCAGTTTTACTAGTTTTTCAGTTGTACTGTACTTTCTGTTGGGTTTGTATTCTGGCACATTTACCATTCAGCACTTACTTTTTTGTGCTCAGTTTACTTAGTGCTTCCTTCAGTTTCATACTCTGTTGTGTTTGTTTACTATTATAAAGGCAATTCCTTCCCATTATAGGGATTTACACCTTTGGTGCTAGTCGCCAGCCCCTGGCCAATGGAAGGCAGGATTGGGGTAGTCACGACATGGGCCATGAGGATGGGTCATGAAAAATTGGTATCAGAGGAGTCAGTTCTACCGCAGAACTCAGGACTCTGATCATTAATTTTTGTGAACCAATAGTGTTATGAGTATTGAGTGTGGATTTCAGTCCAGGGAGTCCACTGTTGGTGCAGCGGCCGACATATCCATACACCAGGACCCTGACCCCTGATTTCTGACTCCATGCTCGAAAACACTGATTTCATGTGTGTTTCAAAAGTTTTCTTTGTGATTACTTTGTGTCAGCTCACCAGGTATACTGTTTTGACTGTGGCACACCAGTTTCATTTTGGGATGTCCCCATGAAGGCAGCCATCTAGGGTTCTCAGTCGCGTAAGAGATAGCATCCCACCGAGCAACGAGGCCTCAGTGCAGGGACCCATCACAGCGGAGGCAACAACGGTACCACTACCCGATGAGCCACCAATACTACCAGCCACATCAGAAGAGAGTGCACACTACCTGAGTGTGTTACTTGAGTTTCAGCGACAGAGGCCTCCCATGTTCTGTGTAGAGACGGACCCTCAGGTAGTCGAGGATTGGCTGGAGGCTATCGTCAGAATCTTCATATTGGTAGGGACACCATCCGACCTTATGGCGATCCTTGCCGCGAGTCTCCTGCATGCAACAGCAGGTAGGTGGTGGAGCTTCATGCTCCAGGAGCACGATGAGGCATATCTACTTTGGACAGACATCAAGAGTCTCTTCCACTCGGAGTTTGTTCCAGCCACCCTTTGTGAAGTGCAGATTCAGGAGTTACATCACTTGAGGCAGGGCAGCATGCCAGTATCTCAGTACTCAGTGAGGTTTACTGACCTCATGTGCTACTCCAAGGACATGGTACAAGACCCATTCTTAATGGCCTGAACCTTTGAGTAGGGACTCAAACATGATATCAGGGCTTCGATGATCTCCCTCAGCATTCCGATATAGGCAGGAGTGCTGGAGTGAGCCCTTCTTCGGGAGAGCTTTCTCACTGAGCCGACACCAGCAGCAAGACCCACCGTAGGGTGACACATAGAGGAGTCTTCTAAAGCCCACAGTAGTAGATGTCGCAGAGGTACAAGCGAACCAAGACATCACGAGAGCGACCTCAGGATAAATGTTCGGTTGTGTGTGGCACCCGAAGCAGAGCAAGCTATACAAGGAGCAGGCAGTGCTATGCATGCTAAAGGGAGGGTCACATGGCTCGAGATTTCCCGAACCACCGTGCAGATGAGAAACAGTCTTTGGAGGGTCCTCCCAGGAAAAGGTAGAGGTTCGACCATGGAGGTCCACAGGGAGAAGGAGGACGAGGCAAAGGAGCTGGTCGAGCAGTAGGTGGTGGACGACGTTTTGAGGCTCTACCACCACCACCACCACCAGAAGGGCCACCCCGACCACAGGGAGCTGGCAGACAGAGGAAGGCTCATCTCTAGGAAGTGGAGGCTTATGACCATGGCGCACCTGAGAAAATTCGAGGTACTATCTATGTCTACTCCACCCTTTTGTAGTACTTATAGATACAGGTGCAAGTCATTCATTCATTGCTACTACCCTTGTTCGGAGCTCGGAAATTTTGACGGAGCCGTTGGCTCGATCGTTATGGATAGAGACTCCTATAGGAGAAGACTCGATGATTACACCGTAATGCCGGCAGTGTGAGCTTACTCTAGGAGGTGATATCTGCGGGTGAGATCTTCTTGTAGCGGCGTTGAGGCCTTACGACATCATCTCGGGTATGGACTGGTTTTCGACAGTCCATGCTCAGATCGGCTGCATTATGCCCAAAGTGTGGTGTGTCCGCACGGATGGTAGCAGGTTCACCTTCACTGGTGATAAGGGAGTCTTTGTAGCACATGATGGACTTTCACAGAGGAGAGGGAAGCCGATCATGCATCAGTTTGATAGTCTCATCCTTGGAGCAGTTGATGTGCGGAGTCCGATTTTTCTTGTTGTGGTGGATCAGTATGCGGACATTTTTCCTGAAGACATTCTAGGACTACCTCCTCTCATAGAGGTAGACTTCTATATAGAAATGTACCCCAGGATAGCACCAATATCTACTCCAGCATATCGGCTGGCTCCCTCCGAGCTTCGAGATCTACGGGTAAAGCTGGAGGACTTGAATCGGAAAGGATTTATCTGACCCAGTTTTTTACACTGGGCTTCTCTGGTTTTGTTCGCCAAGAAGGTGGATGGGAGTTTGCGACTTTGTGTCGACTACCATCGCCAGAATTATCTGACCGTGAAGAACAAGTACACACTTCCGAGGATTGACGTCCCCTTTGACCAGCTCAAGGGGGCACGTTGGTTCTCGAAGATAAAACTCAGTACAGGCTATCACCAGCTCAGAGTTCGAGACGAGGATGTGTAGAGGACGGCCTTCAGCTGTTGGTATGGCCACTACGAGTTCTTGGTTATGACCTTGGGTGTAACCAACACTCCAGCAATGTTCATGAGTTTCATGAACAAGATCTTCCAGCCTTATCTCGATCGTTTTTGTCATAGTCTTCATTGACGACATACTTATTTACTCGACTACTGAGGAGGAGCACGCCTACCACTTGCGGGTTGTACTGGATACACTCCGAGAGCACCATAATTATAGAAAGCTCTCAAAATGTCAGTTCTGGATACGATAAGTACACTTCATGGGCACGTCATCTCGGAGGCGGGAGTTGCAGTGGATACAGCGAAGATCGAGGGAGTTCTTTCTTGGGATCCACCCAAGAGCGTGACGAAGGTGCAGAGTTTCCTAGGTCTAGCTGGGTACTATCGAAGAATTGTGCTCGACATCTCTAGATTTTCAGCACCACTTTCAGCCTTGATGAAGAAGGGGAAACCCTTCGTGTGGTCAGATAGATGTCAGTAGAGCTTTTAAGAGCTGAGGCAGAGGTTGAATAGTGTTCCCATCTTGATGTTGATGGAGGAGGGCGTGGGGTATATAGTTTACTACGACGCATCAGGGATCAGAATCAGGTGTGTCCTGATGCATGATCAAGTAGTGATCGCGTATGGTTCATGGCAGTTGAGAAAGCATGATCCGAACTACGCTACCCATGACCTGGAGTTAGAAGTAGTGGTCTTCACCTTGAAGATGTGGCGATACTATATGATGGACAAGCACTTTACAGTCTACTCTGACCACCAGAGTCTCAGGTACATCTTCTCACAGAAGGACCTGAACCTGAGACAGCGATGATGGCTCGATTTCCTCTAGGGCTATGACTTTGAGATAGTTTATACTCCTAGGAAGGGTAACGTTGTAGTCGATGCTCTCAATAAGAGATCAGGCATTCAGCTACTAGGAGAGGCAACCGAGCAGCTAGACGCGTTGCAGATATCCTATGTGGATAGAGATGGAGCAGCCTTTCTGTAGTCTCTCATAGTCACTCCTCCACTCCATCAGCGAGTCAGAGAGGCTCAGCGTGGAGATGTTGACTGTGAGACACGACGTGCTAAGATATCCACGGAGCAGGTGGATGATAGATTTAATGAAGGAGGGGAGTATGTGATCCTCTTCAGGGGACGTACTACGGTACCCTTTTCACTGCAGGAGGAAGTGCTAAGGTAGTTTCAAACTTCCCCTCAAGTGGTACATACAGGAGTGGTAAAGATGTGTCAGGACCTAAGACGACAGCACTGGTGGCCGGTTATGAAGAATGTTGTAGCAGAGTTCGTTTCACGATGTCTCACTTGTCAGCAAGTGAAGGCGGAGCACAATGTACCAGCAGGCTTGGTACATCCTTTAGAGGTCCCAGAGAGGAAGTGGGATGGGATATCCATGGATTTCGTGACGGGGCTCCACATAAATCCAGAGGAGACGACTCTATCTGGGTGATCATAGATCGACTCACCATGTTGGCCCTCTTCCTACCGATCAGAGAGGATGGCTCAGTAGAGAGCTTGGGACGCCTCTACATTCAGGAGATCCTACAGCTTCATGTTGTGTCATCGACTATCGTCTCCGATCGGGATGCTCGATTCACTTCCCGACATTGGAAGGGGTTGCAGGAGGCCCTTTGGAAACAGCTTCGTTTGAGCACCACCTTCCATCCTCAGACGGACGGTCAGACTGAGAGGACCATTCAGACTCTCGAGGACATGCTCTGTGCATCTGTCCTTGACTTTGGTCACAGCTGGGAGGACCACATACCCTTTTTGGAGTTTGCGTACAACAACAGCTACCACTCTACCATCGGGATGGTCCCATACGAGGCACTGTACGAATGACCATGCAGATCCCCTCTGTGCTGGACTGACCCTGGGGAGTCAGCCCTTGTAGGACCAGATATGGTTCAGGATACGACGGAGAAGGTGCACATCATCAAGGAGCGGATGAAGACTCCACAGAGAAGACATAAGTCCTATGCTGATAGAATATGGATACCACTAGAGATAGAGGATGGCGACCACGTTTTCTTACGGGTCTCACCTCGATGAGGTCTACAGATATTTGGTTGGGGCAGCAAGTTACACCACGATTCATCGGACCTTTCTAGGTCCTCATCAGAGTAGGCGAGTTCTCTTACCGCCTTACCCTTCCACCTCAGTTGCATCGGGTGCAAGACATCTTCCACGTATCTCAGTTGAGGAGATACGTGCACGACTCGTCCCACATAATCGACCACGGGGAGATGGACATCGATAACGGGGAGACATTCACAGAGGTCCAGGTGGAGATTGAGGATCGATAGGAGTGGGTCCTGTGTGGGCCGTCGATTCCTCTGGTGCACATTCGCTGGCAGCACAAGAACCTCCAAAAGAGAACATGGGATCACGAGGCTCAGATGCGAGCTCAGTACCCCCATTTGTTTCCCTAGTGTGTGTTGTAGCTTTACGGGGACGTAAATCCCTGAGGTGGGAGTAATGTAAAGACCCAGAAATTTAATGGAAAATTTTTTCATAAATACTTTAGAATTTTATGAGTCTGCGGTTTTTGACGGCACTTGATTTTGAGGCCCAGTGTGCCCGGAATCAATTTCTGAAGTTTTGTTTGGTAGGTTCAGTAAAAATACGTGTGAGTTTTTCTATATTTTGAACTGGTTCATGAAATTGAAATCTGAGGGAACCGATGAAATTGCAGCACCGGTAATTTCTTAAGGGGACCTTTACCACAGTTGCATTTTATGCGGGTTGAGAGTTAATTTTTGGTGTTTAATAAAAAAGTTAAATAAAATTGTTGTGAACAATTTTATTTATCATGGGTAGTTAAATCATACATGGGGAAGTTATTGGTGGGGTCCACACCCACATAACCTCCCATGAGAGGATATTTGTGAGGTGGGGGCCACATGAGCCTTAGCCTTTCACCTCCCCTCAAATCCACATTAATCTCCCCTTCAATTAAATTCAAATGTCCCCCTTAATGGTGTAATCTATTCACCTCCCCTATCACCCACTAATTTGTGCCAACTCTTTTAATTAAAGACTTCTTTAATTAATAAAACTAGTTTTGAATCTTTTTGAATAAGTTGAAAATTCTTTTAAAAAAAGGGGAAAGCCTAATTTTAATATTTTGTTGGAAAATATTTTGGGTGGAACCTTTGGAATTAGAAGAGAGCTTCATCCTCCATGAAGAACGATGCCCTCTTAGACAAAGAACACTGATTCCATGAAGAACGACGACGTTCCTTCCTTCCTCTACTCTACAGCAAGTGAGAAGACGTTGCTTCCTCCTCGGACGCACTCCGACGTCGTCTACAAATCCCATTTCCGTGATTCCGCTCTTGAAATAGAGGTAGGGGTTTGTTTCAATTTTAATTGAATAAAATTGTTCTCCATCCCTCATTGGAACCAAGTTTTACCTTTGTCCATTTGATACCGCCTTATGTGGTGGGCGTGGGCTGAACGAACACGTCCCGACAACCCTCTGATTGTTCTTGGATAAAATTGCGGTGGCAACGAGAGGCGGTGGGGACGAACGGAAATGGTGGTCATGCGTGGGCCGTGCACGGATGAACTGCGGCCCGCAACCGCAGGCCTCTCGGCCGAAGAAGAACCGGAAAAATAAAGCTGGTCGGGCCGAATGAAGACCACGGTGCCACAAGGGGTGTGGCACTGCGGAGGACCACGGCCCGCTCAGGGCGGGCCTCTCCGGCGGAAGAACCGACCGGCTCGTCGGCCGGCCAGGCGAATGAAGGCCGCGGAACCCTTGGTGCTGCACAGGGAGACTGAGGCCCGCCCATGCATGCCACATGCACCAGGAATACTGGCCGGATTAGAGGGAGGGGCCACCGGTTCGGGAAAGCGCACCCCCCCCCCCCCCCCCCCGCGGAAGGCTCCGCCCCTCCGGGCCGAGCCGCTCTGCTATCAAGGATGAGCAGCTCGGCCATCTAGGACGCGCCGCGCCTAGTTGTCTCAGGCCGTGCCGGGCCGGGCCAGGCGATTCACCAGGTTGACCTTACCCGGCAGCCCGCTGGACTTAACGGGTTGAGCCTGTTTTCACTTAAATCTGAATAACTTTAAAAATGTGTGTCCGATCGACGCGCCGTCTGCGGCAATGGGAACCTTGCGACGAAGCGTTCTTTTTACGTTACATTAAGTGAGTTTTGGACAACTTTCAATAATGGCTGGGTTTGGAATGAGTGTATTTCCAACCGGACCCCTGGAACGGAAAATCCAATAACTCTCAGACCGGGCGTCAGATTGACAGGTCGTATGTCGCGTTGGGTTCCATTTGACGAGATGGAACATCAGGCTACATCAAATCTGGAATTCATGAAAGTTGACATATCGACCCCTTGGCTTGAGGAGCGGACCCTCCCAGAATCGAGCGTGCTGGGTGCGGGAACCCTAGAGCTGGCTGCGACTGCGACGACTACCTTACTGGAATCCTATGTGGGTTCAGTGATGACGACTACCATACTGAAATCCTCTGTGGGTTAGGCGATGATGACTACCATACTAGAATCCTCCGTGGGTTCGACGAAGATGATTATTGTACTTGTATCCTACGTGGGTCCGACAGTTTGACTTCTGTTCTAGTATCCTATGTGGGTCTGACAGAGTAGCTGGTCTAGAATCCTACGTGGGTCCAACAGCTTAGCTGGTCTAGTATCCTACATGGGTCTGACAGCTTAGATAAATCAGTGACTACAACTGATCATCTTTATCACTTTACCAACGATGTATACCCATGTGAGTTGAGTCTTGACATTCAATCATTACCACCAATGTGAATGACTTTCTTCCTATGTGGACTGGGTTGTGCTTGGGCTCGAGAGTTGGAGTCGAACTGGAATTGATGACTTAGGTATATGTATGGGAATATACCTAAGTAGAGTTGGATGATACTTCATGATTGTATATTTCCTTTTGTGGTTTATCCTGTGTGACTTCTGGGAGACCTTCGGGGGTATCAGGGTCCCTATTGAGTATCGTTATACTCACCCCTACATGGTAAATGCCCGCACTACGTCTTTTTGGATGCAGACAATGGACAGCGCTGGTCGTGGTAGAGGCTAGTAGAGCTGGATGGTACCCAGAGGTGGGCCACTTGGTGAGACATACATGGAGAAGACGGACGGACCCGTGGTGCTAGGTAGACTATCTATACCCACCCTTCAGGTGGAATTCTCGGAGGACGAATCAGTGGTTGATGTTTTACTTTAGTGATGTGGTACTAGTTTTTCAGTTGTACTGTACTTTCAGTTGGGTTCGTATTCTGGCATGTTTACCATTCATCACTTACTTTTTCAAATCAGTTTACTTAGTGCTTCATTCATTTGCATACTCTATTGTGTTTGTTTACTTATATTAAGGAAATTCTTTCCCAGTATATGGATTTATGCCTTTGGTTCTAGTCTCCAGCCCCTGGCCTATGGAAGGCGGGTTTGGGGTGGTCACGGAATGGGCCCCGAGGATGGGTCGTGACAAGTAATACTGGGATGAAATTAGATTGAACATCATTCAGTAGTATGGAGATCAAATGGGAGTGATCCTGGTACTATAAGATAATAATCTGATTGGGGATAGTGGTGTGTCCCACCCTGGAGGTGTAGCTACCTATGAATGAACCCGATTACAAGTTCATAATGTTATGAATCCTCCTAATTAAATTTTTGTAATGTTTTTCTTGAACCTAATTATATGATCATAATGTTTTTTGTGGAACTGGTTACAAGTCCATACGTTTATATTAGGGCCTGATTTCATGTCCTAAACTTTATTAGTAAACCAATTTCTATTTACACATGTTCACAATCTTATAAGCTGATGTGTATTAAAAAATAATATGTCTTATTCTAATGTCATTATCCTATGAACCAATTTTTTTGATTTCATTATGATTAATGTCTAATGAGATTCCAATATTTAATCTATGACTCATGTTTATTATCATTGATATGCATGTTATTATTTTACAATGTTATACTTGTGTCCTTATACACTTATGATTATTTCATGCATACATATCTTCTGTATTTACTCTTAATAAGAATTTGATCTCACCCTTTCTTATGTTTCCTTTCCCCAGAGTATGAAGAATAGTTTTAAGTAGGGTATTATTGTAAAGAGTACTGATGTTAAGATCTTTATGGGATATAATGAAGATCATTCACTAAGTTAGAATATTATGATTCAATTTTCCAAAGGCACTAAACTATTACATTCATCATGCATGTGATTGTTTAGAATACATAATATTTATCTAAAAAGATATAAAATCCTTGTATGAGAAGCCAGGATCGATATAGTTCATGTTCAAAGAATATTTTAGTTTTCATTTGGAAACTATTTTGAGAAATATTTAGTGACATCCCCATGGATATTTGTCATGATATGTTTAGGGATTACCTTAAGGATAAGAATATGGATGTGTCATTGCTTAGAAAAATTTACTAGAATTTTTGTAAAGGTTTGAGAGAGAGGTTTTCAAGAAATTACATTCATTAATGGATTCCAAAAGTAGATATATCTCTAAAATATATGTACATAGCAGCAACAACCCCAAAACACTGAATTGAGATAGACTCGTTTGGAAATTGATGCATGACAATGGGATTTTCGGTACACCTAGTTTGACACTCTCATAGGATATGGTTTTTAAATTTAAAAAATCATTAGAAACCATCCAAAAGGATTAAAATAGATGATAACTATGTGAAACATATAATGGAAATATGGTGTCTTATTTTAAAAAATAGGTCTTATGATTTAGACGTTATTTAAGTTATTTTTCACGATTATGTGGTTTTACACTATGATAAGCATTGATAATACTATATTTTTGGGTTATAGTAAATTCTATGAACCAAAAGGAATTGGTTTAAAATTGAAGGTGATGGATATTAATCAAATGATTAGACAAATGGTTTGATGACTGGAGTCAAGAATTTTGTAATTATACCTAATAAGTTTTCATAAAACATGATTACAACATCTTCCTTAACCAACTGTCAGACTCACCAAGGAAGAGAAATAAAGATTTCTCTGTTGGATCTGGTGATGGTAAAAAAGGATGAATGAAAATTAAGTTTTATATATGTCAGATATTAGGGGAAGAATAACAAAATTTAATGTCTCAAATTAAGGGTAATATATCTTATGTGTGTAGAAGAAGGCCATAGAGTAAGTAATTTTCAAGGAAAATCTGAAGAGTTTGGTTAATGTAATGGATTCAAATATTAGTCTCCAAATTATGTTATCAAAATATAGATGTTTTATGTGTGGAATGTATATGAATTATTTGAATAAATGTATTAAGGGGGAATCTAATAAAGGAAATCAGAATTGTTTTATGAGTAATTGTTTTGAAGCTAACAAAGAAGATGCCACGAAAGACATATTAATATTTTTTGATGTCCTGGTTGTATTGTTTATAATCATGATTAAACTCAGTTTTATGATTTTCAGTACGTGACTTGTATTTCATATTTTTGGAAAAGTGTATTAAGGAATTAGATGAGGAATCCTAGTCAATGGTTTGAAAAATAAGTGGGATGATTGATGTATTTATGTGTTTGGATTCAAGAATTACAAACTATATACGAATTTTTCTATATAATATTTTCGTAGGGATGTTAATAAATATACTGAATGATATTGATATACTAGAAAAGTGATTTAATTGAAAGGTTATATTTTTATTATGGGAAGGTACCCCTAAATATGTTATAGATGCTGAGAAAGTAGTGTTTAGTTTGTATAAAGATTTGAGGTATTTGGTTAAAGTATATTGGATAGTATCGATTACCTCAATACTAATAACAAGTTTTATGAAAAAATAAATTATTTTTTTTGAAGTAGTTTATAAATTATTGGATATATGCAATATATTCAATAATTTGTGATATTCTTCATGTAATGAGGAAGAATTATTATTCTAATTAATGTTTTATGGTTATCCAGGTTATATTCATGTTTGAAGTTAATACATTATGAAGGTATTCAAATTATTGGTATGTGAAAATCCAGAGATACATTATGATAAATGGGTGATTAATGTTAACTTCATTTCATGAAATTTATACAACTTCTCTCTCATATTTTTTTATTTTATTCTTTTAGAAGGGTCATAAGGAGAATCATTTATGGAATAGTTTAAGTTGGACATTTGATAAGGCTTCATAGATTAATGTATTATTTCACCATATGAGTAATTATGCATGACTTTTGAAAAAAAATTGTTGTAATGATAACTAATGATATATAAAATGTCAGATTATTCTATTTCTGGATGTTATGATTAGTTAGTAATTTGATATTAAAAAATCCCTTTTCCTTTCAATGAGAAAGAGATAAAGTGGAAATTGATTAAGGCACAACCAAAGGGTAAGATTTCACTTATTAAATAATGTATACCTTTTTTGTAAATTCTTGATATAAAATGTGGAATTTTTATCACACTTTTTGTCGATATTAGGTAGATTTTTCAATCCCCTTCTATTTACATATTGGGATCATTAAAATTATCCTATACATGTTCTATATCACTCTCACTTAGTATTTTGTTGTTATTTTTCTCTTACATTTCAATTTTTCACTTCCCACATTTTTTTACCTATGTGGATACCAGTTAATGAGTATCTTTGGGTAACAACTATGTGTCCAATATTACCTATTAAAATGAAGTGGTATTATTCATTTTTAAAATATGTATTTAAATAAAAATAACTTTTATTTTTTAAAACATTGATTACCCATAATTATTTCAATGAAACAATTAATTTTATGGGGGGTATAATGTAAAACCATGAGTTTTTATGAAATTTTTTTTCTAAACAACTAATTTTTTTTTGGATTCTGTTACACACCACACAATGATATGTTTTCTTTATACACAACACAAAGTTATCTTTCATTACATGAAACACTGATTTTGTCTTTCTTAATACACAACACTAAGTTTTGTTTTTGTTACACTTAATATCGTGCTACTTTGACAGATTTGATTACAAGAAATACCATGTGTTACCATTCTAAAATATGTTTTTAATATTATTATTTACTATAATATTTATCACCTAAATGTTAGAATAGAGGAAATGAATATGATTAAATACCATGTGAAAATATATGTTTTTCACATCTTCATTAGTTGTGAATTTATTATATATAAGATAAGAATAGTTTAAAAGAAAAATAAATGTTTTCTAAAAAACGGTTTATTTTTAAAATGATAGTGTGATCTTGTCTAGAATACATGATTTAAAAATTAATTTTACAACTTTTTTTAAAAAATTGATAAAATAAAATTCCTTTTATAATTTTAAATATAAAAATTATCTTAGGGTGAATGTTTTTTATTTTTTGTGTATTTTTATTTGTTGATTAATAGTGAAGAATACTAAATTTTATTTGAATATTAAATTTTTATATAAATTATTTATAATGTTAAATATTATTACTAATTGTTTTTAAAGTCTAATTAGTTAAATTATACATATATTAATCCAATTTAGTTCATTGGACACATTTTAAATTTGAATTTTGATATAAAAAACATTGTAATCTTAGAAAATTTTTACTTCTAAACATGTTTTCTCATCACATCTGTAGGATTAGTATTAAATTAAATTATTACACTTCAGTTAATTTAATTTTTAGAAATGGATTTGATATTTATAATTATCATAATTTATAATGTATAAAAACTAAAACTTAATTTTTTACCAAAGCGATTAGTGAAGATATTTTAAATTAATTGTAGTGATTTAGGTAAAAATTAGTTTTTATAGTTGTTATAGATGGAATATAAGGTGTAAAATTACATATCAAGTGGTCCAAAACCCATTGGTAGGATATATTTATACCCTTAACACATTTTAATGTACTTTTCTATTTCATTGGTTATGGTACTGATAAAAGTGGGTTCTATAGTAAGATTACAAAAGAAAAGGACAAACAAGGAACATTCCATTACTTTAATATTTATAAAGATTTTGGATAGAGTAAAAATAAAATATGTTCACTTATAAATATTATTTTAAAATTCAAATAATTTTTTCACCATGCTAATTTATTTTAAATATTTATAAACTGATTATTACTTTAAATTCTTAGGAAACACAAATGCCTAAATTATTGAGTTAATATTTAAATAAAATAAATAATACAAAAAATATTAAAAGTGAAGTAAATTTAATGAAATATAGTTTTATATTAATTATTTATATGAATATATAGTGTCTAAAATATGTGAACTTAATTGATTCAAATTCTATTTTTTCTTGATATTTTGAAATTCAAATGAAATAAATAATATTAAAATTGACATTACAATTATTTTTTATTAAACTATATTTTATTAGATGATTTAAAATTAAAAAAATATATGATATTCTACCTGTATAATATTAAATTGTAATTGATGTAAAATATGTTCCATTAATTGAACAATTTATCTTCTATAATGAACATATGGACCCATAATTAGTTAAAACTCGGTTAGTGCTGTTAGGGTTAAAATAGTTTTTCAGTCAGTCACTTGTTCTTTGGTTGAAATTAATTTCCATCACATATGGGATTTATATTTTTTAGCTTATATATCATATTTTTGAGTAAATGGGTAAAAAATTTCTAATAATTCCCACTTTAATTTATTCCTAATGAATAAATTACCGAGGTTATAAAATTTGTTAACTTAATTAAAACCAAAATAGTAAAAATAGAGAAACATAGATGTCTAAGAATATTATTTTAAAAATGAATCTATTTTTTATGGAGATTTTTATAGAATATACATATCATAAAATTCATTATTATTAAATTTTAGAGCCACATGAAGTATGTTTGACCTCTCAATAGTAATTACTTTTTTATTATTTTCATGATTACCACTCTTTCACAACTATAAAACAGAACTCACTCTTCCCAATTTTTCATAAATCTCAATGAATATGATTCGAAAAAAAATAAAAAATTAACTAAAAACTACCATAATATATTTCTATAATCCTTTATTTGGGAATAAATCTAACTAATTACAGACCATATTTCAACTCAATTTGAGATACCTGAAGTAGAGGTAACGTTGAACAATGAACATTTTTTTTATTTCTCCCTCAAACCCTTCAATAATTTTTTTATATTTCATATATAAAAAAATTTGTGTCATATATATACAAAGAAATTTTATTATAATGGCATGGTCTATAACCACAAGTAAATCCATGAAATGGGTTACAAAACCATCATTCATGTGTACGACGGACTACTGTCTCGTAAACCAATGTTGTTTTCTTTCCATTAACACCTTTAAAGGAAGGGAATAATGAATCAAATTATTTTATATATGATATATATTATATTTATGATGTTATTATGATTCATGAATATTAATGTCAAACATATGAATATGACTTCCATTTTGTGGGATTACGATAACTTCATTCGCCTATACGGATAACCACCCCTCGTAAAGGGATGTGACTCGTTCATGCTATACATGGAATGTATTAAGGGTATATTAAATAAAATTATATGATATATATGAAATATTAATTTAAATTTAATAATCATATATCTATATATATATATCAATTAATTTTCATTATTTTAAAGAGACAATAAAATGGAAATACCATTCATGTGTGTGTACGTCCTACCGTCTCCATGAACTGTTTGTTCTATTTATCAACAAAAAATTTTAAGAAATAACATAAATACATATATGTTGAATATATATGATATTTATAACAATGTTTACATTATATATTTTATTAAACCATGATAAATGTATGATGAACAAAAATGATAAGTCAAAACACGTATGAAAAAACAAATTGGTTATTACATGAAACCTAACATTAAAATGGAATAGTTAATAATGGGATAATAAAATGTCATATTAAAATCATATATGATATGATATATTTGAATTTATTTCATTTACATATATATAATAAACTTATATATGTAATATATGGCTTTTTTATAAGTACAACATTAGTAAAGACTAGATATAACAAAATTTATAGTCTCACTTTTATTTCAAAGAGAATTTTTCCATATTCCCCTGTCATTTTTTGTGTAGTGTATATAATTCTCATTGAAATGATATATTATGAATATAACTCATTTAATTATTATTATTCCTTACATTTATTTTATTTTTTCATAGGTATTTTTATTCAAAAGTCACTCTAGAATTAATGTATTTTTATCTGTCTCAATTCTTCTTGTTTGAGACGTACATTTGGTTATGAACTGATATTATTTAATAAGATTTATATAATTCCAAATTTATATGGAAGATAATGAATTTATTGTTACTAATGATATTTTAAGTTTCATTTTTCGTTCTTCCTTCATGGGGTTTACGATTCTAGTTTACCAAAGTAGGAAGGATTTTATTTTACAATCTCATCATTTATTATGATTGTTTATGTTCAAGTATCCAATGTTGAAATATCATAATCTACCAATCAATAATTTTACTGAAATTTCTTATAATTTGGTTATTCATGATATATTCATGTAACAGTACCATTTTCTACTCTTTTTTACTTAAGATAATCGATATTTTTTTAAAGAAAATTTTACTTTATTTCAATATTTTGCCATAAATCAGTTTTCAGCCAAAGCCATGTTTTCTAAATAATATTAATTTTTTTTAAATGTAATTTAAATCCCATTTTAAAAGAAAGTGATTTTGAAAAATATTTTTGTTCTAAGAAATGATTAAAATCATTTTAAATTCTTACTTTGTTATATTTCATGGTTATACTCAAAGAAAAATGTTTTCAAATTGTTTTAAAGGAACACTTTAAAATGATTTTAATCATTTTTTAAAACATAAAACATTTTAAAAATCCTTTTCCCCAAAATATAAATCACCATGTTAGAAGATTATGAGTCCATGTTACCAAAGGCACTAAAATACTTCATTCCTTTGGCATTTGTTTTTTTAATTTAACTAATATTCACTTAAAAATATTTAAAATCCATTTATGTAAAGTTAGGGTCTCTATAAAATTACTATATTTTAAGGTCTCTTAACAAAAAACTTCATTCTATATATTCTTTGAAGGGGAGTGGGTTCATATAGTATGAATGATACTCAAATATTTCATAACCAAAGTGTTCCATCGAGACTATGTATAGTTGTTCATCACTATGTGATTTTTCAGGTTTTTTCATTCATTCATAGAATAAAGGGCACAAAACATAGACTTTTCATCTCTTTGTATAAAAATTTTAGAATCTGAGAACAAAGGGAGGAATGAAGGAGGATAATTAAATTATATTTACTTGAAATTAAAATTTAATGTAAAGTCACACATCTCAAATATAATAAACATAATTTTTTTGGAGAAGTCACCATTGTGAAGGAAACTTATACCTCAATGTAATAAAAACATGTTGGGTGATATTAGTTTTTTATAGTGTTGGTGGGACTGCTAAAAGCCACCTATCGTTGAATTAAATCTAAATATTGATGAATATTATTATTAGAAAATCATGATTGGAGGTGGCATGATTCACAATAGAACAGGATTATTGGTGAAAGATTTTAGCGACATAAATGTTCCAAATAATTTTATTAAATATAAATCAATAGAAATTGTCAATTTCATTTACCAGTGCAAGATTTACAACACTATCATAGAATTTTAGTAAATGGAATTGATACTAGTGTTTAGTTTCCTTCTTAGTCATCTTCTAACCCATTATTATATTGCCTACCAATTTTTGACACACGAATCATGATTCACTAAGTGGAGATCCGTTACACATTGCGTAAGGTGAATAAGGAAAATAGAATCCATCCATCCAATAGATTGTAATATATAAATATCATCATATACGATAATATTGAATTTATCCTTGCTAACATTTGTCACATTGTTAAGAAGTATTCCATCAAGATCCACCATTTTTGACTGCTAATATTCTTGGGTTGGCACATTTAACCTTAATAACATATTTAATTTTGAGTGAGTTATTAATATATTAATAAATCCTCTAAATTCCCATGACAAACAACTATTTATAATTCCCATAAATTAACCATTTCCATTAATTTCACATATCTCTACCCAAGAACCCATATTCAATTCTCCATTTAATTTAAATTTTAGTTTCAATAAAATAATGAATATTATGGGTGACCATAATAATTCAATGGAGTGACAAAATAGGTCAACCAAGTAAAGTAATTCTTACAGAGGTCATCATGAATATCAAAATTTTTCTTACAAAAGTACACTAAATTATAAGTGAAGCATTGAACCCAAGGGAATGATAGTGAGTAATATAAGGTATTTTTTTATAACTAAACCCCTGAATAAATTGAATAAATATTGTTGTTAGAGGAAAAAAAAGTGAATGATTATTGTTAACAAAATTAAAGATGGTTGAAGAAGTTACTTTATGGTGTTACCAAGGTCACACTCTAAAATAATGGAGCAAGGGACATGGAAATCATAATTTAGGCTAATTTTTATTGATGTAGATATCAATAAAATGATTTAATTAATAATTATTTAAACATAACTAGAAAACTCTATCAATAAAATGATTATTATATCAATCAAGAATTATAACAAATATTTTATTTAAAGTAAGGCTCTAAATAGAAGGGTTTAATGCTAGTCCAACAAATGATGTGATTGAAAATTCACTCACAAAGTGAATTATCATTCACTTAGAAGTTTCTATTTAACTAATCTCATATACTCAATATTTTGATTGATTATAATACGTAAAATTATTTCAATGTATACTCCATCTTGATTTTCATCTATCAAAACAATAAAAAAAAGATAGCAATTGAAAAAAAATTCCCAAGAAGATTGAATTGCAGTCATGAAAGAAGAAATCAAAAATTATAAATTAATTATATAAATTATAACAATTTTAACAATTGTAATCCCTAATTTAATTATTCATAATAAAAATATTAAAAATTCAAGAATACCATATGAGCACAACATATTGGAGAAATATATGAATAAAAATAATTGAAGGGGTATGGGTTCTTCTCTCGAGAGATATTGTCACTCTCTACATGATTCACCTATGAATTTATCTCTACTTAATTTTCTTATTCATGATTTCACTAGAAATTATGACATAGTCTTTTGAACATCCCACATTCTCCAAAATACTATTTATACTCTCATGTTTTTTCCACCCTTAAAATTAAAAGGATCCATAGAAAATTACTCAATATCTATAATAACCATATAGTACCTAGAACTAGGAAATTGGAGGTTTTCACTTATCATCTTCATATCCTATATGAATCGTTCAAACCAGTCTAATAGAATACCCCCCCCCCCACATGCATCTATCTTTGGAACCATGTAATGATCACCATGAATAATTATCGACATAATACATCCATAAGTGGATATTGACATAATACTTACATTAGTGGAATCATGTTTCAATATCCATCTCCCGAATTTATCCACCTCATTGGTCTGATTCCTTTTATTTAATTCTTGGAAGATAGGAAATAAAATTTTCATTTTGAATGATCAATATTTAAAAGAATCTGTAAAATATGGATAATCCAACAGATCATATTTGAGTATTGATTTAATCACATTAAAGATCACATTATTTTATATTTCATTCATATATATCTTGGGCCATCCAACTATAATAATCAATATCATGATTCCAAAATACAATTTCCATACCTAGTCTCGGTTTTACAAATGTTTCACCTTATATAACTTTACAGGTCCACTAATTTGTGATGAATTAAAGGGTTAAATAATTCATACCTAAGAACATTGGTTAAACCTATGAATCATGTAATTTTATCTAGTTTTCCCTAAATGAATAATGAATTCCTGTCATATGATATCTCAACAATTCAAACATATCTTATTTTTTTCTTGGTTGAATATTACATGTTACTAAGTTACACCTAATAGATCTTACTATAGGGAAAAAATAATCTGTAATAGTTCCTATAGAACCAATAAAGGTACCCCAATATATCAATTTCCCATGAAAATAAATTTTATGAAACTTCCAAAATACATCATGACTCTTACAAGGTAACACTTTTAATATTTACCTCACATAAGATTACACATATAGATATCTAAGAGTTAAACAACCTCCATAACAATGTAACAAAAAATTCTCAAACCCTTAATTTCACTTCAATATCCAAACTCATTAAATATAATAGGAATTAAAAAAATCCCCCAAATCATAATTTTATAATTACCTCATGGAATATTCACTTTAAAATCATATTTTCAACTAAAAACCCAAATAAAAACATAACTCAACAAATAATTTTCAAGAATTAATAAAATGAAAATTAAAAAAATTACATGCATAGAATAATCATATTTTTATTGAAAGTCTGTGTAAAATATATATAAATTACATCACAATTAAATTCCCCAAAATTAAGACATTAATTATTCTCAGAAAAAATTCAACTTATCAAGAAAAGTGGAAATTCCTTTAAAAATGAAGTATTAGAGTTCCAAAAATAAGCGATTTTCAAAAGTGGTTTCCCAAATGGAATATTTCTAAAAGAATATAATATTTCACTACCAATATTAAAATATTTAGAAAGAACATGGTTTCCAGTTTTTAAATTCATGATCAAATATGAGAAATTTGAAATGACTTCAACCAATCTCGTTTTGAATTCAAATTATATTCAAAAAATAACTTTTTCTCTTTTTTAAACACACACACTCACACCAAAATTTAACCAATAACATATAAAATAACAATAACAAAGAACACAACATAATGTTTGAGTTAGAAGAAATAATAATTAATATCTCATCATAGTTAAACTCAACCATTAGTTTCAATGCACATACCAAAAATACGATTAAGAGTTCATTTATAAAAACATTTAGATGTTTAGATTTTCATATTAACTATATTAAAGAGATTAAAATTATATTTAAAATGTAAAATTGAAGAGCCCCGATCAGTGTGAATCACTGAGAGGGGGAGGGGTGAATCAGTGATCCCTTTTAAATATTTTTACAAATTGATTCTTTTAAATTAAACCTCTATGGTTGGTTAAAGAGTCTATACAACCTTATTGTGCCTCTCATCCTTACCATTAATGATACTGTAAAGGTAAAAGTCCCTGAACACAAAAATTTACAAGGTTCGGTTCAAATACCTACTCCTTGATGTGTTGGTTATTCTCCCCAACATAGATTCTCAACTATAATTCAGTTAGTAATTACAATGGTCGATACAGAGTCACACTTCATCTCTCATGAGTCCCATAGGAGGTTCTTTATACTACTTCACACAGTGTTACCAGAGTCCCCTTAGCTTTCTCAAGATTCTCACTGAAGTCTTCTTCTCCTCCCTGAATCTCACAGGGTTCTTCTAGCTCTCGAGCTACATGGGAAACATCCTTCATTAAGTTATTATTTGATTCACTATATATGATCTTGTAATCTCTTCACATATTCTTGATGAATCACACTTGCCAGTAAATCTGTTCAAGGATCTTCAACAACCTTTGACAAGGTCTATTGGCCTTGCTCAATATTTCTGATCACTTGAGTTGATCAGTTCTCAGTATCAACAGTGCTCACAAAATTCATTCTTCTTCTAATGAAGACCTGACCACACTAAGATGCGTGCCAATTATGCACACAACATCTTCAAGGAGATAATATGAAATAATGATCATCCACAATACCATCACTTCATCTCTTCTTGGTTTCTCAGTTTCTAAAAACTCAGATACATGAGCTTCTTTAATTCAGTCCGGCTTCAGTCTCAGTTCTCATTCACTTCATACATGGACTTCATGGGTATCTCAAGTTATTCTTGTTTAGTACAATAGAAGAATTCACTAAAACAACTCATTGTTTTCTTGAATAGATTCACATAGACTTATCTGATTATTCAATCTCTAAAGATCAGCTCACATGGAATCATCTAAATTGATTATGCTACATTCTTGAGTTGCACAGAATTTATTCTTCTTGTTTACACACGTGAACTCACAATATTTAATTCTTCATTTTAATTTTCTTCATGTGTGAATGTGCATGCATGCATACAAAATTATTTTCTTCATTCTTTTGTGAAAACCCCGAAGGGTGCGGTATTTAAAAAACACACACATCTTCTTTCTTCTTTTCCCTTTATATTCTCTTGGGTCTTAGCACACACACACTTGTTCTTTTTAATTTGCATACAAAGGGTGAATTTTCTTTTTATTCCTTCCTCCTTCTCAAGTTCACACACACTATCTCTTCTTTATCTTTTTATATTCCTTTTTCTGGTAGGCACTTGATTTGGGTTACTTGGGAATTTACATGTTCTTCAAACCCGAATGGGTGTGTTCCATTGGAAGGTTTCTCCTTCTTTCTTCTCCTTTCTTCACATGCGCACTAACTATTTGAAGATCTCATCAAGGACTTTTCCTTATACATGAAAACACAAGACATATTCTTCTCCTTCACCACACTGTGCAACCACCCAAACCTTCAGGTTCATTTAAATAACACACCTACGTATAAGTGTGTACTTCCCTTTACATGAGATCTTATTCTTTCACCGAAACTCAAACACCTGCAATCAAACACAACAACATACATACATACATACATACATATATATATTTAAAGAAAGGTGGGTGTTCTTGTATGCATGAAACCAAAGGGTGTTTCTATTCTTCTTCTTCACGTAGAGGGTGCGTGTGGGTCTTCTTTAAATAACCAGAATGGTTCCTTGGTTCTGCCTTCATGAGATCACACCCAGAATTCCTTTGTATGCGGGATCTTTTCCTAGAATAGAGGTGAGGGTTTGAAGAACTTATTTCATGTTCATGGTTTTTTCGCACATAGGGTGCGGTTCTCCCTCATGATACAGGTTCGAGGGTGTGTTGCACTTGTCGAATGTCTGTGTGTCTTCTTCTTCGCGTTGCAGGGTTGTGCCAAACCCTTCTATATACTATGATCTGTTTCTTCGAAAACAATAAATTCTCTCAAATAATGGTAGCCCCATCATCACGGCTTGGGCTCTTCCTTTTATAGGAAAGGAGCACATTCAAAATCCACGTGAGATTCTACAGTATTCAAATCATTGAATACCCGTTATCTTTAATTTGAGTATTTCAAATGCGGATATGAGATACACTACATATCTTGGTTTCTTTTTGTTCAACCCAAATTCTTCATTTCACATGAAAAACCTCACATGCATGCATTTTTTGAACACCTGTCAATCTTTTCTTTGTACATCGAATGACAAGTGCTCCCTCAGAAACTTCATTTTCCGATGGTTCCTTCCAATTTTTCATCACGATGCATGCATGAAATTTTTTATGCATGCATGTATTCGGTTCATCCAGATGATCTCTAGGGGCTTGATCGTAGCTCCAATGGTCACCAGAGCGATGAGTTGAATGTCCGTCTAGAGCTCCAGGTCCGCAGGAGTGGTGGAGGTGGCCGGAGGTTGAAGACAATCTCGGTTTCTCTCTTCAGCTATTGAATCACCTCAAATTAATCACGGACTAGGATGATTATAACATGGGTCGCGGGATGGTTCACGCGACTGTGATTTTGTGAGTAATCAGATGGATAATAGAGATTACATCTGTGTCTTTAAATCTCATCCCACATCGAAACTCCCCACGGTTTTCTCGCGGTTTAAATATCAACTCATCCCAACCACTGCTCAGATTTCTCCTCTCTCCCTCCATGGTATCACCTCATACCATGTTCATCCTGCGGGCGTTCTCTTAGGGCCCACTCTTCTCCTCAATACATGCACCTAGTGCCCATGCTGCATGGGTTTATCACTGTGCGGAACCTGCAGGATTACACACGGCCACACACACATGCCTCATGTGGGGCCGGCCTCGAGGGATTCCTTCAAGAACGGTTGACCCTCGGGTCATGAAAGTGCTTGAGGTGTGGTCCTCGGCTGGCCTCCATGCATGTATTATTTTTTAGAAAAGGACCATACAAAAAGTTTAGCATAAATTATAACATGAAACAGGATTCATGAACACCTTCAAAAGTCATTCCCTTGCATGGGAAATACATTTAGCAGATTCCTCACTATGCCCTTTCTCTCTTCTTCTTCTTCTTCAAACACAATCCTTCTTTTATTTTTGAAATCAAAACTCTATGATCTTCAAATTTTCTTTAATCTAACCATGTATAATTCTTGGATCATGTCTTCATTCCTCATGTAATAAAACATAATTCATGTCCTTTGACACAACATCCACTTAGTGACTATTAATGGATGTCACTTCTTTCCTTATGCAATTGAGTATTGAATGTACTTCTTCAAGTGTTGTAACATTATATCACCTTAATACGAGTCTTGGAACTTAAGAACAGTTCCACAATCGTCTGGTTTTTATCCTCTTGGAGATTTGATCAAGTGTAGCATTCAAATATTTGAATCAACAACAATTCTTCAAGGCTTCACCAACTTCTTCCTCAATAACTTTCATTCCCATGTTGACTTCTCATTGAAAACAAATGCTACTCATATTAACTTCAATCTATATTGATAACAAATGAAAATCTTATGCACTTAAATCTCCCCCTTAGTATTTAGTTTTCAATATCACCAAATCACACTTTGTATGAGTCAATATTTGTGTCAAACGTTTCTCACACTTATTGGAAACCAAATGCAACAGTGTTAGTGGAGTCTCTTCAAAAACATGTCCTCCTCCCTTTGAATAATATCTTTTAAAATTTTTCTAAGAGAGGGATGATGTCACATGGTTCACTTGGAAAATAACATTTAGTTAATCAACTCTAAGTCTACTTGGGCTAACCCAATGTAGAAAAAAAGATAGATATGAACAATGATTCTAGTACTATCCATAAACAGCCATACATGTGAAATCATTCTCAGAATGGTTCAATTCACGACCAAGGGATTGGAGAAGATCAGATTTATCAATTAAATGCAAAATCATGCACATAATTCACGAAAAATATTAAAAAGTTCAAGTGAAAAGATAAATCACCCCTTTAATCCCATATTTTCATCAATCAAGCACTCCCCTTAATTGATATGATAAATACAATTAAGGCCAAAGGATGAAAGAGTGATTAGAATACCTTAGTTTCAACTTCCCGAAATGATATGAATTTAATGATTTGTCATGACATAATCCTTGATATCATCTCTTTCATATTCTCTCCACCTCAAGGGGTTCACTTCCTTTGAATTTCATTGGTGGATAATATCATCAAATAATATTGAAGACATGAATGTTGATAATCTTCCATTGTAGATCACTTCAAGTAATTACGAAATCATGAATAATGTGTTCAACTTGTAGTTCTCCACTTTGCTCATTCAACTGTCATTTTAAGAATGACCTACATCTTTAATTCTTTACAATGTATGCACACATGTATAAAAAAGTTTAAGGGAATAAGATGGAACACTTGTGAGCTTATTAATTGAAGCACTGGGGCGGAGAATTTTCTCTCAACCCAAGAACTACTTTCCATGTAGCTCTAAAGTGCCTGGTAATCTTGATGCTGATGTATCATCTCTATTTGGAATTTTTATTTTTCATTTTAAGCATGGATTATTTTATTCCATTCACCTTCAACTTATGTGGATTGTTTTTCTTCACTTCTGTTAGTAGTGAAGTAGTTGTTTGTGCATGTTATTAAATTTTCTCTATTTGGACTTGTAAAATAATTAAACATTTGTTTTCAACTTGTCCACCCTTCTTGCACCTTCCACACAACAGTTTTGAGACAATTGGGTTTTCATGTGTTGACAACCTCTCATGAAATTTTAATTCTCTTACATGTGGAATGACATATTTTCCCTTTGCCTTCGCTTTAGCTAGTATTTCATATTTTTCACTTTTTAGTTCTCTAGAAATTTTCAAATGATTAGTCTAGATAACTAAAAAATCCTTACAATTTTCTAATTTGGAGCTTCCACATGGCTTCCTCATTGTCTTCAGGTTACCTTTATTAGGAAACTTATTAAGATTGTCTTCAACAATGTCTTCTGTCAATCCCAATTTCTTATAGATTGATACTATTTTTATTTTCAACTTGACTACATTCATTTCCATGGATTGTTTTCAGTAATCCATGATATGATATTTATTTCCACAGTAGAAACATTTTTTCTTGATTGAGATGACATTCTTGGAATCCAGTTTGAACATCTTCTTGGGAATAATTTCTTTCACTGTTTTCTTGACATCATTGTTTTGCATATTTACAATGGAAGACTTTTCAACTCCTTTAGATTTCTCCTGCCTTTTGGGGGTCTATACTTCTTATCAACATATGCTTGAGGCATGGTAGGACTAAAAAAACCCTCATCATGACTATGACCACTTCTGTTGTAATTATCACAGAATTCTTAAAGATATTCAAATATATTCCTAGTAGATAAATTCTTTTTTCATCTGTGCATTCTTCTTTTCATTTATAGGTTGCTTCATTTATTCACATATATATTCCCTGAATTTTGGCCTTCCATAATATTTATATGATAACATATTATTCTGAAAATCACTGGCCTAATTCCCAAACTACCAAAAACAGCAAAAATAGCCAACAAATATCCTTCTCTTACTTGTAGTATCAGTATGGCTAGATTTAGTGCATTTTTTTGGGAATTTTCAATCTTTGTTTGGAGCATCCTTCTAGGAGTTCTTATTCTTAATCATTCCAGTATCCACCCTTGAGGTTTGTATGGATATATCATCAATTTTATCAATACACATCTTCCCAGATTTTTTTTGAACCTATACTTATAGATGAAACTGTATTAATGGAAACAGAAATAACTGGTTTATGGGATACCTACTTCTTGGAGGATGTTTCCCTTGGATTAGAGGATGATATGATGATCCTTTTGGAATCATATTCCACAATGAAAACTTCTATGGGACCATCTATTCTTTCATCATATTGGGGAGTTTCATCTTGGGTTGATTTTCATATTTTTCAATCTCACCTCCAATTCTAAACATTTCATGTTGAGAGATGTTTTCTCATCCTCAACTGATCTCAGCTTACTTTCCCAATTCTACTTCAAAATTGTTATTTTTCCTTCAAGAAAACTTCGTTATTGTTGTAAAGATATGTCAAAATCCTTTAGCTTTTTGGCTTTGTCTTCTAGTAGAGCAGCTTTGACGACCATAGAAAACTTGTGCAACTTTTCATATGCATGTAAATCTTCTACAAATAAAATCTCAAAAAAAATATTTCTCACAAATACTTCCCTAAAATTCTTCAGTAACTTGAGCATTTCTTTCATGGAAAATAGAAATTGTTTCTTCCTCTTGCTTCACTAGTTTCATGAGAGTTTTGGATATGCCAAACCTTTTAGCCAGTGCTTCTTCCATTGCACTAGATTCTTCTTCCAGCTGTAATTTTTCATCTTGAAGAGCACTAATGCTTGCAGCAATGTGTCTTTCCACTACTCTAGGGAATTTCTTCAGATGAACATTGATTGTATTTTGAATATCACTAATTTATCTGTCATCATCACTGCTTGAATAGGATTCATCAGAAGAATAATAAGTATTATCACATGTTGTACATTTCAGATTGCCTTCAGTAGAAGGAGTCTCCCCAGTAGTAGTAAGCTTCTTCTTCATCTTCCTTGACTATTTCTTCTTTCTGTTATTTTTAGTATTAGAAGATATCTCGATATGAGTTTCTTCACTCATCTCATCAAATATGAACTTCATAAGGAATCTCTTAGATCTTTTAGTGGTAACCTCCCTTTGATACCAATTGATGTCCCCAGATTAGTGTGATTCGCTGAGAAGGGGAGGGGTGAATCAGTGATCCCTTTTAAATCTATTTACAAATTGATTCTTTTCAATTAAACCTATATGTCTTGTTAAATACCTGATCCACCCTTCTTGTGTCTCTCAGCCTTACCTTGAATGATGTTGTAAATGTAAAAGGCACTGAACGCAGTAATTTACAAGGTTTGGTTCATAGACCGACTCCTGGATGTGTTGGTTATTCTCCCCAAAAAAAATTCTCCACTATAATTCAGTTAGTAATTACAATGGTTGATACAGAGTCACACTATATCTCCCTTGAGTCCCACAAAAGGTTCTTCATACTGCTTCACACATTGTTTCCAGAGTCCCACTGGCTTTCTCTAGAGTCTCACTGAAGTCTTCTTCTCCTCCCTAAATCTCACAGGGTTCTTCTAGCTCTCATGTCACATGAGAAACATCCTTCTTTATGTTCTTATTTGATTCACTATAGATGATCTTCTGATCTTTTCACATTGGCTTGTTGAATCACACTTTCCTGTGAATCTGTTCAATGATCTAAAACAACCTTGGATAAGGTCTGTTGGACTTGCTCAATATTTCTGATCACTTGAGTTGATCAGTTCACAGTCACAAGAATGCTCAGGCAATTCTTTCTTCTTATGATGAAGACCAGGCCTCACTAAGACGTGTAAAAATGGTGCACACAACTTCCTCAAGAATATAATATTCAATAATGATATTTCACAATATTATCACCATATCTCTTCTTGGATTCTCAATTACTAAACACTCAAATACAATAGCTTCTTTAATCTTGTCTGGATTCAGTCTCAGTTATCATTTACTTTATGCATGGACTGCATAGGTATCTCAAATTATTCTTGTTTAGTGCAATATCCAAATGCACTAAAACATCTCCTTGTTTACTTGGGAATAATCACATACACTTATGTGAATATTCAAACACTGAAGATCAGCTCACAGGGCATCATCTGAATTGAATATTCTTCATGCATGAGTTTCATGACATTACTTCTTCTTGTTTACACATGTGCACTCACAATATTTGATTCTTCCTTTAAATTGTCTTCAAGTGTGCATGTTCATGTATGCATGCACAATTATTTTCTTCTTTATTGTGTGAAAAACCCAATGGTTGTGGACTTTTAGAAACACACACTTCCTCTTTCTTCTTTCATATTTCTCTTCTTTTGGGTCTTTGCACAAACATGCTTGTTCTTTTTAATTTGGGTACAAAGGGTGTGTTTTATTTTTATTCCTTCCTCCTTCTCAAGTGCACACACACTGTCACTTATTTATCTTTTTGTATTACTTTTCTTGGAATGCACTTGATTCGGGTTACTTTGGATTTTATATGTTCTTCAAACTCGAATGGGTGTGTTCCATTAGAAGGATTTTCCTTCTTTCTTCTCCTTTATTCACATGCACACACAATGCCTCAAGATCTCGTCAAGGCCTTTTCCTTATGCATGGAAACAAAAAACCTCTTCTTCTCCTTCACCACACTGTGCAACACCCTAGCCTTCTGGTTCCTTCAAATCGCACACCTACGTACAAGTGTGTACTTACCATTACGTGATATCATATAATTTCAATAAAACTAGAACACCTGCAATCAAACACAACATATATATATATATATATTGAAATCAAGGTGGGTTTTCTTTTATGTATGAAATCAAAGGGTGTTTCGGTTCTTCTTCTTCATGCAGAGGGTGTGTGTGAGTCTTTTTCAAAGAAAAATAATGGTTCGTTGGTTCTGCCATCACGAGACCACACCAAGAATGCCTCTGTACATGGGATACTTTCATAGAATATAGGTGATGGTTCGAATAATCTTTTGTGTTTTTATGATCTCTTCGCACATAGGGTGTGGTTCTCCATCGCGAGATAGGTTCGAGAGTGAGTTGCACATATCAAATGTCTTCGGATCTTCTTCTTTGTGTAGCAGGGATGCACGGAACCCTTCTGTATACTATGATCTGTTTCTTTGAAAATAAGGGCTTCTATCAAATAACAACATCCCCATATTCATGGCTTGGGCTCTTTATTTTATAGGCAAGGAGCGCGTTCAAGATCCGTGTGAGATTCCACTGTATTCAGAACATTGAATACCTGTTATCTTCAGTTTGAGTATTTCAAATGCAGATATGAGATACCCTGCATATCTCAGTTTCTTTTTGTTCAACCCAAATTCTTTATTTCACTTGACAATCCTCACGTGCATGCATTTTTTGAACACATTCAAATCTTCTCTTTGTACATCGAACGACAAGTTATCCCTCAGCAACTTCGTTTTCCTCGGGTTCCTTCGGATTTTTCATCAGGATGCATGCATGCATCCTTTATTGCATGCATTTATTCAGTTCATCTTGATGATCTCTGTGGGCTTGACCGAAGCTTGAATGGTGGCCAGAGTGATGATTTGGGTGTCCGGATGCACCTCCAGGTTTGCGGGTGCAGCGGAGGTGGCCGTAGGTTGAAGACAATCTCGGTTCCTCTCCTCGGTCATTGGATCGGCTCATATTAATCACGGATGGTGGTGATTATAACATGGGTTGTGGGATGGTTCGTGTGGCTGTGATTTCAAGAGTGATCATATGGACGATGGATATTGCATCTGCATTTTTTAAACTCATACCATGTCGTAACGCAATGCGGTTTTCTTGTGGTTTAAGTATCATGACGTCCCAACCACTACTCAGAATTCTCCTCTCTCCCTCCAAAGTACCACCCCATACCATGTTCACCCTGTGGGCGCACTCTTAGCACCCACTCTCCTCCTCTGGGTGCACACCTAATTCCCATGCTGCACAGGTTCATCACCGTATGGCACCTGCGGGCTTAAACATAGCCACACCCACATGCCTCATGTGGGGCCGACCTCGATGGCTTCCTTCATGCACGGTTGACCCTCGGGTCCCACAGGTGCTTGAGGTGAGGTCCTCGGCTGGCCTCCATGCATGGCTTATTTTTTAACAAAGGTCCATACAAAAAGTTTAGCATAATTTCTAACTTGAAACGGGATTCATGGCCACCTTCAAAAGCCATTCCCATGAATGGGAAATGCATTTAGTAGTTTCCTCACTAAGCCCTTTATCTCTTATTCTTCATCTTCAAAAATCACTCTTCTTTTCTTTTTGAAATAAGAACTCTATGATTTTTAAATATACTTTAATGCAACAATGGATGATCCATGGATCATGTATTCATTTCTCATGTATAAAAACATAATGCATGGCCTTCAACACTTCATCCACTTTGTGACTATTGATGTATGTCACTTCTTTCATTATGAAATTTAGTATTGCATGTACTTAATCATGTATTGTCACATTATATCACCTTGATAAAAGTCTTGGAACATAAGACCAGTTTAACAATCATCAAAGTTTTATCCTCTTGGAGATTTGATCAATTGTAGCATTCAATGCTTTGAATCAACAACAACTCTCTAAGGCTTAGCCAACTTCTTCCACAATACCTTTCATTCACATATTTACTTCTCATTGAAAAAAAAATGCAACTCTTGTGCACTTAAATATATATTGACCACAAATTCAAATCTTATTGACTTCAAAAAAATAATTCCAAAAATTCATCAAGAATTTTTTTTAAGGAAATAAATAAGAAATATGTTTCCAAAAATGAATCCCTGATGAATTGAAAATTATTGAAAAAATCAGAGTAGAAAAAAATATCTAATTTTTAGAAACTATTTCCCCCAATGAGTATGAAAACAAATTCCTAGGAAATATAAATTTTAAAAATAAAATTCATGAAGTTTTTATGTCTTCTCAATTAAAAATATTTCAACATATAGAAATACCAGACCCCCTAATTAAAACCCAACATTTTTTTAATATTAAATATTAATCTAGAACAAACAATAAAAGAGTATAAGTTCACACATGTTTGTAAATGATTATGGGATATACAAGAATCATAATAAAACACTAAAATAGCATTATTTCCATAATTAAATGTTCTTTTGGGGTGATAATGAATTATTATTATAATGGTTCACATTGATTCTAAATAATATAGATTAAAGAAATCATAACACCCATCTGTTACATTATAGACTATGTTTTTAATCATACCACAAAGTATTAGAAATATATTTTAGCTAATAATAAACAAATAATTTTGATTAAATAAATTCCCCTCCAAACACATATGTCAATAATAGAAAAATTACACCCAATATTAAATGAAAATTTCATTAAATATTCAATAAAAATTCTTGAAAACAAGAAATAAGTTCAGTAATTAAATTTTCCAAAAAAGAGAAAATATTTAAAATTAAACTCACTTGATAAATGTTATTCTATTGATACATAGCCAATTGATCACTCTCATTTAATGCAATATTATTTCAACTTGTTTTATCCTAGTAAAGATGTGAGATCCTAGAACTAGAAACCACCCAATAGGTGACCTGAGCCTGGTGGTCTTCATGTCCTCAAGAACATCTCCCCAAATGCCAGAGGTTGACAACTAGTAGTGAGGGCCTAGGGTGTCTATGGGGAGATGATCCCATCATTACTAGATTTTATCACACTGAAATAATATAAAAAAATGTAAATAAAGCAACCATCATAATAAAACAAAAGGAAAAAATCGAAATGGAAAAGGGTAACAATGAATAAATTAAATAAAATAATTATTGATGATATGTCATGTCACTAGAAACCAAAAAACATGGATATAAGTCACCAAGCATAACAAGTTCCGCAAATTTATAAAAAAAATAATTCCAAGCATGATAAGATTTGATCAATCATATTTTATCATGATCTATCCTAAATAGAATGAAATGAAGTGTTCGAAGCCATATGCTTACCTTTATCAACACCTTCATTCATGAAATCTACTTTGGGTACCAAACAATGCTCAAAGAGGGTGTGAGATAATTCTCAGCAAGAAACCACCAATGGTGTCTATATCATCTGGACTATGTAATGGAAATGTAATCATGTGAAAGTATAAATATATAAATTAAAGTATTACAATGTAACTAGATACCCAAGTACCTTCTTCATACCTTGGTTGGTGTCTAAATGTGTAACCAATTCATTATTTGATTATTACCAATTTATATATAAGACTGATGTTAGAAATAGTTAAGGTTCCAATATGTATCACAGAAACCTATGATGATATTAAATAATGTAGTTTCATGGTAACAACCAGGGCAACATTGACCTCAAGGGTCACCAACTCAGTGACGAATATACCCTTTCTAAGGGTAAGACTGTAATACAAGAGGCATAGTCCATGTAATCCCATAATAAGATTCTTACCGAGTCCAAGTAGTTCACCAAAGGTAAAATGGTTCAAAGAAATTACTAGACCCGATGGGATATAACTAGGGAACCTACTTTTTAATGATGGATCCAAGGAGTGTATCAAATGCATCTTGTAGTATTACATGAGGGATTATACGTTTTCATACTGGGCATCCAAAGATAGATAAGGTTCAGGCTCTAGTTGGGTCTCAACCAAAGAAAGTTGCATACTTGAATTGGAATGGGGTTCCTAAGTGCTCAAGGCATTCCCTATGTAATCCAAGGTGAGCTCAATTCAGGAAAGTCCTATTTGATAATTATTTCATATAATATTTTGTACGGATCAATCCATTACTTATCCTTTGCGTGAAATATCTTGTTAAGTATGAAACTATTTGATCAAGTCTTAATTAATCAATAAGTCCATTGGGTTCAATCCTTTACTTTCATCCGTGTTACAGGGCCATGTAACATGAAACCATTCATTTAATTCTTTTTAATAATTTTCAAGAGTCATGGTTTACTCAAAGACCATCCATTAGCATGGTAAGGGGTTCTACGGACAAGCAACCTATTTTTAAATTACATTTAAAAAGGCCAAGTCATATACTTAACAGTCATGTTAATTTCTATTTCACATTTAATTATCAAATTGAAGAACCTACCTTAGTTAGGTCATGTGGTGAGAATATATGGTTCTTTTAAATATGAAATTCAAAATTTAAATCTATACATTTGGTATCGAAACGATTACACTTATATAGGTCAAGCTATGGCACACTTGAATGGCGGATCAAATGTATCAAAACACTAAAACAAAAATTATGAAAAAACAACCCACATGGGAAGTAAGGAGTTGTGGGTGTAACCACTAACAACTGATCACATATTTGTAAATATCATAATCATGCATTTCTAATGATTATACACATGGAATATAAATTATATAAATTCCACCTGATGAAAATGGTGGTCCCCACAAGTATGTTCCAAAACCAATGAACATGAGGGACATGTTATTGACCACCTTTAAAAGTATTGCAAGACCATATACTTCTAGTATTATCCTCTAATTCGGATTGGAATGGAGTATATATGAGAAAACGGTAAAAACTCTCACACCTTGATAATTGGGTTGAGAGTAAGAGAGATGGATAACAACTCAAATGTAATCAATTACATACCATTGTACATCCAACAAGATGAAATGGAAGCTTGAATAGATCCCATATGAAGTATATCTTTTGATCCCAGGCTAGTCCTTCAAAAGCACCAAAATGTGAGAAATGGAAGTTCTATTCACTGGAATTATGAAAAGTGAATAAGGATGGTTTAATTAGATCATTAAGTGTAAAAATGTAAAATTACAAAAAAATTATCTCATTCCATGTTTTTATGAATGTTTTTCCAAGACATGCATAGTTACCTAGATAATAGGGGCACTCACATGGTGAGGCCTCATGATTAGGTAAACTGTGTGCCAACCGTGTGATTTGGATTTACCTATAATTGTATACCATCTACATGGTTATATCCAATTTCTCATCATACCCATAAGGTTTCCTCAAATCATGTGACAGGACCACATTTCCCTAAAATATATGTTTCGGGCTTCGAAGAGTCCCTGAATACCATTGGGACCTTTTATAGCCCATTAGTCTTACACAATAGGTCCAAAATAAACAATTAGACCAAAATTTAAAGGATCCATACCTTA